>JAWZYU010000010.1:20044400-21244400 GCA_038380435.1 Ryuthela nishihirai
TTATGAAATGGAGGAACACTTTCTTAAGCCTTTTTTTATTAAACATTTTTGATTTTTTTCTTTGGGTGTTGAATTTAGGGGGTCTTGACTAAAAAAAAAAGTCAATTGAAAAGTTAATGCATCAAAACCAAAAAAATAAAAAACCTATATATATATATATCGTGAGAGTAGCTCAGCCAATTACTGAGGGAGGGAGGGTGTGTGTGTGAAATCTTTTGAAACCATTGAATATAAACTTAAAATTTGTAATTTTTTGTCTTCTTTTAAAGAAACTTTGCATTTGGAGTAAAATGTCGTCAGTTACTGTAGGGGGGGGGGGTACAAAAAACCTACGTCAAAGCCAAAATTGCTCTCCAACAGGACTGATTTCCATGCAAAGGAAATCCTTTCTGCTTCTGTATCCAAGACCGCATTCATTTTCACGAAATGATACGAGATCAAAGGTTTTTTGATGGAAAACGAAGAAATAGTAAAATAAAAATTAACATAGAACCTAATATGATGTTAAATAAAATATCCAGGGCAACAAACTAAAAGCCAGCCATCTGATACAGCAGGACTCTAAAAAAACGACCAAAAGATCAATAATTTAAGGAAATAAAATAAATCTACTGAAATGAAAACTAAGATTTAAATATAAAGCAGTAAATATTAACTTTACAAAGGATATCTGATACGGAAAAACACTGTAAACAAGCAATTATGGAGCCATTTATATAGCACACGGCATAGAGATAGCATGTGTGAGCCAGCTGCCTTCTCTTGTGCAGTGAGCTATAATGTAACTAGTGTAAGGTGCACCCAGTCTTGGAGCCTAAGAAGGATGTTTTTTCTTATAGTTTTGATTTGAAGAGTGGGAAAGATGCATAGAATGCTGGAATAAATGATAAAAATAATTCTAGGAATACTGGGATAGATTTAAGGCAGAAAAGGGTATAAAACGAGAAAAATAAGTGGAGGTACGTACTTTGCAATTACTTTCAAAATCTTCAGTTTTTTGTTAATTTTCAGGAGATTTTCAAAAATTTAAGGAAAAATTTGTTGAAAATGGTTAAAATCAAACTTATGAGTATAAATCAGTGATTGCTTCAATACAGAGTAACATTAAGAAACAAATTGGCAATAACATATAGCACTTCTAAAATATGGCAATCAGATGGCTTTATGAAATTATTTATATTGCAGTTTAATAAAATGTGTTTCAAATGAAAAAAAAGGAAAATATTAGTTTTCATGCTTGAATTATGTATTTTAAAAAGATATAAGTAACAGAATTTTCAAACTGCAATAAAAAAATGAAGTTTCTTGTGTTGTACAAAAACATCTATTGATGCCTTTGAACTCTCACTGCAGATTCTGTCAAAGTCTATGTTCAATGGTGACCCTGGAAGGGTTAAGGGATATCAGCTACACCTCAGAGATACAGCATTCCCCTAACCATGCCTCTGCATACTTACCTCTGTACACTGTTTCCACCTTTAATCAAATACACATTCCCAGGCCTCCTTCAAATACTTAAACTATCATGAATTCATATTAGGAATCAGTGATTAGAGGATAATAACCCCCCCCCCCCCCCAATTTCTCAATACAACCCTTACCCCTATTGAAATGATAATGAACGATATGCATATAGACATGCATCCAACCAATATTAATTCACTCATTAACACATTTATTTGTAATCCCATGCAACAAATAACTAACACTACATTAAAATAGTCACATAATTATCACACTCATTATAATCCCACAGAAACGAACAATAATGCAAATTTAATTTTTTGAGACAATGAAGCTTTCCTCGACTCCTCAAACTTCAGAATGTTACCAGAATTCTACATGCTCTTATTCACCTCAGTCACATGCAGATCATATGTGCAACCACCTGCACATCTCCTGACCACTCTGAACTTTGCAACTTAGCTGATAACGTTTTATTGCACCCCACTCCTCCTCCACACTCAACAAACAACTGCTCCTAGTGCAATGCCTAAGGCTGCTCAATGCTACCTGATAATGTGCATCATGTTTTTTAATGTTTATAAACATTCCGTGCTACCATAAGCATCATCAGTTAATACAGACCCCACTGCACCAACTCCAACTCATCAGCATCCCTCATTACCTCCTCTACTTCGAATCTGCTGTGACTCATTATTTGCCAGCAAAGGATTTATAAATTGAATTTAAAAATATTTAGTTCACGATTTTGTTGTAATATTAAAAGCTCTTGAGAAACATTATTCTACATTAAGCTATTTACATAGACAAGATGTGAGTATTTTTTACCAAGGTATAATGTCACTTAAGGACACTTTTATTGTTACACAAAGTTCCCAAGAGATGAAAATTGTTACCATTTTTCAGGTGTCTTCAAAACTTCTTGCTGGTTCAGCCAGTCGTGCTATTATCTTATGTTGTTCTTGCATGGATTTTATCTTAGTTGCCACTGATCTCTTATTGGCAGCCATTGTTGATATGTAGCACTGATGTTTCACTTGATATTTAAGTTCTGGATACCAGTCCATGTTTTTACATTGCAGACACTATTCAGGAAGTCATTTATCACCAACCACTGCTGGTTGTGTTGCACATTCCTTAAACTCAAACTGTAGAAAGTCAGTTGCTCAAAAGGACTCCCTTTTATACTTAAATATCTTAAAAAGACTCAACAAACATTAAGGCATCCTAAGACAACTCAGTGAACTTAAGTTTCAACTCACAGAATGTTAAAAGTTATAGACATTGACATTAAAATCTAAAAGGGAACATCTGCTCCACGCAGCAACATGTTTCGTCCCTACACCAGCAGGAATTCATCTAGCACTATACCTCCCGATGTTATGGCTATAAATAAGAGTCTACCACTATTGGCGGCTTTAATTTTCATCATGCTGCTCATGCAGGAGAAGGTTCCACACCACCAGAAGGGGTGGGATTTCAGTGTTACAGAGGTGATCTTTATGCAAATTAATCATAATGTTTTCCATGTATTGCAATTGATATTCATTTGGGAGTGCTGCTATGGCTTTATATGTTAAATTTTCCATTTGCATATGATTTTGAAGGATTTTTGTGATAAGGCTGTGTTAAATTTTTTATTTTTTATATCTTGTTGATGTTCATATGTTCATATGTTGATGTTCATATGCATTGCTCATATGTTCTATACGTTTTTCTTATGTATTGACCCCCCCCCCCAATTTATTTTCATTGTCTGATAGCTTTACATTATACATCCCCCCCTCCTACTGGAATGTGTTTATCGTTATCATTAATAATTAATTTCTTAATCGTATCAGTTACTATATATGGTATTTTTAATCCATATTTACTTCTTAAGGTATTTTTCATATACCTTAAGAAGTTAATTTAATCCATATTTACTTCTTAAGGTATTTTTCATATACCTTAGATATGTCTGGAATATAAGGAAAACTGTGCGTATACTGTGTTTTACTTGTTGATTGGGCTGGGTTAAATTGTGATGTTTGTGGCATTTTGAATTTAGCCATTTTCTGAATTTTATTAACAAAATTATCGGCATATCCTGCAGATCTTGTTATGTCATATATTATTCTTAATCCTTTTTTTAATATTTCAGTGTTAGATAAATATCTGTAGGCCCATATAAAATATGCATTGCCAATTTTTTGTAAATAGGGTGTGTGGAATCATATAGTATTAAATTAGGGGTGATTGTGGATTTTCAATACACTGCAGTAGTACAACTCAAAATGTTTACATTTAATCAATATATCAAGGTATGGAATTCTCCGTTATTTTCTGATTCGTGTGTAAATTCGATAGTAGGCATAATACTATTAAATATATCTATTAATTTTTCTAATTCATGCACAGGGTGGTCCCAGAAAATTAAAGTATTATCTACATAATGTAAATAAAGTAATGGCTTGTATTTTATACTTTTTAATTCTGTTTCATTGACATGCCATATAACGATGTCAGCCACGAGTCCAGAGAGTGGTGATCCCTTTGGGACCACCTCCGTCTGAACCCAAGGGTGACCGCCTATGACAAACTAGTTACACTTGGTAGCCAGATCCAAAGCTTCACGTACACTAAAGTACTATTGTGCCCTGGGTCAGGCAACTTTTAGCCACCCCGCTTTTAGCTGCATAACTGCATCCAGAATAGGTGTATTCAGGTACAGTGATATGATGTCTAGAGAGTGGATAGTTGTTGTGCTTGTGATTTTAGTTTGCTGTATAATTTTAATTGCATTATGACATGATGTTAAGGTATATCGTGTTGGTGGAAAATATGGACTAAAAAAGTCAAATAATGCTCTTTCTAGATTATGGAAGGGGCCTTACATTTATTTATGGTCTAAATGGGTGATTTTCCTTATTCAATTTAATTTTCTCAAACATTTGTGGAATATCAGGATATACTAGTATAGTGCCAGATGAAGTCCCGCTGGTGTAGGGACAAAACTTGTTGCCACATGGAGTATATGATCCCTTTTAGATTTTAATGTAACTTTTAACCATATTCCACGAGTTTAAACTTAAGTATTCCACGAGTTTAAACTTAAGTATTCCACGAGTTTAAACTTAAGTATGGGTTTAAACTTAAGTACTTAGGATGTTTTAATGTTCTTTGAATTGAAATTTAAATTCATTATAATAACATATGACATAACAAGGTAGGCTTTTTAAGATACACTGCTCAACACTGAAAGTGCCACACCCAGAAGGACATGCAAATAGAAGGGTGGGTGTGCACAGTTGAGATATGCAAATGATGATAATCCGGAGCAAGAAGGAACAGAGATGGTATTGTTTTTATGCATGTGGAAGTCATATGAACGGTTGAGATTAGGTGGTTCTGCTTGGAAATTGTTCAGCGAAGGCTGAAAATACCTAATACATGCTGTTGGCAAGTATCGTAATTTGGATGCTTTTGAGAGAGGAAGAATTATAGGCCTATGTGAAGCTGGATGGACTTCGATACGACGTACCGTTGCCCATGTTCATTGATATGCATGAATTGTACGATGCTGTTGTGGCGAAATAAAGGTTCTAGCGTGTGCCGCAGAGGGAATGGTGCTGTCCGACAGACATCAGCATGGCTTGATAGATGCATTGTTTGACATGCTCGTTTGTCACCACAAGGCACTGCAGGCGATATTCAAAGGGCTGTGTCAGCAGCCATGGATGTCCCCATAATGACCCGAATGTTAAACTGAAGGTTGCATGAGGCACACTTGCGCTCTAGGTAACTGTTATGTCAACTACCATTGAAACCACCGCAGTGCTTGACTGGCTTGGTGTTGAAGTCGTGCAAACTGAGGTCATGAATGGAACACTGTTGTGTTTAGTGATGAATCCCATTTCTGTCTGGGTGCTGATCATCGACGGGTCCGTGTATGGCAACAACCTGGCGAGAGGATAGATCCAGCTTTTGTTCGTGACCGGCACACCATCCGTCAGCCAGGTATAATGGCATGGGGTGCTATTGGACATGACAGCACGTCACCTCTTGTCCGCATCATGGGAACACTGACAGCTGCATGATACATTAATGCAGTTCTGCAGTATGTTTTACCATTCCTGGGAGGCATGCAGCAGTCCATTTTCCAGCATGACAATGCCCGTGTACACATTGCTAGGGTCTCCAGACAATGTTTGCAACATGTTCAAGCATTGCCATGGCCAGTACGACCTCCAGATTTATCCCCAATAGAAAATCTGTAGAACCACACGTGCAATCCTCTCACCAGCCGATGCGGAATCTCAATGAATTATGAGAGCAAGTCAATGCTGCTTGATGTGCAATTCCTTAGGACCATATCCGTCGACTGTATGACTCCATGCCATGTCGTATTGCTGTTCACAACAGTGCAACCACCTACTGAGGCAGTCACATTGTGCTGCATTATCTCATCTTCTAACTGCTGTAAGTGGCTGCAAATTAAATCATGAAATCATGTATGCCAATATGCATTGCTATGTGTGTGCTACATTTCAATATCATGCAGTGTATTTAAGTATAAAGGAGTTGGGTTGTTTTACCTCTGAGCGGCACTTTTTTGCACACAATGGGCTAAATGGCCAGGTCACATGGACCCCGAAGGCTCAGAGAAGGTTGGGGGAGGAGACCCACTGGAACAGCTGTTGGGAGACAGATGGTAGCCTCCTGTCAAGGCCATCCAGCGTGTTCTTTAACGTGCACAGGGTATGGCTCTCCCGCACACGGGGCCACGGCTTAACGTCCCATCTGACGGACGGCGGCCTTTCCAAGCCCATCGGTGTCCCCTACTGACCGTGGGCAGGGCGGGGAATTTTGCGGAGATAAATCTCAACGCTGACCCAGCTGGGACTCGAACCTGGGAACTGCAGTTTACGAGCCTGGCGCGCTACCGACTGAGCCACCTCCTCCCCAAGTATAAAGGAGAGTCCTTTAGCAGGTGACTTTCTACAGTTTGAGTTTTAAGGAATGTGCAACACAACCAGCAGTGGTTGGTGATAAATGACTTCTTGAATAGTGTCTACAATGCAAAAACATGAACTGGTATCCAGAACTTAAAAATCAGGTGGAAAACATCAATGCTACATATCAATAATCGCTACCAATAAGAGATCAGCGGCAACCAAGATAAAATCCTTGACACGGGCCCTTGCAAGGACAATATAAGGATAATAGCATGACACGCTAAACCAGCAAGATGTTTCAAAGACACCTGAAAAATGGTAACAATTTTCATCTCTTTACTAACGATAAGTGTCCTTAAGTGACAGTATACCATGGTAAAAAATATTCACGTCTTGTCTATATGAATAGTACTAAGCTTAATGTTGCTCAAGAGCTTTTAATATTACAGCATAATCGTGAATTAAATATTTTTGAACAAATTGCTGTGTAGTTCAAATTAATAAAATAAATTTATCACTCACTCTCAACTTTCATCTATGAAGATCTTCTCGCTTGTTACCTACATGGTACATTACATCTCATTCATTACTTTTGAAACTAGGTAGCATAGATATTTTGTTGAAATGCTTTAAAACATTTAACGTTGTCATAGAGGATTAAAGACAACAATTTGATTTTAATGACTAAATTATTTATATTTAGAAAAAACTAAATAAACGAAAGATTTAAGCATTAATAGATATATTATGAACTATTTATATTATAATAATAAAATAATTTAGAAAAAAAAAGGAAAATAATATTTTTCAATTTTACTAGAGTTAAAATGGAAAAAACAGTAAAATATTGCAATTAAAAAAATGCTTAAAACATGTTAACTTACCATTTTCTTAAAATTTTGCATTTTATCAATCACAATGCTCTTTTTTTGGTATATGACATATTTCTGTTCATTCAGGATGAGGCCCTAAAGGCCATTCACAGGATGAGAAAATAAATTTGGCACCAAAGTAAGTTCAGTTTCAGAAAGGAGGACACTGTAAGGATTAAAGGTTTCAGTCTCACAGTGTTGGGTAATACTGCTCAAAAACAACACTTGGGAAATTTATTTCATGATTTTTAATATCCTGTGACATTTTTTATAATTAAGAAGCTTTGAACATAGCTTTCATTTCACACAATATGGAAGTGTTCTGATTTTTTTGACAATTTAGCATAATTTGTTCATTACCAGAGCAAAAGTGAGAAAGCAAAATTTTCAAATACTTTTTTAAAAAAGGAAAAAGATACATCCCTACACAAAGGATGGATAATATATATATCTAACAATATATATATATGTGTGTTACACAAGGACATGCCCTGCTGGTCTTAGTAGCCAGGTACACTAACTACTAGACCAGGTAGGGCCTAAACAAAAAAACTACATAAAATAATATTTTTATTTTAAATGTTACTGCATACTGAATAATATAAATTATATGTTATGTATAATATTAAATTTTACAGTATCTCATAACAAAGCTGCATTGCTTTATCATTAAAATCCTTACATATATTTTGATTACATTTCCTTTCTTCATGGTTGAGGTTCAAAATTTTTATAAATCAACTATATAACTTGGTGAGCCAATGGCAGTACCAAGCTGAAAACACTGGTTCTCGTCCGATCACCAAAGTTAAGCAGCTTTGGGCATGGTCAGTACCTGGGAGGGTGACCACCTGGGAACACCGCATACAGTTGGCAATAAATCTGCTGAGGACCCACCATCCTCACAGATCCCTCTACTTTGGTGTATTAAACTGATAGGCTCCAGTCAGACCTCTGTGGCAAGCAGTTGCTTGAGGTATTTTTTTTTATACAAAGGTGTACTATTGCTCCATGTGCCTAGCAGCATATGAAGTGTAAATCCAGCCCTGTTTCTAACTGCAGAATGTGTTTGAGGAGCAAAAAAAAAACACACTTCTAGAAGAATTTACATCCCTGATATTACACTGCTTCTGAACCAGGAAAGTCTACAAATTCATCTGATTCAGTATCGCAATGAAAAATATTTAGAGAAAAAAAGAAATCAAGGTTTTGTGGATCAACTTTATCCAAAACATTCATCGCAAAATTTAACCCACTAAATAAGAAATTAATAAAAATGTGAAACAATAACTTCAATACTTACCCAACATTAAAGCATTGATCTTATTTAATTATTTAGCAAACTGGGGACACTTCTATGAATCTAACTGATAACATGGGCAGATGAATCTAATGTAAACAAGTTGATTGCTGAAGCTATCAGTTAGCTGGTATGTGCTATAAACAAGGACCATGAGTCGTGCAAATGCAGCAATTTGGACTTTGCTAATGGCAGGGTTTGGAGGATCGCAAATATTTATTATGTAGGTGGATCATATTATTCATAGACTGCTGTTGCAACAATTAGCAGCTTTTAGTATGAGTAGATACATAATATGTGGCAACACAGTGACTCTTCAAAAGCATGGAGCAGTCTGTGCAAGTTGAAACACATTGTGATATAGTTGCATGCAACAAAACAATAATACTATTGTGCTGTTGTCAGTCTCTGTCCTTTTCTTGATTCAGAAAGATGTTTGTTTTCATGTGTGTGATTTTTTGCAGGATACAGCTGATGTGGTAATTGGACAGTGGTATGTGATATTGTGTTACTGTTATACATGCTACTGTGTTCTGTGAGGCTTGACTAGTGCGCAGACAATTAATGAAATGACTCGAGTGTAAGGAGAACAGCATTTGAAATGAAGCAAGATTTTTAAGTAGCACAAAACCTTCACATATGGGTGAATTAATGGAGGATGACCCAAGATCTGGGCAAGGTCAGTGTTCACCACACACAAGTCAGTTCAACGACTGAGTGTGAACTTTAGCTTCACTGAACATAGCAATACATTACATACTGCTGCTCAATTTCCAGATCAGCCATAGCCCACAAAAAATCCTAACACAAAAAAGAAAGCTTTCCAAAGCAAGAAAATGACAGAGATTGACTGCATACTGTACTGCTGTTACCTGCAGCCACACTGCAATGTGCTTCAACTTGGAAGAATCCAAACTGCTTCATGCTCTTGAAGTGTTGCCACATATCATGAAAAGCTAATTGTTTTCAATGGAGTCTATGAATTAAATGACCCATCCTGATACTTTGACTGCATCATGTTGAAAAATAAATTGAAAAATTAGCATTATTTAGCAGTTCTAAAACACCTATTTTTAATATATTCACTCATATAAAAATTATATCGAAACTTTTGTTTTTGCAAAATTTAAATTTGTTTTGTTGTACTAACAGTTTGGAAAAACTGTTAGTACAACTAACAGTTTGGAAAAACTGTTAGTACAACAAAAGTCAAATTATTAAGTGATTTTGACAAAATATGCAAGCTTTGTGAACCACACTACAGCAGCTTTGGAAACATAAGGGTTAAACATTGTGGCTTAAAATGGTCTGAGATGAATTGTACCTGAGTACTAGTAAACTGTATACAGTAATCTGGTCTACTATTTATTGTTCTGTTTAAACAACTTTTATGTATAATATTAAAAGATAACTGCTATATGAACTTTTTGCTTATTTCAATGGGTTTCATATACCATTATTATATTAAAATACATAGTCATTATTAATGAATCATATTCAAATGGTAGTTTACCAGCAATTGTTATCAATGGCTGGATTGGAACATGCTGAATTGGAAGAATTCTACTGCACAATGTGTATAGCTAATAAAAATGGGATATTTTCAAGATGAAAGGTATTTTGAAAGGATACAAAAGGTCCAACTCCATCATCTTCATGGATAGTAAAATCCATTCCTTGTCCTACAATGGCAATTGATGCATTTCTGTTAGTAAGTTCCACTTCATTTGGTAAACATTCTCTTAATGCTCTAAGTCCATGCTTTATAAGCTCTTCCAAGGTGCCTATAAAATTAGCTACTTAGTACATGTATAATTATACAATGATACTATTTATTACATAATAATGCCATTAAGTGTATATATAAAGAATATATATTGTCATTACATAATAAAATACTGTTCATCTACAAGTTATTGGGCAAAAAAGATAAAATGGGTTATACAAAATCGATTCAAACAAAAACTACCCAATTTAAATAAAAAGATGTTTCAATCACATAATAAGCAAACATATTTCAATTTAAATGTACATATTACAATATTACATTATATACATTTCATCCAGTATTAAACTGATGATTTTTTAATTCCCTTTGTTGGTCTTGGAGCCTTTCATCCACTGTTGTCTTGATTTGCATCTGACATATTTTAGTGCCTTTCTCACTAACCAGAAAAAATTAAAATAATTGGTGCTAAGTCTGATAAATATGGAAGGTGAGAAGCATATAACTTTAATCTCTTGTATCATCTCCAGTGTAAATAAATGTGCAGTATGAGGATGGGTGTTGTCATGCTGCAAACACACCTGTAATTAGCACACCTTGATGTTTTGTCAAGTTGGCTTTAGATGATTTGTGAAAAATTGATTGTGAAAAAATGATGTGTTGAAATGAATGATTCCATTATATTGTACTTGTTATGGTTAACAATTACATTTTAACCATACTATTACACTGCATTTACCAGTTACTAGTAAGAAAAAACAGGTAAAATACCATACAGTTGGCCATTACATAAGACAATTAAGTTACTGTTGTGATGTTGTCAATGGTGTGATGTTATCCTCATATTGACCTGCAGGTGGTAACCATCTTTGAACATTGTCCATGTCAATTACTATTATAAATGAATGCATCTCATGATACAGATGTCCCGTGGCCAAGTGGTTAGCATGATTGGCTATTGATCAAAGGGACCTGAGTTCAATCCCTGGATAAGGCATGGATGTTTGTGTTGTCTTTCTGCTGAGGTCTTGCCTTCCTCAGACCTTCTACTATGGTGCATAAATGACAGACTCTGTGGCAAGCAGCTGCTTGAGGGGGTATTTATTCATTTTATCTCATGATACAGCACTAGTTGATGAAGAACTAAGTCTAATAAGTTGGTAAACAGTTTGCAATTTGATGATAACTTGCATTGAATAAGAATATATACTGAATCACATGTCTCATAATATTGATTGTTTGAGAAACTGGAATAGCTTTTGCTATGAAGATATGCAGCATATTAAAAGGATAAATATATGTGAAGAGGCAATTCCTCAGTAGGTGTTCCAAGATAAAACACTTTAAAGTACTTCCTGACCTCGTCCCCTGATATCTTCATTTTGATAGAAAGCCAGAGGGAACAGGGTTGGGTTGTTTTACCTCTGAGTGGCACTTTTTTGCACACAATGGGCTAAATGTCCAGGTCACAAGGACCCCAAAGGCTCAGAGAAGGTTGGGGGAGGGGACCCACTGGAACAGCTGTTGGGAGACAGATAGTAGCCTCCTGTCAAGGCCACCCAGCGTGTTCTTTAACGTGAACAGGGTATGGCTCTCCCACACATGGCGCCACGGCTTAACGTCCCATCCAATGGATGGTGGCCTTTCCAAGCCCATCGGTGCCACCTACTGACCGAGGGGGGGGGGGGTGCAGAGATAAATTTCAACGCTGGCCCAGGCAAGACTCGAAGTGCAGGAATGTCCTTAATCAATACCTAATGGAAAGTATAAAGAGTGTTTTCATGGAGTCAGATATTTGTTGAAGTGGGTTGGGTTGTTTTACCTCTGAGTGGCACTTTTTTGCACACCATGGGCTAAATGGCCAGGTCACATGAACCCCGAAGGCTCAGAGAAGGTTGGGGGAGGGGACCCACTGGAACAGCTGTTGGGAGACAGAGGGTAGCCTCACGTCAAGGCCATCCAGCATGTTCTTTAACGTGCACAGGGTATGGCTCTCCCACACAGGGGACTACATGTCCCACCCGACAGACGGTGGTTTTTCTAAGCCCATTGGTGTTTCCTACTGACCGTGGGCAGGACGGAGAGTTTTGCGGAGATAAATCTCAACGCTGACCCAGCCAGAGGGAACAGGGAACACACCCAAATTCCAATGCTCAGCTCACACAGGAAGATGGTAAGACCAAACACGAAAAACAAAATACAGAAAATAAGTGACCTAAAAGAAAATAAAAATATATACTAACATAAGCTACAAGATAAAATAGGAAAAAGAAACATAATTTCTTCACTAAAGGAAATAAATCAAATATAATAGAAATTAAAGAATGAAATAAAAAAAAAAACATTTCAAGCCTTTGAATTAGCAACTCAGAATATAAGCAAAATCTGAAAGTAAATACAAAGTAAAATACAGTAACAATAATAGAAACTGTAACTTGGTACAAGAATTGTGAACAAATTTAATCAGCCACCAGCAATCTCTCATTCCCATGAAAGTAAAATACTGTGCAGCAGAACATCAAATCTCCAAAATAAAAGCCTGATTTACTGAAGATAGAAGCAAATGAAATTAAAACAGGAATTTCTAAACCAACTAAAAGATTTGCCACTAGCTAATTGTACGTACTTGGAAAGAGCTACTGAACTATATCTATACCACTTGTGAAGACTGCTGACAATGAAAAATGACCTCCTCCTCTATTTCTCTATTAACTAAACCCCTGGTTTATTCTCATTTTCCATTTTAACCATTTTGCATTCTCCTATTTCTACTTTGAACAGGAATAGGAGGCTCTACAGCCTCAAAATTTCCTATAAAATTGATGATGATGAATAAATGCAAGCTACAGCTCATCATATTATAAATATCAGCAACAGTATTAGGTGTGTGTAAAAAACATGGCAACTTGAAAACATGTGGGCAGTCTACTATATCATTACTCTCAATTTCTTTCATTGAATTTTGCTTTAGATTGAATTAGCATGTTTGTACTTAGGACAGAGCCAAGCTGTTTCCTTCCTACAGACATTTTTCTATAATTTCTTTTAGACATGTCTGGCAATCCTATGTATATCACTTTTATTACATTGGGAAGTGTTCAAACTATCCAATATTTGGGTTATATCTTCCATGTTTCAGACACATATGCTCATTTTTCGTGATTATTCAGATTAATCCTTACCATGTCAGGCCAGAAAAACTGAATTTATACCTTTGGGACAGGATTTTTTTCAACTTTGTATAGTAAAAAAAGGTGAAATTTAGAAAACATTTTTCCCAAAAAATTAATGAAAGGATTGATGGCATGTTGTATAACATCAAATTAAATCAACATTAAATTCTGGATTTTATGAAAATAAAATATTTAACAAAAAATGGTGACAAGTTTCGTTTTAATAGGGCTTTTATAGAGGCATGTAGTAAAAAATATGCATATGGCAATGCTAATAAATTTTGTTTAAAAACAACAGACAACAATGAGTATATTGCATATGAAGAGAGAGGCTAATTTCTGAATAACCAAAAAATAAATTTTCACTTAAATCAAGAAAATTGCCCTCTTTGTCGAATTATTTCTCAGTATTATACTTTGATAAAAGTATAGGCTGGGTTATTTTACCTCTGAGCAGCACTTTTTTGCACACCATGGGCTAAATGGCCAGGTCACATGGACCCCGAAGGCTCAGAAAAGGGTGGGGGAGGGGACCCACTGGAACAGCTGTTGGGAGACATATGGTAGCCTCCCGTCAAGGCCATCCAGTGTGTTCTTTAACGTGCACAGGGTATGGCTCTCCCACACACGGGGCCACGGCTTAACGTCCCATCCGACGGACGGCGGCCTTTCCAAGCCCATCGGTGTCCCTTACTGACCGTGGGCAGGGCGGGGGAATTTTGCGGAGCTAAATCTCAACGCTGACCCAGCTGGGACCCGAACCTGGGAACTACAGATTACGAGCCTGGCACGCTACCGACTGAGCCACTCCAGCCCCAAAAAGTATAGGCTTTTCACCAGTTGTGACCAGTCAATAAACAAGTAAATTTCAGTTTTTTTTTTAAATTTTAATTAACAGAAAAAGGTCATACACCAAAAGAGAAAATATTTAATTGGGGTTAAGAAAATTGGTCTGTAAATGGTAGCTAGGTAGTCACTGGAAGGAGAGCTATGCACCAATCCCATGACGATGCATAGAACTGGCCAGGCTTAGCACCAAATGTCCAATCCCACTTTCTTGTGGTGCAGACTGTTAGTACCTTTCAAAAGAGATACTCTCTTGTGGAAGTGAACGGAAGGGGAGGGCTGCCAGATCAGTGTTGCCTATTGATCTAGACAACTATGGTTACTTTTTTTTTCTACCCTGCTGAGCAGTAGTCAACCACACAGGGTCCTGGTGCTGACCATACATACCAACCTGAATGGAATAATGGCTCTGAGCTTGATTAAGGATCCTGAATTTGCTGCACTGGTGGGCTTCTGTTGAGGGAAATCTTCTGCTGTGTTTTCTGCTTAATTGTGGGTTGACAGCCCCAAGTGAATAGATTCACAGGATATGTTTTATCAGCTTGTGAATAATCCTGATCAGAGGCCATTGCAGGTACCTAAATCCTTCCATCATTGTTATTCATCAAACCTATATTGGTGGAAGTTAGCCTTTAGTAGTGAGGGAACAGATCTTTTCCCCATGCCTGCAATTAGGGGGTTGTTTTATATTGTCTACACTTCCTCTCTCAATAAACATAACTTCTTTAAACATCCCACTAACCATTTTCTCTCCATAGGTAGTTGGAATGTGACAACTTTGCACAGAGATTATTCTCTTCATGTCCTCACACAAGAATTCCACTATTATAATTTAGATATTCTTTGCTTGCAAGAGACCAGAAGGACAGATTCTTAAAAATAATCTTAAATTTCTCTTTTCAGAGAGAGAAGATAAAAAATATCTCCAAGGCATAGGTTTGTTTCTCAGCAGACATTCTAATGATGCTCTTCTAGGATATATGAGTATACTAATGAAAGGTTTCTAACATTTAAATTTCAGACAAGCATTAACCCTTCCAGTGTCAAGCCTGAAAAAAAAAAACAACAACTAATAGACAGAAATGATTGCAAAATATCTAATCTACATGTCCCCTACCACTTCTGAATCCACATTGCTTATCACGCAATTGCCTGTCAACCAGATTCTTAATTCTATTAAGCACAATCATGCAAAGAACTTTACTGGAACAGTGAGTAAGCTGATACCACTATAGTTATCACAAGAATTGCAATCACCTTTAAAAAAAAAAATAGGGATAATAATAGCTCTGGTAAAATACTTAGAACAATGCCTTTATCATAAAGATATTCTAAATTTCAGTCATCCGTGTGGCAACCAAAACATTCCAGCTCTAAATATTTCAGTAGTAATTTCATCTACCCCTGGGAATTAATGTAATTTAAGTTTAAAAATAGCCAAAATAACTTCAGACTGTGTTATAAGGCCAACATTAAAGTCAGTAATACTAGAAACAATGGGAGCAGAACTAACCACATTGTTTAGAACATCACTGAAATGTTCAGCCCACCTAGCCATGACAGAATCCTCACCATCTACAACCTTACCTTGTTTATCCTTCAAATCCTGTATACCTGTCTGTTTTCTACCACATAAAACATTAACTATCTGATAACAGCTCTCTGCTGGTGTGCTGTCTAACTGCTTCTTCGGCTTTGTCAGCCAAGCCATCAAGCCAGATTTCTCACAAATCATAGCCAATTTGCATTTTCATTGTCATATTTGTGTTCAGCACCTTGAAATCTTTAAGAAATGGCTAGTATTATTTCAGATGCATGATTTTTATGAAAATTTGTTGCCCAGTGTAATTTTATTTTTGGTTAAGCTCCAAAAAATTATTTTTTCCAATTGCAATACATATTTGAGAAGAAATATAAATAATTCTAGAAGTAGTGGAATTGATATTCCCCCCTTCAGAATCTGAGAAAAATCAGAACTGATCTGAATCTTTCACAGAGTCAATGAAATAAACGATTTTTCCATTTCAACTTGATTATATCCATATTTGAGAAAGCATTTTGAGGACACTTATTCATCTTTCAAAAACTGTAGTTCATCAGCAAAACACAAAAACACTTCAGTACTTTCCGAACGCAGAAACTTATTTTTCGATTTACACAGTACTTAATTTACAGTTTCGGTTTTACACAGACAAAAGAATGCAACCAGTTTCATTTCACATGCTTAGACTCAGTTTTACAAGGTACAGATGGAGATTTTCTTTTATATATATGAAGATATAAACATAATACATATTATGAAGTAGCAGTGCTAATAACGTCAAGGAAAATTATTAGACTGTCATCCAAAAAAAAAAAGGTTTTAATTGATATAATTTATTATTAATAATAAATAAATAACAGTAAATTCCTATATTAATAAAATCATCACTGTAACACATACAATCTTTCACTAAAATTATGTTCTTGCCATTGTAATGCAGTCTCACGACACCTTAATGAAATGAAGCCCATTTTGAATTGGCAGCAAAATCTGACTTTTGTAGACGGAATTTTTCAGACCAGTAAAAATTGTCTTTTATCTCATTTTTAGCAACAAGTGCAACTTTCCAGACTATTACATGGGCAAAATACAGCTCATTTATAGGTACACAGTTTCATAAAATATCAATTTTATAAAACAGTGTCAGTAATTTCTAATTTATATTTACTTCATAAATATACTTCTTTCAAATTTCGCCTTCAAATTCAACAGGATACGTCTACATTAACAATGAGTATTTTTCATAATCAAAAAAGAAATGTATGAGAAATTAATCTGAGCTCATATGAATTAGTGCATATAAAGCTAAATAATAATTTTACATTTGTTTATTATTACTGCTGAACTGGAATTTGAGATATATATAAAATTTTAAATGTGCATTTTATCCATAATAAGGAATTTTGCCCTATTGCCCTTATTTTCCTTAAGTTGTTGGTCTCGATTTACACAGTGATTTCAAAGAACCTGTCTACCATGCAAATCGAAGGATGCATGTATATCTATCTGTACAGCTTAACCCTTCTTGGGTTGACAGAATCTGAAATGAGAGCTTTATAGGATGTCAAATAAGACGTCTTTTGTACATATGTAAAACTTAAGTTTTTTTTAATTTCCATTTGAAAATTTTCTTAGATATAGCTTTTAAAAATAGGTAATTCAAGCTTGAAAAATAATATCTTCTTTTTTAATTTTATTAAACTACAATATAAATAATTTTATAAAGCCATTTAATTGCCATTTCTTAGAAACACTAAACAGT
This sequence comes from Ryuthela nishihirai, assembly GCA_038380435.1. Lineage (NCBI taxonomy): Eukaryota > Metazoa > Arthropoda > Arachnida > Araneae > Heptathelidae > Ryuthela > Ryuthela nishihirai. The sequence continues at coordinate 20,062,024 of JAWZYU010000010.1, forward strand.
ATTGCTGATTTGCTTGTTAACATTCCTATTTGCTGAAGCAGCTTTCTAATTTAAGCTCACAAGTTTGATTTGAACTATTATCAACAAATTTTTCCTTAAATTGTTGAAAATCTTCTAAAAATAAAAAAAAAGATGCTATTTTTAAAAACGATAGATTTTGGAAGTAATTTTAAAATATGTACCACCATTTTTTTTTCCATTTCACTCTTTTCTGTCACAAATCTATTTTAGTATTCCTAGACTATTTTTATCATTTTTCCCAGCATTCTATGGATCTTTCCCACTGTTAAAATAGAAACTGGAAGTAAACACATCCTTAGAAATTTTGGTTGCAGCTGCATTTAATCAGTTATGCTTCACTGAGGCAAACAAGATTCAGATGGCTGACACATGCTATCTCCATTCTGTGTGCTATATAGTGTTTTAGCCCTGCATATTGGATACCCTTCGTAAAGTTAGTATTTACTTTTTCTATATTTAAACCTTAGTTTTCATTTCACTATTTATTTTTGGAAATTAGCGATCTTTTGGCTGATTGATAAGTATTGATTTTTCATAGTTATGCTACATCGTATGGCTGGCTTACAACTTGTTGCTGTAGATTATTCAACATCGTATTAGGCTGTATGTTAATTTTTATTATTTATTACTTTTCTAGTAAAACTTTGATCTGGTATCATTTTCTGAAAATAAATGAGGTCTTGGATATGGAAGCAAATTCATTTCTGTAAATTTATTTCCGTTAGTTAGCGATCTTTCTATCAGATGAATTAAATTTCTTTCTGGGTTGTGCTAGATCATAGCCTGGCTTAAAAGTTGTTGCGGATATTTTATTTAACATCCCATTAGGTTATTTGTAAATTTCCTTTTACTATTTCTTTTTTGTTTAGTAAAAAAGCTTTGAGCTTGTACCATTTTCTGAAAATGAATGTCTTGGATACAAAAGCAAAATAGACTTCCTTGCTAAGGAAATCAGCCATCATGTGGGAGGGCAATTTTGGAAAGGTGTCCTCCACTAAACTCACATAGAAAGTTTCACCCCACCCTCTAGAAAAAATATATTTTTTTAAATGAGTTTTTACATTTATATTGAATAATTTTAAAGCCCCCCCCCAGTACTTTGGCTGAGCCACACAGAGGCGTCAGGGTCTTTTACCCGTGGGGTTTGGGGCGTTTCAGTGGGAGTTGGGGTCTTTTACCTGTGGGGTTTGGGGCATTTCACGATATAATGCTGCTTTTCTTTTGCTTTGGTGCACAAACCTTTCTGCACTTAGCCACGATTGCCAAACTTCAACACTCAAAGAAAAAATTCAGAATTTTTAGCAAAAAAAACAGCCAAGGAAGTTTTTTCTATTTCATAACCAGTTCAGAAAATCCTGTGAATGTGAGTAGTCCAAGTCACTTTGTATAACACTGGCCATGTTTAAAATATATGATACTGAAAAGAATCATTAAAAGAAATAAAAGTCATATTTCAGGTTGAATATTATATTATTCGGGAGGAAATTTCCTTTTGATTAATATATAATTTAACTATTTTTATTCATCAGATCTTCCAAAATGAAGTCTTAATTATATAGTGCAATCTTTTTTTTTTCACCATATATTGAAAAAGGCTTATTAAAATCAAATTGCTTGTAAATTTGTTTATATTATTTATTTTCATAAAATTCATAATTAAATTCTATTTAATTTGGTATATAACATGACCTATTTCTGTTGATTGGTTATTTTTTTTTAAATTCTAAAATTGATGTTTATCTGACTCAGCACAGTTGGCTCAAAGCCTGGAATTTTCTCAAAGTATGGTACCGAGAAAAAAATTACAAAACGAGAAAAATATTTACTTAAAACCAAAAAAGTAATTTCTTTTGTTATTCAGAAATATATAGTCATTCTATTCATGTGCATTGTAATCATTTCTATTAATTTTTTTAAAATAAATTTTAATTTGTGTTGCCAGATGCATTTTTTTACTACATGACTCTAAAAAAACTCCTATTAAAATAAAACATAGTCTTTTTTGTTAAATACTTTATTTTCAGAGAAACCAGAAATAAATGCTGATTAATTTGGCATATAACACATCATAATTCCTTTCATTAGTTATTTGGCAAAAAAAGTTCTAAAGTTATAATTTTTTTTGGGGTGAGTATAGGGAGAAAATAGCTTGGCCTGTGGATGAAAACCTGTTTTTCAGGCTGGACACTGGAAGGGTTAATACAGTTCATGTCATGTGTAATGCTCACTTTCTACATCTTTTTGTGACTGATGACAATGAGAATTAAACATTATTAATACTTTGGTTGCAGTGGTTAAATCCAAAACACTTGTCCTGCATATAAAGCTCATCTTAAGGTCTTTCTTCAAGAAAAAGAGACAAACCTAATAATGCATCAGTTCCCTTTCAAACAAGGTGGAAAATTTGGTTCCAAGCTGTACTCTATTCACCACGATCATAATGAAATTATAATGAATTCTTGAGCAAAAAATGGGAAACAACTGCAGCAGTATATTAATAGATATTTTGAAATGGGTAAAAATGATTCCTTTGACATGATTTGAATCAAAAAGATATGAAATGGATATTTCTGATCCACTTACGATGTTTGAAGTTCTTGTATATCAGTACATAAAGTATGAAATGAACAATTTAGTGCTAAAATTTCTCAGCAAAAGCCAAGGGAGTGATCAAACACTCACAAAAAACACTCCACATTCGGAAGAAACTGGACAATATTTCAATGATGCCTATTTAAAGCATATTTAATTTTCGATCCCAAATAATGAAAGAGCTTAAATATTTCTGTGAATTATGTTTATAATATAATTTTGAACAATATGCCCATGCTCAAAGACAACAGCATAAAAGCCATGAAAAACTGTGAAAGAATTAAATAACTCCGAAAATTTAATTATTTTTCTGGTTGTTTCAAAAAGAATGATTTCCCAGTCTCTCCGATATTTATTAGTCTGAAAGAATAGTGCTAATTATGAACAATCATTCCAGCACAGAGGCATTGTGCAAAATGATTGCTGGAATGTAAAAGAGGGCAATTTATTTACATAAAATATACTGTATCAGAATTTATTGCTGTTTCTTGATATGCAATGTGCAAGTTGAACCTAAAAAAGTAAATCACTTAACATATATTCTTTTTCTTTTTAAGAAGTTGTATATATCCAACTATCATTATCTTGTTTATGGGTGACAACTGATGTGCAATTTTTATAATTTGTGAACCTAAATGTTACATGCCTTTCACAATTTTGTCCTGCAAATTTTGGCATTTTCAGCAAGATTGCTCCATGAATTTCACTGTTTTTCCCATGAAAAATTTACAGCCCTAGCTTTGAGAAATAAAAAATAAATACCCACTCAGGCAACTGTTTGCCACAGAGATATGACATGAGCCTGTCAGTTAATATGCCATAGAGAAGTTATGTGACAAAGGCAAGATCTCAGCAGAAAGACAATACAAATATTAAAAAATTCCATACCTTACCTGGTGCTTGAACCCAGGTCTCTCTGATCTGTGGCCCAGCATGCTAACCACTCAGCCACTGGGATACTATGAAATATCAACGATATACCATTTTTATTTTATTACAACTATTGTATTCATAACAACTTTCAGCAAAGTTGAAGTTCACTTATCTACATCATCAGCATTCTACATAAGCTCCCAAAGCTCTAAAAATAGTTTCTACACTCACTATATTAAGGGTAAATAAATTCTGCCACTTTATATCAATGTTGCCAATGCTCCAATTCATTTGAAGGACTGTTGTTATGCTAAATTAGAGCTAGAAACTATCCAAATATTTAACACCTTTAAAGAAACATGGATTCTGACTGAATAATAAAGGTCAAACCTATGTGAATTTGAAAAAAAAGTAGCTAATATTATATGATTTTTGATTTTCTCAGCCCTAGGTGAATGAAAATTCATGGTCTGGATAGAGAAGTATATAATCTTTAATGGCCATTGCCTGGAAAAAGACAATAATTGGGCGTAGAACTGTTAATTCTCATCTGACAATATACAAATTGCAACTATTGCACTTGAAACCTACGATTGGCTTGAATACATGCAACATGAAATAAGATATATTAGCCACAAGGGAAATATTATAAAAACAATATAAATACTTAATAATCTACTTACAGTCTTTGAAAGTATTTAAATGCTTTTCTAAGTATGTTCGTGCAGACTGTGATCGTGCTCCAATGGCCATAGCTTTACAGTCAAAATAATTAGCTGATGGGCATGTTTGGTAGATATGAGGTCCCAGATCCTAGTGTTAAAAAGAGTGGATATTTTACACATTTATAACAGAATATAAAAATTAAATTTAGGAAATTTTGTACCAGAAAACAGAAATATTAGTAACTTCTCATGAATTAAAACTAATTTGATGAATTCAAGCTATTTATATCCACTGGACTGGTTTATGGCTTTGATCTTGATTATATATATATCCTGGACTTGCTGCACTGGCAGATCTCTATCGAGGGAAAATATATCACTATGTTTTATCTTTGCCTATGGTTTGTCAGCCCTAAGTGAACAGAGGCACAGAATATCTTACATGAGCTGGTGGATAATACTGATCAGAGACCATGCAGGCACCTGAACTATTACTTTAGCTAGTTAGACAATCCTACTGAATAATGCACCTTAGGCAGGTCAGTTTCTCTAGATTCTGGTTCTTGAAAAGATCCACTTGTAAAGGTGGTACCTGATATAAGTTCCTACTATCATTTGCAGTATGGTTCCTTCAGCCTTTAGCAGTGGGGGTATGGTTCTTTAGCCAATGCATGCAATTAAGGGAGCTGTTTGATACTGTTGGCCCTAGTTCTATCAATAAACCGAGTTCCTTTAAGAATCCTACTAATAATTTTCTCTGCAGATATGTGAATGTGAGGACATTGCATATATATCATTCTCTTGATATCCTCACACAAGAATTCCAGAATTCAAACCTAGATCGCTGGACTTGCAAGAGACCAGGTCAGATACTTAAAATTAATTTTAAATTTCTCTTTGCAGAGAGGGAAGGATAAAAGCAACTCCAAGGTATAGTTTGCTTCTCAGCAGACAAGCCAGTTTTGCACTTCTAGAATATGACTAAATTAATGAAAGATTTCTTATAGCTAAATTCAGAACCAAGATTTGAATGTTTATCTGTTGTTATGCCCCAGCAGAAGATAGATAACTTCAAGAGATTTGGAATTCTGTCAAGAAGGGAGATATTTCTCTTGTGCTAGGTGACTTCAATGCTAAACTTTGTATTGACTCTGACCTTTGGGCAGGAGGGTTTTAGTCTCTTTGGCATTAGTAGCTCCAATAGCAATTGGGAATGTCTCCTATTGGTAAGCAAACTTAACAGTTTGAGAACGAATAACTAACAAGTACTACATACACCAGGACATTTAACCCTTCCAGGGTCCCACCTGAAAAACTGATTTACATCCATACACCTAGCTATTTTTACACTATGATCACCCCCAAAAAAATTAACTTTAGACCTTTTTTGCTACATAACTAATGAAAGGAATTATGGCATGTTATATGTCAAATTAATTAGCATTTAATTCTCAATTTAATGAAAACATTTTACCAAAAAGACGATTAGTTTTATTTTAATAGGACTTTTATAGAATATGTAGTAAAAAAAAAATGCATCTGGCAATACAAATAAAAATTTACTCAAAAAACAAAAAAAAAGTAATAGACAGAAATATTTATAATGCATATGACTGGAAAGAATATTTCTGAATGGCATAAAAATAAAGTTTTAAAAATCAATCCAAAGTGAATGCACAGTATTCCCTGTTAAGATAGACATCAAACATTAATTAATAGATTCTGAAAAAAATTCAGCGCCGCCATGGCGGGAATCGAACCCGCATCTCTCCAGATTCTGAAAGAGTTCGTTGTCCAATGCATGGTGCAATGGTAGTGCGCTCTGGCATGAATCTGGAGAGATGCGAGTTCGATTCCCGCCGTGGCGGCGCTGAATTTTTTTCAGAATCTATTAATTAATGTTGAATAAAGTTAATAAAGTTTTACTTGAAACAACAAAATTACTCTCTTTTTATAACTTTTTTTCTCAATACCATACTTTGAGAAAAGTCGAGGCCTTTTGTCAACTGTGCTGATCATATCAACAAATCAAGTTTAAAATTCTGTTAAAAACCAATTAAATTAAATAGGTCATATTACATACCCAAATTACAGTGTAGGTATTACTGTACAACACTGTATATTACTAAAACACAACGGGAAAAATCAGTAAAATCCAATATATATACATATACAAAATCCTAATGGAGTCATGGCTACGGAGGTTCAACCAGACTGTGTAATTTTCCTACTGCAGATCAATTACTGTAGCTGCTGCATTTGGCTACTCTAGGCCAATTCTAGTAAGGTCCTGTTTGGTATTGTCTGCCCATCACATCCAAGGTTTCCCCCTTTTTCTAAAACTGCCTAGGCACAATGTTCATAATCTTGTTTACCAATTGCAGCTATGCATACGGGCAACATGGCCAAACCAATGCAGTCTCTCTCTGCACAATATGCTGCTCAAAAGAGGTTGATGACTCCTTCTTCTAACCTCATCATTACTTACAAAGTGAAACCACCTAATGTCCAAGATACCACATAAGCATCTAGAATCAAAGGTATCATGTTTCTTGTTATCCTGCTTACAAAGAGTCCATGTTTCACTACCATAACCTTAGAAAGAATCAAACTATTTAAAAAAATACACCTCAAGCAGTTGCTTGCCACAGAGGTCTGCAAGAGCCTGTCAGTTTATATGCCAAAGTAGAAGGTCTGAGAGGATGGCAGGACCTCAACAGAAAAACGACACATACATCCATGCCATACACAGCCTAATTTTAGTATTTTAGTCTTTAGGTGTATATGCCTATTTTTTTCACTCTCCATAGATTCTTAAAAGTCCCAGTGACAATCCCTATTTTTCTATTTAGCTCATACCGCACATCACCAGTATCTGTTACATAGCTTCCAAGATAATTAAACTGAGACATTTGTTCAAGTGCTTAATCATTCAAAGCACCATCTGCTTGACCAGTTTTCATCACTTTAGTTTTTTCTCTGTTTATCACCAAACCTACTCTAAACAATGAAATAAACTTGACGTATTCCAAATCAACTATTAAATCAGCACTCTAGCGTTGATTTAAATATTAGAGGAAAAATTCCTCTAATATTAAAATCGACGCTAGAGTGCTGATATAATAGTTGATTTGGAATACGTCGAGTTCATTTCATTGTTTATTATCTGCATACTCTTTGTATATGCTTCCATCTATTGGCAAAATATAAATGCCATTTGTGGCTAAAAATTGCCTGAATAGCACCAATATGAAACATGAAAGGAATGTTCATAGCGCTAATTAGAGGAGATCTTGATCGGCGGCCGGTAGCTCAGCGGTTTAGAGCACCTGACTGTTATCAGGAGGTCGTGGGTTCATATCCCACCCGGCTAAAGACAATGTTTCCTCTAATATTTAAATCGACGCTAGAGTGCTGATTTAATAGTTAAACCTACTCTATTACCAGTCTTATCCAAAGCCCTAATGAAAGAATTAATCTCATCAACATCATTAGCCAATAGGGCCAAATCATCATCAGGCAATAATCTAAATCAGAAATTTTGAAATGTCTAGACCAGTTAAGGTCATAATCTTCCCCTTCCAAAGAATTTCACATAACATAATCAACAACCAAGCAAAAGAGAAAAGGAGACAAAATGCACCCTTATCTAACTCCACTAGCAATGCTAAACCAATCGCTGCAAGACATACCATCTCTCACACACAACTCAATGTTATTATAGAGCTTTCATTACACTAACTAACTTATCAGGTATTACATAAGATCTAACAATCAACCACAAATTATGTTGATCAATAGAGTCAAAAGCCTTTTTGAAATCTATAAAGCAAGTAACCACAGGTTTCTGAAACTAAACACTTCTCAAGAATCTGCCTATAGGTGAAAATATCTGATCTAATCATCCTCTAACACTTCTGAATCCACATTGCTCATCATGCAATTGCCTGTCAACCAGATTCTTAATTCTATTAAGCACAATCATGCAAAGAACTTTACTGCAACAAAAAGTAGGCTGATACCCCTATAGTTATCACAAGAACTGCAATCACCTTTAAAAAATAATAGGGATAATAATAGCTCTGGTAAAATCCTTAGGTACCATGTCTTTATCATAAAAGATATTCAAAATTTCAGTCATCCAAATGGTAACAGAAACATTCCCAGCTCTAAGCATTTCCATAGTAATTTCATCTACCCCTGGAGATTTATGTAGTTTAAGTTTAAAAATAGCCAAAATAACTTCGGATTCTGTTATAGGGCCAGCATAAAAGCCAGTAAGGCATCTGTCCTCATTACAAACAATGGGGATAGAAAAAATCACATTATTTAGAACATCTCTGAAATGCTTAGACCACCTAGCCATCACAGAATCCTAACCTTCAATCACCTTGCCATGTTTATCCTTCAATCCCTATGTACCTGCCTGTTTCTTCCCACACAAAACATCAACTATCTGGTACAACCCCCTGCTGTTGTGCTGTCTACCTGCTTCCTCTGCTTTGTCAGCCAAGCTATCAAGCCAGATTCTTATAAGCTGTTAACTGATCATTATTAAGCTCGTTGTAATGCCTTCTGTTAGAACTAGTAGGATATTGATTCATATTAATCCTGCACTTCCTTTGGAAAGGCCATCATCCGTTGGATGGAACATTAAGCCGTGGCCCAGTGTGCAGGAGAGCCATAACCTGTACACGTTAAAGAACACAGTGGATGGCCTTGATGGGAGGCTACCATCTGTCTCCCAACAGCTGTTCCAGTGGGTCCTCTTCCCCAACCTTTTCTGAGCCTTTGGGGTCCTTGTGACCTGGCCATTTAGCCCATGGTGTGCAAAAATATGCCGCTCAGAGGTAAAACAGCCCAACCCTGCACTTCCTTCTTTCAGAAATAAGTTTCATAGCCTTATTACTCAAATAATTTTGTTTCCTCTGTTCCCTTTTACACAAAAGAGTACTATTGGTTTCAAGAAAAGCCTGTTTAAACTGATCCCATTTTTTCTCAACTTCAGCAGTAAGCAAACCATGATTGTCACAATGATTAAATAGCCTACGATGTTATGCTTTGGCTATATCTGGATCTTTCAGACCTTCAGTGTTAAAGGAAATTTTCTTAACTTAGCACAACATTTCTTAAGCTTCAGCTGCAAGATACTTTTGATCAGATAATGGTCAGACCCAATTTCAGCTCCCTGTATGATCTGGTATTCCTAATGGAACTGGCCCATTTGCTGTTAATTAAAATATAATCTATGTGCAATGTCATATCCCTGTGCAACCCATCAGATGAAACCCATGTATATTTATAAATGTCCTGCTGTTTGTAGTATGTGCTAGCTATTCGTAAACCATTAAGTTTACTTACCTGTAGAGGATGTTCTCCATTGCTATTGGAACTATCAATGCCAAAGAGACCCAAAACTCCTGCCCAAAGGCCAGAGTCAGTACCAACTTTAGCATTGAAGTCACTTAGTACAACAGAAATATCTCCTTTCTTCACAGAATTCAAAATATCCTGAAGCTGGCTGTAAATTGTATCCTTCTCATTCTCATCAGAGTCCTCTGTGGAGGCATAACAAAAGATGACATTCATGTCTTTAATTTTTGTTTTAAATTTTGCTTTAAGAAATCTTTCATTAATGCAGTCATATTCTAGAAGAACATCACTGGCGTGTCTGCTGAGAAGCAAACCTACACCTTGGAAATTATTTTCATCCTCCCTCCCTGAAAAGAGAAATTTAAAGTTATTTTTAAGTATTTCACCTTTACCTGTCCATCTGGTCTCTTGCAAGCCTAGAATATCTAGGTTATAGCACTGGAATTCCTTTGTGAGGACATCAAGAAAATATCTCTATATAATGTCCTCACATTCCAAGTTAGCAGAGAGAAAATGATTAGTAGGATTTTTAAAGAAACTAGGTTTATTGAGATATGTAGGGCTAACAATATCAAACAGCCCCCTGATTGCAGGCATGGGGCAAAGACTGTTTCTCCTCCACTAAAGGCTAAATGTCCCTGATGTTGGTAGGAACTTCAGGAACCACCTTTTCAAGAGTCATATGACCTGCATGAGACACATTACTCCAGTTTAGGATTGACGATGCCAACTAGCTAAGTGAGGTTCAGGTACCTGTGATGACCTCTGATCAGGATTATCCACCAGCTGATATAAGGTATCCTATGCCTATGTTCACTTAGGGCTGGTAACCCACAAACAAACAGAAAACACAGCGGCAGATTCTCCCTCAATATAGGCCCAGCAGTGCAGCAAGTCCAGGATCCATAATCAAATTGAAATCCATACACCAGTTTAGTAGGTATAAATGATTGGCATCAGAACCTTGTGAAGTTGACCACTCCTCAGCAGGGTTGAAAAAAAAAGTGGCCATAGATGACCAGATCAGTAGGCCACAATGAACTGGCAGTTCAAAAGAGAATATCTCTTTTGAAAGGTACTAACAGCCTGCACCACAAGAAGGTGAGGTTGGACATTAGGCACTGGACCTGGCCGGTTCTGTGCATCATCACTGCGGATTGGTACACAGCTCTCCTTCCAGTTTATACCAAACTACCATTTACAGACCAAAATCCCACAGAAATGATATGTAAATATCGACTCTTAATTAGACATGTCAATGCAACATGGATGCCTACAAAATGTGAGCTTTACAAATCGTTCTTACAGGTAGTTATAAAAATAATTTTGTTAAATCTCTATAATTTATGATTATTTACAGAAGACAACTGAACAGTAATATTTGTAGTAGGTAAGGGTTTGCCATGCAGGCAAAAGATTACATATTCGTATCTGTATTTCTGAAAGTGTTACCAAAATATTGTACATTAGAACATTGAATAGCTTTAACCCTTCCAGTGTCCATGTCATCTGTATACGTTCACAGAATCCGAAATGAGAGGCCAAAATGATGTATGTATAGGTTTTTAGTACAAAAAAAAAAAAAATCGATTTTTAAAAAATAAAAATTGCTGTTGAAATATATATATCCACTAATAATTTCCACTCTGTAAATTGATTCAAATATTTAGAGGAAAAATTGTCTTGGATTCGTACGAAAATCGTACAAATCCACGACCTCCTGATAACATGTCAGGTGCTCTGGACCACTGAGCTACCAGTGCCGATCAAGATCTCCTCTAATTGATTTTATGAACATTCTCAATCTACTTTCTTAGTATGTAGGGAGTGTTCAGGCAATCCCACCTCAAGCAGCTTTTTAATGCCTTTTCTAAGATGGAATGCATGTCTTACGGGTATGCAATCTACAAATAATTACTATTAAACTCAACTGATTATTGAGAATGTTCATAACATCAATTAGAGGAGATCTTGATCGGTGGCCGGTAGCTCAGTGGTCCAGAGCACCAGACATGTTATCAGGAGGTCACGGGTTCGTATCCCACCTGGCTCAAGACAATTTTTCCTCTAAATATTTGAATCACTTTACAGAGTGGAAATTATTAGTGGATACTTAATCTGTTGAGTTTAATAACAATTATTTGTAAATATAAATATATATCTTATAAAAAATATATATAATTCAAGCTTGAAAAATAATATTTTGTTTTTTAATTTGATACATATGTTATTAAAAAATATAAAATTATAAAGCCATCTGATTGCCATTTCTTAGAAAAACTAAATGGTATTGCCAATTTGCTTGTTAACATTCATTCCTATTTGCTGAAGCACCTCCTAAAAATTAACAACAAAAAAAAAAAACTGCTATTTTAAAAATGGTAGAGTTTGGAGGTAATTACACAGTATGTATCACCATTTTTTTTTTTGTTTAACACCCATTTCTGTCATAAACCTATTTCAGTATTCCCAAATTATTTTTTTAGCATTCTATGCATCTTTTCTGCTTTTAAAATCAAAATTGGAAGTAAACACATCCTTCTTAGAAATTCTGGTTGCAGCTGCACTTAATTACATTATGGCTCACTGTAGCAAACAATAGGCAGATGCTGACACATGCTATCTCCATTCCGTGTGCTATAAGTGGCTCCCTTATTTTTTTTTGGTCCAGCATATTGGATACCCTTCATAAAGTTTGTATTCACTTTTTTATATTTAAACCTTAGTTTTCATTTCAGTAGATTTATTTTCCAAAATTAGCGTTCTTTTGGCTGATTGATAAGTATAGATTTTTCATAGTTATACTACATCGGATGGCTGGCCTACAGCTTGTTGCTGTGAATATTTGAACATCGCATTAGGCTATACATTAATTTTTATTTTATTATTTATTACTTTTCCAACAAAACTTTGATCTGGTATTATTTTTTGAAAACAAATGAAGTCTTGGATATGGAAGCAAATTAATTTCTGTAGATTTATTTTCATTAGTTAGCGATCTTTCTGAGTTATGCTAGATCGGAGGCCAACTTAAAAGATGTTGCGGATATTTTATTTAATATCCCATTTGGCTACATGTAATTTTTCTTTTATTATTTCTTGCTTTTTTAGTAAAAAAAAATTGAGATTCTACTGTTTTCTAAAAATGAATGTCTTGGATACAGAAGCAAAATAGACTTCCTTGCTACGGAAATCAGCAGTCATGTGGGAAGGCAATTTCAGGAAGGCTTCCTCTCTGCTAAACTCACTGTGAAAGTTTCACTCCCCCTCTCCCTCTAGAAATTTTTTATTTTTTTTTTTAATTTACGAGTTTTATGTTTATATTGAATGAATTTAAAGCCCCCCCCCCCTCCAGTACCTTGGCTGTGCCACACAGACAATATAATGCTGTTTTTTTTTTGTTTTGGTGCACAAACCTTTCTGCACTTAGCCAAAATAGCCAAATTTCAACACCCAAAGAAAAAATTCAAAATGTTTAGTAAAAAAAGCAGCCAAGGAAGTTTTTTCTATTTCATAACCAGTTCAGAAAATCCTGTGAATGTGAGTAGTCCAAGTCACTTTGTATAACACTGGCCATGTTTAAAATATATGATACTGAAAAGAATCATTAAAAGAAATAAAAGTCATATTTCAGGTTGAGTATTATATTATTCTGGAGGAAATTTCCTTTTGATTAATATATAATTTAATTATTTTTATTCTTCAGGTTTTCCAAAATTAAAGCCTTAATTGTATAGTGCATTCTTTTTTTCCACCATATCACATTGAAAAAGTCTTATTAAAATCAATATGCTTGTAAATTTGTTTATATTATTTATTTTCATAAAATTCATAATTAAATTCTGTTCAATTTGGTATATAACGTGACCTATTTCCATTGATTGGCTATTTTTTAAAATTCTTAAGTTGACTTGTTTATCTGACTCAGCACAATTGGCTAAAAGCCTGGAATTTTCTCAAAGTATGGTATTGAGAAAAAAATTACAAACAAGAGAAACATTTACTTGAAACTAAAAAAATAATTTTTTCGTTATTCAGAAATCTGTCTGTGATGCCCCCTCATTCACTTTTACTTTACCTTAACCAGTTTTGCTTAATTTACGTTATATTTATCATTTAGGGGATTTTTATTTCATTTTTGTCATCATAGTGCTCGTTTCCAAGAGCATAGGAGTTGTGCATGCGCAACTCCGAACTTTCGACTGTCACCTGCTAAAGCGCATGTACAATGACACGCCCCCTCTTGTGTCATAGCTTGCACTCTCGTCAATTTATGCAAATGTCTTTTTCAGTGCGACAGCCACGTGTTGCTAAGCCTGTACCCTTGTTAAAACCATGACATGTTAGTCACAGTAGTTAGTTGAGTTTTTTGAGTTAGTGAGAAGTAGTTGGTGAGGAGTTGGAGTAGTTAGTTTTTGAGAAGTCAGTTGACGAGTAGATAGAAATGATGTAGTATCTTCTTCATTGCTGCTGGTGAGTAAAATAATTTTGGAAATAAATTTGTTTGTTATATAAACCCTTTTTGAATCTTTACTATCTTTTTTCTTGAGCAACGTTAATTGTTTTGATTATAAGTAAAAATAGAAGTTTGACAAATCATTTAATTTTTGAATTCTTACTCGTTAAGTAATGCTCGCTGGTATTCGAACCCTAATTGAACTTTATTTTTGGCAATTTGTTAATTATTGCCTGGCGCCCGACTTAGCTATCTGGAGCTTGAATAATTATTGGATCAGACAAAGGGTCCAAACTTTAAAAGTATTTTCAATTCTTTGGAGCATTACATTTAGTTACATTAGTTTTTTTTAAAATAAATTTTTATGTTGCCAGACGCATTTTTTTTACTACATGACTCTAAAAACGTCCTATTAAAATAAAAATTGTTGTCTTTTTTGTTAAATATTTTATTTAAAAAAAATCCAGAATTAAATGCTGATTAATTTGGCATATAACATACCAGAATTCCCTTCATTAGTTATTTGGCAAAAAAAGTTATAAAGTTAATTTTTCTTGGCTGAGCATAGGTGAAAATAGCTTGGCCTCTGGATGGAAACCAGTTTTTCAGGTTAGACATTTCTAAGTGTTAAATAACAGACTATTTCACTGTGCAAGGCGAATTGTGCTATGAATAAAGTCACTTAAGAGTTTAAAGCATTTTAGGAAGCTGTGAGCTCAGTAGCACAACTATTATTGTCCAAATTTGTATACTATTTAAATGGGTTGGTCAACGTTGCTTAACCTTTTTACCTTACCTTACCAAAGTTGATAAGACAACCAAATGTTGCAAAGGTCGATTTACATGACCTGTTACCTTACCAATGTTCTTTATGTGCCTTGTTAGTTGTAAAATACTAACAAATGATTTGGCCAATAGAACGTATCAACATCAGGTAATGCAAATAGATAATACTACTTGTCATTAATAGACAATTAAATTTTGTTCTGATTACAGATTTTAATTTTCAAAAAATTAACATTCCCTAGATAATCTTATTTAAAAGACAATGTAAAAAGAGGATAAGCATTCCCATTCTTGTTGGATGCTGCTGCTCTGCTGCAGCGTTTTGTGACCCAAGAGTTTGGTCACATTATCAAGGCAAGTGAAGGGGAATTGCCATCCACTCTTTATAGGGTTGGCACTCTGTTACTCTGCATATATGTATGAGTCAGTCTCCAAGGGGAGCTGATACTCTCTAAACAGCAGTTTCCTTGGTGATGGGCAGGGCAGAAATGTCAGTATTACATAATAATTGTTGATTGATACTGATAATCAAATTTTCAGTACAGGCTAATTGGAATTTAGTGGGTGAGGAAACAATTATTTTATTGTTGTGTATTATAGTAGGTATTAATTTGTAATCAATAGTAATATGGGCTACAGCAGTTGAAGGTTTTCATTTTTTTTTATAGCAGTATTATGTTCGTTAATTCAAAGGGAAAAGGGTCAAAAAGTTTTTCCTATGTATCCAGTGAGGGAGAAAATTTTATGTTGTGGGTCAGATATTTTGACATAGTATATATACTCAGATGGAGGGATAGTATGGTGATCTTCACGTATATATTTAGTATAGTATACTTAATTGTGGTAGGAACAGTGTATCCATATGTCAACATTATATTATTAAGAGTAGGATTTAGTATAGAAGAGTAGGGAAAGGAAACGGTGTATTTTAATTCGTATTTAAGTGTCTAACTGATTTTGGGGTGGTTGGGAAATAACGTTTAATTGGTACTTAAACTATTGTTTGCTAATGAGATGAAGAGGATATCTGGCATCTAAGCAAATTTGATATATGCAATTTAGTTCCTTGTTCAACAGGATTTTTTGATTACAATAGTTTAGTGCTCGATGAAAATAAGAGTTAAAGATGGATAATTTATATTTATGAGGGTGAGAAGAAGTGAAAGGAATTAGTGTCGGTAAATAGGTAGGTTTTTGAAATACTTCCGTAGTGATATGATAAGGGAAATGATGTATTAAAATTTAATAGAGGGAACTGAATTATTAAACATTTATATTAAGTTCATTAGGGCCATAAGGCCAAATTAAGAAAATATCATCAATGTAACCACAATAGAACATAGGTTTAAATGTACAGTCAATGTTATACAAGGTGACTTAGACTTCTCACATTCATGGGATTTTGTGAACTAGTTATGAAATGGAAAAACCCTTTCCCAGCTGCCTTTTTAACAATATGAATTTTTTTTTTCTTTGGGTGTTGAAGTTTGGTGATCTGTTAAGTGCAGAAAGGTTTGTGCACCAAGGTTAAAAAACAAACATCTATTATATCATCAGAGTGGCATAGCCAATGTATTGGGAGGGGAAGGGGAAATCTTGTAAAAACCACTGAATATAAACTTAAAATCTTATAAAAAAATTCTTCCAAGGGGGAGGGGGAGGAGAAGAAGTAAATTATATATAATTTAAACACAGCTAACAGTAGTTAAAATTTAATAAAACACAATTAAGCTGTTACATTTGGTAGCACAGTGTATCACAATCCTAGTATGCGAAGTGCATATTATTTCCTACAAAAGCTAGGAACCTTTTGGAATAACCAAGATATATTGTTATTCAGTAACTTAAAAGTCATAATTGTAATCTTAATCATAATTGTTTTTTCTTTGACAATTTGGATAGCTCAGTTGTAATAAGTTGCTAATGTGTGTAAGATGCAAAGCTTCGATAGCCTCGGATATTATCCACTTAAGATCATTAACTGGAACTGTGTAATGGCTCTGACAACATTCGGATCTGTGCTTATGTCTGCTTCGCTGATATGAAGATGTCTTTACAACTAGTGTTAAAGTTGACATATGAATGTTTGTAATAATAGTTATTATTCGAAGCATAGGAGCTTATAAAGTCGATATCATATTCAGCACGTACAAGCTTTTATACCGCACATGACCAAAGATCTTCTGGACTCGGAAAGTGGTGGTGCCAAGGTCTGGTATATGACCTATATGGAATATCAGCTGAATAGTGGCAATATACCATCAACTCATGTGTTCATCTACTTAAAGCTTGTATCCTAATGCAGTGACAAGAGGGTGACTGTAATAATTAACACACTGGAAGTCATCAGTGGTACATCATTTTTCTGTGACCAGCATTATACAGTCGGTTCATCTTCTTAGGACTGGTAGCTTACAAACATCAGGGCTGTGAGAATTACATCATCTCATCTGTGAATGCCTATGTTAAAGCAATTGTACCAGCTACTACAAAGTGGTATATCCTTTGTTTACTTTAAGGTCTAATGTATCTTCACACAGGCTTAAGATTACAATTATGACTTTTAAGTTACTGAAATAACAATATATCTGGTTTATTAGGTTCCTAGCTTTTGTAGGAAATAATATGCGCGTCGCATACTAGGATTGTGATCCACTGTGCTACCATATGTAACCAGCTTAATCGTGTTTTATTAAATTTTAAGAAGTAAATTGTCCTCAGTATAGAGTAGGGGGAGGGGAGAACCTTTGCCGAAACTGCCCTCCTACATGAGGACTGAAGTGAAGAGTCCATGCCAAGGAAGTCCTTTTCTTGCTTTTGTATCCAAGCTCTCATTCATTTTCAGGAAATTATACAAAATCCAAGTTTCTACTGGAAAATGAATAATAATAAAAAATTTAACATATAGCCTAATGCAATGTTAAATCAAATATCCAGAGCAAGAAGTTGTAATCTTGCCATCCAATGTAGTGTAACTGCAAAAAAAAGAAAATCAACTGGAAGAGTGGAAAAGATCTGCAATTTACAAATAAATCAATGAAAATGAAGGTTTAAATATAAAGGTATAAATACTAACTATATGTATCATGAATTTATCCAAAGTATGAAAACAGTGCTTGTTGTAAACAATAGACTTTCTAGCCACTTGATTGCCACACGTGCAAGCAATTAACTAGGTCTTGGCACTGCTATCCCATATCTGGTGACACAGCTGGTGGTTTCACAATAACTAAGGCTCTAATAATAAAAAAATCTGCCTTCTTCTCGGTAATGCATCTCTTTCACTTTTAGTTTTACTTATAGTTTTGATTTGAAGAGTGGTAAAGATGCATTGAATGCTGGGCTAAATGATATAAATGATAAAAAATAATTCTAGGAACACTAAAATAGATTTAAGCCAGAAAACGGTGTAAAACATATGTACATACTTCACAATTACTTCCAAAATCTTCAGTTCTTAAAAATAGCAGTTTTTTTGTTAATTTTTCAGGAGATTTTTGAAACTTTAAGGGAAAATTTGTTAATAATAGTTCAAATTAAACTTGTGAGCTTAAATCAGGTGGTTGCTTCAATAGAGACTAATGTTATGAAACAAATCAGCAATACCATATAGCACTTATAAAATATGGTAATCGGATGGCTTTATTATTTGTAATTCAGTTTAATAAAATATGCATCAAATGAAAAAAGAAAATATTTTTTACGCTTGAATTACATATTTTTAAAAGATGTATGTAAGAAAATTTCAAAATTGTAATTTCTATTTTAAAAAAAAATCTCTTTTTTTTGTTGTACAAAAGATGTATATGTTACTCTTCAGTCTCTCATTACAGATTCTGTCAACATCAATGTTCATCAGGGACCTTGGAATGGTCAAAAATGTACATGGGTTTCATATGATGGGTTGCATAAGAATATGATTGATTATATATTAACAGCAAATGGACTAGTTAGGTAAATCAGTTTTAAGTATACCAGTTGTATAGGGGAGCTGAAATTGGGTCTGATGATTATTTGGTCAAAAGAATTTTAGAACTGAAGCTTAAGAAATGTTGTGCTAAGGTTAAGAGAATTACCTTTAACACTGAAGCTCTAAACGATCCAGAGATAACAGCCTACAATGATAGGCTATTTAGTCATTATGGCAATTGTGGTTTGCTGCTTGCTGCTAAAGTTGAGAAACAATGAGATCAGTATAAACAGGTTATTATTGAAACCAACAGTCCTCTTTTGAACAAAAAGGCACAGAGGAATACAAAGTTATTTGAGTGATAAGGCTAAGGAGATTATTTCTGAAAGCAGGAAGTGTTGGAAAAATTTGAACATCCCACTAGCTCTAATGGACAAGTATTACAAAGAGCTTAACCCTTAAACTGTCGATTTTTTTCTCTAAATATGTAATTCACTTCTCAGACTCATTATGAAGCAACTAATGAATGAAATAAATGAATAATGAATGAATTACTTGAAGTTAAGAAATCAGCTGACTTCTGCTCTTGCAAAATCGATGATTTTTCTAGAACCATAGACTCGATTACGAAGACTGTTTCTGACATTAAAAAAGAAAATGCCATCTTAACGCAAAAAGTTAATTCGTTGGAAACAAATGTAGCCAGACTGAAAAACGATATAATGGATTTACAGCAAGTGTCCAGAAATATGAATATAGAGATTGTAGGACTAAAAGAAACACCAAACGAAAATCTACCAGAATTAATTAAAACAATTGGCGATAAGTTAAAGATAACTGTGGGTAACAATGAAATTCAAGTCGCACACAGAGTGCCATCTGCAAATAAAAATAAGCCGAGACCGATCATCGCGCAATTGGATTCACGACGGAATAGAAATAAATGGATCGAAGCATTTAAACGAAACAAAAATTTAAACGGAAAAGATTTGATTGGACACGATGGTGAAGGACTGGTTTTCTTCAATGAACATTTAATCCCTGAGCTAAAGCATGTGTTATACGAAACTAAAAAGTTTCAACATGCTAATGGATTCAAATACGTGTGGACTAGGGATTGCAAAATATTTTTTGCGACGTAGTGATACTAGCCCTGTAATACGTGTTAGATTCTTAGAAGACCTAAATGCTATTCAGGTTTGATAGTTACCAATTTGTATTTTTGTATTTATTTCTTTTTCTCTGTTATGTTTGTTGGTAATTTTTCTCTTATTCAGTTAAATATATGCAGTGCTAGAGCAATTTTGATGAATTTTTGACGTACTTGGAGACGACTTGGTACTTTTCAGGAAAGACGCAGATTAATTGACAGAAATTTGGATCTACTCCTGGGAAGTCTCACTGTACAAAATAGACGGTTGTAAGTGCTTCTCATTTTGTAGGGATGATTATAGATCAGATGGAGTATTAATTTATGTTAGCTGCGACATCGATGCTATACAGCAACCAATCACAATGAATTGCGCAGACATTGCAGTTTTAAAACTTGAAATTGAAAACAAAGAGTGGATATTAATGGCTGTATACAGATCTGCTTCTGAAAATGTATTTAATTTCATTTCCGAATTAAACGGAATCCTAGAATCACTTGATACCCTTAATGTTCTCTATGTTGGAGATATTAATATTAACTTATTAAATGACAACACAAACACTGATGAATATATTGGATTATTAGCAGAAAATGGTTTACTTAATATGATAGAACAGCGAACCAGAATTACGGAGAACTCGTCTACATGTATTGATCATGTATTTCTTAGAACCAAAGATTTATATAACTGTAATATATTTCTGGATGACATTGGAATTACAGACCACTGCTTAGTTAAGGTTAATTTAGATATTAAAATTGAACAAAAATTAAAAAATGATGAAATAAAAATGGTGGATTTAAAAAGATTAACGAACTTAATTGCAAATATAAAATGGGATGATATATATATTGACGGCTCTGTTAATGCTTCTTTTAAAAATTTAATTGATACACTAAGCCATTTAATTGATGATTCAACGAAAGTAAAGAAAAAACGTTTTAAGAAAATTAAACCATGGATGACAAATGATTTAGCAATTTTAATAACTTATCGTAACACTCTGTATAAGGAAATGAAGAAAAATCCTACAGATATGTCGCTTAAACTGTCATTTTCCCGATACAGAAATTTTGTTACTAGTGCCATAAGGGAAACACAATACTTTACTAATAAATTTTCCAAAGCAGGTAAAAATCAGAAAAAGCAGTGGAATGTAATAAATGAAATATGTGGTAACTTTAAAGAGATGGAAAACTATCCCCGTACAATTAAAAGTAAAAACGAGTTAATTAAATATGATGAAGACCCTTGTAAATTTGCAAATTTCTTCAACGATTATTTTGACGGAATTGCATGAAATTTGAACAAAGATTTAGTTCAAACAAATGCTGATTGGGAAGGAGACGGAAAATCATCAACTGCGGTAAGTTCTTTCTTCTTAACGCCAATAATAGCTAAAGATATTAGGACTCAAATTTTACTTCTACCAAAAAATAAATCTCCAGGTTTTGATGGCTTAACTGCAGAAATAATTCATCTGTTGGGAGAAAAATTTATCGAAATACTTGTAAATCTATTTAATCTATCCATTGAGCAAGGAATTTTCCCTGATGTTTTGAAAAAAGCTATTATTGTTCCTATTTTTAAAAACGGTGACCCAAAGGAATTAGGGAATTATAGACCTATTGCATTACTCTCAGTAATATCTAAAATTTTTGAAAAAATAGTGAAAAATAAATTATATGAATATCTGGGAAAAAAAAAATTTTCTATGTAGCAATCAGTTTGGGTTTAGAGAAAAAATGGGTACGGATGATGCATTATTGGAGGTAACAAATACGATTTACACAGCTATGAATAACAGTGATCATGCATTAACAATCTTTCTGGACATTAAAAAAGCATTCGATACGGTAAATCATCAAAAATTAACACAAAAATTACAAGCTGCTGGAGTTAGAGGAGTGGCATTAAATTGGTTTCGCAGTTATTTAGCTAACAGAAGGCAAAGAGTAAAAATAAAAGATACATACAGTGCTTGGACTAAAGTTGAATACAGAGTGCCTCAGGGATCTGTTCTGGGTCCCTTATTATTTATTATTTACATTAATGATCTAGATTCCATTAACCTAACAGGTAAATTAACTATTTTTGCTGACGACACTTGCCTGACATATCATCATCATCCTCAAGCAGCCATGTGCTACGGAGGTCCAACCAGACCACACAGTTTAATTCTCCAAGCATATCTGTCCTGAGCTACATCTGCTGCATCTGGCCACTGCACACCAATTCTAATAAGGTCTTGTTTGACATTGTCTGCCCACCGCATCCTAGGTCTCCCCCTCCTTCTGAGGCCTCTAGGCACACTGTTCATAACCCTATTTGCCAATCTATAATTATCCATACGGGCAACATGAGCAAACCAGTGGAGTCTCTCTCTGCACAATATGCTGCTTAAAGGAGGTTGCAGACTCCTTTGCCTAACCTCATCATTAGTTACAAAGTTAAACCACCTAATACCCAAGATACTGCGTAAGCATCTAGAATCAAAAGCATCTAGTTTCCTGTTATCTTGTTTACACAGCGTCCAAGTTTCACTACCATAACTAACCAAACTATTATACAGTCTAATTTTAGTCTTTAGGTGTATACGCCTATTTCTCCACACTCTCCATAGATTCTTAGAAGTCCTGGCAGCAATACCTATTCATCTGTTAATCTCATGCCACACATCACCAGTATCTGTTATATAGCTCCCAAGGTAATTAAACTGTGACACCTGCTCAAGACTGCAACCATTCAGATTAACTGAATCACAGCCTGCCTGACCAATTTTCATCACTTTAGTTTTCTCTCTGTTTATAACCAAACCTACTCTACTACCAGTCTCATCAACAGCTTGAATGAAAGAGTTCATCTCATCAACATCATTTGCCAAAAGGGCTAAATCATCAGCATAATCTAAATCAGAAATTTTTGTATCTCCAGCCCATTTAAGGCCAAAATCTTTCCCTTGAAGTGAATTTCGCATAACATAATCAACAACCACACTAAAGAGAAAAGGAGACAAAATGCACCCTTGTCGAACACCAGACGTAATGCTAAACCAATTGCTACAAGACTTACCAACTCTCACACACGACTCAGTGTTATTATAGAGAGCTTTCATTATGTTAACTAACTTGTCAGGTATACCCCATATGATCTCACAATCAACCACAAATTATGACGATCAACAGAGTCGAAAGCCTTTTTGAAATCAACAAAGCTAGCAACCAAAGGTTTCTGAAACTCTAAACATTTCTCAAGAATCTGCCTAAGTGAAAATATCTGATCTACACATCCCCTACCACTTCTGAATCCACATTGCTCATCACGCAATTGCCTGTCAACCAGGTTCTTAATTCTATTAAGCACAATCATGGAAAGAACTTTACCAGGAACAGAGGCTAAATACCCCTATAGTTAACTAGCTGATACCCCTATAGTTATCACAAGAACTGCGATCACCTTTTTTGAAAATAGGGATAATAATAGCTCTGGTAAAATCTTTAGGAACCATTCCTTTATCATAAAAGTTTTTCAAAATTTCAGTCATCCAAGTGGTAACTGAAACATTCCCAGCTCTGAGCATTTCTGTAGTAATTTCATCTACACCTGGAGATTTATGAAGTTTAAGTTTAGAAATAGCCAAAATAACTTCAGATTGTGTTATAGGGCCAACATTAAAGCTGCCAATGCATCTATCATCATTACAAACAATGGGAGTAGAACTAACTACGTTGTTTAGAACATCACTGAAATGCTCAGCCCACCTAGCCATGACAGAATCCTCACCTTCTATAACCTTACCTTGTTTATCCTTCAATCCTTGTATGCCTGTCCGTTTTCTACCACACAAAACATTAACTATCTGGTACAGCTCTCTGCTGTTGTGCTGTCTAACTGCTTCCTCGGCTTTGTCAGCCAAGCCATCAAGCCAAAGATTCTTATCAGCAGCTAACCGATCATTTACGCATTTATTAAGCTCTCTGTAATGCTTTCTATTAGAACTAGTAGGGTATTGATTAAGGACATTCCTGCAGTTCTTTCGTTCCGAGATAAGCTCAAGTGCCTTATCACTCAGATAATTCTGTCTCTTCTGCTCCTTTTTTCCTAAAAGAGTACTGTTAGTGTCCAAAAAAGCCTGTTTAGATCCCATTCTGATTGATGATGATTGATGATTAGAAGATCCCATTCTTTCTCAACATCAGTAGTAAGCATACCATGATTGTCATAATGACTAAGTAACCTATCATGGTAAGCTCTAGCTATAACTGGGTCTTTCAGAGCATCAGTATTAAAGGTAAATTTTTTAACCCTAGCACAACACTTTTTAAGTTTAAGTTGCAAGACACTTTTAACAAGGTAATGGTCAGATCCAAATTCAGCTCCCCTATATGCCTTGGTATTTCTAACAGAACTAGCCCATTTGCTGTTAATTAATATATAATCAATCATATTCCTATGCAGCCCATCAGGTGAAACCCACGTGTATTTATGTATGTTGCGGTGTTTGTAATATGTGTTAGTTATTCTGAAACCATTGAGTTTACTTACCTGTAGGAGACGTTGCCCATTGCTATTGCAGCTACCAATACCAAAAGGGCCTATCACCCCTCCCCAAAGATCAGAGTCAGTACCAACTTTGGCACTGAAGTCACCTAGAACAAGGGTAATATCTCCTTTCTTGACTGAATTCAAAATATCCTGAAGTTGTCCGTAAAACCTATCCTTCTGATCCTCATCAGCATCCTCAGTGGGGGCATAACAGCAGATAACATTCAAGTCTTTAATGCTTGTCTGAAATTTTGCTGTAAGAAACCTTTCATTAATGCACTCATATCCTAGAAGAGCATCACTAGCATGTCTGCTGAGCAGCAGACCCACGCCTTGGTGATGCTTTCCATCCTCCCTCCCTGTAAAGAGAAATTTAAAGTTATTTTTAAGTATCTCACCTTTACCTGTCCATCTGGTCTCTTGCAAGCCTAGAATATCTAGGTTATAGCGCTGGAATTCCTGCATGAGGACATCAAGAGAATAATCTCTATGTAATGTCCTCACGTTCCACGTTCCTGCAGAGAGAAAATGATTAGTAGGATTTTTAAAGAAATTAGGTTTATTGAGATTGGTAGGGCCAACAATATCAAACGGCCCCCTGATCGCAGGCATGGGGCAAAGACCTGTTCCTCCTCTGCTAAAGGCTGAAGTCACCGATGCTGGTAGGAACTTCAGGCACCACCTTTTCAAGTGGACTTTATCAAGAGCCATATGGCCTGCCTGAGACGCATTACTCCAGTTTAGGCTTGACGATGCCCAACTAGCTAAGTAAGGTTCAGGTACCTGCGATGGCCTCTGATTAGGATTATCCACCATCTGATATAAGGTATCCCATGCCTCTGTTCACTTAGAGCTGGCAACCCAGAAGCAAACAGAAAACACAGCGGCAGACTCTCCCTCAACAGAGGCACTGGATCTGATTGTTCGATTATTTTTAAACAAGCAAATAGTGATCTAGAATTAATTAGAAACTGGACCACGAGTAATTTTTTAACAATTAATCTGAAAAAGACAAATGCAGTTTATTTCTACTTAAAGAAAAATAGTTCTGTTACAGATATTTTGCACCGCAATAAATTGAAATATCATGATACAAATTGTTCATTGAAAAGTCACTGTAATTGTCCTCAAATTCCTTTTGTGCCGTCAGTGAAATATTTAGGTATTTGGATTGATGCAGGCCTAACTTGGAAAGTGCATGTAACATGGGTTAAAAGAAAGGTCATCCGTAACCTGGCCCGCTTCTATCTTGTAAGACATTTAGTTTCATTTAAATTTATGTGTACACTATATTATGCATTAATCCATTCTCAATTAACATATGGTATAAAATCTTGCGGAGTCATGTATTTCAATAATTTTAAACAACTTTTAGTGCCGCAAAAGAGATTTATTCGCTTATTAACCAAAAGCCCAAAAACGCAACCTTCATTTCCTTTGTTTCGAGAAGCAGGAATTCTGCCTTTATGCTATGATTATTTTTTCGAAATAATTAAATACTTTTACTTTAGAAATGATAGCATTAAAACTGACAAAAAATTACCAATTACGATGAGATAAAAACATAAATTATGAAATTCCTGCATTACATAAGGAAATTTTTAGGCACTATTATTTG
Source organism: Ryuthela nishihirai (assembly GCA_038380435.1). Lineage (NCBI taxonomy): Eukaryota > Metazoa > Arthropoda > Arachnida > Araneae > Heptathelidae > Ryuthela > Ryuthela nishihirai. Next base: position 20,088,017 of record JAWZYU010000010.1, read on the forward strand.
TATTTAGCACCGAAATTTCTTTCCTCTCTCCCAGTCAGCACGAAAAATATCACGAATTATCATTTGTTTTCTAAAGTTCTCAAGAACTACATTTTGAAACTGAATAATGTTGAAGCTTTTTTGCATTAATCTACTATAACTGTTTATATGTAACACGGATATTGAATGTTTCTGACTTTCTGACTTTCACACTTCTGGATTATTAGAAATTTGTTGTTTTGAGTTATTTTCGTTTCTTTTTTGTGTATTATTCAATATGACGACTGATGTTTTTTAATTGAAATTGTTTCTATATTGATCTCACGAACGAGCCTGCTCTTGTGAGACCTCAAAAGTTTTTGTATATTGTAGAACATTATCTGAAATAAAAAATATCTTATCTATCTTAAATAGTTTAAATACTAAAAGAGCATTTAATTCTGAATAAAAAAAAAATATAAAAATTAGGAAAAAAAATGGTAGATAAGCAAAAAAAAAATTGCAAGTTCACCTATAATGTTTTTTGATTATTAACCAAAGAGATTTATTCGCTTATTAACCAAAAGCCCAAAAACGCAACCAACTTTGTCAGTTGTCAACCTTCATTACCTTTGTTTCGAGAAGCAGGAATTCTGCCTTTATGCTATGATTATTTTTTCGAAATAATTAAATACTATTACTTTAGAAATTATAGCATTAAAACTGACACGAAATATTACCAATTACGACGAGATAAAAACGTAAATTATGAAATTCCTGCATTACATAAGGAAATTTTTAGGCACTATTATTTGTATTTAGCACCGAAATTTCTTTCCTCTCTCCCAGTCAGCATGAAAAAATTATGACAATATTCATTAATCAGTTTTTGACACTTAGTTGTTTGGGTTGTTTTACCTCTGAGTGGCACTTTTTTGCACACCATGGGCTAAATGGCCAGGCTACATGGACCCAAAGGCTCAGAGAAGGTTGGGGGAGGGGACCCACTGGAGCAGTTGTTGGGAGACAGATGGTAGCCTCCCATCAAGGCCATTCAACGTGTTCTTTAATGTGCACAGGGTATGGCTCTCCTGCACATGGTACCATGGCTTAATGACTCATATGACGGACGGTGGCCTTTCCAAGCCCATCGGTGTCCCTCTACTGACCATGGACAAGGCATGGAATTTTGCAGAGATAAATCTCAATGCCGACCCAGCTGGGACTCGAACCTAGGAACTACAGATTACAAGCCTGGTGCGCTACTGACTGAGCCACGCCCACCCCTTTTGACATTCAAGAGTTCATAAATGTGTAAAGGATTAGTTAACAGCTGATAACAATCTTTGGATTGATAGCAGCTGCTGAAAAAGCAGAGAAAACAACTAAACATTACAACAGCAGAGAATTGTGCAGATAGTTAACCTTTTATATGAGAAGAAACAAACTGGCACACAAGGATTGATGGATAAACATAGCAAGGTCACTGAAGGTGAGGATTCTGTCATGGATAGGTGGGTTGAGCATTTCAGATATTATAAACATATGGTTAGTTCTACTCCCAGTTTGAAATGAGGATAGATGCATAACTAGCTTTAATACTGACCCTATATCACATTCTGAAGTTACTCTTGCTGTCTCTAAATTAAACTGCATAAATCAGCAGGAGTAGATGAAATTATTACTGAAATGCTTAAGAATGGATGCTCTTTAAGAGTCAAAAGCTGATTAATCAATATTAAAAATAATTACAGGTGAACTTGCATCTTTTTTTTTGCTTATCTGCCATTTTTTTTCCTTTTAATTTTAATGCTTAGAGTGGAAAAATTTGTGTTGTCACATGGCTGACTAAAATTTTGATTATTTTTTATGATAAAGGTGTTGTTCCTTAGAATTTTGTTACAACAAAAGTGGTCAAATTCTTGTGATAATTATAGGTGAATCATGAAATAATAAGCTGAAAAAAATTGGTTTTGCTATGAGTGGGATTCAAACTCACATCTCCTAGTAACATGCCAGGTATGCTAACCACTACACCATCAATGCCTAACGTTTCTTTTTTTTATTTAGTTAGTGTGACCTATAAACCTTCCTGCATTTTTTTTACTTAATTTGCCAGTTGTGCCATCTGTTGGGAAACAGATAACTATGTTGTCTCATTTGATGGAATTTAATATTTGTCACTTCATGCTCATGGTATTAAATCAATAATTCAGTAGTAAACAATCGCAGAAGATGTTCTGTAGAAATGGAACTCATGTCTACAAGACATTTCCTGTGATTATTTACTGTAAGTGAATCACTCTATTTTCTGTTCAAGACAAAGTTCTTTGCAATATTGTGCTTAACAGGATTAAGAATTTGATTGATGTACAACTGTGTGATGAACAGTGTGGATACAGATGTGAGAGGTGATGTATAAATCAAATATTTTCACTTAGGGAGATTGTTGAGAAATATTTAGAGTTTCAGAAACTTGTGGTTACTAGCTTTATAGATTTCAAAAAGACTCTTGACTCTGTTGATCATGAGATCATATGGCATACCTGACAAGTTAGTATTATGATGGTTCTATATCATAACACTGAGCTATGTGTGACAGTTGGTAAGGCTTGTAAGCAATTGATTTAGCATTGCTAGTGGAGTTAAACAAGGGTGCCTTCTGTCTCCTTTTCTCTTTGATTCTTGATAATGTTATGTGCAATTCACTGCAAGGCAAAGATTTTGGCCCTAAATGGTCTAGAGATTTGAAAATATCTGATTTAGATTATGCTGATGATTTAACCTTTTCGGCAAACGATGAATGTTGATCAGATAAATTCTTTCATTAGATAGAGATATTGATAAAATTGGTAATAAAGTAGGTTTGTTGATAAAGAGAGACAACACTAATGTTATGAAAATTGGTCAGGTAGATGGTGTGTCAGTTGCTTTGAATGGTTGCACTCTTGAGCAAGTGTCTCAGTTTAATTTTCTTGGGAGCTGTTTAACAGATATTGGTGATATGTGGCGAGAGCTAAAGAGAAGATTAGGGTTTGCTGCTTGGGACCTTTAAGACTCTGGAGAATGTGGAAAAATAGGCATATAATAACTAAAGATAACTAGAAGGATGCATATGAGAATTTCATTTTCAAAGAGAAATAAGCTTTTCCTTTATCTACTGTTTCATTCTTTAAAAGTTTTAGTCTGAGTTAGCTGATGATGGGAAAATTTCAAATAGTATTTTTGCACTTCCCATAACTCTCTCAGAAAAGTGGTTGATTATTGCTGTCAGTGGAATATCTCTTAAAACCTAACACTAATTTTTCAAATTTCTATTCAATACATATTATTAATAAAACTCAATAACAGCTCTGCTGTTTCATCATTTCAGTGATCTGTAAAGATATATACATATTAAAGCTACTAAGTATTTGAAAAATGATAATTATAATACCTCATTTGTACCAGTCAAAGTAAAAAAGTTTTCTAATTATCATTTTCATTGTTTCCAATGGAAATTTCATAATGTTCACATTTCAACACCAAAATTTCATATTTCTATCATTAATACATCATTGCAATATTCGTTTGAAATTTTGTAATATTTTTTCTTTTTCACCATTAGTGGGCGCAATTATAGTGTTCAAAAGATTCTGAAAGCGCGAATCATAATATTTTATCAATTTCTATCTAATTCTAAAAAGATTTTTTCATTTATCTCTAAATACAAACAATTATCTACTAAAACAAACAATTGTATATTAACAATATAAAAACATAACAATTGTATAGATTGGTGAATAGGGTTATGAACAGCACTGCCTAAAGGCCTCAGGAAAAGGGAGAGACCTAGGATGTGATTGTCAGACAATGACAAACAAGACTGTGCTAGAATTGGCTTACAGTGATGAAATGCAGCAGTTCTAGCTGAAAACAGTGTTTAGATTGGTTGTTTAGGGTTTTATGGTGCATTAGCATCTAAGCCTATAATGAGCCAAACATTCGAATGACCTAAATGGATCCATGATCCAGTTTCGACCGGACAAGTGTATGGCACAGGTGGAGCAGAGAATATCAAAAAAAGACAAAAGTCATGACACCCTAAACTAATTTTTAAAAATAAACTATTAAGGAAACGAGATAAATACAAAACAATAAAATGAAGTGTTGAGGACAACTATAAACAAATGTATAAACATGTTATAAATATAAGTAGCCCAGGTGTAAGTGACCTGGGTTAAACATATAGAAAAATAAAGTGAGTAAACACATATAACAGGGGAGTAAAACTATAAGCGAGTAAAATATCCAGTATATCGTAAAAATTTAAATATAGAGGTAAAACAACAATGATCGGATAAGAGATGTCTAAGTGTAAGGGGCTCGGATGTAAAATTATGAAAATTAAAAAACATACGCCGTTCAAAGTTAAAACATTGGCAAGAAATTAAAATACATTTGATAGATAAAATGGTGTCACAAAACTCGCATTTAGATTCGTCGCCCACCCATAGAAGAAACAAATGAGTAATAAACGAATGACCTAAGACCTAAGTGGAGCTGAGCAAGTACAACTTCCTCCTTGTGATTCCTGTGATAACATAACTGCCATGGTTTGATGATAGGTTTGATCTCAAAGAGTTTGTTTGTAAGCTGTTCTGACCAAGATCTCTGCCACTTTGCTAGGAGCCCGATGGTAAAGCGCTGCCGGAAATCCGGATATGGAACCGTCAACGGAGAGTCAGACAGGGGTGTGGCTGACTTGGCAGCAACATCTGCCAAGTCATTGTCCCTGATACTAACGTGACCGGGCACCCAACAGAAATGGATGGTTGTTGTGGCTGCCAGACGATGGAGCTGCTGGCGGATCTTAGAAAGAACTGGGTGAGGCCAATGACTCAGCGAGATCAAAGTCTGTAGCGAGCTAAGCGAGTCAGTGTAAAGCACACACCGACAATGATGCTTAGCACCACGTGGCCCAAGGCGAGATTGATAACGTGCAACTCTGCAGTGGGATCTGGTCTGCAATGATTGCATCACAGCAGACCATAGCTGATCCCACTGATGTGCTGGATTTCGAGCCATCTGTGAAGACAGGCAAGAAGTCCGGGTACTCAGCACGATGGCTGGCAAAGAGTTGCTGATACACACAGTTGGGTGTAAAGGCCTTCCCCATCCTGCACAGGGAAAAATCACAGGAAGGGGAAACAATGAGCCATGGTGAGAGTGACTTGACTGTTGACTGTATGATGCTATCGAGACTGGTGTTGATGTCTCTGAGGTAGCCTCGGACTCACAAATCAAAAGGACGAATGGCAGTCGGCCAATTAGTGTAAAACATTGGATCCTGCTTTGAAATGAAAATGAGTCCCAAGTGGGATGGCCAGGCAGGGATCGCAATTTAGATGCATATTGTAGGAACAACTGCTGATGGCGAAGAGATAAAGACGGTTCGTTGGTCTCAACGTAAAGACTCTGGACCAATGAGGTGCGGAAGCTCCCGTGCAAACACGGAGGGCTTGATGATGGAGGGGTCCAGCACCTTCACCACCGAATCCTGGGCAGAGTCGTACACCTGGGATCCATGGTCCAGTTTTGACCGGACAAGTGTATGGCACAGGTGGAGCAGAGAACATCAGTCAGCTCTCCACGAGAGAGAGGACCTAGATGATGTTCAATGTCACGTGCACTTGGACTTGAGATAGCATATGTGTGGTAAAAAGATCAATTTCCGATTGAAGATGAGACCAAGAAACTTGGTCTCTGCCACAACTGGAATGATGTTACCACCGAACCGTAGCTTGGGATCCAAATAAAGATTACACTTGTGGCAAAAGGGCACACAAGTGGTCTTCTGTAGGGAGAATGAAACCCATTTGTCATCGCCCAAACTGAAAGATTGTTCAGGGCAATTTCCAGTTGTCTTTCAATGAACCTCATGCTGGACGAAGAGCAAAAGATGCTAAAATCTTCAACATAGAGGGCATTGCTTACAGATGGAGGAAATTGTCTAGTAATAGAATTAATCTTGACAGCGTAAAGCATAACACTCAGAAAGCAGCCTTGTGGCACCCACTGTTCTTAGGGGTATGGCCACGACAGAGTGTTGCCGACATGGACATGAAAAGAATGCACCAATAAGAAGTTGGAGATAAAGATTGGCATGTGACCTCTCAAGCTGAAGCTATGGAGGTCACGAAAGAATGCCGAATCTCCAAGCTGTATCGTATGCTTTTTCCATGTCAAAAATTGACACCAGGTGCTCTCTACGTAAAAATGAATTTCTGATAGCTGATTCGAGGAGTATCAGATGGTCAAGAGTTGACCGTTGCCTGCGAAAGCCATGCTGGGTGTTGAAAGAAGGTTGTGGTGTTCTCTCAAGCTGAAGCTATGGAGGTCACGAAGAATGCCAAATCTCCAAGCTGTATCGTATGCTTTTTCCATGTCAAAAATTGACACCAGGTGCTCTCTACGTAAAAATGAATTTCTGATAGCTGATTCGAGGAGTATCAGATGGTCAAGAGTTGACTGTTGCCTGCGAAAGCCATGCTGGGTGTTGAAAGAAGGTTGTGGTGTTCTAAATACCAGATGAGTCTGGCATTCACCATTCTTTCCAACACCTTACACATGCAGCTTGTCAACACAATGGGACAATAATTAGAAGGAATCTTGGAATCCTTTCCTGGTTTCGGGAAGGCCAAGATGATGGCCTCCTGCCAGGAATCCAGAAACTGCTCCTCGAGAAAAATGCGATTAAAAAGAAGGAACAGCCGATCCTTACTCGATGGTGAGAGATATTGAAGCATGGCATAATGGACATTGTCCGGCCTAACAGCAAATGCATGAGAGGTGTGCAGAGCAAGATGAAGCTCCTCTGCTGTTAATGGCCTGTTGTAAGGCTCCAGGCCATTCGAGTGGAAGGACAGCGGAGAGCATTCCACCCTGCTCTTCTGGGCCAGAAACTCTGGAGAGTAGGAAGGTGATGAAGAGATGAAAGAGAACGACTCCCTCAGTGTCAGCAATTGCCTGTCCATTGTGCTCCAGGATCGATTAACAAGTGGGACGTGTAGTTCCCACCCATCTTCCGGACTTTATCCCACATAACCTTAAAACTGGTCAGGTGGGTGATAGAAGACGTATATTTGATCCTTTTGGTTCTGGCACCAGACGAAGCGAGCTTTTGCTCTGGCACGTTTGAACGTTTCAAGGTTGGGGGGACGTCGGATATCTCCGAAACACCCCCCAAGCCTTGTTGTGAGCCTTACGAGCTGCGGTGCAATCTGGATTCCACCACAGTTTCGGAAAACGAGGAAACCGTGTCGAAGTTTGAGGAATTGTTGATGCAGCTGCATCTACGATACAGTCAGTGATTTCCGCTACTGCCACATCGATGGGCTTCTGGCTGACAGAGTGGTCATTGAGCTCAGAGAGGAACTCGAAACCACTCCAGTTAGCCCGATCAAACCTTCACCATGAGACTCATGAAGGGCTGCAAGACCCCCCCCCCCACGGGAGATGGTGCATACCACGGGAAGGTGATCACTTCTGTAAGGGTTGTCCTCGACCTCCCATATAAAGAGTGGAAGGATTGAGGAGGAGCAGATGGTGAGGTCAGTGGCAGTGAATGTGCGGATTGGGGAGTGAAAGTAAGTACTGACACCGGTGTTCAACAGGGAGAGAGAAGGATCCCGGAGTCATTGTTCCAGGACCTTGCCCCTCCCATAGTGGACTATGTCCATTGAAGTCCCCCACGATGAGGAAGGGAGACGGCAGCTCTGAGACGAGGTAATCAAGGCCTTCCTGGAAGATGATGCTTCCAGGTGGAAGATATACAGAGCAGTCAGGGAAAATCCCAAGAAGAGGCAGATGGCTACTGCCTCTAAGTTGGTGGTGAGGGGTATGACCTAGAATGGAGAATGGTTGCTCATGAGGATGGTGACACTCCCATGAGTTGAACCATCTCCATCCTGGTCCCGGCAAACTATTGAAAAGTGCTGGATTGTGGGATCTGTGACTGGCTGCAAATATGTCTCCTGCAGGCACACACAGATGGTCTGGTGTGCCTGAAGGAGGGTTTTGATGTCGTCAATATTCCTATGGAATCCATGACAATTCCATTTTAGGAGTGTGGCCATCTCAGGACTTAGAAGAGTGGGCAGACACCAAATTCCTATTCAACTTAACCATTGCAGAGGACAGTTTGGTGAATAGGGGGCGGGCGGTATCCATGTCCTCGGAATCGTCGAAGGGGCATGGATCAGTAACCACTCATTGTGGTGGAATAATTATTTTCTTTTTTGGCCCCAGTGGGGCCCCCTTCAGTCTGGAAGGTCTAGTTGTCTGAGGACAGGAAGGAGGAGGCTTTCCATTAGAGGTGGAAGGCTGAGTTGCAGGAATGGTAACCAGGGTTGATGTAGAAATCGACACCAACCCCTGTTTTGCCTGCATCAGGAGGTATCTTGCTGCAGGTGAGAAAGATTCAGTAGGTGGTATACTGATGCACTGCCATCGAAGTCATTGGAATGATGGGCTTCCCAAAGACTGCACTGGCAAAGGATTCCTTGCCAGGTGTGGTGGGCAGTGCAGTGAGCTTTCTCACCTCACCATAAGAGATGTTTTCATTACTTTCAAGCATTGAACCTCCTCTTACTCCTTCCACTTGGGACAGTCGCAGGAATATGCCAGATGCTTGCCACTACAGTTCACACAGCTTGCCTATTCTGCTGTGCAGTCAGGATCGAGGTGATCCTTGCAATCATAGCGAGCACAAGTGGGTTTGCCCCAGCAAGATGTGCAGGCATGACCATATATATCTGGCACTGAAAACAGTGCAGAGAGTTTGGTATATATGGCCATACCTCACAAGCAAATGACCTGCTTTGATGGAAGAAGGCAGGCACAGTGAATTAAATGTCACAACCAGTACCCAGGTGGGTACCAGTTTCGATCACGGCATGTCGAAACCCAATGAACCGCTGTTACTCTTTGAGGCATGAGCTCTGAGGATTTCCTTCTCGGCAATTTTGAGAAGGCCCCACTTAGTGATCACACCCCGAGAAGAATTTAAAGTTTTGAGGGCATGACCTCCAGCCACTCCACCAATCTCTTTGACTTTCAGGAGCAGTTCCGAGTGTTTGGAACAAGCAGTCTCAACGTGCATCAAAAGCGCTTGATGGATTTCGGCTCTCCCACAAGACCTTTCAAACCTCTGTTGATAAAAAATGGTGACAAGTCCCCATGTACCTGATCACCCCATGACCACCTGATCACTCCACGACATGGAGACAAGTCCCAAGTACCTGATCACCCGTGGAGTGGATGATCAGGAATCTTGGGAACGAAGACACAGACAAAGACGACGATGGTGTATATGGCAAAGACAATGAAAATGGGGGCTCATGTCAAGCCCTCTTAGCGGCATTGATCGAATCAATTTCATCTTCAACTCTCATATTTGTTTTTGTATACTGATCTAAGGATCTGGGTTCCAGCCCCGGGTAAGGCATGACTCTTTGTGTTGTTTTTCTGCTGAGGGCCTGCCATCATCACAGACCTTCTACTATGGCATATAAACCGACAGGCTCCTGTCAGGCCTCTGTGGCAAGCAGCTGCTTGAGGGGGTATTTATTATTTAATTTTTATATGGTTCAGTGCCCACTGTCCCCACTCTCCACGGAGCCCAACAAGGAGAAGGCCAGTCAGGCACCAGGGTTACACGGGCACTATACCCACACAGACAGTGAACCAAGCCCTCAAAAATAAATAAGAGGAAAATGAAAAGTGAGAAATGCAGAAATAAATTTTCTACACAAAAGGAACTAAGTGTAAAATAACAAAATTGTGAACAACCAAACTGGCCTCACAGAGAAATTATAACTACAAAAGAAAAACAATTTATGAGGAAACTTGCAAACCTGTACCCGAATGTGGGCAAAGTTACTCACTGCTCTGCATAGTTGACCCTAGCAGGACCTGCCCACCAGCTGATTGCTCTTTGGGGAGGCCACTCCAGGAGCTCCTGTTTACCAGAAGCAGAGGACAAAACAGTGTATGACCGAGGCCCCAGAATCCGCTGCCCAGCCCCACAACGACAGGCTATTGTAGCCCATAAGGGGGGGGGGGGGGAGGTCTGTATGTATGTAGCATTAAAATTATTCAAGGTTTCATGCCATTTTAAGAATGCATATGTGCATCCTGACAGTTGAAGCAAGCCCAACCTTATTAAGGCATCAATGAACTGTCCCCACTTTAGTTTAACTGGTAGAGCAACTAGCACACAACTAGGAGTGGAAAGGAAAAATTTTCACCTAAGCCTATTCCAAAATATTGACCTACATCATCAATATGAATGAAAATAGCTTACAAAAAATTTGCTTTGAAAGCAAAATTTTTTGAAACATCTAATATATAGCCGATGTGAGTGATTGACTGATGCTAATTGACAGGGCATTACACTATTTTAACTGTGATGCAGAAATGGTAGAGCTCTGAAAATTTGCACCTAGGGGTAATCAGGGTTTGCAGATCTCAGGAAAAATTCGAAATTTGACTTTTGACCTTCAAAGTCAAACCACAATTTAGGAGTGCTAGAAAGTGAAAAATTGGTGTCTGGGGCTGTTTTAGATTGTAGATGTTGAAAACATTAAGAATTTCAGATCTGGAGGGTCCTTTGAGGTCATAGGCCAAATTTAGGTATTTTAGTGCTAGAGAACTAAAAATTGGTTCCTTTGAATCATATATTTCAGAAATATTGTGAAATTTTGCATGTGATGGATCCTTTGAGGTTAAAGGTAAAATCCAGTATACTGGTGCTGGACAGCTAAACATTTCTTGAATAGGGCTATTTTGGGCATTCGAACTCAAAAATAAGAGGAATTTTCAGATCTGGTGTCGCATTCAAGATCAAATAGGTATCGGAGTGACCAGCTAGAAATCAAGAGGTCTGAAGGCACCAACTGATTTCTAGTACAAAAATATTAATATTTCATAATATAAACTTTTGCCTAATATCTTGTTTAGGTAAGGTGATAGATTTAATGCTACTTCAGATTATCTTTAAAATATCACTACTAAAGTTAAGCTTTTATTTATAAGTGCAAATTGTTAGGTAAGAGTAAAGAACAATTAAAAATATCACTAGCAAATATATAATATATAGTGGGCCATAACTCATTATTTTGATGGGAAAATATGTTACAGCTGACTCCGGATATGTGAAAATTAAAAAAAAATAGTTCTTCGAAACCAAATCATCAATTTAATAAACAATATAATTATTCTACAAATAGCAAAAGTAGTTTTAAAATCTGAATATCAAAAATTTTATTAAAGTGAATGGTTGGGTTGCTTTACTCTGAGTGGCACTTTTTTGCACACAATGGGCTAAATAGTCAGGTCACAAGGACCCTAAAGGCTCAGAGAAGATTGGAGGAGAGGGCCCACTGGGCAGCTGTTGGGAGACATACGGTAGCTGCCTGTCAAGGCCATCCAGCATATTCTTTGACATCACAGGGTATGACTCCCCCACAGAGGACCACAGCTTAACATCCTATTCGATGGATACAATTATGGATGGATACATTGTCAGTAGGGGGCATGATGGACTTTCCAAGCCCATCTGTGCCCCCTACTGACATTGGGCAGGGTGGAAAGTTTTTGTGGACATAAATATCAACTCTGGTCCAGCTAGGACTCGAACCTGGGAACTGGAGATTGCAAGCCTGGCACACTACCGACTGAGCCTCCCATGTTATGTGAAATGAATGGGGACACTTCATATCAAAATCACAACCAAAACATTTACTGCAAGTCTGTTTGAAAGAAGGAAGACGGTGAAAAATATATTGGGTACTTATAACGATAGCCAAAATGTTGGCATTTTTTTAATGTAATCACTACTTAAATTTTATTGTAAATCAGAAAATTATACATTATTTATTAGCCTTATTATATTGTTAGAAAAAAATTGAACTGGGAATTTCTATTTTTAAAATACTGAAGTTTAATTTGTTAAACTAGAATGCTTAACACTGCTAATGGCGGCATTGGCACATTATAATCTTCTGCCATGGTACTATTGACCATCAGCATATGTAACAGCCTCATATTTATTTTGTTATAGTATACATAGCCTTAAAATGTTTTTTTTTTAAAGCAGGTCAACTTCTAAACTTATCTCTAAAATAAATAATGGACAGAAATTGATTGTGACATATGAAGAGAAAAAGAGCATTTAATTATAAACAATATATAATGAAACAAATAATAAAAGGTAAATAAACAAGAAAAACATCTTGTAAGCTCATTTGCATATGGAGTGTTTAAATGAAAAGTGGACAAGTTGGAAATAGAATATAAATAATATTTTGATCCATTAAAGTTTGTTATGCTTATTGAGACACTGTCCCAACATGAAATTAGCAACATGATATGTTCTTTTCTACAGTGACTTTGCTGTTGCATGTGGAATTCTGTAACAATGCAGTGCACCTCTTTGTTTGATTTCAATATCCTTTCATGGCATTTTTAAAGGTCTACAAAAGGAAAAATCTAATAGGGGAGATGCCAGGATGACAGGGAGGATGTTCCAGGTATTCATAACCTGAACATTGTTCAACTTTATTATTGTTACTTGGACAGTATGGAAATGGACACTACCATGAAATAAAACAACCTTCTTAACACAAAGTTTCTGGTGCATCAACTTTATTGCCTGTCTCCAAAATGCCTCAAGTTTTGAAATATCATTATAAGTTGATAGTATCATTAGTTCAGAAACTCAATTAACAATGAATCCCAACAGTCAAATTAAAATGTCAGTCTATCACATGTTCAACCTTGGGTGTCTTCATGTGAGGTTTGTCTGGAATCCAGCATGCGTCTATCAAATTCAAACAGATACTTGCCACAGATTCTGGTGTTGACGAGTTCCTTCTATGTAGACTGGCAGAAATTGAAAAAAGAACACCCAGAAGGAATTCCTTCAGGAACATTATATCATAATATGTTAATAGTTAAGGGCAGCAGGAACTGTGATCCAAAATTGAAAGTCATTGGATGAAATAATGATGTCACTGAGGACAACATGCAAATGTACACTGCATACATTTAAGGACTAGGGTGTGAAGAAAGGAGTTATTTGTCTTGTGTCATATTGTTCAGTGCTCTTTGAAGAAGCTATCATGCTTCGACAACACAGGCGCGCAACATTTATTCAGTTAGCTGAGTTTGAATGAGGTCGTATGGTGGGTCTTCGGGAAGCAGGTGTTCCTTTTGTCAAATTGCACATCGTGTTAGATGAGAGGTATCAGTAGTGGTAAGATGGTGGCCTCGATGGTCAGAAGAGCATTCGCACACTCGCAGGTGTGGTTCTGGGCAACACAAAGTTACGGATGCACAAGAGGATCAGCGTATCAGAGGGCAGCAGTGGCAGTATGGACCTTGTCATTGTCGAGCACATTTGCAGTGGTATCAAGGACGAGTTCATTGGAGGGAAGAATGGCAGTTGTGGTTTTCAGTGAAGAAAGCCGATTTTGCTTGGAATATCCGATGGTTGCTTACACATCCGAAGGTGATAAGGTGAGTATTTTCTTCCATCGCACATATACCAGTGACACACAGGGCCCACGTCGTGCATCAAGGTGTGGGGAGCAATTAGCTTATCACTCTCGTATGTCTGGTGTTTGTACAGGGTACACTGAATAGCAATATATACATCAGTGACATCATACAGCTGGTCATCCTGCCATATTTGAGTGTAATCTCAAATGCGATATTGCAGCAGGATAATGCCCACCCACACTCCGCATGACAATTAAACATGCTCTTTAGGCAGTGCACCAACTCCCTTGGTCAGCATGCTCTCCGGACTTGTCTCCAATCAAGCATGTCTGGGACTGGATCGGAAAAAGACTCTTCCAACAGGCAACAACCATTGCTGAATTACATGTCCAAGTTGAAAGTGCATAGAATGGTATCCCCCAGTATGATATCCAGCACTTGTATGACTGATTGCATGCCAGATTGGAAGTTTGTATTGCGGCTCAAGGATATTCAACACCTTATTAAAATGTGCCTTCTGTAAAATGCAATACTCATTAAAAGGTAAAATAAACATTGAATCACTTCACACATGTAATCACTATCCTTTCTCAACAAGTTGTTTCTACTAAATAAATTTCATAGATTACACTTCAATGTTAATGATGTTCTTTTTTTCAATTCCCGTCAGTGTATACCCATTTCTCTAGGTAAGGGCACAGATATCACTCAGTACATTACCCAAATATATGGCTTGCCCACTTTTCATTTGAATCACCTTATATTAATTTCTGAAATGCAAAAAATCACCTGTTGACACTTCAAGAGTTTGAAAGTTATAAAAAATTCATTTATTAGTAATATTCTCATAAAAATTTTAAATCAAGGTATTGAATACAATTATTTATTTACTACATTTGCATAAAAATTTTAAATCAAGGTATTGAATACAATTATTTATTTACTACATTTGCTAGTTTATTAAAACATTTCTTACATCATATCCAGCTACAAGGAGGCCAACACCATAAGGTCGTCTATCATACCGCTGTGTACAAACTTGCATTTCTTTCACTCTTGTAAAGAAAAATATGCAAAACAAAGAGACTTGTCATATTATTTTCTAATTACTAAATCAGCCTGATCATATGTTAACCTCAAGTTTTTTCAATCTGATTTTTAGGAAAAAAAAAATCTTTAAACATATTTATGAAATCTATACTTATATAGAAAGTATAAAAAAAATTATTCATTGCTGCAAGCAGCATCTTTTATATTGGTTTCTTCATTGATATAACCAATTTGATATTTTTCCTAGAACTGCCTTCACCTTCTCATCTTTTTGCATAATTTCCCATAAATGTTGTCTTCTGTGCATTGTAAATAATTGGAAATGCAACATTTTTTTTAATCCTTGGATGATAGTTTCACTGGAAATTTTATTCCAGCCTGCAACATCCATTCATATAAAAATGTTATCAATGGTTTTTAATTTTTACAGTTGCAGTCAGGGAGTGATTTGCCAAAATCAGTTTGAGTAAAACATTATCTTAAATAGAAATTTATTGTAAAGGCTCAAATATAAGATGATGTTGTTGATTTTCTAATAACCATGGCTTATGATTGGGCTAATATGGTATATCAGTAATGTAACAGAATAAAAAGAATATAATATAAAAAATGAGGAGTGCTAAATGCATAATTTAAAAAGGGATTTTGAACAAAATATTTAATAAAATGCTCTATAAGACTGTACAGTAAATATTAAAAAGATAACTATATCAACACTAGTACTGAAAATTTAGTCTTGAAGCTGCAACTTACACACATCAACTGAAGAAAAGATAGTCTGTACACACTGATATTGAAGAGATTATAAATATGAATAAACTGAAAATCTGGAAATGTATAACAGTTCTTTGTAAAAAAGCAGCATAAGTCCAGCATGCAAACAGTCTAAGTGAACACTGAAAAAGATAAATCAGTGCAGATAAATATCCTCTATGATGTCAAGTGGTATAATACCTTGGACTATGATACTATCTTCCTAGAGGTAAATCTACAGAATAAAATGAATGTATGCATCAGACAGCTGATTGTAGTCAAAAGACATAATACCTATAAAATGCCAGCCCTTGAAGTCGAAGAGGTGTTTATTTACCATATTGCTGTTTATTCACTAATTGCCTCTTTTAGAGTGACCTTTCTAAGCAAGCATTTGTGTAAGTATTTCTTAATGTCTTACTGAGTATGGTTCAGCTTGATCTTTTATATTGGTTTCTTCATTGATATAACCAATTTGATATTTTTCCTAGAACTGCCTTCACCTTCTCATCTTTTTGCATAATTTCCCATAAATGTTGTCTTCTGTGCATTGTAAATAATTGGAAATGCAACATTTTTTTTAATCCTTGGATGATAGTTTCACTGGAAATTTTATTCCAGCCTGCAACATCCATTCATATAAAAATGTTATCAATGGTTTTTAATTTTTACAGTTGCAGTCAGGGAGTGATTTGCCAAAATCAGTTTGAGTAAAACATTATCTTAAATAGAAATTTATTGTAAAGGCTCAAATATAAGATGATGTTGTTGATTTTCTAACCATGGCTTATGATTGGGCTAATATGGTATATCAGTAATGTAACAGAATAAAAAGAATATAATATAAAAAATGAGGAGTGCTAAATGCATAATTTAAAAAGGGATTTTGAACAAAATATTTAATAAAATGCTCTATAAGACTGTACAGTAAATATTAAAAAGATAACTATATCAACACTAGTACTGAAAATTTAGTCTTGAAGCTGCAACTTACACACATCAACTGAAGAAAAGATAGTCTGTACACACTGATATTGAAGAGATTATAAATATGAATAAACTGAAAATCTGGAAATGTATAACAGTTCTTTGTAAAAAAGCAGCATAAGTCCAGCATGCAAACAGTCTAAGTGAACACTGAAAAAGATAAATCAGTGCAGATAAATATCCTCTATGATGTCAAGTGGTATAATACCTTGGACTATGATACTATCTTCCTAGAGGTAAATCTACAGAATAAAATGAATGTATGCATCAGACAGCTGATTGTAGTCAAAAGACATAATACCTATAAAATGCCAGCCCTTGAAGTCGAAGAGGTGTTTATTTACCATATTGCTGTTTATTCACTAATTGCCTCTTTTAGAGTGACCTTTCTAAGCAAGCATTTGTGTAAGTATTTCTTAATGTCTTACTGAGTATGGTTCAGCTTGATTTTCAAATTAAAGTTATTATTAATAATGCCAATGACCACTATAATAACTTTTCAGATTACTTGGTTATCAAGTAGTTTTGAAGCTTAGTCTACTTGATATCATTAAACTTTTTCAAATGTTTTGCAGTGATTGGAAATGAGTGTCTACAACAGCACTATATGGAATGTGTTCTGTGTGATTTAATCTAAATTCATCCAGTTCAATAACTTTCTGAGGCAATTAAAGCAATACTGTATACAGAATTTTTCATCAACATGTAAGAGCCTTGACTGCTTTGGTATATGAGAGACCAGATTTACTAGTAAAGCTAAATTATCAGATATACCAATATTAGATGTTTCTAATGGCTACAATTAATTACTTCTTACAAAATATCACATTTTCAACATACCACAGCAATAGGAAGGTGATTTTAAATCCAAATGTGACCTTCGAATCTGCTACTTGAAATCTTTTGTTATAAGCATAATTATTCTAAGAGAATTTTTACTATGTTTGCAACCTGTGTGTCCAACCTGTCAACCAACAGTGTCCAAGAAATAAAGAAATAAGACATTAAGAAATACTTACACAAATGCAACCAGGGATGAAAAAATCCCACGTGACAGATGTTGGCAACTAAAATATTCTCTCTACACAGTTCTTCCTTAATACCTGGATACTGAAAACGTTTTCATTGCTGATTAAAACCATTGTGATCTCTAACTTCTCTGTAAGATTAATTCCCTGTCTCCACCATAACCAGTCCTATCCTGACTGGGTAGACAAAATAAGCAGCCATACAAGGGTAGAAGATTTTAGAGAAGCAACTATAAAATGTTTTTGGAAGAAAAAAAAAACAGCTCAAGGATGATAATGCAGTTTACCTTTATCAATGAAAGATTTGATCAACTAGATACATTTAGTATTATTTTTGTACTACAAAAGACATTTTGAATTACTATACAATATTCATGCACCACTAAAGGTATCTTTTATGCTGGCATGGATTGGAAGCACCAATAATCAGTTGGTACCACTAGTTCATGCCAATTTAAAAATTACTGGTGCACAAAAATTTATCTATGTATGAAAAGTTTGGATGACTCCAACTTATTGATGTTACTAAACTGCCATCAGTTAGATATGCTTGTGTTTCTAGTGTACCAGGGTTTCAGAGGCAATTGTTAAATATGCTCTTAAATCTGGTTGCAAAAATAATGCTCTTAAATATTGTTCCAAAGACTTAAGTTTTTCTGTTTTGCTACTTATTTTAATCATTTCACACTTTTTAGGACTTAAGATTTGGCAGAATTGGGGAGTTGGGTTGCTTTACCTCTGAGCAGCCTTTTTTGCACACAATATGCTAAATGGCCAGGTCACAAGGACCTGAGGGCTCAGACAATGTTGGGGGAAGGGGACCCATTGAACAGCTTTTAGGAGACATAATGCAACTTCTTGTCAAAGCCATCCAGAGTGTCCCCTAATGGTCGAGTCAGAAGGGAGGCGGTCATATTGCCAAGGCAGAACGACTACCCCCCTTCTCTTCTGCCTCGGGCAGCTGTACATGTGAAGTGAACAACTACTACCTGAGGCAGAAGGGGAGTTTTGCAGAGATAAATCTCAATGCTGGCCCAGGTGGGATTTGAATCAGAATGGGTAGTACATGATTGCTATTTCCTCTTTATTGTTGTTTTTATCTACTTTTTTTTCTATTATTTTTTGCTTGGCATTTGTTAGTTCCACCATATCTGGATATCAAGGATGATAAATGAAAGCTTGTGAAGCAGGGACTGTCATAGGCTATAAAAATTACACTTCCCTGATTCCTACCCCCTAAAAAAGATGAAATATGAAAATGGACTGTTCCACTATATCTTCAAAATGCAAGGTCAAAAGTAACAGATATGCACCAAACAAAAGCTTGTAACATGGGGAGTGTCACAGGTTATAAAAAATTTTCCTTGTGCCTTCCCCCCCAAAAAGAGGAAAATGTGCGAGGAATTGTTCCACTACATCTTTTGAAAATATGTGAAATGAAAGCTTGTGATGTAGAGAATGTTGTGGCAATAAAAATTAACCCCCTTAATTTCTTCCCCCCTAAAAAAAGAGAAAACTGGGAAGTTGTTCTTTCATTATATCTTTTGAATGCAAGGGCCTACAGTTATGAGTTAGGTGTGAAATGAAAGCCCATATGAGGACTACCATAGACTACTTCAATTATACCCTGCTCCAATTGTTCTCTTCTACTCCCCAAACAGTACAAAACTTTTGAGGGGGTCTACCTTAATTAGTTACATTTTAAAGTAAAGTTTGGACATCTACAATGTCATGGGCTACCTTAAACAACTCCAAAAAAAGGGGGAGGAAAAATGTGGCTGATGTTTTATGAGTCATATATCAAATGAAAGTTTCTGAAAGTATGTGTTTTTAATGACAAAGAAACAAATGTAAATAAAAAATAAGAAATACCCATCTTCATACATACACCCTAAACAATAGAAAATAAACCTAAAGCATATCAATGGTGCAATCAGCCACAGAATTCATATTCATTTCAAAGGAAGATTGGGTGCTAACTTACCAACTCAAGAAGACTGCCGGTGCCCTATCTTTCTTTGAAGTGATTTAGCAACTGATTGCACCATAGATATGCTTTAAGTTTATTTTCTACTTTTTAGGATGCATAGAAGAAGTATTTTTTAATTTTTTTTTTCAAATTATTCATGGGTTCATTGAAGTTATTCATGGGTTCATTCATGGATTCCTCAATAATCCAATTGAGCATCTGTGGTTTGTGTTAGAACAACAGATCCGATCTGTGATGACCATAACTTACAAGAAGTTAAAGGATCTTCTGGTAATGTGTTTGGTATACCACCAGATACCACAAGAAAGGTGTCTTGTGGTATCTGGTGGTATACCAACACATTACCAGAAGATCCTTTAACTTTTGTAAGTTATGGTCATCACAGATCGGATATGTTGTTCTAACACAAACCACAGATGCTCAATTGGATTATTGAGGAATCCATTATGGAATATTAAATGGGTTAAAAACAACTTATTGCACATAAAATTCAACCCAACAGGTTTCAATTGGCACCATATTTTTTCTGATATTCATGCTGCAGATCAAATCTGGTGTAAATTTAATTGGCTTTCATTGGTGACAATTAGTCATTAATGAGCCAGCACTAGCTATCCATGTCTAAGCATGCTTTATCTCTTTTCAAAAGAATTGTTCTGACTAGGATTTTATAATTATCAAATGAAAATTCTGATATTGATACTATTGGCTAGTGTGCAGAACTTTAAATCATTAAGCTATTTAACTGAATTGAGAAGTGGTACAAAAGAAGTATTAAATTTATTTATAGTAGCTTTTCAATAAATTATATCCAAATACTGCTCGAGTACGAAGGGTTTACTCAACTTATTGATATGTCCAACGGATGGCAGCTTTTGTGTCAAAAAATGTGTCTTAATAATATCTTACAAAGAATTATCTTCACTCTATCAGAAAATCAGTTAGCAGGGCTTTCAATGCATTTTAACTGAATAAGAAATCAAGAAGGGTTTGCAGCTATAAAAGGCAGAAGAAAGCCATTTTAACTTATAAATTTTCCTCATGTTAAAAACTAAAACATTCATTTTACATGTGTGTGTGTATATATATATATAAATTACCCATTTCGCATTAAACAAAACTTTTGAATATTTTTATTTAAACTGGGAGAGGTCAGATGAGGATCTAATGTACCCACAAAAGATTCTCTCTTGATTTTTCTCTTTCTAGGGGAAAATAGCTCATGTTCTCTGTTACCTTCCTAATATTAGAACTTCTAGTATTCAATGTCATTACTTATTCATAAAATTAAAATTTATTACAATTGACATTGCTTTGGCTTAACACACCTTTTATATGAAATAAATCATTAAAATTATGAATCCTGACCTCCCAACCTCAATCCACACACATAGGCACCAACTATGAACTTTTATTACAGGAGCAGAATAATTATATCCAGGGCTGGATTTAGGGGGGGGGGGGCAATGCATTCCCCAACCTAGTGAATCTATTAGGGGTAACAGAGGCAAAAAAAATTACTAAAAATCTCTAAAACGGAGGAAAAAATGTTAATACTGCAATGAAAATACAATGTCTCCTTCCCCCCTCAATGCTACCATAGTATAGGCTGCAGCTTCTGTCTCTATTCAGTGTCAACAACTTCAACTAAAACAAAAATCGTACCTTATGTTAAAATTATCATCTTTCACAGTCCACAACTGTATGCATGCTGATTTGGATTTTGCTTTGCATGACACAAGATGCAAAATATAATGCTTTTTTTTAATTATAAAATGGCACAGGGACAAAAAGATACTTTTTGCCCCTGTGCCTAAATAAGCATGGTGCAATTGCCCCCATCACCCCATGGGAGTAGGTGCCAAAGTCCATACACAATCCCAACAACTGCCCTTCCAGGACTGACTGCTGGACTACTTGCACAAGCTGCCTAACCTGATCATAGCAAGATATGTTTTCTTTTGAATACCAGTATTAATTTTTTTCATTACAAGCTACATTGCTACTTCCATTAACTAAGTTCTAATTTTCTGTGATTATACAAGTCTTCAGTTTCATAATTAAAATAATGTTCTCTGTCAATGAGCAATAAAATTTTAAAGTTTATCCTTCAAGCTATTTGCATATTAAAAAGTTTTTAGGAGTTCCTACTAACCTTTTAATATGCAAATAGTTTGAAGGATAAACTTCAAAATTTGATTGCTCAGTGACAGAGAACATTAAGTTATTTGAATTATTTTCTGAGCAAGATCTTTTAATTGTGTTTTCCTTTCAGTTTCATATATACTAATGAAAAACTCATAAGGCATTTGATAATGCAAATAAGGAATTTTGCAAGATGTATGTTTTGTTTTTGTCACATCTTTGCCAATATATATACAAACACACACACAAACAAACACAAATATAGCAGTTCATCATCTATAGTTTTTCATTACCCTTTCTGCTACAATGCAATACAGTTTTTTTTATGGTATGGGGCCTCAGCATGTATTAATCCACCCTTAAATACCAAAAGTACTTATGTGGAAAGAACAGAAAGTTTTTTTTTTATGAATATACTTGAACAAAGGAATTATCAGTTTATTTGATCTAACGTCTTTTGTACAGTTTTGGTTTCTGCATTATATATGTTGTATTGCAATCAGTAATTTAATTCATCCATTGTATTGCTATCAGTAAATTAATTCATTTTCAAAATGCACACGTTTTGAGTAACCTAAAATTACCTTTGTCTTCTTTTTTTTAAAAATTACAAGTTTTAAATATTTGCCAGAAAAATTTCCGTTGAAGTTTAACAGGTAGTTGTTTTACTCAAGACTTCGTATGTGTTTATAATTTAAATTCATACTCACTGAGAACATCAACTGCATTCAATGGCATAAAAACTTATGTATTTTATTACAAGTATAAGTTATTTTATTACAAGTTTAACACAAGTTTTGTTATATCAGAGATTAAAATTTTAATACAACATATTAACCAACTATGTGCCAAATTTGGTACTGGGCACTCATGTTAATAAGTTTATCTGTTAAAATAAGAGAAATCAAATTCTTAACATTAAGCATTTCATTCTTACTAGAATAAAAGCAGGCAATCAAACTTTTCATGCACTCTGACCCCTATTGTCTTCAAATATATTATCACATAGAGCAAAAGAAAGTATATATCAGACAATTTATATCCAGTTGTTTTGTATGGCTCTGAAACCTGGAGCACTACAAGAGCTGATGAAGGTAAATTATAGCAGTTTGAAAATAAAGTGCTAAGAAAAATATATGGGCCGAACCTAGATAACACTAGTGGATTGTGACGAAGAGGACATAACCTAGTATTGTACGGAAAATATGGCTCTCCTATTATAACCAGTGTGGGGCGAGGGTAGCTCAGTCAGTAGCATGCCAGGCTAGTAATCTGTAGTTCCCAGGTTCGAGTCCCAGCTGGGTCAGCATTGAGATTTATCTCTGCAAAATTCCCCGCCCAGCCCACGGTCAGTTGGGGACATCGATGGGCTTGGAAAAGCCGCCATCCGTTGGATGGGATGTTAAGTCATTGCCCTGTGTGGGGGATAGCCCTATCCTGTGTACATTAAAGAACACGCTGGATGGCATTGACGGGAGGCTACCATCTGTCTCCCAACAGCTGTTCCAGTGTGACCCCTCCCCCAACCCTCTCTGAGCCTTCGGGTCCATGTTACCTGGCCATTTAGCCCATGGTGTGCAAAAAAGCGCCAATCAGAGGTAAAAAAACCCAACCCAATCCAACCCAACTATAACCAGTGAGATTAAAGCCAACTGATTACGATGGATGGGACACATTCAAAGGACTGAGGCTGAGAGAGAATCAAAGAAAAACTAAAGTGGAAAATGACCAAGAGGGCACCTCCACATGAGATGGAGAGTCTGCATACAGAGGGACTTGGATGAATTGAATATCTCAAATTGGGAGGAGACAGCCATGGATAGAAGAAAATGGAGACAAATTGTATTTTCAGCAAAGAGCCTTGCAGGCTCATATAGCTAAAGAAGAAGTATGCCCATTGGAAGACTGCCAGGTGATATATGTTGTTGCAGAATGCGAGATGCAGCTGGCAAACATCTGACAATGGATGTCAGATTGCCTTAAACATATTATTTATATATTATAAAAGATTCCTAAACATATTCTAAATGGTTTAAAGCAAACTCATTTAATTAAGAGTAATACGACTTAATTTTTTCAGAATTCAATGGACTACATGGACCTGAAATAAAATTTGTAAATGAGCAGAGAGCTTTAGCTATGTATGATTTTCACAATATAAAGTAGAGAAATTTTTATGCCACTTTGCATACTTATAATTGTAACAGAAGAGATTTAGCTAAGCACAATTTTTTAGACAATGTAAGAATAGTAACAAAATATAGGAGTATAGCAATATAAAATACATAAGTTTTTATACCACTGAATGTAACTGATGCTCTCAGTGAGTGTGAATTTAAATAATAAACACATACAAAGTCTATGATAGTTACAGGTAGTTTCTTGTAGATTTTTGACACAATTTTTTAAAGTATATTCAGTGTTTTCCATATTATACAATTCATCTTGAATATACAACTCATCTTGAATCACACATTATTCTAAGGCTTTAAACACTGAGATGTACACTTAGTAATAAAATAATCATTGATAAAAGTTTCCCATTCTTGGATGGGTCCCACCATCCCCCAATTATTAAGCAACCATAAATGACAATCAGTGTTATCAGTTGGCTTTCTAATGTCTATGAATCAATAAATATTTTGTGGAAAAATTTTTTGCTGACATATGGGAATTGAACCTGCATCTCTCCAGAAACATGCCAGAGTATTCTACCACTAAACAAATACCAGCTGTGTCTTTTTTCCACTAATTTAAGACTTTAAATTCTTCACTGAGAGTATTAGTAGTATTGGTTACTTATAAGTAACCAATTACTAAGAGCAAAAACTTGTACATTTTTAATAGTTCTCCAACATAATCAAAAAAACTTAAGAAAACAAATTTTTCAATAGTTCTTTTTATTTTACAGTAAAAGTTACTGCCTCATGTTTTATAAGTATATTCCATGGCATAAAATTTTCCTACCATTTTAGTTTGAAGTGCTGTTAAATTTTTAACAGTGACATAGAGAATCAAAAATATATATTTAAATACTGAACTATGAATCTTTATATTAGTTTTGTGTTTTAAAATATATATAGCATCAACAAGGTGCTCAGATAAGAATTTGATACTGATGAACATTTTATATATAAATGCCAAATGTCTATACAGAAGCTCCATGGCATACCGTACTTTTGCAAGCTTTCCAAGTTGTTGGCAGTTTGGAGAGCTGCCAAAAGTTGTAGCTGTTAGTGGGAGCCCAATCGTCACATAACTATTAAACAGAGCCTAAACTTTGTTTTGCAGTTATGTTGTAAGGTAACTTTTTAACAGCTTTTGTTCCCCATAAATAACCAATTGTAAAATTTGCACTAATGTTATTTTAAAAACTAAAGTCTCTACCAATCATAGAGTACAATTTTAGGACCTTGTATCACTCTTTCCCCCTATTTTAAGAAGTTGAATGATTGAAATTTAACACTTTAACTCCTCCCCCTACCTGTAACTAACTACACAAACACTTCCATGTCTAATCAAATATTTATTAAAATATTGAGGTAATATATTCAAGTAATATTTCAAGTCTATGATAGAACCTGAGTTATGAGAATTGCAATCACAAAACCCCAGTGCAAGACAAACAATTTTTATCTTCACTGAAGAGAGAGAGAGAGAGGGGGGGGGGGGATTAAGGGACCTGTTGAATTTCAACAGATATTTAAAGTCTCTATAATAAAATTCAATTTTGAAACCTGAAATAATTTTTTTTTGCTATTCTCTTTAGTTACCATTTCAAATGTTTAATTTCCTCATGTCCAATTCTGATGGGCTCTCCACCAGTAAAAGAATAGCAATAATCATCATAAAATAATAATATTAAAATAAAATATACCAACTATGAAATTTAGAAGGCTTTTCCACTTTTTTTTAATCTTACATTTCTTATGGAAATTTTTATCTTCATTCTGATGGAAAGACCATTTCCATCAGTAGAATTCCTGACCATACTAGTATATTTCTTAGATGAACATATTTGGACATTACTAGCTGAATAACTTATGATTGAAATATATTATGTTAATATTAAAAAGAAAAACTCATAAAGGATACTGTTTCCAAGAGCAGATACTAATCTGCTGATCGGAAGGGGCGTATCATGTTTAAAACGGTTGTTGAGGCATTCTGTACGCATATATTTGCTGCAAAATAAAAGTTTTTCAATTTAAACATTTGGAGCAGATTATACATATGCAGTGATATGACTATCTATGAAAAACAGCATACAAACATAATTTATGAAATATTATTTATTCCAAATATTTTTGCCAGAAAAGTCACAAAATCTGACACCTTGAAATATTTTTATGAAAACTTATGCATTTTTTAAAAGAAGTTTTCTTTGCAGAATGACTTGAAATCAAGTTTGGTGCATTACTAGTGATAGTTAAAACAATATACTTTGAAATAATTAGTTGATAAAACATGGTTCAAATCCCATTCAGGTCAACAATGTTTTTTTCCAACTAATCATTTCAAGTGTTTCTTGTCTACAGTATGTTTTCCTGTGATACTTTATTACTGAACAATATACTTTGTTTAAAATAATGTCATATAGGTAACATTCTATTTTAATAGAAATTCATTTACCAGTAACTGTATCAGAACTTATTCCTCATAAAATTGTGGCAAAAAAATATACAACTCATGAACAGTTAGCTGAAAAACTGAGTTTCATCACAAGTGGAATACAAAACCATTACCTCCTGATAACAATGTCAGGTGCTCTGACCACTGAGCAATTGCAACTAACTAATTTTGCAGCTAATTGTGATTGATTATAAAACTATAATTTGACTCTATTGTATGCAATGAAATTACTTGTGGCACCATCTATGATCAAAAACAGGCATCCAAACTGCCATATGACATTGAAATGATAATAGTAATTGCATTGACAACACTGAGAGTGTGTCTGACTAATATTATTATTTTAACTTCATGTGGCAGCTCTTGGTTGCCCATTTCTTGATTGCAGATAACACCATGGGCAACTACATTGAGGAAGCTCGTAGTTACAGTTTGCTGAAAAAAAAAAGTTGTTATAGCTCAGTGGTTAGAGTGCCTGGCATGTTATCAGGAGGTCATGGGTAACTCCACTTACAAGGAAACTCAATTTTTCCAGGAACTATTCATGAGTTCCATGTTTATAGGGCATTTCTTGTGTTCTTCTTCAACCAATGAATATATATATATATAATTTCTTACAACACATATATTTAATTACATTAACAATATATATTTAACTTTCCTAAAACAGATATTTAAACCTTGTATCTTCCCTAAAGGACATAAAGAACTTTCTATAAACAGAATGATTGGTTGTTTGGATTTTACAGTGTAAAGGAAACTGTGTCTTACTGCACCAAACTAGGCTATAAAAATTCTTAACCCACAACCAAAGTTAAAATTCAATACACGAAAAGAACAGAAAACAATAAAAGAAATGTATGAAAGAAAACAACAGAGGTTGTACAGGACCTGTATATAAACACAAGACAAAAAGAAAATGGCCCATTTAAAAACAAAAGCAACAAGTATGAAATTAAAAGGTAAATGTTTATATTCAGTAATAAGGTATCACAGGAAAACACCCTGTAGACAAGAAACATTTGAAATAATCCGTTGAAAAAAACTGGTTGTCCTGAATGGGATTTGAACCCAGATCTCTCAGAAGCATGCCTTCTGGAAGACCTGGGTTCAAATCCCAGTCAGAACAGCAATTTTTTTTCAACCGATTATTTCAAATGTTTAGGATTCAATTAAAGTAACCAGTATTAATGCAAAAATTCAAAAGCAAGTGATAAAAATGAATCATCAGATGAAAGATCTGCAAAAAGAGCTAGAGGAGTGGATGTGCATTGCAAAATATAAAGCATCTGTGTGACACCTTACCATTTATAAGGTATTAGCAGATTTACCAAGCATTGCTCGGGTCTGAAACTCTCTAAAACATATAGTAGATCAATTTCCTATGTCGCAAACTTTCACTGGAATAAAATTCGTTATGATCTATTGTCCCCTGCTCTCCTTCCTCTCAGCCAAACTTTTTTCCCCCTCTTTTGGGAACTCTCTAAAGTATATAGTAGATGGCACAAACCACTGTCACAAGCTTTCATTTGGTATAAAAGTCATTACGATCATTTTGTCTGCCCCACTACATCCCACCATGGTAAAAAATTTATGCCCCTCTTTTAGGGGAGGCCTGAAACTCTAAAGTACATAATAGATGACACTCCCCACTTTGCAAGCTCCCTTTGGCATAAAACTCATTACAACAAATTCAGTCTCTCCACCCACCTCCCTCAGTAAAAATTTTCTCCTCCTCTTTAGGGGAAGTCTGATACTCTCTAAAGTTGAAGTAGATGGCAATCCCCACATAATTTTGAATAATTGCTAATGCTAAGTCTATGAGAGAACCAGTTTTAATTGCTAATGCTAAGTCTATGGGAATTTTGAGAAAGTCAAACCCACCCACCCCAGTGGATTTCACATACCCTTACTCTTCTTTGGTGTGAAGGGAAAGTTCTTTCCAAGTTTTGGTTGACCCCAATAGGTTCCACATAGCCTATACTCTTCTTCTGTGTGAAGGGAATGTCCATTCCAAGTTTGGTTCCTTTAGCTTTTTTGGGGGTTCAGTGCATAAGCAGACAGGCACACAAGCAAATAAACTTTCTTCTTTATATATTAGATGACTGCAGATTCTCCATAACCAAATGCACCTGTTGGTTTGCTTTATTGTTTGTCTTCATTACAACTGTTACCAATCTTCAGTTTTTACTACTACTTGTGGCAACAATTTACTGTCACCACATTTTTTCTCTCTCTTCTTTTCACTACTGGTAACTCAAATTATCAAAATCCAGGAACAGTCTATCAATAAACACCTTCTTGGTGTCTATGAAGTCACTTAGAACCATACCTCTTTTGAATGCCAGAGACATTCAGATCACTACTAATGTGTTGTAACAAGAATCACTGTCATATCACACAATTAACTAATTAATATCCAAAAATGGCAGATATATCTGCAAGATCTGTAAGGCATTGTTCTCAAGCTGGGCTACTTTGGGGAAATTTCAGGCTACTATGGGGAAAGTTTGCGTGTATATCTTTGTGAGGGGAGCTCTGCTACTGTTAAAAATTGTTATTTATGGTTATGTTAACTAGGCAAAAAAAGAACCAGAACTCTCAATAGAAAAAATCATTGCACAAGAAAATAAAATTGAAACTCCTTGTTCAGTTATTTTCAAATACTTACTCTTGACATGCTCCTCTTAGATGTGCCTAGTGAACTGATAATTCATGAAACAGGTAATAACAGCTACAATTTGTGGAAAAGAAGTATTAGGAACAATCACAGATGAAGGTATTGAGAGCCTTAAATGTACCAAAAAATTTCCTCTCAAGACTATGGAGACAATCTTAAGAAAAAAGAGAGGTTAATCATGACCAGGATTAGACCATGCCAGTGAAACAACTATTCAGGAAAACTGCCACCTGCCTTTTAACAAGACATAGGGAAATACCAGCTATGCAATTGGTCTTCCAACCTATCAGCAGCCACAGGAATTACATTTCAAGGCATACTGTGTTCAGGAGACTGCATGAACGAGGTCTGTATTCAGAAAGACCAACGTCCATCTATCCTCACACCTTTCAATAGAAAAGCTCATTTCACGTGGCACAGACATCACCTTTGAAGCTCAGGCCAGAGAGCCATGTGCTCTTCAGAGATAACTCCAGATTCAGTTTGAACAACAATTCTCAAATTGTGTTCATCTGAAAGAATTTTACATCTTAAGGGAAGCAACATGACTGCTCAACAATACAGAGATGAGAGTTTTGTGACCTATATGATGCTTTTCAGAGGTGTCCTTGACACTGATTTCATTTGCCCATCTCCATAGGGCTCTATGTGGTCAATAATCTATCAGGGAAGATCATAACCTTATAAACAACTCCTATCCTCAAATTCTGAAGCTTTAGAAGCAATAAATCAATTGAAATTATGTCTACAGAATTTATTAAATTTAATTGCAAGCACTCTTACATTAATATCTCAAATATTTAGAGGCTTGAAATTACACATCCCATTTCTTGAAGTCTGTAAAATTTGTTACACATATACATACATAATCCTCAAGCAGGAAAGGGCTATGGAAGTCCAACCAGACTTTCTGAGGCCCTTAGGCACACTGTTCATAACCTTATTTGCTAATCTAAACTTATGAATAAGGGCAACATGACCAAACCAATGCAGCTCTCTCTGCACAATATGTTGCTCAAAGGTGGTTGTAGACTCCTTGCCTAACCTCATCATTACTTAAAAAGTCAAACCAACTAATGCTTAAATTTGTTAGAGTGAAAAAATAGTAAAATGAGAAAATATTCCAAAGAAGTCAATTTATTCAAAGAAAAAAAAAATTGTAGATTTAACTCTTTCTCTACCATACAGTCCAAACTGAATATAGGAGGTAGTGAAGAGGAAGGAATAGCATTGATTGGACAAATCAGTTTAAAATCTTTTCCATTTTGGGCTGGTATAGTACTGAAAGGGTTAATGTATATTTAGGAAACTTATTTAAAAAAAATACTTTATTTGCTATATTAGGAAAAGATTAAACAAAAACTTTAACATACTTCTTTGATATAAGTAAAATTTAAAAAATAAATATTTAGTATTATTCAAAGATAACTTTTTTTTGCTGTGTTTATGACAGAGAAGGATTGTAGAAATTACTTGTTGCATTTTGAAGATAAAGCATATTACTTACCTAAGAAGCCTAGCATCTGCAGTCAACCCAGCTATGGAAACACCTACATGGTTATCTATAGGTATAATCTTCTTCTGATGTGCTGATAATTCAGAAGATGCTCTCTAAAATTTTAATATAAATTTTATTTCTAATTTAGATATTATTTATATGTATAGAATATAGAGTGGAAAACAAAACAATAATGCCTATTTCATAAAAAAAATACTTTCAAAATTCTCAAGCATTTAAAAATAAGAGTTCTCTATAAATAATGTAACTCTTTCTATTTCAGCATAAAATTCTTTCAGGTAGCACCAATAACATTGGGCTTCACTATCCATGTTACATAACATCTTTCTTTTCTCTACAAGTCTGCATTTTTTATACTTTTTTCTTTTAATCTATAATACCTGTAGTAAGATTTCTGAAATAAATCTCAATGTATGAACAACAAATAAAAAAGGCATACACACAAAAAAAGTTGACATATGCAAGTATCTTATATAATATAGACCCTGCACGATGTAAAAAATTTGGGTCTATAAACATGTTGGTATATGTGCTATAATATGAATAGAATCAATAAAGAGAAGCGATTCTTGGCAAACTTTATTAAATTGCATAAGATGATAGTAAAATCACACCTACAGTTCATAAACTGAAGAAACAATAGTTAGTAACATCACTGAAAATTTGTCTGGGTTCACATTACATTATTTAAATATAGGATTATCATATCTTGGAAGACCTGCAATTTATTTTTTTTACAAAAAGGGCAATATAAATATAAAATGTGCACAAAACCTTATCTAGTTTTTAGATATACATATATATCCTTCTTCAGTAAGGTATCAAATTAGTTGAATAAATTGCATTTTGTTTTTCAACTAATCACTACATCGCTAAAGAAAGATATATGTATATATATATATGAAATCCAGCTAGATAACTTTTGTGAGTGCCATATATTTTTATTGCAATATTTGTTAAAAAAAAATTATGCAAGTCTTCTAAGACAACAATTTGATGTGAACTCTGGCAAATTTCCAATGATGTTACTAATCAAAATAAGATATCACACAGCTAGAAGTTAGTAATAAGAATTTAATTCACGATAATGCTGTGGTTAGTTTTAAAACATTAAAACACGGTTCCGGGAGCAAGTCTCAAAAGTAGGAGAGTGCTTTACATTTACAAAAACCTTTTTACGGGTTTTACCTTATGATTACCCATAACACTATATACCATATCTATATGGCTCTTTTCTCACAAGAGCCACTAGAAACGTATTATATAGTAGAAAACATATTTACCATAATTTCTGGTACAGTTGCATATGGCAGCATTCTCATGTTGCAAGATGGTCTTTAAATATGCTACCAGTCCTATTTATGGAAAGTTCGTTCAGTTGTTACGATGTTGGTGTAGTTGCTGTGGAGCGACACTGGTTTTTCCTTGTCCACACTTGGTGCTTTGCACTATACTGGCTCTTGTTGTCAGTGATTTCTGGCGGCACAAGTTCTTTGTGATGTCCACAGCTGTTGTTGCATGTTGTAACCAACCGTTACTTTTATATGCTTGATGGGTATAACACAAACTGTTCTTTTTGTTGTGATTAGCACTTTTCCAATTTTGTGAAGATATTAACTTTGCTCCACCATTAAAACCGTTACTACTTCAATGCTAAAACTTTAAAAAAGTTTTTTAAAGACAACATTTTAAAAAACAACATGAACCCCCCAGATTCTCCGTGCGACGTGTTTCGCCACGCTCTCTTTACACGTGGCTTCCTCAGGCAGGAGCGATTCCTTTACCTTCAATTTGTACATTAGTGAATAATATTTTTATAAAAAAATTTTAAATTTTTATTTTTAAAATTTTTTATTTAAAAAAAAATTAAAAATTTTTAAAACAAAATTTTTACCACTGAATATGATGGGGAAGATTCGGCGTACACAACATCTAAACATCGTTTAATTTCTATCAGGCTTTCGCCTTCTTTTATCAAAAATATAATGACCGTGCGATACTCAAGTTTAAACATTTTAAAATATTGGGCAACAGCACATCTATCTGCGACACTAGCTGGAGTGCTACTGAAAAATTTATACGCGACACTAGCTGGAGAGCTGCAAAATTTTAACTGCAGTGCAACAAAACATTGGGTGGGGGACCTGTCAATTCTTGTTCTAACAGTTTGGGCAGGGAACTTTTGGACCTTAGTACATATCTCCTCGCATTTATTGTTAAGATCATGGCACCTAAAAACAAGACAGGAACCTCGCTAAAGAATGCAGCTCTTGCTAGCAAAGCATCAAGCTCGTCAGTGGGTAGAAGCAGCCCTCAAGTTCAACCCCTGCCCCTAGTGCTGGTTTGTTGATTTCGGACGACGATCTGTTGGTGTCAGTCTCTAAATGTGCTGAAACTGTCTTCAAATCCCAAGACTGTTCAAACAATTGTCTCATTGCTCACTGAAGCAGTTACTTCTGCTGTTCTGCAAGAAATCAAAATAACTGTTGAATTTTATACGGAGGCTATACATGAGCAAAGGGATCAACTTGGAGAGAAAGATGCAGTAATAAATGAACTACATTCTGAGATTTCTTTGAAGTGTAATGAACTTGAATAATATCAATGCAGAAACTATCAGGATTTTTGGAGTGGAAGAAGTAGATATGCCTACTGATGACCTTGCCATTAAAATTTTCAATGAAAAATTAAACATTGACATTTCTGTAAATGACATTGACCACAGTCATAGAGTGGGGATTGGTCGGAACGGCAAGCTCTGACTGATCATTGTAAAACTCTGCTCATATCAGAAAGAAATGCTGTGTTCTGTGCTAAAAGTAAACTTAAAGGCAGTGGAAAACTATTCATGAAGATCTAATGTCAGAAAGACTTAAAGTGCTTCATTCGGCTATTGAAAAATTTGGTCAGTGCAATGTTTGGACTCAACATGGATCAATAGTGGTAAAAATGAAAAACGTTAACAAGCCCTTTATTAAATCAAAGAATAAGTTATACGAACTTTAAAATTAGTTTAAAAAATTTATTTATGCACCTGTATATTTATATATATTTTACCCATGTTTATATATATATTGTGAACACACATTTACACAATCCTGTCTCTCTCAACTTCTATTGTTGCTAAACTGCACATAATTTGTTGTTTTTAAAGTAAAAACTATCTACTACGAGTACTTTTATAACTTTTTGAAACCCATTAGTCCTTTCATTTATCTATTTTTATTATTCTGTATTCGTTTTTATTTGTATATATAACTTCATGTACCTATTTCCCCTAACAAAAATTTTCTTCTTAACTTATACCCAACTCTCTCAAATATATCTCTTCCCCAAGATCACTGTTGGTTAAAACTTTGTCATCTCAATATTTGTTCTCTTAAATCTAAACACTCCTATCTATCGAGTTCTGACATTTTGAAATTTGATGTAATTGCTCTTACAGAGACATGGCTCAATATCTTCCTTCCAGATGATCTTTTTGAACTCAAAGAATATAAGCTATTCTACATCGACAGATTCACTGTTGGTTAAAACTTTGTCATCTCAATATTTGTTCTCTTAAATCTAAACACTCCTATCTATCGAGTTCTGACATTTTGAAATTTGATGTAATTGCTCTTACAGAGACATGGCTCAATATCTTCCTTCCAGATGATCTTTTTGAACTCAAAGAATATAAGCTATTCTACATCGACAGATCTAGTGGCACAGGAGGACTTGCATTATATATGAGGGAAACATTTAATGTCGAAGTAATGCCTATTCCTTCTTACTCTTGTTTCGGAGGTCTCAGGGTCAAAATCTCCCCTATCAATAAACAAAACCCTACTCTTATCATCGGCACAATTTACCATCCTCCGAACAGCAATACTGAACATTTTATTAATTCATTGTACTCAGTCCTTGAAAGCTTCCCTTGCAACATTACTTCTATTCTTACGAGAGATTTTAATATCAATGCTCTAAAACATAATTCTGTGTATTCCAAGCTCGAAATCTGCCTAAAAGCATTCGGACATATACGTTTAAACAAACTGCCCTCTCGCATTACTGTGAATCTCTGTGATCTCTCTCATTGATATGATTTTCTCCAATAGACCTTCACTTCACAAGCATACATTTACTCTCTTCGAAGACATTAGTGATCATTTTATTATTAGCACATCTGTATTGTATTATTCACCTAGTGCACCTAAAGTTTTAATTACAAAAAGATCCTTTAAAAATTTCAACAATGATGAGTTTTTTGAGTTTGCAAAATATCTCCCTTTCCACAAGAGTATTTCCAAGTGGACAGCTCCTACCACAAAGGCGCAAATCTCTCCTGTTTAATGAATTTTTCACTTGATACCTATGCTCCTTATAAAACTTTCAGAGTTCGCCCTTCTCAAAAGCCCTGGATTACAAAAGAGCTGAAAATGATCATATTAAAAAATAAACACTTTAAGAATGCTATTAACCCTAATCACCCATACACGTGGGAGAACTATAAAACTTTCCTTAATCTGGTCGACAGTAATATTAAAAATGCAAAGCATTTATATTTTCTTAATCGACTTTCTTTTATTAATACAAATAGTAATGACATATTTCAAATTTTTGATTCTATTACTAGTAACTTAAGAAACCAAACCAAATTAATAAGATTGTTTACAATGACAACTCCTGCTATGACCCTAAAGACATTCTAATGTTTCAAATAATGTATTCTGCAAATCCTGCAATTCTATAGAAAATTATTCAAATGCAAATGAGTCATTATGCTATTCCAATAAATCATTTAATAATCTGGAAACCTTTAAGCTCAAAAATGTTACCGAAATCAAAGTTCTTAAACTTATAAATTCACTAAAATACACTCGCAGTGTCGGAACAGACGGAATCCCTGTCATTATTCTAAAAATTCTTTCCCCATTAATTTCTGTACACCTTTGTGATCTAATTAATTGTTCACTTAACTTTAATGAATTCCCAGTTCCATGGAAAGAAGCAATCATCTCACCTATACCTAAAATTTCAAATCCTTCTAACCCTCTGGAATATCAGCCAATTTCAGTTACATCTGCTTTAAGCAAAATTCTAGAAAAAGCCGTCGAGAGACAATTATCGACTTCTGTTGAAAAAATTTAATTTACTTTCGTGCAGACAATTTGGGTTTAGGAAAAATCGGTCAACTGAAACTCCCATGACACTTCTTGTTAATCAATGGAGATTGGCTTTAGACAGAAAAGTGAAAATGGTTGTGGGACTGGTTTCCCTTGACATCTCAAAAGCATTTGATTCAGTTGAACACAAACTTATCTTGCAAAAACTTTTCTATAATCTTAATCTATTGCCCTCAGCTCTTTCCTGGTTTAAAAATTATCTCAACAGCCATGTTATCCGAACTAAATTAAGCACTAATGAGATCTCTACGCCTCTTAAAATCAATTGGGGAGTACCTCAAGGAACCATTCTTAGCCCACTTCTCCAACCATTTTGTTAATGATCTAGAATCCTCCACCAACTACAATATTTTTATGTATGCAGACAATTGTGTTCTCTCTTTTATCTCAAGTTTTCACTTTTCTAAAACAAGAAATACAAAATAATATTCATGATGTGCTTCATTGGTATACTAAAAATGGATTCACGTCAATATCAAGAAAACCAATATTGTTTTTCTTTCAACTTCAAATTCTCCCCCACCTGACACAAACATTAAAATTAATAACACCCATATTACAGTTTCCACTTCCATGAAGTACTTATGTATGATGATAGATAATAATCTTGACTTTGAAATTCACATTAATAAAACTGTCGCTTCAGCTTCTAAAATAACTTATATACTGAGGTACATTCGAAACTATATATCCTCCTATGCCCCAATGTTGTACAAAATTTACATTCAACTGAAACTCAAATATTGTGCTTCCACTCTTTTTGGTATTAATAAAAAGAACTCTTATAAATTAGAAAAAGTTCAAAATGAAGCTCTCAAAATCATCAGCAAAATCTATTTTAACAAATGAGAATCTCTAACACTTACTGATATAGTTCAAATTACCAAATTTTCACTCTTGAATCTAGAAGAAAGCTGCAGTTTA
Source organism: Ryuthela nishihirai (assembly GCA_038380435.1). NCBI lineage: Eukaryota > Metazoa > Arthropoda > Arachnida > Araneae > Heptathelidae > Ryuthela > Ryuthela nishihirai. The sequence goes on from JAWZYU010000010.1 coordinate 20,124,393, forward strand.
TTACCCTTATTCACGACACTATTTATAACAAGTCTCATCCCCTTCATTTGATTCTTACACCCTATATTCGATTACGACTGCCACATCCCTCGTTCTGATAATAAAATGTTTTCTATTCCCAAAATTTTCAAAGCTAAGTATGGTGAAATTTCTTTTGCCTTTCTAGCAACCTCAACTTGGAACTCTCTACCCAGCGATATCACTTCTTTAAATTCTAAAACAAAATTCAAAAACTATATTACTCCACTCCTATTAGAATATTGAAACGTTTGACCAAGCACATCTCATCCCTATTCCCACTACCCATCTTTGCCCTTTGTCTGGATTATCTGCAATTTTTTCCCCCTGGTCATTCATTTAATATTTCTCTCTGTTGTCTTAAACCTTCCTTTTATTCCCCCTAAGTTTACTATGTTTTTTTTATCATATTTCATATTTTATGTTTGTTTTCATCTGTGCAACTTGTCATTTTGTTTATATGTATCAAATAATCATGCAATTCCTGTAAATGTTTGTATTTTTGTACTATCATTAATATTTCTTTTTAATTTCTCAAATGTACTGGGGCATCAAGTTACTTGAACGTCTAAATTAATATCCAAAATTACTTTACCTTGGCTTTATTGTAACTCCTTGCATGAAATAAATTATTAATATTATTAATTATTCAATACATGTCATTTTAGCAGCTTTGGAACAGTTTATGTTCTGACTTTTAACTTGAAACTTCTGGACTCCTTATTTCCCAAATACTCGAATGCTTGGTCCCAAATTTCCCATAAGGATTTCCTTCTTGACACTCCTAATTGTATTAACATATACAGAACCCTTACCTTTAATAAAAATCAATTTCAAACAGTATGCCACTTTTTTGCTAAAATATTTTATATAACATTAGCTGCATTTGTTGTTAATGGGTTACATTGCTTATGCTAATGCTTTGGTTGAGCTGACTTTAGATGCTCTTGACAGTGTTACTCTTATGAGTGTTTTAAGTCTTATGGTTTTTCTTAACCAAAACTTGATCATATTAGTATTCAAAAGACCCATTAATAGGATTCAAGGAACCCCTAAACTTCCTTATCCAAAAACTAAAGAAAGAATTACATAAATGATTACAGAACTTAACAAGTTATATCTGAAGTGAAAACTACTTACGTGAAGAATATTATGACCTAGCTTTAATTACGTCCCCTACTTTCTGACACAAAAGAGGTGGATGGAAATCTCTCAAGACCTTATTGATTTGAATGCAAAATGGAAGCTTGCTACTTTGAGTCATTTATTATATAGCAACACTGGGCAATTCCTCTAGTTCAATCATAAACACTGAATAAAATTTGTGAACAAGTTTGGTACTTCAGGTACCATTGTGTGGAATATTGTACTTAATCAGGTAATTTGGGAATATTTCTGTCTTGTATAATTTGTAAGTTTGTTTCCATATTTTAGTTTTGCCTTTGATTTTTTTTTCACTGTTTTTACAAGGAGTAAATGGTGCTGTAGGTGATATGTCAAGAATTGACAGTTTTCCTGGTCTTAGGGTCAACTGGCATAAATAAAAGCTTTCATGTTATCATATAGTGAAATGTTTTCACATTGCTAGATAAATAAAGCAACTAAAAGAAGCTACAATATTTTTTTTTGTGACCCATACATTCAATCTCACTCTACACCACATCATATTTAGGTACTCTTTCAAAAAATAATGTGCAGAATTAAGAAAAATTAAAAAAAACACACATTTAGAGGGAAATGTTTAAAAAAAAAAGGTTTTTCAGTCATCAGCAGTGAACCAAAAGAGCATTCACTAGAGTGGTAAAAAAGAAATCTACTGCCAGGTTAGGTCTCCCCAACTTCCAAACCCACAATATGTTACTGATGGTATTATGGCCATTGACCCTTCCAGTGTCCAGTCTGAAAAACTGGTTTCCATCCAGGGTCCAAACTATTTTCTCCCTATGCTCAGCCAAAAAAATTTTAGATTTAGAACTTTTTTGCCAAATAACTAATGAAAGGAATTATGGCATGTTATATGCCAAATTAATCAGTATTTAATTATTGATTATCTGAAAAAAAAATATTTTATGGAAAAAATTTTGCACACATACAGGACTTGAACCTGCATCTCTCCAGAAAATGCTTCTGGCAACATAAATAAAAATTTATTTAAAAAATACTAATAGATAGAAATGCTTATAATGCACATGAATTATTTATTTCTGAATAACAAAAAAAAATTCTTATTTAAAGTAAACATTTCTTCTGTTTTGCAATTTTTTTTCTTGGTATCATACTTTGAGAAAAGTTCAGGCTTGTTGCAAAGTCCAACAAACAAGTTAGAATATTTTTAATAAATAACAATCAATAGAAATAGGTCATGTTATATGACAAATTAAAGAGAATTTAATTCTGAATTTTATTAAAGTCAAAAATTTTAACATTGTAGAAACAGATTAATTTTAGTAAGACTTGTTACAGTGGTATACCGAAAAAATAGATACGTTTCGAATTACTTCCAAAACTTCCATTTTTAAAAATAGCAGTTTTTTTGTTATCAAGCTTTTGGAAACTTTAAGGAAATTTTTATTTATAATAGTTCAAATCAAACTTCTGAGCTTAAATTAGGATATTGCTTCAGCGTAATGTTAACAAACAAATTGGCAATACCTTATATCACTTCTAAGAAATGGCAATAAGATGGTTTTAACAAATTATTTATATCATAGTTTAATAAAATATGCCTCAAATGAAAAAAGAAAATATTTATCAAGCCTGAATTATATATTTTTGTAAGATACGTATAAAAAGTTTTTTAAAACATTTTTATCTTTAAAAAATCCATTTTTTTTGTTGTTGTACTAAAAACAGATATATAAGTCCTTGGCCTCTCATTTCGAATTCCGCAAATGTATACAGACGTCCTGGACAGTGGAAGGGTTAAATCTGTTAAATGTCAACATAGAATGCAATTAAAAATGAAGAACATAATTACATTTCATTTCAGAATTTTTATTTTGGAAGAGCACTTGTCAGCATTCACTTATATTTCCAGCCTCTATTCAAAAAACCATTTACTGATGCTCCACTTATATACCACACATATATATCACAGAGCATCATGTCACCTAAAAGTTTCATTTGATTTGGAAAGTTATATTTTGCCATTCAAATTTTTTGTTTATAACATTTTCTTTTTGTGTCTTCTGACATCCACATTATCATAATGAATTATAGGACTGTTATATTGTGACAATCCTTCCATTGAAAGGTGTGATTGACTGCTTAACATTCACATCCTTAACTGGACTGAATATGCTAGTATATTTAGAACATTTTTTTTTTGCCACAGAAGGCCAGATGTTGGCCTTTTGTGCCAATGGCCCAGGATTGTTTTTACAAGTGATGCCTGGAATCATCAAGAATTTGATTTCAAATTTATCCTAGCATGAAATGTTGGAGAAACTGCATGGAGGTTGTATGCTTTTTCAAAATAAAAAAGGGTTAAGATGATTTGTTGAAAGATTTGATTTGTGGTGTTTCTAAACAGGGAAATTTGCAATTTGTATTAGACCATGTATGACAGCACTTTTGAAAGGCGGAATTATGATAAATTTATGGACAAATCAAGTTATGGATCCAGATTCTTGTGTGGCCGAGTCCAATTTGAACCGATTCCTGTAGTGAGGTAAATTTGTTGGAGGGGTATGGAATTTAACACTACCTTTCTCAAGTGGATTTGAAATTTAAGAATCTCTTTAGATTTCACAGTTTGAGAGAATACTTTATAAAGTGCCCAAACAAGGACCAAGGTTCCTCTACCCTGGGTTTGGAAGCTGCTGTGGCTGGGGATAACTCTTAGTCTATCCATAACAGTACGAATGTTTAACTTCCTTACTGGTTTTAGCTGACCTACCACAACCCCAATTTGTCATAATCATTTTCTCCTTCTAAGAAGAAAGGAGTGTGGTAGTTTCTTTGCCATGTGAAAGTCAATCCTTACCTGAAATGGATGTGCTAGCACATTAGTCCAATGGTACATACATTAGCTTTCTGTGCCATTAGTCATGTGATTGAACCCCACCAATAATAGGAATCTTTCAAGTGTCTTTCCTACTATGAAAATGTAGGAAAAAAATGGACAAACCTGTGGGATAGTTTGAAAAGCATTAGGGTGATTTGCAGGGAGGAAAATTTGGATTTGTGGTGTGCTTCAAAAAGAGGACATTTCCAATTTCAGTGTCAGTTCATAGATGATGGCATTTCTTAAAAGTCTTGATTCTAATAAAGAAATAGATGAACAAGTTAAAGATGGAGATTCCTGTGTAGATGGGTTTAATTTGAACCAAACTCTGGAATAAGGTATTTTGGAGATATGGAAAGATTTAAGGACAAACTCCATCTTGGATCTGGATTTTAAATTTGGGAATGCATTTTGATTTCAAAGTTTGAGAGAAGCAGTGATACTCCCTGCATCACAAGCATTCATTTGGAAAGTTATTTTGTTTAAATTTAGTCATAATTAAGTCATTTGGAAAGTTATATTATTCATTAAGTTTCTCCATCATGTTTAAAAGATATGATGGAACAACTTTTTGTCAAATCCTCAAACCAACAAATGCCAAAGCCCAAAGCAATAGGAAAATAGGTAAAAATAAAATAGCATGTTTGAAATTGTGGGCTTTTCAGTTACGAGACTGAAATTCGTAAATCATATCATAAAAACCAGAACATTCCTGACCTGAAACAATAAGAATTATCAAGGAACATTAATATTTAATAACTGTAATTGGTTAAATTGGAAACATTGTGGATTTCAAACAACAATGACCAAAGTAGCATTTTGAATCTTTGCTAGTGAAAGTTGAAAACTGCACATTGACTCATTACAACATTTTACTAATTATATATTTTTCAAAATGATAAAGAAAAGCAGAATATATTTAATTAACACTATAAGAATTTAAATGGGTAGAATATACATTAATATGAAGGTAAATCAGAAAGTAAGGTTTCCTATTTAATTTCTGTGGAGGGCAAGTAATTACACCAAAGATAATATACAAGAAATATCCCCACATATGAGGGAGGATCATTTAATTGTGAACTGCTGTCCCCAGCAATTAGCAGCTTTCATACAAGCTACTATATGATACATGGCAACACAGCAACACCTCAAGGGCACTGCACACTGTTCTGCTGTTACTTGCGATTTTACCACAATGTGTTTCAACTGCTGCATGCCCTTAGAAGAGTCACTGAGTTCCACATATCATGTACTAATAATAACTCAAACAAAAAGCTGCTAATTGTTGGCAAAAGCAGTCCCTGAATTAAATGATCCATCTACATACATGTATTATTTTCCAGTCACCAGATGTGTTGAGACACTTGTCATGATGGCTAATCAGCTTATTGAAGACCTGCCAATAGAAGAACATGTCCTGCTCCTGAAACCATTTTGTGACTTTTTATTTGATAGCATACTCAGATGGAAAGTGTCATCTTTGGAGATACTTCTACATCCCAAACAAGTGAAAATCAGATGGTATCAGTTCTGGGCTGTATTGTGAATTGTGAACAGTTGCCAGGTGTAGAAATTCTCATCTAATATAGTCATATGATCATTTTTGAACTCTCAGCACCATTTTCTCACTTGTTGCACTGACAGACATCTGAACTGTACACAGATACAATCTGTTGATGAATTTCTACTGGTTGCATCTTCTGTGCCTACAGAAACTGATTTACTGTTCAGATTTCTAGCTTTGTATACTTGTGCAGTACCTTCACAATGTTTGCTTCAGCTCTTTTCCTCACAGGTGTGTAATAGTGATGACTGCTACCACTTACCACTACTGCACCATATGTTTGTTAGTTTGGTGGGGAACAAATCAGGAACTATACTTTGTGATTTACTCTTGTAACATTTAGATACGAAAATTAAATTCAAACCTTCAAAGCAACTAAAACTGCATGGGTGCAGTTTTTGAGTCCAACTGTTGCTGACCCCTGTTTTACTGCTTCCATAGCATATTCTACTTGATGTAAACGGCCTTGAGGGCTCCATACTGTAACATCATTATCATACTGATTTCGAAACTGAAAAAATATTACAAAGCTCTCTATTTCCCAGTACTCTTTATAACAATACTATAGCAACAAAAATTGTATACTTCATCACTGACATATAATGATAATAATAAAATTTCAGATAATATAAATTAAATATAGTAAAACATCAATTATCAATTTTGAAGGGATCATGAAAATTGTATTAGAAATTGAGCATATACGAAACAAAAAAATGTTAAACACAAAAATAACCGTAACTGATAAAAACTGAAATATCTAAAGGATGTTTCTATCTCCATAAACAAAAAAATCAATTAATCTTTTCTGATAGATATTATTTTGAACAAATGTCTATTATTGCCAACTGCTTCTTTACAGAATGGTATTCCAATGGAATACAAATTTTGGAAGTATTATAAATATTTTCTTCTCAATGACACACTGGCTTCTAGGCAAATATTCTGGAAAGTGAGTGCACAAGCATTAAACTTTGCAGAAAATATTCTATGCGCACAATCTTCTGTTTGTGAAAATTATCCAACTAGTACTTTAACTTTTCAGTCTAGTATAAAAAACTAGAATGAATCTAGAAGCCCAGCTATATTTCACTTGTTCAGCAAAAACAAAAGTCACTACTGATAATATAAAAATAAAAATGAACATGATTTATTAACATATTGGTTTATATATATATGTGTATATCAGGGTGCCTCATACATAATGTCAGTTTTATGCATTGACAAGATTTTAACATGTGTTACTCATTTCCTTGCCCATGCATTAAAAAATTAGCATTGTAAGTTTATGTAATACTAAACTGTCAGTAATGCAAAGCATTACAATTGTCTTATATTGTCAAAACAATATGGAAGCCTCAGATGAGTAAACATATTATGTTCTACAAATTTCTAAAAGCAATAATGTGACCAAAATAAACATTAAAGATTTTTATGAAGCTGCTTTAAACACAATGAGGTATCAGCAGTGGTTTGTGAAGTTCAAGTATGGTGATTATAACATAATCAATGATGTATGGTATGGCTAATCCATATCTATATTGATATATACACCATATTATCAATTTTGAAGTTATAAAATTTATCAGTTACGGTTATTTATATTGATAATATGGTGTATGGTGACTATATATAATCAATGATGTATGGTATGGCATCTAAGGAAGTAAATAGGAGTTCAGCGACTGCACCATTGATATGCTTTTGTTTTATTTACTATTTTTGAGAGCACATATAGGAAAATAGGTATTTAAAAAAAATTACACTTTTCCTTTGCCTTATAGACAAGTGATTAGCATGCTTGGCTATTGATCAGAGTGACGGGTTTGAGCTCCAGGTAAGGCATGGATATTTATGTTGTCGTTCCGCCGAGGTCTCACCATCCTCACAGATCTTCTACTGTGGCTGACAAGAGCCTGTCAGTTAGCTCTGAGGCAAGCAGCTGCTTGAGGGGTTCTTCTTTCTGAAGAGAGAATTTAAAAACATCTCTCTTCAGAAACTTGCCGTTCAATTACGACTTATAAATACCTACTACTTATTTCAACCCCTTTCCATTTTTTTTGGGGGGGATTCATATTGAGGTAGTCCTTACATTGGACATGTCACAAATTTTGAGATATAACTACATTTCAACCAAGGTCTATAAATGGTAGCTAGGTAGTCACTGGAAGGAGAGATATGCACCAATCTTCTGTGGTGATGCACAAAACAGGCCAGGCATAGCACCTAATGTCCAATAATACCATCTCATGGTGCAGACTGCTAGTACCTTTCAAAAGAGATACTCTCTTGTGGGAAGGGAATGATGGGGAGGGCTGCCAGACCAGTGGCCTACTGATCTGGATTATTATGGTCACTTCTTTTTTCTACCCTGCTGCGGAGTGGTCAATCACATAGACTCCCGGTGCTGACCATATACACGAACTGGAATGGAATAACAACTCTGAGCATGATTATGGATCCTGATTTTGCTGCACTGGTGGGCTTCTGTTGAAGAAAAATCTTCTGCTGTTTGCCTGTTTGTTTGTCAGTTGACAGCACAAAGTGAATAGATTCACAGGATACATTTTATCAGCTGGTGAATAATCCTGATCAGAGGCCTTCACAGTTGCCTGAACTTCTTGCTTCTACTGGCATCAAATCATACATTGAGGAAGTCTTCCAGTGTAGAGGGCTTCAGCCTTTAATAGTGGGGGAATAGGTCTTTGCCCCATGCATGCGATTAGGGTGCTGTTTGATATTGTTGGCATTCCCTCTATCAATAAACATACTTTCTTTAAACATCCCACTACCCATTTTCTCTCCATATGCAGCTGGAATGTGAGGATTCTGCACAGAGATTATTCTCTTAATATCCTCACATAAGAATTCCACCATTTTAGTTTAGATATTCCCAGCTTGCAAGAGACCAGATGCAGAGATAAAGGTCAGTTTCTTAAAAATAATCTTAAATTTCTCTTTTCAGGGAGGGAAGATAAAAGGCATATCTAACGCATAGTCTGCATCTCAGCAGACACGCTAGTAATGCTCTTCTAGGATATGAGTTCTTAAATGAAAGGTTTCTTACAGCTAAATTGCAGACAAGCATTAACCCTTTAACACCCAGAACGGCCAAGATTTTGAAATGGACTAGTCCAAATTGTGCTATTTCTTTGTCTTTACTACCCTCTAACTTTTTCTCAGATTTCTTGGGCGTTAAAGGGTTAAAGACTTGAATGTTATCTGCTGCTATGCCCCCACTGAGGATGCCAATGAGGATCAGAGGGATAGTTTTTACAGACAACTTCAGGATATTTTGAAATCTATCAAGAGAGGAGATATTACATTACCCTTGTCCTAGGCAACTTCAATGCTAAATTTTGTACTGATTCTGACCTTTGGGGAGGGGTGATAGGTCCTTTTGGTATTGGTAGCTGCAATGGGCAAAATCTCCTACAGGTAAGTAAACTTAATGGTTTGAGAATACTAATACTTATTACAAATGTTTCAACATACATAATAATTACATATGGGTTTCACCAGATTGGCTATATAAGAATAATTATTGATTATATATTAATTAACATCAAATGGACTAGTTCTGCAAGGAATATCGGGTCATATAGGGAAGCTGAAATTGCATCTGACCATTACCTTGTTAAAAGTATCTTGCAACTTAAACTTAAGAAATGTTGTGCTAAGATTAAAAAATTTACCTTTAATTCTGAAGCTCTGAAAGACCCAGTTATAGCTAAGATTTACTATGATAGGTTACTTAGTTATTACAACACTCATGGTTTGCTCACTACAAAAGTTGTGGAAGAATGGGACTGTTTTAAACAGGCTTTTTTTTTAAACTAACAGTACTCTTTTAGGTAAAAGGGAGAAGAGATGTCAAATTATTTGAGTGATAAAGTGCTGGAACTTATTTTGAAAAGATAGAACTACAGGAATGTCTTTAATCCATACTCTACTAGTCCTGACAGAAAGCATTACAAAGAGCTAAATTAACATGTAAAGGCCACAGTACTCTTTTAGGTAAAAGGGAGAAGAGATGTCAAATTATTTGAGTGATAAAGTGCTGGAACTTATTTTGAAAAGATAGAACTACAGGAATGTCTTTAATCCATACTCTACTAGTCCTGACAGAAAGCATTACAAAGAGCTAAATAAACATGTAAAGGATCAGTTGGCAGCTGATAAGAATCTTTGGCTAGATGGCTTGGCTGACAAAGCTGAGGAAGCAGTTAGACAGTGTAACAGCAGAATGCTGTACCAGATAGTTTCATGTGGGGAAAAAACAGACAGGTATACAGATATTGCAGGATAAACAAGGTAAGGTTATTGAAGTTGAGGATTCTATTATGGCTAGGTGGGTTGAGCATTTCAGTGATGTTCTAAACAATGTGATTAGTTTTACTCTCATTGTTTATAATGATGATAGATGCATTACTGGCTTTAATGTTGGCCCTATTTCACAGTCTGAAGTACTTTTTGCTATTTCTAAAGTTAAACGACATAAATCCTCAGAGATAGATGAAATTACTACTGAAATGTTTGGAACAGGAAATGTTTCTATTACTACATGGCTGACTGAAATTTTGAATATATTTTATGAAAAGCCTATTATTTTAATAATAAAGACATTGTTCCTAAGGATTTTATCAGAGCAATTATTATCCCTATTTTTTAAAGAAGGTAATCTTAGGGGTATCAGCCTACTTTCTGTTTCAGGCAAAGTTCTTTGCTAATTCTATTATGAAAAATTATGCAATCTGGTTGATGAGCAATTGTGTGATGAGCAATGTGGATTCAGAGGTGGTAAGGAAATGCATAGATCAGATTTTTTCACTGAGGCAGATTCTTGAGAAATGTTTAGTTTCAGAAACCTCGTGTTACTAGCTTTGCTGATTTCAAAAAGGTTTTTGACTGTTGATTGCCATAATTTGTGGTTGATTGCGAGATCGTAAGGCATACCAGACAAGTTAGTTAACATAATAAAAGCTCTCTATAATAACACTGAGTCGTGTGTGAGAGTTGATAAGGCTTGTAGCAATCAGTTCAGCATTGCTTCTGGTGTTCAACAAGAGGGCATTTTGTCTCCCTTTCTATTTAGCTTGGTTATTGATTATGTTATGCAAAATTTAGTAGGGATAGTTTTTACAGACAACTTCAGGATATTTTGAAATCTATCAAGAGAGGAGATATTACATTACCCTTGTCCTAGGCAACCTCAATGCTAAATTTTGTACTGATTCTGACCTTTGGGGCCATTTTGGGCTTAAATGGTCTGAAGATCTGAAAATTTCTGATTTAGATTAGGCTGATGATTTAGCGCTTTTGGCAAATGATGATGAGATGAACTCTTTCATTTGAGTGTTGATGAGACTGGTAGTAGAGTAGAATTGGTGATAAACAGAGAGAAAACTAAGTGATGAAAATTGGCCAGGCAGGCTTTGGTTCAGCTAATCCAAATAGTTCGATCCTTGAGCAGGTGTCTCAGTTTAGTTATCTTGGGAGTTATGTAGAAGTAACAAATAGTGGTGATGTGCAGCATGAGATTAACAGATGAATAGGGACTGCTGCTAGAACTTTTAAGAATCTATGGAGGGAGTGGAGAAATAGATGTATACACCTAAAGACTAAAATTAGACTGTATAATAGTTTGGCTCTTTCTAGAGTCAGTTGTGGTAATGAAACTTGGACCCTTTGTAAACAAGGTAACAGGAAATTTGATGCTTTTGATTCTAGATGTTTACACAGTATCTGGGCATTAGGCAGTTCAGTTTTGTTACTACATAATGATATTACTAATGATATTACTAAATGATATACTACATATTGATAAGATTAGGCAAAGGTGTTGGCAACCTCATTTAAGCAGCATATTATGCAGATAGAGAAACTACGTTGGTTTGGCCATGTTGCCCATATGGATAATTAGATTAGCAAATAGGGTTATGAACAGTGTGCCAAAAAGGCATCAGAAAGAGGGGTAGACTTAGGATACGGTGGACAGACAATGCCAAACAGAACTTTGTTAGATTTGGTGTACAGTGGGCCAGATGCAGCAGATGTCGCTCAGGACAGATATGCTTGGAAAACTAAATTACATAAACTGGTTGAACGTCCACAGCCCATGGCTGCTTGATGATAATGATGAACTACTAATTTCTCCTTTCATCACTTTTTGTGGGGAGGGTTCATATTTTAGATAGTCCATGACATTGGGGATATCAGAAGCTTTGAGATATAACTCCTTAAGGTTGACCCCAGTGATATTTCCTTCCTCCCTCTTTGGGGGAGGGGAGAGAATGGGGCAGAATTCAAAGTAGGAAGGTATAGTAGAAGAACAACTTTCACTTCCCCCTTTTTAGGTAGAAAGAAAGCATGGGGAATGAATTTTTATAACCTGTGACACTCTCCATGTCACAAGCTTTTATTTAGTGTAGCCCATTGCCTTCAACCCTTCAATTCTGAAGATGTACAGAATAATCATTTTCATATTTCTGTGTTTTTAGGGGGGAAAAGAATGAGGATAAAATTTTTATAAATTATGATACTCTCTGCACTTGTGATAATCTATGCCACAGGTTAAATAATTTATGCATCCAATTTGACACATATATTGAGTTTGTTCATTATGTTTGAAAGGTGGAACATCTGTTTTGATAAATATATACTGACAAATGATGAGCAAAGAGTAATAGGAAGATGGGTAAAAATGCCACATTTGCCATATTCGTCAGACCTTGCACCATTGGATTAGCAATTTATTCTGAAGTTTACAAAATTATTTTGTTGGGAACAACACTGAAAGCTTAGAGGCTGTCAAAACTACACTTATCATCATCTTGACTCAAACTCTACAGAATTTTATACACACAAAATAGAAAATAATGTAAATAGATGGCAAGAGGTGATAAGAAAAGTGGGTTGGGTTGTCAACTTCTGTACCAGCACTTTTTTGGACACAATTTACTAAATGGCTAGGTCCCAAGTACCCAAGAGCTTAAGTTGGCCATACACGATCAGGCTTGGAGCCAAGCCAGGTCTGCACCCTTGATTGATAGCTGTCATGCTAGGCATGCCCTGAACTTACCCATACACGGTCAGCTTTCAGTCATTGGTCCAAGACACATATATCAGTCTACTGCCAGCTTTCTTTTGAGCAACATTTCGGTTTTTGAATGCATTCACATGAGTTCTGCTTGTATTTTTTCAGTACATTAGTAAAATTGATGCCATGTCTTTATTCAGTACGATAAAAGTGGCTACCTTAATAATTACTCTGCAAAATGAAGAACCTAAACAGAAAAAAATAAGTGTGGATCTTTTTATATGGTTTTGTTAAGAGAGCTAAAAGAGAATTCCCCCAGATGATTATAAGAGATACTCCACAAATATTATCTGATAGTGGAATCATTGAAAACTATCGTTTCTATTCAACATTGAAGGAGCTGCTAAATTTGCCAAATAGCAGTAAAATAATAGATAGTATGAATTTCGTTTTCTTTGCAAATTAAAGCCATTGCTCTAGATGAACATTTTATTAAATCTTTTTCAATTGAAAGAAATATCTAAAGTAGACGATGAAGCATATAAAAAAGGAAGTATTGAATTACATGCAAGAACAGATATAGAAAATGCATTTGTCATAATAGCTAATAGATTCCGAGTGTTGCATACTGCAATATGGAGTATTCCATACTTATGGCCTATAGCATAATTATTTAAGAAGAAACTGTAGGTTGACCTATTCACCCGCAAATTAGTTGGATCGAGAAGATACAGAAACCAGAAATGTAACATATGGAGGCTGGAGAAATGGCCACTGGACAACTGCTAGGAGACAGATGGACTCTTACCTGTCAAGGCCATCTAGCATACTTTTGTATGCAGAGAGAATGGCTCTTCCTGTCAGACCCATCTAGCATACTTTTATATGCAGAGGGTATACAAAGTGACACAGTTTAACAACTTATCCAACAGACAGTGGCTTAATGCAGGCACAGATGAAGCTAGAACCCTGGGTACTGCAGATTACAAGACTGGTGTGCTACCAGCTAGGATTAGGATGGCTCACTTGGTAGCATGCCAGGCTTGTAATCTGCAGCTCCCAGGTTTGAGTCTCAGCTGGGCCAGCATTGAAATTTATCTCCACAAAACTCCTTGCCCTACAGCCAGTAGGGGACATTGATGGGCTTTGAAAGGCAGATGTCTGTCGAGTGGGACATTAAGCTGTGGTTCCATATGCAGGAGAACCATACCAAGGCTTTCTTAAGGAAGGCTACCGTGCTTCAGCTGGAGAAGGTAAAGATGTCCCTTCTCCAACAACATGCTGTACTAGTAATAAAGTAAAATCGCCCCCCCCTTCCCTACTGCCCTTTTTATTAATTATAATTTATTTCATCTGCTAGACATTTTTCATGGTTTTATGATTTCAAATTTTATTATTATCATTCCTTTTAAAAAAAAAAAACTTAATACATTTTATTTATTGTGTTTTTAATCAGAAAAGGAAACAGAAATTTCAGATTAATATTCACTATATTAGTGGTAAATAAATTTCACAATTTGTTGAGTTACAATAAGCTCTGATATTTTGACAAGTAAATCAATATTGTTTCTCATTACTCAAATCCACTCTTATATCTCTCTCACTCTATAAATATCTTGATAAATATACACTGCCATACCAAAAACAATTTTTATGTTACATCAATGGGAATCTAAATATGAAACTCTAATACAACTTCTAAAATATGGCTTCAATTGGAAACTGAAGATAAATAAATTAAAGATCGCAATCAATCTATTTAAACCTAGATTTTAACAATATTTGTTTAGTTGTTTTATTAATTTCTGAGCTAAATTCTTATGAGCTATTACTCTTATGAAATATTTTAGCCCTCATAACTCTTTAAATAATGAATGAATAGTGTTGAAAATCAAGATTTAAGCATATTCGATTATGATCTTTAATTTAACCTTTTTTCCATTTAATTCAAATTTTAGAAGTTATAAAGCTCCGAATTAAGATTCCCTTTGATATAACTTGGAAATTCTCTATATTGGTAGAGCAGTGTACAAAATATCACAAACTGATATATTTTATATGCTTTAAATTTAAGTTGTAAAATAGAGTGAAATATTCAGAAAAACTGATAAAACAATTAACTCTTAGAGATAGTCAACTTTGATAACTTTTTCTTATTACATTTAGTGATGCGTTTATCAATTTTCACTTTTACATAATTTGGCAATAGAATCTTTGTGTAGTTTTAATAACAGATGTAAGTTTATCCTTTAAATCATATTTACATTCGCATGGCTCTTCATCACATAAGGAATCATCCTCTCTAAACACATGAATACAACTTAATGTAACCAGAATACTTTAATGATTATCAATATTGTAAGAAATCACTTTCATAAGTATTTATAAAGCTGAATACACACAACATTGCATTTTCTGATGGAAAATTAAGACCACCTCTATCAAATTTATGTAAAAACAAAACCTCTGCATCTAAACTCTCTTAACAAATCCACAGGTTTTTTTTTTGGAAAGCCAGTTTTTACATTTAAACCAGGAAGATTTTCTTAGAGAATTTTTCACAGAAAATCTGGCTATGCTAAAACTGGTATAATGTCCTCTGGTATATCAGATGTTCTAAAATCTGTTTCTAAAATACCAGTGAAGTTGGAAACATTTATAGTGTGTTTAATTCTCTGACCAAAGTTACTAATAAATGATTTTAAACTAATTTCTTCAAGTATATGAGAATGCAACACATTAAGCTTTTAATTCTTAATTTTTTCACTTTTTATGAGATTCAATCATATCACTTTAAAATTTACCAAATAATTATATTGAAAGTTATGATGATTTAACAGATATTCTGATATTTCAATGAGAAGAACTGCAGGAACTTTGCAGTTATTTATTTACTGGAATAATGGACACTACATCTTTATATTTTGACATAAGAGATGTTATAGTTTTTGCCTCTTCATGGGGTTCATTACTACTCATACCAGAAATTATTTAAAACAAGGCAAACATTTTTCTCACATGTATTGAAAAATTGAATTTTCTCTTTCAGGTAATGAATGTGGAGTCTGATATTTCTGAAGTTACAGTTCAGGGGCTTTCATATTTTTAAAGATTTTTTCATGAGGGAAAATCAAAAGACCAATTTTTCTCAGAAGTATATAGCCGATGGGTTGGGTTGTTTTACGTCTGAGCGGCATTTTTGTTTTGCATACCATGGGCTAAATGGCCAGGTGACATGGACCCCGAAGGCTCAGAGAAGGTTGGGGAAGGGGACCACTGGAACAGCTGTTGGGAGACAGATGGTAGCCTCCCATCAAGGCCATCCAGTGTGTTCTTTAACGTGCATAGGGAATGGCTGTCCCGTACACAGGGCCATGGCTTAATGTCCCATCCGACAGATGGCGGCTTTTCCAAGCCCATTGGTGGTAAGCGGAGATAAATCTCAACGCTTACCCAGCTAGGACTCGAACCTGGGAACTGCAGATTACGAGCCTGGCACACTACTGACTAAGCCTGACCATTTTCAGAATTAAAAACTAGGTCTTAAATCTGTATATCAAAATATATGGAGTACACCCTCCTTACATGGCAATTAAAAACCATTTTCTACATTAGCAATTAATTAAATATTATGGTTAAAAATACTTTAATTAAAAACATCTCATCATTAAAATGTGTAAACCAATGTTCCTTCACCGTTTTCCATCTTTTCTTTATGGGTTTGTTAAATCTCATTTGAAGAAGCTTAAAATTAATCTGTGGTAGTGGTGTGTGTAATTCAGTGGTTCCATCTTTAACTTTCTACACCAATGTTTCCTAAAGTGGGTGGCACTGGAATGATCTAGGGGAATGACCAATGACTGGAACGATCTAGGGGAATGACCAATAACTACCTGACGATTCAGGGGGATGGTAGTAGCCTCGGGTGCAATTGGGGTGGGGTGGGGGTGGAAGCATAAAGAAAGAAGGGAAGATAAGAAATTTTTGAAAAACAGTTGGTACATGTATAATCTGTTGTGTAACATAGAGTTAAAGTCATAGTAATTACTTTATTTTCCAAATAAACACATAAAATGCAAGTTATAACTAACTGTTCAGTGGTCAAGTCTGCCGACAGTTCTTATCAATGTTTGGAAAATAAAACTGAAGTGTTCCTGCCTATATTAGATAGTAACGTCTCAGTTTCCAAAATTAAAATCCAAGAGGCACAAAAACCCATCCCCACAAGAGGGAATGGCACCCCCTGTGCAGAACGGCTTTTGCTTCCCTTGTGTTTTGATCTATAATTGGAGCGCCCTTCAACTGTAACGCTAGACACGTTACATCAGCTGGGACACTCGTCACACTTCAAGCATTCCAAGAGAAAGCTCTCAAATATCACATAAAAAGCTGACAGTCAGAAACTGAAATATTGAGGCAAAAGAAAGTTTACAGTAGCAACAGTCATTTACTCACTATGCTAAAAGGGGGATAGAAAACCCTAACCTGAAATGGTTTTCAGGTTAGGGTTTTATATTTTCCACCAGCCCAAGTACTGGCTGAAAGCTACACCTGGATATTAAATCTTATATTAGAAATTGCCTCTCGCAGGGAAACTGCTTTATGCTATGAGGGAAGGTGTTTAACATTCAGACCTCCTTCATCACAGGGTCGGTGAAGCATTAATCTTTTAATCCACTCACCGGAGTCCTGCCAAATGAGCAAAAAAAGTAATTTATTAAAGTCCGAATAAAAGACAGCTGGTGGTCTGAAAATGCATCCTACAGAAGTGAATTTTGATACCAAAACACTGTTGGCCAATTTGGCGAAGGCCAAATTATTACTTTTTACATTGGCAAGAATTTCCTTCCAAGTTTTTTTTATGGCATCCTTTCCTATCAAAATATACGCCTAATATTTTGATAGGCTCATTAATAGGCAGAATAATATTATTTGGATTACTTTTCCAGTTGCCCCATGTCAGAGCTCTTGTCTTATTCAGATTAAGCTCTGCGCCTTGTCTGTTGCATTGTTGGGAAGTCCAGCATGGATTGGCAGGAATATGTACATCTTTCTGTTTGTTCACTTAAAGATTGTATATTTCCAGGGGGGCGCTGAGTAATTTTTTTCTGAAAAGGGGGCGGTAGGACAAATAAGTTTGGGGGACCTCTGTTCTACACGGATACCTAATCGGCATATAATCTTGCCAGGTTCTCCATTTCCTCATGATCTCTGCCAATTTTGTTTGATGTCGATTACACGATGTGTGAAAAAGACACAAAACAAATTATCCTAATTACATTTATTTAATAGTTAAAAAGCAGAAACTACTACTTTTATTACATATTTTCGGCACTAGTTTTGGGGGGCAGATAAGTTTGACGGCAAACGTTCGTCCACCACATCGTTAGCAGAATGTATTTGATTTCTATAATACTGTACTTTAGAAACAAAAAAAATTACCATCTTGTTGTAACGAGTACGTCCTCAAGAAGGCGCACTGGAAATTAATCTTCTGCAAAAAAACTGCAAACTATTTTAAAAATAATTATTATCACTATTACACGTTTTCTCCAAACTAGCTTTGTCACCTCTACTACGGTTATGGGCAATGTTTATAGTGAACTCTGTTGGTGTAAAATATTTTATAACAACTATCTAGGCAAACATTTCTTCTTTGATCTAGGCCAATCACTAAATATTTATGAAAATTAAAATAATTTTTTATCACGGAAAAGTAAAACTTCAACAAACATGCTGGCCAAAATTATCGAAATAATAAAAATTCTCTGATCATAGGGACTGAGCAACGAGGTGGGACCATAAGAGTTATTCCGCGGGTCAGTAGAAAAATAACTTAAAAAAACAAATATATTAGAAGAAAACAAAATAAGAAAACACATATGATACCTGTAACTATTCTACAGTGTTTCTTAGGTTTTCAAAAAATGTATTTTTTTATCAACAAAATTACTTATTAACGTGGTACTCGCTCTACACTTTCTTTTTGTGTTTTAAGGCTAGTTTACACCACAGATCTGTGGTTTACACCGGCATGGTTTGCTGGCGCCAATAGGCGACTGGCGAATCACTGGCACATGGAAATAGGAATGTAAACACTGTGAATACCCGTGACTTTAGCATGCACGCACGGGAAGGAGAATCCTAGTCGCGCAACTTTTTGGCGCTAGTTGAACTGGGGTCGGCATCGCGCATGCATGTGGAAACTGGTATGTGAAGGCTGTTTTATTTATAATGTTGGATGCTCTTAAACCCTGTTTTACATCTTCCTGTATTTTTTTTTTCATATTTTATTAGCTTTAAAAGTTTTTGAAAAGTAGAATATTTTTTGCTTTATTTCTTTGTTCGGAAGGGGTAGTACGCAGTTGCTGTTTCTCAGTTTTCTAGAAATGATTTATATCATTAATCAGTTTATGATACCCAAAACTTATTATCAATTCTTATAAATAATTAAGCGATATCTCCATAATATTTAATATTCTACACGACTGAATTCTGGTCTAACACGACACCTGCGATCATTACCCGTACCTCGCAGATGTCAATAAGTGCGAGGGTAGAAAACACTCGAGTAGTGGTCAAGCCTGCTCGAGGATACCGTGACTTGCTGCCTTCACTGTAGCCATTTGCGCACTATGAGTTGTGGTCTATCGGGCGATCCAATATCGGCCTCTTCGTGCTCCGTCCTTATAAAATACATGTAGTTTTAGTATTCATTATTTTATAAAATATATTATCAATATCTCAATATATTTATCATTCTACACGACTAAGTTTGAATCTAACACGATACTTGCGATGCCGTATCTTGCAGATGCCGATAAATGCGAGACAGAGATAGCGAAACCAATATCGGTCTCTCCGAGCTCCGTCCTTAAAATACAAGCAGTTTTAGTATTCATTATTTTACAAAATATATCGTCATTGGTTCAATAATTTTTAATCACATTCTTCAAATATATTAATATAATATAATTAATTTAACCGTGAAATAGGCATATAGGTAGAAATTCATTAATTTTACTGCTTTGTTACATGCTACAGCCGTGGCCACAGCATCGGGCTGTTTCCAGCAAAATAAATATCGGATGTGATGTGTGTGTGTGTGAGTGCTATGAGTAGTGGTAGAAGAAGAGGATATTCGATTCAGGCCGAATATTTTTATTTACTTCTAGTAAAATTTGTACTCTGCCCTATCAAAATATTAGAGAATTTCCATTCGATTTAATTTAGAAAAAGTATAAGTTCTAATATAAGCATTTAATGGGAAAACGTGACTGAGGATAAAATAAAGATTACAATCAAATCTATTTAAATCTCAAGTTTCAACAATATTCGTTCAGTATTTAAAAAGTTATGTAAACTAGAGTGTTTCACAGCAAAGAATGTATAATAAAAATATTCCTCAGAAATTAATTAAAACTGAATTAAAAAGCAGTTTTTTAAACTTTTTAATGAAATAAATATACATTTTTGAATTTTGGGTAATGATTATTTCAATATTAGGTATTTATGAATGGTTTTTATAAAACAAGATAATTTATTGTTAATATTATAGGTTCCATAACTCTTTAAATATTGAACAAATATTGTATAAAATCCGGATTTAATTATGATCTTTAATTTACATATAGAGTCATTTTTTCATTCAATGCATATGTTAGAAGTTATAGCGCTTCGAAGTTAGATTCCGATTGACATAACATGAAAAATCTCTTAATATTTTGCTACAAACAAAAAAACGGGTAAAAAACAAAATAATGCCCTCAAAGTTTCATTTTTTAATGCTTAATATAATTCTTTTCCGGTTTTTCTAACTTGCAGAAGGGGCGGGTGATTCCTCTTGGTACCCGTTTGTCAAAAATTCGGAAATTATTCGTATAGTTTCGAAAATCAGAAGCCACCAAATGAATTACGAAGGTTAGAGGTACAGAAACTGCATTGTTGAATTTTAGGTCAACGGTGTTTCGTTTCATGGACATTATTATTTCATTATATATACATTTATTCTATCGGTATTTATGGATTTGGAGAAAGCTTCTGACACGGTCGATCACGAAATTTTAATTAGCAAACTAGAAAATGTTGGGATTCGTGGTGTTGTATTAAAATGGTTTAAAGTCTACTTACAGCACAGAACGTAATGTGTTAGTTTTTTTAATACACTTAGTAACCCAAAATATATTTCATATGGTGTACCACAAGATTCGGTTCTGGGACCGAACTTGTTTTCGATATTCATAGATGATCTATGTAAATTAAAAATAAATAGCTATATTAACACTTCTGCAGATAATACATCATGGACTTTATGTGCTGATTCTCTAGAATAGAAGTTCTCAACGTGGGGTACGTAGTAAAAAATTTTGGGATTCTCCATAAGAGCTCAAGAGTCTCTAGATATATGTTATTTATATATATGCTTTGTTTTATTGTTATAAAGATTAGCTATCAATATAAATGTCTAAGTGTAGTAGACTAAGTATACTTAGTAATGTTTTTATTGATATATTGTTATAAAGGGGATTTTTATGCTTCACATACCCCCTGGAAATGTGTATGTGAAACATAAAAAATCTCCTTTATAACATGAACACTGATATAAAATATGTGATGAAATGGTTAGATTTAAATACGAAAAAGACTAAGCATATTCTATTTAACCTAAAGAAGAAATCATACAATCCAAATTTGAATAAATTAAAATTGTCTACCTTTTCATGCAATAATTACTTAGCTTGTTGCGGTGAAGAAATTGAACAGGTTCAAAGCCTATTATACTTAGGCGTTTATATTGATAGCTCCCTAATTTGGAAAATGCACATTGGATGACAAACACATTTAGACAGATGTTATATAAATTTTATTATTTAAAAAAACAAAATCCTCAGTAATAAAATATTAATAATGTTATACAAATCGTGGGTCCAGTCTGCTATACAATTATGACATTTCAAGCTGGGGAAGAACATACATTTCATCATTAAGAGGTCTAATTTCAATGCAAAATAAATTTATATTTGAAATATTACCAAATAAATATAAAACTGTTACCATCTTTTGTAGGTATACCATTTTAAATGTGTTTCCACTGAGACACTTATTTGTTTATAGAACATTAAATTACTTCTTTAAAAACAACAATGCAGTGCTGCATTATACAAATTATTCTGTGCGAGATGACCGGAACGCAGAAAGCACTCAATGAAAACCTATGCAGACAACACGATTTGTTTCTCAAATGTTTGCGCGTCCCCTGGCGAACTGTTTTGCATAAGAGTGCTTCGAGAAAACTCGAATTGGGCAGGCCCGTACTGTATCATTGTTGTCCAAGATACAGGCACCGCTTTATACGCTATATATCCACTAGATGGCATTAGTTGTCCATAGCAGTATAAAATGGATTTGCTTAAAAATAACATTATTACTGGCAGCGCCGGATCTAATGCCCCTTCTCCCCCACTTTCAGAATGTTAGTAACAAGAGCAGAGGAGAAAAAATTATTAACTAACTATATATTTCACTCATTTAAAAAAAACGGTTAAAGATCACTAAAATGGAGGCAAAACTTTATACCCCAACATTGCAGATCCCTTCCTCTCCTTATATTTTCTTCCATCTGGATCTGATGGCTGTCAAATACAGCTGAATCATCTAGATTTTGTTTTTTCACCTTTTTTCTTCGTCATTTGTATAATCTCTACCAGAATGAAAAGCACCTATCTGGCAGAGAATTTTGTGGAGATGAATCTGTTTTGGATGTGGGACAAAATAGATAGAGGACGATCGTCGTACGGGTGATCCTGGCTTAAACAGATTACTTGGAAGAGAACATTCTTCTAGAGGGGTCCTACTGTGACAAGAGCAAATTTTGAGACAAAAATAATGGAAAAGTTCAAAAATAATGCTGAGTAACATGCAACATTGGACTTCATGCAGAACAACTTCTTTTCTAAGCAATGACCAAAAGCAAAATAGCATAATTTTGTTTAATAATTTTATATGATAATTTGAGGTTTTTGATTTATTTAAGTTTTTTTTTAATATTTAATAATAATTTAGTCATCATTTTTATGCTTGAAATTAATGTATATCTTTACTTTAAACAAGCAAATTTGGTCTGTTTTTGTTTTCTTCGCAAAAACCACATTTTTCAAAACTTTTTAAAAAAAAATTACCAGTAGTTTGGCCTTATTTTCACATTAATAATATTTTGAAATCACGTGAAACAAAACATTTGTTATTCACAAATTACCCTTTGATTTATAAGTTTTTGTGCAATGAATATGTTTTAACAAAATTCCTTCAAAATCTCTTTTGCTGAGTGACCGAAGAATCATTTATGGTGTTTACAAGCTCAAAGTGTTAACAAGCATTATGTTGGAGAAGAGTATCTCGGGGGGGGGGGGGGGGGGGAGTTCAACCTCTCACCCTAAAGTATTTGAAATAGCTATTTTAAAGTTTTGACACACAGGTTTTGGACACAATTGCAATTTTTCTTATGAAAAATAAAGTTTTTTAATTCTTTTTCACTTAAAGAACAAAATGACGTTAAACGGGCACCCACTGTATGGTCTGTAAATGGTAGCTAGGTAGTCACTGGAAGGAGAGCTATGCACCAATCCCCTGTGATGATGCATAGAACCGGCCAGGCCTAGCACCTAATGTCCGACCCCGCCTTCTCGTGGTGCGGACCGTTAGTACCTTTCAAAAGAGATACTCTCTTGTGGAAGTGAACGGAAGGGGAGGGCTGCCAGATTAGTGTGGCCTACTGATCTGGACAACTATGGCTACTTTTCTTTTTTTTCTACCCTGCTGAGGAGTGGTCAACCACACAGGGTCCTGGTGCTGACCATATAAACCCACTGGACTGGACAGATATATGGCTCTGAGCTTGATTATGGATCCTGATTTTGCTGCACTGGTGGGCTTCTGTGGAGGGATAATCTTCCGCTGTGTTTTCTGTTTGTTTGTGGGTTGACAGCCCCCAAGTGAATAGATTCACAGGATATGTTTATCAGCTGGTGGATATTCCTCAGCATAAGTCATCGCAGGCACCTGAACTCTTTGCTTCTATTGGCATCGTCAAATTCTACATTGGAGGAATTCTTCCAGTGTAGATGGCTTCAGCCTTTAGTAGTGGGGGAACGGGTCTTTGCCCCATGTCTGCGATTAGTGGGTTGTTTGATATTGTCGGCATTCCCTCTCTCAATAAACACAGTTTCTTTAAACATCCCACTAACCATTTTCTCTCCATAGGTAGTTGGAATGTGAGGACTCTGCACAGAGCTTTTTCTCTTGATGTCCTCACTCAAGAATTCCACCATTATAATTTAGATATTCTCGGCTTGCAAGAGACCAGATGGACAGATAAAGGTCAGATTCTTAAAAATAATCTTAAATTTCTCTTTTCAGGGAGGGACGACAATAAGCATCACCAAGGCGTGGGTCTGCTTCTCAGCAGACACGCTAGTGATGCTCTTCTAGGATATGAGTGCATTAATGAGAGGTTTCTTACAGCAAAATTTCAGACAAGCGTTAAAGACTTGAATGTTATCTGCTGTTATGCCCCCACTGAGGATGCCGATGAGGATGAGAAGGATAGGTTTTATGAACAACTTCAGGATATTTTGAATTCTGTCAAGAAAGGAGATATTACCCTTGTTCTTGGTGACTTCAATGCCAAAGTTAGTACTGATGCTGACCTTTGGGGAGGAGTAATAGGCCCTTTTGGTATTGGTAGCTGCAATGGCAATGGGCAACGTCTCCTACAGGTAAGTAAACTCAATGGATTCAGAATAACTAACACTTATTACAAACACCGCGACATACACAAGTACACATGGGTTTTACCTGATGGGCTGCATAAGAATATGATTGATTACATATTAATTAACAGCAAATGGGCTAGTTCTGTTAGGAATACCAGGGCATATAGGGGAGCTGAAATTGGATCTGACCATTACCTTGTTAAAAGTGTGTTGCAAATTAAACTTAAAAAGTGTTGTGCTAGGGTTAAAAAATTTACTTTTAATACTGAAGCTCTGAAAGATCCAGTTATAGCCAAAGCTTACAATAATAGGTTACTTAGTCATTATGACAGTCATGGTTTGCTTACTACTGAAGTTGAGGAAGAATGGGATCATGTTAAACAGGCTTTTTTGGACACTAACAGTACTCTTTTAGGGAAAAAGGAGCAGAAGAGACAGAATTATATGAGTGATAAGGCACTTGAGCTTATTTCAGAAAGAAAGAACTGCAGGAATGTCTTTAATCAATACCCTACTAGTCCTAATAGAAAGCATTACAGAGAACGTAATAAATATGTAAAAGATCAGTTAGCTGCTGATAAGAATCTTTGGCTTGATGGTTTGGCTGACAAAGCCGAGGAAGCAGTTAGACAGCACAACAGCAGAGAGCTGTACCAGATAGTTAATGTTTTGTGGGTAGAAAACGGAGAGATATACAGGAATTGAAGGATAAACAAAGTAAGGTTATCGAAGGGGAGGATTCTGTCATGGCTAGGTGGGCTGAGCATTTCAGTGATGTTCTAAACAATGTAGTTAGTTCTACTCCCATTGTTTGCAATGATGATAGATGCATTGGTGGCTTTAATGTTGGCCTTATAACACAATCTGAAGTTATTTTGGCTGTTTCTAAACTTAAACTACATAAATCCCCAGGGGTAGATGAAATTACTACCGAAATGCTTAGAGCTGGGAATGTTTCAGTTACCACTTGGATGACTGAAATTCTGAATATCTTTTATGATAAAGGCATGGTTCCTAAGGATTTTACCAGGGCTATTGTTATCCCTATTTTCAAAAAAGGTGATCGCAGTTCTTGTGATAACTATAGGGGTGTCAGCCTACTCTTTGTTCCAGGTAAAGTTCTTTCCATGATTGTGCTTAATAGAATTAAGAATCTGGTTGACAGTCAATTGCGTGATGAGCAATGTGGATTCAGAAGTGGTAGGGGATGTGTGGATCAGATATTTTCACTTAGGCAGATTCTTGAGAAATGTTTAGAGTTTCAGAAACCTTTGGTTGCTAGCTTTGTTGATTTCAAAAAGGCTTTCGACTCTGTTGATCGTCATAATTTGTGGTTAATTGTGAGATCATATGGTATACCTGACAAGTTAGTTAACATAATGAAAGTTCTCTATAATAACACTGAGTCGTGTGTGAGAGTTGGTAAGGCTTGTAGCAATTGGTTTAGCATTACTTCTGGTGTCCGACAAGGGTGCATTTTGTCTCCTTTTCTCTTTCATTTGGTTATTGATTATGTTATGCGAAATTCACTTCAAGGGAAAGATTTTGGCCTTAAATGGGCTGGAGATACGGAAATTTCTGATTTAGATTATGCTGATGATTTAGCCCTTTTGGCAAATGATGTTGATGAGATGAACTCTTTCATTCGAGCTGTTGATGAAACGTAGTAGAGTAGGTTTGGTTATAAACAGAGAGAAAACTAAAGTGATGAAAATTGGTCAGGCAGGCTGTGATTCAGTTAATCTGAATGGTTTCAGTCTTGAGCATGTGTCACAGTTTAATTATCTTGGGAGCTATGTAACAGATAATGGTGATGTGCGGCATGAGATCAACAGACGAGTAGGGATTGCTGCCGCGACTTTTAAGAATCTATGGAGAGTGTGGAGAAATAGGCGTATACACCTAAAGACTAAAATTAGACTGTATAATAGTTTGGTTCTGTCTAGGGTTAGTTATGGTAGTGAAACGTGGACACTTTGTAAACAAGATAACAGGAAACTAGATGCTTTTGATTCCAGATGCTTACGCAGTATCTTGGGCATTAGGTGGTTCAACTTTGTAACTAATGATGAGGTTAGGCAAAGGAGTTTGCAACCTCCTTTAAGCAGCATATTGTGCAGAGAGAGACTCCGTTGGTTTGGCCATGTTGCCCGTATGAATAATTATAGATTGGCGAATAGGGTTATGAACAGTGTGCCTAAAGGCCTCAGAAAGAAGGGGAGACCTAGGATGCGGTGGGCAGACAACGTCAAACAGGACCTTGTTAGAATTGGTGTGCAGTGGCCAGATGCAGTAGATGTAGCTCAGGATAGACTTGCTTGGAGAACTAAATTGCACGGTCTAGTTGGACCTCCGTAGCCCATGGCTGCTTGAGGATGATGATGATGATGATGACTGTATTGAACAACATTGAAAATCATTCACTTACATCTATTTAAAAAATTCTGAGAGTGTAGGAGAAAGATAAACATTTAGGAAATTTAAAACTCGAAAGTTTTTTATATACCTACATATATATATATACTATAAGTAGGGCCGGATCTAAGAGGAGGGGGTCATGCCCCTCTATCTCTATGGTTGCTATCTCTATGTCCCTTTATATCTGTGGCTCTGATCTAGGGGGAGGAGGTAATGCTAATAACGTCAACAATTATTAAACTTAACATTTCATAAATTCTTCAAGAAATATTTGAAATATTTGTAAAACGAGGGGAAATTCTATAATGCTTTGGAAAATCAAATCTCTTGCCCCCCACTATACATTTTCCTGGCTCGATTGCGTTTCTTGCCCCCTCCCCTCGATTTTCTTTTGGATCCGGGCCTGTATTGCAGTATTATTAAAAGTTCCATCGTGTTCCCTTACTGGCTGGGGTCACAGAGATTTGTAGAAATAAATATCAACTCTGGTCAGGTTGGACTCCAATGAGGGAACTGCAGATTACGATCCTACCACAGCACTGACTCAGGGGCGTATCTAAAAGATGTCTTTAGGGGGGAGGATCAACATACGAGGTAAGGCTCCTTTTCGAATTAAGAGGTCCGCTGGCGAAAAAATGGATTTTGCTATTTTATTTGGCCTTTTGGCCGAAAAACAGCTTATTCTTTTTCTAAATTCTTTTCTTTTGGACACAAAGGCAATTTAATAAAATAAGATTTCACCTGTCCGTCGATTTACACTGTAGATAAGTTATGGGATATCAACGTAAAAATTGAAACTGTACAAATCCAGATCAACAACTTATGGAAAAAATGGGTATTAGTTCCAAAAAAATCCTTGTTAGGAATAAAACGTATTTTGATAATTTTATTTATACATAATTTATCTCTGATTATCAATCTCACTTTTGATTTTGTTTTCAATAAAAGATACTGAATCATATTTACCTATATCCTGTCAAGTACATTGTTATAGATACAAGAGCTAGAAATAGACGTAACTCATGCACCATCAACTGAAGTCGAACATTCATCATGCACTTCATATTTTAGTTCACTATGATGTTCCACCGCACCTAACACATCATCTAGAGCAGTGGTTCTCAACCTTTTATGCTTCACGTACCCCCTGGAAATGTGTATGTAACTGGCGTACCCCTTGTATAGATAGATAAAACTATAGTTATAGTATAACAATGGGAATAAAATAAAACATATATATCAGTGGGTCTCAACCTGTTATGCTACACGTACCCCCTGGAAATGTGTATATAACTGACGTACCCCTTGTATAAATAGATAAAACTATAGTTATGATATAGTTATGGTAAAACTATAGTTATGGTATGCGTACCCACAAGGGGTACGCATACCCCACGTTGATAACCCCTAATCTAGAGCACGGATCGGAAACCTTTTTTACGTCAAGAGTCAAAACAGCAAAAAATAAAAACAACAGCAACAACAACAACAAAAAAGGTAAACCAACAGCCTCAAATTGGAATTTTATTGAGGCAAGGGCCATAACCAGAAAAAATAAATCGCAGATTATTTAATTAACAAAAATAAAACCATAATGTATAAATTTTAAAATCGGTATATTCAAATACACTGCTCGACATTGAAAGTGTCCCATCCAGAATGTCATGCACAAACATGCAAATAGAAGGGTGGGTGTGTGCAGTTGAGATATGCAAATGATGACAATCCGGAGCCAATGACGTGTATGGCTCAAGAGATAAAAGGTGCAGAAGGAACAGGGATGGTATTGTGTTTATGCAGGTGGAAGTCGTGTGAACTGTTGAGATTAGGTGGTTCCACTTGGAAATTGTTCACGAAATCCGAAAATGCCTGGTACATGCCATAAGCAGGTTTATCGCCATATGGATGCTTTTGTGAGAGGAAGAATCGTAGGCCTATGTGAAGCTGGATGGACTACACATTGTGTTGCTGCCCATGTTCATTGGGATGCACGACTGTTGGATGCTGTTGGCATCAGTGAGGAAATGAAGGTTCTACCGTGCATTGCAGAGGGAGTGGTGCTGTCTGACAGACATCAGCATGGCTTGATAGGTGCATTATTTGACATGCTCGTTCATCACCACAGATCACTGCAAGCGATATTCTACGAGCTGTGTCAGCAGCCATGGACGTCCCCATAACGACCTGAATGGTAAACTGTAGGTTGCATGAGGCACACCTATGCTCTAGGCAACCTTTATGTCGACTGCCATTGACTGCAAACCATTGCAGAGTTCATCTGGCTTGGTGCTGAAGTTGTGCGAACTGGGGTCACGAATAGAACACTGTTGTGTTTAGTGATGAATCTCATTTCTGTCTGGGTGCTGATGATCGATGGGTCCGTGTATGGCAACAACCTGGCAAGACGACAGATCCAGCATTTGTTCATGACCTGCACACCGCCCGTCAGCCAGTCATAATGGTATGGGGTGTTATTGGATATGACAGCACCTCTTGTCCACATCACAGGAACACTGACAGCTGTCTGATACGTTAGCGTGGTTCTGCAGCCTGTTATGTTACCATTCCTGGAAGGCATGCAGCAGCCCATTTTCCAGCATGACAACACCCGTGCACACACTGCTATGGTCTCCAGACAATATTTGCAACGTGTTCAAGTATTGCCATGGCCAGCACGATCTCCAGATTTATCCCCAATAGAAAATCTGTGGGATCACATTGGATGATGTGTGGAATTCTCTCACTGGCCAGCACGGAATCTCGATGAATTATGGGAGCAAGTCAACGCTGCTTGGTGTGAAATTCCTCAGGACCACATCTGTCGACTGTATGACTCAATGTCACGCCGCACTGCTGCCTGTATTGCCGTTTACAGTGGTGCAACCACCCACTGAGGCAGTCACATTGTGCTGCATTATCTCATCTTCTAACCGTTGTTAAGTGGCTGCAAATTAAATCATGGTATGCCAATATGCATTGCTATGTGTGTGCTACATTTCATCCCTATCCCCTCACTCCTTCTGGGGGAGGCAATTTCAATATCGTGCAGTGTATATACAATAAAATCATTGAAATGAATTATTAAAATTCTGCCATTCTTCAATATGTATGAGTCTGAGTCTTCTCGATCAACGTAATGAAATTTGGAGTATATTTCGAGCATTTGAATAGCATCAATACTTTCAAACTAACTTCTGCCAACCTGCTGTAGTGCTCTTTTTTAACGAAAAATCCTTAAAAAATTTTAGAGTTGAATGTCGGACCAAAAACTTTCAAGAGTCATGTTTCAGAGTGCTCAGAGCAGCCGATTCCCGACCCCTGATCTGCAGTTGTGCAAATGGTCTTTCCTTCTGTTGTACCACCCACATGCAAGGATTTATCATTGGATTCTTCAGTTGCTATAGCTGCTTGCGTCCCAAAAATGGCGGTATAAGGGCAATCACCACTCCCTTAAAACAAAGGTAGGGTGGTACACGATGTGAAATTGAAGGGATTTGGGCTTGGCGGCATTAGCAAGCTGAGAAATGCCATCTAGGAATCTGCCTTTTCAAACTGTAGAGGATCCTTGATGACTAATGGAACTTACCATTGCCGTCAGTGCGCATGACTCATATGATCCTACAACAAGATCAACCTACCCCAAGTATCTTTTATCGGCTTGGGCTGGTTTGGTCATTTTAGAGGGAAACAGGTTCTAGAGTTTTCTTTTGATTCCAAGGGGGGGGGGGGGAACTAGCACCGAAGGATAATGCTGGAAAAACTGATATTTAAGAATCTCTTGAATGCGTTACATGTACGCTCATGGCTGCACAAAACTTCAATCAGACAGGTTAAAATACTTCAGAATCACCAAAAAACGATCAAGAGGCATGATGGAATTAGTCATTTCATTTCCCGAAATGGGAAAATCTGAACAATATATCTTCAGCGAGGAAGTTTTGAAATTCTTATAATTAAAGAATGCTAAGATGAAATGCAGCAGAAAAACAACACAAACGTTCATGACTTACCCGGGGCTCATACTGTCCTGTTGGTGAATTTTCGGTGTTGCTAATGGTCAACACTTATAGTTTACCAACTAAGGTTTCACAACAGCTATTTTGCTATCTTGAGCAAAGATCCGACATTTGCTTGGTCAGCTTTACAGTAGTTGTGGCTAGCTTTTTGGCAAATTTGCTGCACGGTGCAATAGCGCTGGTCCTGGTCCTTCCGGTTCTAACTTCTTCCGGTATGATTCAGATGTTTCACTAAACGAAAACGAAGAGGTCAATCCAGGCCTTTTATTTTTAATCGAAACATTTCCTCGATTCCTTAAAAGAAGTTTTTTTCTAATTCCTTTGAAATGTATGTTTTAGTTTTTAAATTGAGAATTTTCCCCTGCTGCTCTTTCAGAATACATATTTATTTAGGGACTCTTCAATAAGTTTGGGTTGGACGGTCCTGATCTAAATGGGAAAATAAACACGAATGTACCCTATCAATAATATTGATGAAATATGGAAATTCTTTAGCATTCTTTAATTATAAGAATTTCAAAACTTCCTTGCTTAAAATATATTGCTCTGATATTCCCATTTTGGGAAATGAAATGACCAATTCCATCATGCCTCTTGATCGTGTTTTGGTGATTCTGAGATATTTTAACCTATGTGAGTGAAAGTGATTCTTAAATATCAATTTTTTCCCCCATTCTCCTTCGGGGCTATAGCCCCAGCCCGCTGGCTCCGCCACTGTACCGTCTGAGCCTTTCCTAATCCTCATATAAGGCAATTTGTCTAAATACTAATTTCGCTATTATATTTTTTAGAACATGGACCAGGGACGTTCCATCTGTCGACCCCCGAAACATATTTATCCGGCCCGTTGTGAATGCAGATGGGCATTTACAGTTTTGAATCCTAGGTAAAAATAAAAAAAATAAATACACTCTCAAGCAGCTGCTTGCCACAGAGGTCTGACAGGAGCCTGTCAGCTTAGACACCATAGTAGAAGGTATGTGAGGATGGCAGGACCTCAGCAGAAAAACAAACGTCCATGCCTTACCCGGGGCTCGAACCCAGGTCCCTTTGATTAGAGGGGTGGGGGTGGCTCAGTCGGTAGCGCGCCAAGCTCGTAATCTGTAGTTCCCAGGTTCGAATCCCAGCTGGGTCAGCGTTGAGATTTATCTCCGCAAAATTCCCCGCCCTGCCCAAGGTCTAGGGGACACCGATGGGCTTGGAAAGATCGTCGTCCGTCGGATGGGACGTTAAGCCGTGGCCCCGTGTGTGGGAGAGCCATACCCTGTGCACGTTAAAGAACACGCTGGATGGCCTTGACGGGAGGCTACCATCTGTCTCCCAACAGCTGTTCCAGTGGGTCCCCTCCCCCAATCATTCTCTGAGCCTTCGGGGTCCATGTGACCTGGCCATTTAGCCCATGGTGTGCAAAAAAGTGCCGCTCAGAGGTAAAACAACCCAACCCAAGTCTTAATATGTTATAATATGAAGTAGTTTAAAAAAACTCCAAATATTATCAATAAAAAAATCATTTAAAACGATCACTAATTTTGCTCCGTTTCATTAACAAGACTTCCCTAGCGCACTGTATTGCATGATGCCATCAAATACATCACATATTTTCACTGACATATCTTGTGTTCCTGGCAAATATCGCTGGAACATACCCAAAGCTGAAGGTTCCTTAGACTGCAAGGGCTTAATCAATGCTTCATTATCATCTCTTTGGTTATCGTGGTTGTTTAAATGTTGTGTCCGCAAAAGCATAATTTATACGAACTTTTTTTCAATTATTCACGCACAAATATATTGATATTATTATGAGTACAGGGCCAATTTCTTCTATTAATTGCGAATTAGCAATGGTTTCCAATTATTCACGTACTTATGCATGAAATTTACTTGATTAAATTAATTGGAATTTATTTTAATTTTAAGACTTAATGTCTTAAAATTAAAATAAATTCAAATTATATTTAAATTTCGAATTAAAAGGTTGGTGTATAACTAAGTTTTACTGGGTTGGGTTGTTTTACCTCTGAGCGGCACTTTTTTGCACACCATGGGCTAAATGGCCAGGTCACATGGACCCCGAAGGCTCAGAGAAAGTTGGGGGAGGGGACCCACTGGAACAGCTGTTGGGAGACAGATGGTAGCCTCCCGTCAAGGCCATCCAGGGTGTTCTTTAACATACACAGGGTATGGCTCTCCCACACACTGGGCCACTGCTTAACGTCCCATCCGACGGACGGCGGCCTTTCCAAGCCCATCGGTGTCCCCTACTGACCGTGGGCAGGGCGGAGAATTTTTGCGGAGATAAATCTCAACGCTGACCCAGCTGGGACTCGAATCTGGGAACTACAGATTACGAGCCTGGCGCGCTACCGACTGAGCCACCCCCGCCCCTAAGTTTTTCACTACCGATAGAGTAATATATTAATGAAATCGTCATCTGCAAAAGTTATATTTATATTCTTTCGCTAAAATTATATTCTTGCCATTGCAATATATCTCGAAACATCTCAATGAAATGAAGTCTGTTTCGAATCAGCAGCGAGATCTGACTTTTCTAGACGGAATTTTTTCGGAGTAGTAAAAACCGTGTTTCATCTCAATTTTAGCAACAAGTTTGACTTTGTAGACTATTATGTATGTTAAGTACAACTGATTGGCAAGTATACTGCTTCATAAAATATCATATAAATATTAATTTTACAAAATGAATCACTAAACGTTAGTACAAATGCTTAAATTCTAATTTATATTTAATTTATAAATATATATTTTTTTCAAATTTCGTCTTCAAATTCGATAGTGTAAGTCTTCATTAATGACGAATATTTTTCGTGTCGAAAAAAAAATGTATGAGAAACTAATCTATCTGAATTAGTACAAATAAAGTTCAAAATAATGCTGTGTTGATGTTTATTATTCAATTAAACTGATATTTGAAATAAATGTGTATGAAATTTGAGATAAATGTAATGAATAAGGCTTTCAATGTACGTTTTATTCATAACAAGGATTTTTCGGAACGTATCTCCCCTTTATTCCATAAGTTGCTGGGTTCGATTTGCACGGTTTAGATTTACACGGTGATTTCTCTGCACCTGTCTACCGTGTAAATTGAGGATAGGTAAAATGTCAAGTTTTGTTAATATATTAGTTTGAATATTTGAAATATCGCAATTATTCGTAAGGCGATTACAGATTCCTATTTTGCCAATAGCAAAGGATGTGGAACGTTTCATTTTCATCTCTGCTAACTTCCAGACTCATGCTCCGCAACTCTTGTTTACTCAGCATGTTGGCAAATATCAAATATTTCCAAATAAAATAGATTTCGACCCTTATGTGAAGAAAGAGGGAGGGGGGATGACATTTGAATCAATATAACATTTTCCCTTTGGTTTATTTAGCCATGAATGAGTAAATTTCTTGTCATGACATTTTTCATTTCTCCTTCACAGAAGAAAATGTGAAAATGGGTCCTCAATCCTTGTACCCAGTTCCACAAGCGAACTTTAATATGAAAATCGTTCATAAATTGCTTCACACCTTGAGGGGAAGGTGTGTGTAGGGGGGAAATTGGCTTTCGACGAGTCACATGCCTTATTTTGATCGATGATCAATCATTTTGATCAATTGATCAATGAGTTGCCGTCATTGTTTTTTCTATTTTCTGATCACAAAAAATATGATATCCCTTTGATCACGCCCCGATTTAAGAAAAATTCGTTTGGGGGAGGGGGAGGAGGAGGGGGAGAATCAAAATCGAGTCTGAAATATGTAAGGTGGGCGGGGGGGGAAGAGACTGGGTTTGCAATGCATATAACATTTCCTCCTCCATTTTTCAGGTCTTTTCAAAATTTCTTGAAAAATACATCAAATAAAATTTAGTTTATAAAATTTTTGCCTTGATTACTCTTATTAGCATTCTGAAAAAAGGGGAGGGGACATGGACTCTTGCCCTCCCCCCCTAAATCCGACCATATTTATGATTAACTATTAGTGATGAGTTATGGCTCAAAATTTCAAACGTGGACTACTCGAGCCAGAACTGTTCGATAATTACTGAGCTCGAGCCCGATTAGGGAAAAAGTGTTAGCGCACCAGGGTCCAATTAAGGGGGAAAAGTCGAAACATATATGCAGAAATGTATGGAGCTAGACTACATATTTTTTTAATTCTTAATATTACAGGATATTATTAACAAAAAAAATTATAATTATTGGAAGACTAAATTTAAATCTTTGCGTTATTTGGAACGAAAAATACTTAAAATAATTCGTAGAAATGGAAAACTGTTGCTTAAATCCTTAAAAATTTTACAGTATTTTTCAATCATAAAAGAGAATACCTGCAAAAATAACCATCGGCTGAATGATGATCATTTATAATTGCTGAAGACAATCGAGCCAGAAAAGTGTAAAAGAGGGACCAAGAGACTGGATTTCCAACGCAGTATAACATTTCACAATCCGTTTTGCAATTCTTTAAAAAATTTGAAAAAAAATGCATTAAAGTTTAATCAGTTTCATAATTTTTTGTCTCTTTTACCCTTACTATCATTCTGAAAAGGCCCCCTTGCCTTTCCTCCCAGATCCAGCCCTGCACATTAGTAATATATGAAGTATAGTGTACGTGATGTATATATTATTGATTCATTTGAGAACAGTGAAAATATTACTAAGCAGCAGGAAATTTGAAGTTATTTTAATAGCGGCCATGTGAAGAAGTCAACGCCAATATGGCTTTTCAATAAGCGCTTTCTAAAACAATATGCATTATATTAATGTAGGTTACTTTTCAAAAGAAATTTTGTGTAATTTAAACGAACACTGAGATCTTAGTGTTCGGGGAATTATGTGTTAAACTTAACAACATAGTGTTACTGGTAGCTATTGTACTTTCAGACAATAGCTACCAGTAACACTATGTTGGCTGCTTATTAATCTGTTTTGCATTGAAGGAAAAAATGGCGATCCAATCGATCATCATATAACCAGTTGCTGAGAATTTGAATAGAGCTACTTAATCAGAATGTCTGTGATAAAAATTTTAAAGTGGATTTGCTGTTCAGGAAATAAACGCGAATACTGAGTTGAATAATAGATGAGTCTAAATATTTAAATTAGGCATCTATCGCTTGGTTTACAAATCTATATGTATGCAATAAGAAGGATGCATCGTCAGTGGTTGAAAGCGTCGTTGATATCATCAGTATCGTGCAAATGTTGTTCATACGAAAAAGAAATTTTTTAACTTAAATAGTACTAGTTGATCAAATTCCTTCGTATATTTTTGTGATGCACTGATTCTGAAAAATCGTTAATAAGGCTTAGTGATTGGATTATTTAGTCTCGGTGGTTTTCTTAACTGCGGAATTCGCGTCATTTGGACTCGTTGTCTCTGCCTTATTCTGATATGATGACGTCGCAAGGAATTTAAAATAATATTCGTAATAATTCTAATTCGGCATTCGTAATAATATTAACTCAATCACATGTAAAAACTGGGCAATCCTGCACCAATCATATTCATGCCCTTACACCAACTGAAGTCCCAAGCAATGTTTGTATTGGATTTCTGAAAATCTCAGGTTATATTTAAAACAGGTTTATTTTCAGAACAATTGAAATGATTTCGACAGAAAATGAGTTGGTGGAAGCGCCAAATTCCTGCACAGGAGGGCCATTCCAGGTTAACTAACCCTCTTGGGCAGAGATCACCAGTCTGGTATTAATAGCAAATTTCGCGCTGAAGTTCAATAGGTCCTATATTATGTCCCTCCCCCTGCAACTAAGCAAGGGTAAAAATGGTTTTAAATTCGAACCGGTTCTGTTATTGGTCGAGACTTGAATTTTTTAGCGCAACTCGGAATGCATGGTGGAAAGACGCGTGAAAAATTTAGAAGCACTACAATATTTTGATAATGTCATTTAATGTGAAATTCGGATACAATCATCATCATCATCATCATCATCATCATCATCATCATCATCATCATCATCATCATCATCATCATCATCATCATCATCAAGCAGCCATGCTCGTAATCTGTAGTTCCCATGTTCGAGTCCCAGCTGGGTCAGCGTTGAGATTTATCTCCGCAAAAATTCCCCGCCTTGCCCACGGTCAGTAGGGGACACCGACGGGCTTGGAAAGGCCGCCATCCGTCGGATGGGACGTTAAGCCGTGGCCCCGTGTGTGGGAGAGCCATACCCTGTGCACGTTAAAGAACACGCTGGATGGCCTTGACGGGAGACCACCATATGTCTCCCAACAGCTGTTCCAGTGGGTCCCCTCCCCAAACCTTCTCTGAGCCTTCGAGGTCCATGTGACCTGGCCATTTAGCCCATGGTGTGCAAAAAAGTGCCGCTCAGAGGTAAAAACAACCCAACCCAACTCAAGCAGCCATGGGCTACGGAGGTCCAAGCAGACCGTACAATTTAGTTCTCCAAGCAAGTCTGTCCTGAGCTACATCTGCTGCATCTGGCCACTGCACACCAATTCTAACAAGGTTCTGTTTGGCATTGTCTGCCCACTGCATCCTAGGTCTCCCCCTCTTTCTGAGGCCTTTAGGCACACTGTTCATAACCCTATTTGCCAATCTATAATTATTCATACGGGTAACATGGCCAAACCAACGGAGTCTCTCTCTGCACAATATACTGCTTAAAGGAGGTTGCAAACTCCTTTGCCTATCCTCATCATTAGTTACAAAGTTGAACCACCTAATGCCGAAGATACTGCGTAAGCATCTGGAATCGAAAACATCTAGTTTCCTGTTATCTTGTTACAAAGTGTCCAAGTTTCACTACCATAACTAATCCTAGAATAGAAAGAACCAAACTATTATACAGTCCAATTTTAGTCTTTAGGTGTACACGCTTATTTCTCCACACTCTCCATAGATTCTTAAATGTCCTGGCAGCAATCCCTATTCGTCTGTTGATCTCATGCCGCACATCACCATTATCTGTTACATAGCTCCCAAGATAATTAAACTGTGACACATGCTCAAGACTGCAACCATTCAGATTAACTGAATCACAGCCTGACTGACCAATTTTCATCACTTTAGTTTTCTCTCTGTTTATAACCAAACCTACTCTACTACCACTTTCATCAACAGCTCGAATGAAAGAGTTCATCTCATCAACATCATTTGCCAAAAGGGCTAAATCATCAGCATATTCTAAATCAGAAATTTTCGTATCTCCAGTCCATTTAAGACCAAAATCTTTCTCTTGAAGTGAATTTCGCATAACATAATCAATAACCAAACTAAAGAGAAAAGGAGATAAAATGCATCCTTGTCGAACACCAGAAGTAATGCTAAACCAATTGCTACAAGACTTACCAACTCTCACACACGACTCAGTGTTATTATAGAAAGCTTTCATTATGTAAACTAACTTGTCTGGTATACCATATGATCTCACAATTAACCACAAATTATGACGATCAACAGAGTCGAAAGCCTTTTTCAAATCAACAAAGCTAGCAACCAAAGGTTTCTGAAACTCTAAACATTTCTCAAGAATCTGCCTAAGTGAAAACATCTTATCCACACATCCCCTACCACTTCTGAATCCACATTGCTCATTACGCAATTGACTGTCAACCAGATTCTTAATTCTATTAAGCACAATCATGGAAAAAACTTTACCTGGAACATAGAGTAGGCTGATACCCCTATAGTCATCACAAGAACTGCGATCACATTTTTTGAAAACAGGGATAACAATAGCTCTGATAAAATCTTTAGGAACCATGCCTTTATCATAAAGGATATTGAAAATTTCAGTCATCCAAGTGTTAACCGAAACATTCCCAGCTCTAAGCATTTGCATTGTAATTTCATCTACCCCTGGGGATTTATGAAGTTTAAGTTTAGAAACAGCCAAAATAACTTCAGATTGTGTTATAGGGCCAACATTAAAGCCACCAATGCATCTATCGTCATTGCAAACAATGGGAATAGAACTAACTGCATTGTTTAGAACATCACTGAAATGCTCAGCCCACCTAGCCATGACAGAATCCTCACCTTCTATAACCTTACCTTGTTTATCCTTCAATCCTTGTATGCCTGTCCGTTTTCTACCACACAAAACATTAACTATCTGGTACAGCTCTCTGCTGTTGTGCTGTCTAACTGCTTCCTCAGCTTTGTCAGCCAAGTCATCAAGCCAAAGATTCTTATCAGTAGCTAACTGATCCTTTACACGTTTATTAAGCTCTCTGTAATCCTTTCTATTAGGACTAGTAGGGTATTGATTAAGGACATTCCTGCAGTTCCTTCTTTCTGAAATAAGCTCAAGTGCCTTATCACTTAAATAATTCTGTCTCCTCTGCTCCTTTTTCCCTAAAAGAGTACTGTTAGTTTCCAAAAAAGCCTGTTTAAAATGATCCCATTTTTTCTCAACTTCAGTAGTAAGCAAACCATGACTCTCATAATGATTAAGTAACCTATCATGGCAAGCTTTGGCTATAACTGGGTCTTTCAGAGCTTCAGTATTAAAAGTAAATATTTTAACCCTAGCACAACACTTTTTAAGTTTAAGTTGCAACACACTTTTAACAAGGTAATGGTCAGATCTAATTTCAGCTCCCCTATATGCCCTGGTATTCCTAACAGAACTAGCCCATTTGCTGTTAATTAATTTATAATCAATCATATTCTTATGCAGCCCATCGGATGAAACCCATGTGTACTTATGTATGTCGCGGTGTTTGTAATAAGTGTTAGTTATTCTGAAACCATTGAGTTTACTTACCTGTAGGAGACGTTGCCCATTGCCATTGCAGCTACCAATACCAAAAGGGCCTATTACTCCTCCCCAAAGGTCAGCATCAGTACCAACTTTGGCATTGAAGTCACCAAGAATAAGAATAATATCTTTTTTCTTGACAGAATTCAAAATATCATGAAGTTGTCCGTAAAACCTATCCTTGTCATCCTCATCGGCATCCTCAGTGGGGGCATAACAGCAGATAACATTCAAGTCTTTAACGCTTGTCTGAAATTTTGCTGTAAGAAACCTTTCATTAATGCACTCGTATCCTAGAAGAGCATCATTAGCGTGTCTGCTGAGAAGCACACCCACGCCTTGGTGAAGCTTATTGTCATCCCTCCCTGAAAAGAGAATTTTAAGATTATTTTTAAGAATCTGACCTTTATCTGTCCATCTGGTCTCTTGCAAACCAAGAATATCTAACTTATAATGGTAGAATTCTTGTGTCAGGACATCAAGAGAAAAAGCCTGTGCGGAGTCCTCACATTCCAACTACCTATGGAGAGAAAATGGTTAGTGGGATGTTTAAAGAAACTGTGTTTATTGAGAGAGGAATGCCGACAATATCAAACAGCCCCCTAATCGCAGACATGGAGCAAAGACCCGTTCCCCCACCACTAAAGGCTGAAGCCATCTACCCTGGAAGACTTCGTCTAATGTAGAATTTGACGATGCCAATAGAAGCAAAGAGTTCAGGTGCCTGCGATGACCTCTGCTCAGGATTATCCACCAGCTGATAAGCATATCCTCTGAATCTATTCACTTGGGGCTGTCAACCCACAAACAAATAGAAAACAAAGCGGAAGATTTTCCCTCCAGAGAAGCCCACCAGTGCAGCAAAATCAGGATCCATAATCAAGCTCAGAGCCATATATCTGTCCAGTCCAGTGGGTTTATATGGTCAGCACCAGGACCCTGTGTGGTTGACCACTCCTCAGCAGGGTAGAAAAAAAAGAAAAATAGCCATAAGTTGTCCAGATCAGTAGGCCACACTAATCTGGCAGCCCTCCCCTTCCGTTCACTTCCACAAGAGAGTATCTCTTTATTATACTCATAAATTAATTAGTTATAGATATATATACGAAGTAAAAAACTTTGCAATGCAGTCCCTTCCGCTTCTGAACATAAAAGAAATTCGTATACCTATATATTTTTTGTTTCTGGGTAAGCGGAGAAAATCGTAGACATAGCGCACTACCATCTGAGTCATCATTGCCCCTGCTGAGGAGGTTTCTCGGTATACAAGAGTAGCCACTGCTTTAAACTAAAGAAGGAAATAGAAAGCTCCTACGTCAATGAAGTGGCGCAGTGTCAAAGACTAAACCTCCGCAAAGTAAAATGGACTAGATCAGGGCTGGAAGTAGGGGGAGGGTCTTACCCACCCCTTTCAGAAATGCTAGTAAGGGAAATGGAGGCCAAAATTGATCAAACATGCGCGTAAATGTTACCATTGCAATGGAAATTCAGTCTCTTAGGACTACTACCCTTTTAATTTTTTCCGACTCAACTGTGTCGCTTTCCCCTTTTTGTTTTTTTTTCTTACAAAAGCTGCACTGATGAATTTAGTTGATCACATTTATTTTTAAGAATAGCAGCAAATCCCAAAAAGAGAGAAAAACATTCTTCAATTTTCGCTGAAATTGCTTTTTTATTACTGTAATGGTACATGTTTCGCGACAATTTGATAAAAAATTATCTACTGTTAATAAAAATAAGTGGGAAATATTTTAGGTTCGTAAAAGTTGTGTACTTCACATTGATTAAATAACGGCTACTGTCTAACGTCTACTACCTCGTGACCAAATTACTGTCTCGGGACTAAGTCACAAAGCCAACAGTCGATGTCTAAAATCTCGAAACCATTTAATAAAACAACAATGAATTCGTTTAAGATAGGAGATATTTCTCTTGTGCGAGGTGACTTCAGAAGCCGTCCCATGGCCGAGTGGTTAGCGCGCTTGACTATTGATCTAAGGGACCTGGGTTCGAACCCCAGGTTAAGGCATGGCTGGTTGTGTCGTTTTTCTGCTGAGAGCCTGCCATCCTCTCAGACCTTCTACTATGGCATATAAACTGTCAGACCTCTGTGGCAAGCAGCTGCTTGAGGGGGTATTTATTTTTATTAGGTGACTTCAATGCTAAAGTTGGTATTGACTCTGGCCATTGGGCAAGGGGGATAGGTTCTTTTGGTATTTAAAAATGGCAATGGGAATGTCTTCTATAGGAAAGAAAATCTAATGATTTGAGAATAAATAACATTTATTATAATACAAATATTGGAACATTTAGAAATGCACTTGGGTTTCACTTGATGGGTTTCATAGGAATATGATCAATTATATATTAATTAACAGCAAATAGACTAGTTCTGTTGAGAATACTATGGCATCATACAGGGGAGCTGAATTTTGGATCTGATCATTACCTCCACTCCCTGTTAATCCCCACCCTACCCTCGATGAGAAAAGGGACACCACTGGGCTTGGAAAGGCAGCCGCCCATCTAATGGGGCGTTAAACCGTTTACCCATGTGCAGGAGAGCCCAGAACACACTGGATGGCCTTGATGGGAGGCTTTCATCTGTCTACTCACAACTGTTAAGTGGGCCCTCTTCTCCCATCTTTCTCTGAGCCTTTCCGGTTCTTGTGACCTGGCCATATAACCCATTGTGTGTTGAAAAGCGTCGTTAACAGGAAAAACAACCTGTCTACAGAAAGGAATGGGATTAGAGTATACCAGAGCCTCGATCAGCCATCCATCGTATGGCGTTTTCCTTCTCCAGATAAATCAAAGGAAGAAATCGTCACACAATGGATGTTGCCCACCTCTCGCGACTAGGACGCTCGAGGTTGGATTTGGAGAGGCGCCTCCCACCCACCCTCTTATCTTCATCACTCATCATCTTCTTCATAACACTCAAAAAGCGGTTCGAAAGTCTTTCCTTCGTGCACAGCCATCTCGCACTCTTCATAGATGCCTTCATTTTCGATGGTGAGAAATGTGGTCTTAAGAGTTAGTATCAGTCTCACATAACGTACTTTCCAAAGTGTCAAATCGTCCTTTAGATAATCTGTTTTAATCTGAAGCACAAGACCACGTTCTTCATGTTGTCTGAACCCTTCACTTTCTTCAAAATCAACACTGGGCAGTTCATAATATCCTTCTTGGCTAGAATCATAGGAAGGGAAATTATCAGAATCAAGGGAAGTGGAATTTTCAAAATCATAGTAAGTGAAATTATCAGAATCATCACTTTCGCAGTCACGAA
The DNA here is from genome assembly GCA_038380435.1 of Ryuthela nishihirai. Lineage (NCBI taxonomy): Eukaryota > Metazoa > Arthropoda > Arachnida > Araneae > Heptathelidae > Ryuthela > Ryuthela nishihirai. The sequence goes on from JAWZYU010000010.1 coordinate 20,167,279, forward strand.
AGCAACCACAACAGAACACTGCCCTGAAAAAAGCGGAAATCCGTCGTCTCACTCCACGAAAACATCCTTTTCCACACATAATTGCACACTAATGTATCTCAGTCTATTTTTCTTCTCAAAAACCTCTTATTCACATAAATGTCCTCTCGAATTCTTTTCAACTAAGAGCGAAGAGATCCACTAACAGCGACGTAATCTTCTCTCAACTAACAGCGACGTAATCTTCTCTCAACTAACAGCGACGTAATCTTCTCTCAACTAACAGCGACGTAATCTTCTCTCAACTAACAGCAGCGAGATCCTCTCGTTTAATAACTTACCAACAAATATACTTCCTAGAGCAAATAATCTTTTTCACCTTATTAAAACGTAAAGGAAAGCAATCCTTCGAATCACAACATCATTTCTCTAATTAACGTTATTTTCCCTCAACACTTTGCATTCCTTTGTTGTCATTGTTCCCTTTGTTCGTCTTCTGACGTTTGAATGCATTCTTAAGTAAACAATTATCATATTACTGTTTTGTATGTTTATATTGACGAAATTCGAAAATTCATACAAGAAGCTTAACTTGAACCTAATTTGACCACTGCTTAATGATAAAATATAAAATTTGTTACTTAAATTTTGCATCTGCATTCAGTCATTATGAACAAAAACATTTTCAAAAGTACGCTTTTAAGATATATATATATTTTTTTAATTTCTCTGTTTCTTTGCTGCGCGCATTCGACAATGTCTGGTGGCCTGCAATTCTGGCAAAACTGAAAGATTGTTCCTGTCCAAGGAACATCTTTATTCTAGTGGCCAATTACCTCAGCGGGAGGCTGGTCAAGTATTCCCACGCTAGTGGGACAGCCTTATGAAACTTGGAAAGAGGCTGTCCACAAGGGTCGTGCAGCGGACCATTCCTCTGGAATTTAGTCGCTGACACTGCTCTGGAGCTGACCCTGTCCGAGGGAGTCTGGCTCCAGGCGTATGCGGATGATTTGCTGCTTGCTATAACAGCATCCTCCAGAGCAAATCTGGAAGTTGCTGGCAATGCAGCAATTAAAATACTAGAAAAATGGTGTCTTCGCAATAAGCTAGGGTTCAGCGTTGCGAAAACAACATCGATGACAATTGCTAAGGAGGGTGTCCTCAAGAAGAGGTACCCTATCTTTAAACTAAATGGCGAAAATATCCGCCATATGACAACCTTAAAGTACTTAGGGATCACTCTGGATGAGAGGATGAGCTGGATCCCGCACCTGCAGGACTTAAAGGCCAAATGCACCAATGTAATGTGCAAGCTGGGGTGAATGGCTCGCGTCTCATGGGGACTCAGAAGAGAGGTCCTCAAAGAAATTTATCTAAGGGGAACGGAGCGGATCCTAACCTATGGTGTGGGTGCCTGGTGGCGCCCGACGAACCACGCCATAATGTGTAGAAAGCTACTCGCCGCCCAACGACCGGCTTTACTGCGAATCACCAGGGCCTATAGGACGATATCTACAGATGTCCTTCTGGTGCTCGCAGGGATCCCTCCGCTATTTTTGACGGTCGGTAAAGAAGCGACCATATTCAGAGTCATGCAGGCTAAGGAGAAAGCAACATTCCTCGGAGTCCAGTATGACCCTGAGGATTATGAGCAAAATACCGCTAAGTGGGAACTCCATCCCACAAGAAGACTACGTGTGCCCTGGTCCATGGAGTTACCATCAGGAATTGGAATTGAGATATACACTGATGGTTCCAAGAGCGAGGATGGTGTGGGTCTTAGCCTTCACTGTCTTCTATCAAGGAGCCAAAGTGTATGATTATCAGAGGAAGGTATCTAATAATGGCTCAGCCTTCCAAGCAGAGTTGCTCGCTATCATCTGGGCCCTCAATGACGGCGGACACGACAATGTCATACGGCTGTATACAGACAGCCAGGCTGCTCTGCATGCACTTGAAGATGCAAACAAAAGGCATCAGATAGTGAGGAAGATCAAGTGCATCCTGGGCAATCAGAGCATGCCCAGTGTTTCCTTCTCCTGGATTAAGGCGCACGTAGGTCATGAGGGAAATGAGCGGGCCGACCAACTGGCCCGCTCCGCAGGAAATAACACTCAACCTGTGATAGCGATAAAGACTTCAAAAACGACCCTGAAGTCTATAATTAGCCAAGGTACAATCAAGGAGTGGCAGAGGCTCTGGGATACGACTGAGAATGGTCTTCAAACAAAGACATTCTTGAAAAGGGTCAGTCTATCCCTGATGTCCTCTGACCACTATTTGACGCAGGTCCTAACAGGACATGGGAGTTTCCCCAAATACCTGGAGCGGTTTAACATCTCTGCCCACAGTTACTGTGGCTGTGGGGCTCTAGAAGCAGATGTCGGGCACTACATCCTCAGGTGTCCGATTACAGAAGGGTTCGCTAACGAACTCAGGGACTCCCAGGCGATCAATGAGGTAGCAGGCGAATTGGTCTCAGTGTCCATTGAGAGTGCCCGGGTCAGGGCACACTTGAGGGACATAGACTGGCTCGTCTGCCGGCTTTGGGACTCTCTCATTTGAGGTCCATGACTGCTGTCTCTCTTTGACTTATCTTCCTAATTTCTTCCCGGGCTGCACTCAGCACCCCCTTTAACACCACCCGTACTCCAAGTCCCTACTGGTCCCCCCTGAGACAAACTTCATCTTCTACTTCCAGGCCTCTAGTTGCTATGCACGTGTAGTGTCGTGAGACGGAGCACGTGCTTTCCCCATGGGGAGTGGGTCCTTCGGGACCCACTCCCCACCCCGTAGTAACCAGAGGTGTTTCTTTGCTGCTTTTATTATGATTTTTAGCTTGTTTAAAAAAAAAAAACCGAACTAATTTTTCGCTTTGAAATTCATCAGATATATTCAGGATTCCCGCCCTGATTATATCTGATATACTAGAATATCAAATTTCTACCCCAAATAAATCGTTTGCAATATTATATAAGAATAAATTCTTATAATATTTATTTATTATTCTTTTAAATATATATATAAGAAAAATTCTTAAATTCTTATACATACCATAAAGTGTCAGTCTTCCTTCTGATTTTTTGGATGTTATTGTTAAGTAACTCCGATCTGTCATAATGTCAATCAACGGATATTTCTCCATAATTTGGTGACATTGAATTCAATATAATCTTTTCAGAGTTGTCTTCCATTCGCACTGCTCCTTTCTTTCTTTGTAAAAGTTCCCACCTTTTATTGTCCTGACTAAAGAAAATATCACTCTCTGAGTGAAATCACAAAACGAATCGACTTCAGATATTTTACAATACCGTTCAGCTCATCTCCTGAGCCATCATAATTTGATGAACTCCTTCATTCGAGCTATTGATCAGACTAGTAGTATAGTAATGATACACCAAAGAGCCAAAATATCATGACTATCTGCATAATGTGATGTTGGTCCTCCACGTGCCGTCAAAACAGCTCTTATCCGGCGAGGCATGAACGCTACAGGTAATATAATGAATGACAAACCCCAGATGCTCTGCAATTCAGACTGCACTACATCTATCGGGAGAATACCATTTTTACCACTATCAACCGTCGGGGCTGAACAGTACTGAATGCTGAACAGTACTATAGAAGTAAAGTCCAACACTCGCCAAAACCTAACTATAATCTTCGTCCTGGGTCACCACAAACAAGGATATTGGTAATCCAAGTTGACGCCGCATGGACGCTACAAGATTTCTAAAGGTATCTTGTGGTATCTGATACCAACACGTTACCAGCAGATCCTTTAACTCTTGTAAGTTACATGGTTGAGTCGCCGCAGATTGGATATGCTGTTCCAACACAAACCACAGATGCTCGATTGCATTGATGTCTGGGGAATTTGGAAGCCATGGAAATATCTGGAAGTCTTCTTTAGAGTGTTTGTTCCGCAAACCATTCTCGAACAATCCGGGCAGTGTGGCATTGGCGCATTATCATGCTGAAAGAAGGCACTACTAGAGATAAATACCGTTGACATGAAAGGATGTACAGTCGCTTAAAAATGTATCCGAACACTATGGTTGATTACAGAATTCTGTAATCAACCATAGAGTTCGGATACCTTTTGAATGACTGTACCTGGTCTGCAGTGATGTGTTAGGTAGATGATAGACGTCATAGTTTCCTGCACATGAAGGACTGCACCCAGGGTTTGACAGCATAACATTGCCCAAAGCATTACACTTTCTCCACCAGCTTGTTTTCATCCCACAGTGCATCCTGGTGCCAACACTAAGCCAGGTAAACGGGGCACTTGAAACCTGCCGTCCACATGGTGCAACAGGAAACGAGATTCATCGGACCAGACAACCTTCTTCCAATCATTCAAGGTCCAGTTTTGATGCCCGAGTGCACGTTATAGGGTATTGTATTATTGTATCATGTAACTCGAAGTCGTACATCTCGAATTTGTTTCCCCGATAGTCCAATCCAATCCAAATAAAATCCACAAATGAAAATTCCCACATCTAATAACTTGATAGATGTAGTAGACTCTTTCAGACAAAATTTTAGTGAAAAGAAAATTTCTCTTTTTATACATATATATATATTCTAATTTTGTTTGTATTTTTTCCACTTTTTTATCTATTTTTTATCATTTTTTTTTCTCTATATAATTATTTTTCATTTATATAGGTATATTTCTATTTTCTTACAATTTATCTAATTATTTCTAATAGTAGATCGTAGATCGTTACATCATAAAATGTAGTACCAGGTACAATAGTACCCATAACCTTCTTCATCTGGAAATATGCCTAATTGGCATCAGTTTGAAAAAACAAACAAAAGTAAACCGCCCTTTGGGGCCCACCATTGTGCGGTTTACTTTTGTTCAATGATGCACAAGAGACCTAAAATGGATAACTTTCTTTAGCGAAAGCCATCGTCTTAGGCCTTTTGTATCTGTTAAGGACTTCATGATCGTAGTCCAGAACGCAGGATATAATCTCGTGCGGGTTTCTCTGCACTGACTCGTAGAATAATTACTTCTAAGAAATTGAATTAATAGTTTATATAGGATATGTTTAAGATTCTCACTGGTAGGTTCTAAGATATTTTTAAAGTTATATATATTAATATTGTATGCTTTTAGTTTATTAAAATAAGATTTTCTTTCTGGTTCGTAATTTTTACAATTAAATATTATGTGTTCTATGGTTTGTTTTACATTACATTTATTGCAGTTTGGAGAATCAATTTTTTTAAATTTATATAAAGTTGAGTTCGTGAGAACTAAGTTAACTTTTATTCTGAGTGTTATAATTATTTCTCTTTTACTTAAACCATAGTTTGAAAATTTTTCAATTTTATTTGATATTTCATAACGATGTGTATTAATTGCATTGTTGTTATACCAATTCCGTGTTTCAATTAATATTTTATATTTTTTTGATTTTTTGTGTAATATAAAATGAAAAGGAGTAGTGATTGTATTATTAAGATGTTTTGCATTTTTAGCTAATATATCTAAATATTCGTTATGTTTTATATTCACATGAGAGGGTAGCCATTGTAAAGTTATTATATCATTTCTATTTAGGTGATCACATGTCAGTGAATAAATATCATTTATAAAAATGGGGAAGTTATTTTTAAATGGGTTTTGTCGAAAGATGTCTAGAGTACTTTTACAATCAGTGAAAATGACTATATGTTTATTACTAAATTCCAGGGACCAATTTATTGCAAATATAACAACTCTTCTTGCTAGAAGTTCTGCTAGAAAAACAGGTTCATTAATTTTAAATTTAAATTGTTGTTCGTATTTTTCAATTGGGCAGTAATATTGCTCCAGAAGTAATTGTTTTATCAGAATTTAATGATCCATCTGTATAGATCTGAACAAAGTTATTATATTTTTCATTGATATAATTCTCTGATAATATTTTTATAATAGTTGGATCAAATTGCTTTTTAAAATCAATTCCAGGAATTTTATCAATAATGATTGGAGTTGTTGAAATCCAACATGGGAATTTAGGAATCAAATCTCCACTGAGGTTATTGTTAAGCATATATAGTAATTGTTCTTTTTCATAAAAGTTTCATAAGGTTACATCTTGGAAGTTATTAGTAAATTTTTCTATTATAGGGTGTGAATGATTTTTGCTAATTATTCTAAATATTAAATTTGATAATAAATATTTTTTTTATTTCAAATGGTGGAATTGATGTTTCAGCATATATGTTTAAGTTATTTGAAGTTTGAAATTGGCCAAGACAATATTTTAAATTTTTTGTTTGAATTGTTTCTAATTTAATTAGTTTGGTTTTAGAGATTTGATTAATGAGTTCAATTCCGTAGGTGCACTTTGGTAATATTATAAAATTAAAAATTAGTAAAAGATTTTTAATGGAGCAACCCCATTTGGAGCTACTTAAATATCTCAGGAAGTTCAATAGTTTAGTGGCTTTATTTTTAGCATTATTGATATATTGATTCCATAGAAGTTTAGAATCTATATGTAATCCTACGAATTTTATGTTGCCAGTGATATTGATTTCTGTATTATTTAAATTTATTTTTAATTCATCTGTAATTTTAAATCTTTTATGAAAATATATGATTTTAGTTTTTTCAGTTGATATTTTTAAATTTAAGTTGGAACAGTAAATTGATAATTTATATATATATCTTTGCAGAATTTTATTTATAATGCCTAGGTCCAAATTATATCATCTGCATAAGTATGATATGTAATTTCTGATGAAAAAACTGAATTAATATCATTTAAATATATATTGAAAAATAATGCAGAAAGGATATCTCTCTGGATAATTCCATTCTGAAAGTTATATTTTTTTGAAATGTTATTGCCGATTTTCACTCTAAATTGTTTTTGTTGAATAATTTGTGAAAGAAAATAATACATGTTGTCACAGATTTTAAATTTTCTAATTTTTGAGATAAGATCTTGATGTGAGACAGAATCAAAGGCTTTTTCCTAATCAAAAACAACAACAACCAAAAATAAACCATTTAGAATTCAGAGGGGTCCGAAAATTCAGTTTCGGAGAGAGTTCGTGAATTTAGTTTCGGGGTGAGGTGGTGGAGATATGAGATTAAGAATATTCCAACGGACAGGAAAGGTTAAAATGGTAATTCTATACGGAATGAGATTTTATAGTTGTTTCTATCACTCTTTCAAAGAAAACGAGATAATAATTTCGCCTTTGTCATCTGTCCGTCTGTCTGTCGACATCGAACTTTTTTAGTTTACAGCGATAAATTAAATATTCTTTTTGTGTTGAATAAGTATATTGATGAAATATTACGATATTCACTTTCCATATCTCTCTAAATCTGTAATTACGCCCTCTAGCGGTCAAAAAGTTGAAAATTCAAACTTTTCAGACGAATATTTTGCAAACGACGTATTTAAGCTAGAAATTTTAAATTTTGTTGGTGGAATGTGAATGTTATGATGTTTCCATTGGCAACAATGATTTGACCTCTTAGACCCAGGGGGGAGAGGAAACACAATTTTTTGTTTTAGCAGATTTCTTTGTATTTAGAGATAAATTAAAAAAAAATCTTTTTAGGGTTAGATAGGAATTGGTAAAATATTATTATTCGCACTTTTGGAATCTTTCGAACACTATTATAATGTGCCCTCTAACGGTGAAAAAATTTGAAAATTCCAAAATTTCAAGCGAAAGTTGCAACGATATATTAATGATAGAAATATTAAATTTTGATGGTGAATGTGAACGTCATGAAGTTTCGATTGGAAACAATGGAAATGATAATCAGAAAACTCTTTTTTAGTTTTATTGGTACTTATGAAATATTATAATTCCCATTTTTCAAATACTTAGCAGTTTTAATATAGTCTATATTATAATTGATCACTGAATATGAAACGGTAGAGGAAATAATATCTGTATGATAAAAGTTTGAAAATTAGTGACAGTTTTTAAGTTATATTCCACTGAGAGCAATATTCTTCCCACTTTTCTGAGGGAGGTGTGAGAAATGCAACTTTTTAGATTTCAGATTTAAAAGACGAATACTTTTATGTTGTATAATTACTAATGAAATATTATTTGCATTTTCCCCAACATCCGCTAGCTCAAATTAAAAGTTTTTGAGGAATGGAACAGTAGGAAAAGGAAAATCTTCTTTCTCTTTGTGAACGAGATTTTCATATGCGACAGAGGCGATATGCGTTTTTCTAGTTTAAATCTATTTTTAGTGTCGGACATATACTATGGGGCTAAAATTATAATTTTAGAATACTTTTATGTTGTATAATTACTAATGAAATATTATTTGCATTTTCCCCAACATCCGCTAGCTCAAATTAAAAGTTTTTGAGGAATGAAACAGTAGGAAAAGGAAAATCTTCTTTCTCTTTGTGAACGAGATTTTCATATGCGACAGAGGCGATATGCGTTTTTCTAGTTTAAATCTATTTTTAGTGTCGGACATATACTATGGGGCTAAAATTATACAAAGACAAATGTTTTGGATTTCAAAGCAGGTAGACAAGTTTGAGCTATCGTATAAAACGACCGTATTTTCAGGAGGGGTGTGTCCGGATCCCCTGATCCCCTTCCCTGGTTACGTCCCTGATCTATAGGGCCCGTGATCGACTCTTTTCATTTTGTTTTTAGAAGAGTTTATTACTTATCACCAGACAAATATCAACTGGCGCTTCCCTGGGTCTCACTTTTAATCTGTATATTCTGGCTTCCACTTCACTCTAAGTTACTTTTGCGAGTACTGCCTCTCCTTCCCCCTGACCCTTTACCATTCCAGCGCTTTCATAGCTCGTGTCTTCGCTTCTATGTGCACTACCGAGATTTTTATTTTCATTTTGAAAGACTCTGGTATCCTGTGGTTCTCGGAAGATTTCACCTAAAGGTCCCAAATTTGACAGTGGGGTCGTACTGTATTGTATTAAAAAAAGATCCCTGCCTGCAATGGGTCGTCTTAAAATAATAATGCCTTTGGGAATGTCAGGAATCGGTCAACGGCAGCAGATTTAAATGATTTTATGACTCTTGTGCTTACAGTTAGGGGATAGGGAATGGCAACAGTGGATTCCGTAGCTACTTCGGTTTTTCCGTAGGAATAACTTTTTAATTTCTTTTGTGATTTTGACTTGAAATTCGGCACTGCATCTCGGATGACAACCAGAAGCACTCTGTGAAAGTTTGAAACTTCTACCACGATTTCCCGATGAGTTATGGCTGACACAGATACACACACAAACACACAGACAATAATGAAAGATGCCTATTGATTGCGGGTGGGCTTTGGTAGCAGGCCGAAAAAAAAGGGGCGTATGCCTCTTGCTTTTTTCATCCTCTTATTTTTGTTCAAAAAAAAATAAATATTTTTAAGAAGGTCTCGCTCCAGGGCCCGGCATCACTTTGCTAATGCCACTAGTTATAAATGAAGGATGCATTCCCGAACATTTGCCAAATTTTGCTTTTCTGTATTATATTATCTTTTATCTAATTATTTTCGATTTATTATAAAACGAAAAAAAATCAATAGAGAGAAAAAAAAGATGACTGCATTTCTATTTATTTTTGTTAAGAAGCAAATCATTTCGTTCGAGAGCATTTGCATGAAAAGAAAAAGCAATTGTTTATTGGCTATGTTCCCAAATGAAGTTGACAACTGTTGATGTCCCAAGTTTAAAGAATTTGCTTAAGGACAGCTGATTTTTGACGCTTTATCTTTGTTGAGTTCGCTGTAATAGGCCACAATGCTCTCTAACTCTCTTGCTTCCTTCAAACTTCTTCTCTGCAAGTCGGCGTCGTTCTCATCAAATTAGAAAATTATTTCTTCATAATGGCATGTTCGATGACAACATACCTTTAATGCGGTGTGTGATCACCTCGGACAGCGATACATGTCACACAGCGACTCATAGGAGAGTGTCAGTGTCAATAAGCTGAGAAGCCTCTGCTAAGATCTTGGTCCAGAGCGTTCCAAAATGATGGGCCTCAGCAATCAATTCAAGTTCACTTTAGTCATTTTTGAATTCCAATTTTTTGCATTTGCAAAAATCGTTTCGACATTTTTTTAGTCTGCACTAAAAGATTAATGAGCGTTAGGTGGAGCTATTTTACCTCTGAACAGCACTTTTTTCTTGCACGCAATGGGCTAAAATAGCGGTTCAGAAAGACTAAAAATCTCCGAGAACGATGTGGACCCAGACATGCATCCCTGTTATGAGACAGATGGAAGTCTCCCGTCAAGGCCATCCAATTGTTCTTTAACGTGTATAGGGTATAGCTCAACTGCATACAGAACCACGGTTTTATGTGTAAACCGAAGGATGGCGGTCTTTCCAAGCTCATCGGTGCCTGCTTTCTGACCGAAGGCGGGGATTTAGCAGAGAAAATTCTCAACGCTAATCTAGGTGATTCTGGCTCACAATACCTGCTGATTCGCCCAAACCATGGAGGTTAGAAGGAAGAGGAGACACCTTAAGCAGTTAAAGTTGATGCTAGAGCGACTGCGCGGCAGCCATATTGTTTTATTCAAAACATTAGCTCTAACGTAGTAACAGAACGATATCTGCTCTGAAAAACTTGATGATTTGTTAATTTTATATTATAGCTGCCTGTTCAGCATTCAAATGTACGAATCGTCCTTTAAAGCAGGTACAGGGAATTGTATTTCACTACTAATTTTATCAAATTAATCAAAATAAAATAAATCATAAAACGTGAAAACATTATCTGTTTTATTTATGCAGTTATGAAATCTGAGTTTTAATTCCGTTTAGACATCTTTTTGAATTTAAGCAGATTTTTCCATTTTTTCAGGTTTAATGCAGTAATGAATCCAGTGATTAAATATGAACGTGATTTTATGATATTAATATTCTTTTTCACCTTAAAATTAAGGAAATGCTTGATTTCTGAAAATGAAGATAATTTTGTTTGATAACTGAAATTTTGTTCAGGGTCTTGATTAAGGCAGATATATTTGTTTCAAGTATGCATTGATCATAATAATGCATTAAAGATATTTTCATTTCATTCCGAAGTTTCAGACTGCATTCTTATAAAAATTCAGAGGTTTTTGAATTCTTTTTTTTATGATTGATTACCACTTTGTTTTACACCCAATGGGCTAAATGGTATGTCACAAGGACCCCAAGGACTCAAAGAAGATTGGCTAAGGTGACCCACTGGGTTAGGCCACAAGGCCATCTCTTATAGGAGACAGATGGAAACTTTCCATCAAGGTTATCCAGCATTTTGTTTAGCATGCATGCACAGGGTTGGGTTCTTTTCCCACACAGGCCATGGTTTAATGTCTCACCTGATGGATGGCAGTCCTTCCAGTATATTGAGGGAACTTTAATGATAAAATGAAATGGACTCAAATTTCCTACCATAAAAACCTTAAAAGAAAATTAGCTTCAGTCTTCCATTTTTCCCCCCCAATTATTATTATAAGAATCTTATTGCAGCTTATTTTAAAAAATGCACAAATCAGTTTCCTCTCGTTCCGCAAGTAATTCGGATATAGATTTTAGTTTCATTTATTTTTTCCACAAAATTAGTAATGTGTGTTTTATCTTATGATAAAGAATATCTAAGAAAAATTACATTTAATTTCTTTGTAAATTTTATTAAAATTTGAAAAAAATGCGCACATTAAAAATTTTGCCTTTTTACCTTTATATTGTTGAATTATTCATATATGCTTTATATAATTGTGCTTCTCAGATGAATATAAAATGTAAAGAAAAATTCATTCATTGTAAAAGAAAACACTTCTTTGGTATGAGTTCCAAATATTCCAGCATTCAGATTTATAACTGATAATCCCAAACCTGCCCTCTGCCAGAAAGGTGATACCAATGGGCTTGGAGAAGCTGCCATCCATGAGATGGGACATTTAGTCATGGTTCCTATGCAGTCATAAACTGTGCGCATTAAAGAACACACTGAATGACCTTGACAAGAGAATGCCATCTGTCTCCTAATAGGTATCCAGTGGGTTCCCTTAACCTCCTCTGAGCATTGGGGTTCTTGTGACCTGGCGATTTATTCCATTGTATGCAAAAAGGTGCTTCTCAGAGGTATAACACTCCAATAACTCTCGAGCGTAAGGGACCATGGCTCAATATCACATACGATGGATTGCAGCCTTTCCAAAGCTATGAGTCCCCTTTCTCACTGAGGGTCAAGTGAGGTTTTAGCATACATAATCCCAACGTTGCCACAGTTGGGACATATAAATTAAAATATCAGCAAGATCAAAATTGTTTTAAACAATGAGTATTATAGTTGACTAATATGTTTGTTCAGTTTATTTCCCCTTTAATAGGTGGAAAGCACATTTTGTTGCATGAAATGCAGATACGTTTTATATTCTGTCTCCACCAAAAATTAATTATATAAAATTTCCTAAACAATTATTATTGCTATTGTTTTAATTTCTAGATATTGTTTTAATTTCGTTAAATGAGTTTATTTTATTTTTTTTGTAGAATAAGAAAAAAATTTAGTTAACACAGGAAACAGCTAGCATGTTGTATTTGTGATTGGTATTTCAAATTCGCTATTATATATTACCAAGTACGTAATAAAAAAAATAGGGGGGCAAGAGAGGGGAAAAAAAGTGCAGGGGGAGGGCGCAAGAGACGGGAAAAAGTGAAAGGGGGAGGCATGACCCTGGATTCCATTGTAATATAAAATTTCCCCCTTTGTTTTGTCTTGAAAAATTCATGAAATATGCATAAATTTACAATTTTTTTCAGCTCCTCTACTCTTAGTAGCATTGTCAAAGGGGAGGGGATCTAAAGGGAGGGGGTAAGCATAGGCCTTTACCCTCCTCTAGATTTGGCCGCTATATTTGCTGTGTATAGATCATTAATGTTTCAAACAGAAACTGTTTTGGAGAAACATATTAATAAAATTTCAAAAATTATTTAATCATTTCTTTATTATTGTTCCATTCATTCAAATTCATCTATTTCTATGAAACGTTTGTGGCAATCAAAGTAATAGTTATGTAACGGAACAGACATACAATACTCTGCTATAGCTATTCGATACAGAAATATTCATTGCCGAAAAATATATATGTATTAAATCGAAATACAGTGGACCTTCGTTATAGTGCTGCTCGCTATACCGCGCACTCGGTTATAGCGCGGGCGATGTTCGCGATAAGTTAAAACATGTTTATACAGGTCCGTGCGGCGTTAGTGAGTATCGCATTTTATTGTTACTGCGTATTGAGTAATTGTGTATGTATTGAGTTCCTGCATGTATTTTGAATAGTGTTTAATTATTGTATGCATGATGAGTAAAAGAGAAGCTTACAGTGTGAAATTTATTGTGTCGCCACCGCTCGGTATAACGCGGTTCACCTTATAACGCGGGTGTTGTTTCCCGCCCGACATGCGCGTTATATCGGGGGTCCACTGTAATGTAAATGCACTTTTCTTAGAGATAGTATTAATAGTAGAAGTAGAAACTATCATACTAGAAGCAGCAAATTCGTAGTAGAAGCAAGCAAAAATGTGAAATGTATGCTTGATTGTGGCAGTAGAAAGTTTGTTTTGGAAGCATCAACATGGCCACTCCCATCCTGCGGCGGCATCATGACCTTGGACAGGGAAAGCGCATAGGGCGTCTCCTCTCATTCTTACCTCCGTGGCCCAAACGAACGAGGAAATACTTTGAGGGAAATGTTTTTCTCACCTTTGGTTATTTACATTAATTCTCGTTAAAATTGCGTTATGAAATTCGCCTAAGTCGAGAGACACCTGCAGCTAAAAATTAAAATTTTCAGCAGGTATCGTTTAAACATTATTGAATTTGCGTACGTGTTATTGCCATTTCTGTTTTTTCATTTATTTAATCATTTAGAGTTTCGCATAAGATTTTTTTTCCTTGCAGTATTCCCTGCCCACGGTCAGTAGAGGACACCGATGGGCTTAGAAAGGCCGCTGTCCGTCGGATGGGACGTTAAGCCGTCGCCCCGTGTACGGGAGAGCCATACCCTGTGCACGTTAAAGAATACGCTGGATGGCCTTGACGGGAGGCTACCATCTGTCTCCCAACAGCCATTCCAGTGGGTCCCCTCCCCCAACCCTCTGAGCCTTCGGGGTCCATGTGACCTGCCATTTAGCCCATGGTGTGCAAAAAAGTGCTGCTCAGAGGTAAAACAACCTAACCCAACCCTTTCCTTGCACCCCATAACAGTGTCAATTCTGTTGTGCGCACCTTGCGGTTGCAAGCACTATTCAATGTTTAGGTAGAAATATGCAAATTTTAATCTGTGGCGTTTTGTTTCCCACATTGCCCAATTACAGATTATTCCCTTAATTAGACAATGCGGGCCGCAAAAATCCCAGGCCGTCTCCTTAGGGGAAGACGTTTTTATTAATAGGAAATCCAATAATGAGCGCAACTCAGGTTTATGGAAACATAAAACAATAACAATATTTATTGAGACAAAATATTTGAAAGTACAGGCAGAACAATTAATCTTTCTAATAATCAATCGTCTATCGTGGACTTAAAAAAAGAAAGAACTTAAAAAAATTAAATGGACTATGGAACTGTGGAACCCCTTTACAATTAAATCTATAATTAAGGATAGCAACTTATGTTAAAGGAAGGGTAAGCGTACCGTTCTAAGCGCTCAGTTCGTCTGTCCGCTGTATCGGATTACGGCCAGGTCGTCGTCACTCTAGCTTCGAGTGGGGACCATCTCCTTAATTCGTCCTTTAGCCGATGACTGGGAAAACATCTCCGTTGCAATGTGGCTAATGTGGAGACGGGCCCTCAGTTGACCATCACATACGCTGTTGGGTAATTTGACTGCAGTGATGGGAGGTGGTCGGCTGCATAATCGTGGTTATGTTGAAAGGGGGAGGGTGCCCTTCACTGGTTAGGCACTTCGTAAGCAAATTACAGTCTCTCTGCTTCTAATTTTAGGGAACCACACGTTCATAGGGATGTCCTTGTGTTGACGCATCAAATCACACTGCTTTTGATTGAAAGTCCTGCACTCATTTCCAATGATTCTGATATGCTGATACTGAATCTGGCTGGCCCAGAGCTCTGGCCATACCATCCAACTACTCTCTCTAAAATCTCAGTGCTGTCTGCTCTGTTCAAAATCTCGGTCCAACTGAAGCCCTCCCTGCCTCGCTTCTCTACCCCACGTTCCTTTCCCCTTGTTTTTCCCGAAAATGGTATGTTCACCATATGTAGCATCTGCAGAGGAACTTACGAGTAATATATTCCCCCCAGGGGGTCTGTCGCTGCGCTTGAGGTTGACACCGCCGCCTAGGAAACAGAATACCTCGTTCGTTACTGTAAACAACTGGACGATGTTGTCCAGTTGTTTACAGTAACGAACATACAGTCCTACACCAAATACAGTCCTACATCTGTATTTGATGTGGGAGACGATTTCCCGAATACAGCTTCCTGTGTGGGATCACACTAAAGCCAGACCATTCCAGCTGGACCTCACACTGCAAGAGAATAAATAGTGATTCCGCCTGTCATCCACCCACGGGCATTGTGTCATGTCATCTGGGCGCTGGGCGTTCTCTGTGTGTGCCCCGTTGGGTCAGCTGAGAATCCCGCCCCCTCTTAACATGTCCACCCTGTTAGTCTGTTCGTGTATTCCCTCTCTGTTTTAAAAAAAACTCAATCAAGTGAGAAATTCATTTAAAAAAATAAATCGTTATGCCTGATGTAAAATCAGCGCATAACAATTCGACCAAATGGATGAATGGGAAAATTCAATTTATTTCAACCAATATAACACATGAAAACATTTCTCACCAATCCTTTTAAAATTGAAAGTTACGATTTCAGTTCAAAATCAGTTCAATGCAATCCCCTTGACCATCACATTCCACCATCGAAATTTTCAATTTCTAGAAAAAATAGATCGCTTGCACTGTTCTTTTCAAGCATTTCTGCATTTTTACACATTTGCTCTCTCCAATGACAAAATTTAAAACCTTCTCAAAGTTTTTTAAAAGAAAGTGAATCCAAATTTTTCATTCAGTAATTCAACTCAAGAAATATTTTTCCCCAATTATATCCTTAAAAATATTCCGTTTTTTCATCACCCTAAAGAAAGGTTGACATTCATGCATTCGTGAATAATTGCCATTCATGAATAATTCTGAATTAAAGAAATATTCTGAATAATTGCCATTCATGCATGAGTGCAGATCGCAGCTCCTGGAGGGTCCTGGGAGGTGAATTGCGGCTGGCGATACATCATCCTAGAGCATCCCAAACATGTTTTGTTGGATTTAGGTGAGCTGATTGGGAAGGCCAGTCCGTATACGGCTTATGATTACATGCTCTCAAGGTATTGGTCCACCAAGCAAGCTTTATTAGGGCGAACATTGTCGTCCATTAACCCATTGCTGCGAGAAATGGACGAGCATAAGATACGAAGATCTCATTGCGATACCTTACAGCTATTACAGTCCCTCCTGGGAAGACACGAAGGTCTCTGCAGCCATTAAGAGTGATGCCTCCCCCCACCAACATGCACCACCAGCTTTAAAACTGTCGCCTTCCGAAATATTAATGCGATGATATCTGGTTCCAGGCTGTCTCCAGAACAATAGTCGTCGGGAATTGGTTTGCAGACTAAATCGGGATTCTCCCGTGAACAGAACATTTTCTCCATTGATGTTGAGTCCAGTTGCGATGTTGTCAAAACCAATTCAGTCGGGTTCTGCGATGGCCGGACATCAAAGAGATACAACTGCTCGTCTTGCATAAAGATGACTTGCATGAAGCCTTCTGGACACAGTTTGCTGTGATATGCAGTGAAGTCGAAAGCAAGCTGGCATGCTGTAGGGGTTCTATGGCGCCTTGCATTTAGGAGCAGGTGACGGTCGTCTGTAGTCGATGTTGGCCTCGGACGTCCAGCAACAGGTGTTCTAGAGATGGTTTGGTTTGTCTGAAATCGATTCCAAAGGCGCTTGCAACGCTACGATTCACATTTAGCCATCTGGCTACCTCAGACTGATGTTGTCCATCCTCGAACCTCCCGATTGTTCGCCACCTATTTTATTCACTCAAAAGATTTCATCCGGCCTTTACATAACGTTTGGCTATCTCGGATGTCGTACGCCAAGACTCTAACACGAACTGACGCGCACGTACAGTCGCTCAAAAATGTATCCAAACACTGTGGTTGATTACCGAATTCAGAAAAAATATCTGGCAAGGTTTTTTTTAGAAATTAGTGATCTGGCAACCTTCGTGTCACTAATTTCTAAAAAAATCGTTGCCAGATATTTTTCTGAATTCTGTAATCAACCACAGTGTTCGGATACTTTTTTGAGCGACTGTACAAATGAGGTACTTTTTATATTGACCTATTTCGCATGCGCGATTGTGTTTAATGCAAATTTCGTGTGCAGAATTCGGTGCAGACTCGGCGTCGTTTTTTATGTAAAAAAAAAAATCTGACTCTTGTTATTTACCGCCAATTATCCCACAAGATATGCGATTTTTGCATCTGTTGCTTAACTTTTGAGCAAAAGTGTATATTCGAAAAATTAATTAAGTGTTACATAAGTAAATTTTTTGTCTAATATTTAGTAAGACATGTTTTCCTAAAGTATATAATTAATATAAATATATAAGATATAGGGAAGGGGTGGCTCAGTTGGTAGCGCGCCAGGCTCGTAATCTGTAGTTCCCAGGTTCGAGTCCCAGCTGGGTCAGCGTTGAGATTTATCTCCGCAAAATTTCCTCGCCCTGCCCCTGTCAGTAGGGTACACCGATGGGCTTGGAAAGGCCGCCGTCGTCGGATGGGACGTTAAGCCCGTGGCCCCGTGTGCGGGAGAGACATACCCTGTGCACGTTAAAGATCACGCTGGATGGCCTTGACGGGAGACTACCATCTGTCTCCCAACAGCTGTTCCAGTGGGTCCCCTCTCCTAACCTTCTCTGAGCCTTCGGGGTCCATGTGACCTGGCCATTTAGCTCATGGTGTGCAAAAAAGTGCCGCTCAGAGGTAAAACGATCCAATCCAATATATAAGATATAAAATTAAGTCACAGGAAAAAGAGTTGGAAATGGGTCGTGAACTCCGAATGCAAACCTCATGACAGTTCCTCATTCAGCCTTGTTCGCTTCAACCTCATTGCACCTTCAAAATTTGATATTTCTATCATAAACACATGGTGTGAAATATTCGTTTAAAAGTTTGCAATTTTAAAACATTTTCCACTGTTAAAAGGTTTAATCTTTTGTGCGAGTCGTAATATTTCATCTGTACCTATCTAACTCAAAAATAATTTTTGGGGGCGGGGGTGGCTCAGTCGGTAGCTCGCCAGGCTCATAATCTGTAGTTCTCAGGTTCGAGTCCCAGCTGGGTCAGCGTTGAGATTTATCTCCGCAAAATTCCCCGCCCTGCCCACGGTCAGTAGGGGACACCGATGGGCTTGGAAAAGCCGCCGTCCGTCGGATGGGACGCTAAGCCGTGGCCCCGTGTGCGGGAGAGCCATACCCTGTGCACGTTAAAGAACACGCTGGATGGCGTTGACGGGAGGCTACCATCTGTCTCCTAACAGCTGTTCCAGTGGGTTCCCTCCCCCAACCTTCTCTGAGCCTTCGGGGTCCATGTGACCTGGCCATTTAGCCCATGGTGTGCAAAAAAGTGCAGCTCAGAGGTAAAACAACCCAACCCAAAAATAATTTTTAATTTTGCTCTGAATACATAAAATTTGAATGTCTGCAGACGGACATTAGCTTGTTTCGTTTGAAAACGAGGTAAGAAGTAATTAAAGAATATGTATCTTTTAAAGCTACGTGACTACTAATAAATCTTCAACATCGTATTTTATAAATAAATGAAAAGAGTGACAAATGTTTCTATATATGAAAAAACCCTCAAACGGCAAAAATTTTAAACAGTGCATTTCGGGTAAATTTATTCTTTCATATATGCGCGAAGATTGTTCTTTCAACAAAGGAAGACGCCAACAAGATCCTTTCAATAAGCCTCATTTCTCGGTTCATTTCTTGCTCTGGCTTGGGAGCTGACTGCAGTATGTCGCATTGCTTCGAAGTGGATTACTGAGATTTAAAAAAATGGGACAATAAGTAGCATCAATGAAATGTTTGGATGTATTTTTGTCGTTTTGCGCAATGAACCAAACTACTTCGAAGAGGTTGTTAAGATAAAAAGAGAGAAAAATAATAAAGAAGAGACAATAAACAAGACCAATGACTCCTTTATCTGTGTGCATTTTTTTGGCTTGTGGCGGTTAGATCCGGAGTCGGACGGGAGCCTGAGACGAACGTTTATCTGACTGATAGAAGTTTTGTTAAATGTGTTTTATTCATTCGTATTTTTTTACACCTGTTGGAGAATATTTAGCTTTGAACCATTAGGAAAATGCTACTTCAATTTAAAAAATTTTCCCTATCCACCATGTCTTATTTTCTTAAAGTATAGCGGAAAAAGTGCAATTTGAATCCCGTAAGGTAATGACGATAAGAAAATAATGTAATGCTTTAAAAGTCTACAGTGAGAGTAAATTATAACTAATAATGAGTAGTATGTGAATGATACATATATAAGAAATATAATAAAAAATAAATAAATACCCCCTCAAGCAGCTGCTTGCCACAGAGGTCTGACAGGAGCCTGTCAGTTTATATGCCATAATAGAAGGTCTGTGAGGATGGCAGGCCCTCAGCAGAAAACCGATACATACATCCATGCCTTACCCGGGGCTCGAACCCAGATCCCGAAGATCAGTAGTCAAGCGCGCTAACCAGTCGGCCACGGGACGGATATATATAAGAAAACATAAGATAAATTATCCTAAGCTATATTTCACTAAATTATCAGTGAATCGTACAAATTCGATCATCATCATCATCATCATCATCATCATCATCATCATCATCATCATCATCATCATCATCATCATCATCATCATCATCATCATCATCATCAAACAGCCATGGGCTACGGAGGTCCAACCAGACCGTGCAATTTAGTTCTCCAAGCAAGTCTATCCTGAGCTACATCTACTGCATCTGGCCACTGCACACCAATTCTAACAAGGTCCTGTTTGACATTGTCTGCCCACCGCATCCTAGGTCTCCCCTTCTTTCTGAGGCCTTTAGGCATACTGTTCATAACCCTATTCGCCAATCTATAATTATTCATACGGGCAACATGGCCAAACCAACGGAGTCTCTCTCTGCACAATATGCTGCTTAAAGGAGGTTGCAAACTCCTTTGCCTAACCTCATCATTAGTTACAAAGTTGAACCACCTAATGCCCAAGATACTGCGTAAGCATCTGGAATCAAAAGCATCTAGTTTCCTGTTATCTTGTTTACAAAGTGTCCAAGTTTCACTACCATAACTAACCCTAGAAAGAACCAAACTATTATACAGTCTAATTTTAGTCTTTAGGTGTATACGCCTATTTCTCCACACTCTCCATAGATTCTTAAAAGTCCAGGCAGCAATCCCTATTCGTCTGTTAATCTCATGCCGCACATCACCATTATCTGTTACATAGCTCCCAAGATAATTAAATTGTGACACCTGCTCAAGACTGCAACCATTCAGATTAACTGAATCACAGTCTGCCTGACCAATTTTCATCACTTTAGATTTCTCTCTGTTTATAACCAAACCTACTCTACTACCAGTCTCATCAACAGCTCGAATGAAAGAGTTCATCTCATCAACATTATTTGCCAAAAGGGCTAAATCATCAGCATAATCTAAATCAGAAATTTTAGTATCTCCAGTCCATTTAAGGCCAAAATCTTTCCCTTGAAGTGAATTTCGCATAATATAATCAATAACCAAGCTAAAGAGAAAAGGAGACAAAATGCACCCTTGTCGAACACCAGAAGTAATGCTAAACCAATTGCTACAAGCCTTACCAACTCTCACACACGACTCAGTGTTATTATAGAGAGCTTTCATTATGTTAACTAACTTGTCTGGTATACCATATGATCTCACAATCAACCACAAATTATGACGATCAACAGTGTCGAAAGCCTTTTTGAAATCAACAAAGCTAGCAACCAAAGGTTTCTGAAACTCCAAACATTTCTCAAGAATCTGCCTAAGTGAAAATATCTGATCCACGCATCCTCTACCACTTCTGAATCCACATTGCTCATCACGCAATTGACTGTCAACCAGATTCTTAATTCTATTAAGCACAATCATGGAAAGAACTTTACCTGGAACAGAGAGTAGGCTGATACCCCTATAGTTATCACAAGAACTGCGATCACCTTTTTTGAAAATAGGGATAACAATAGCTCTGGTAAAATCCTTAGGAACCATGCCTTTATCATAAAAGATATTCAGAATTTTAGTCATCCAAGTGGTAACCGAAACATTCCCAGCTCTAAGCATTTCCGTAGTAATTTCATCTACTCCTGTGGATTTATGAAGTTTAAGTTTAGAAACAGCCCAAATAACTTCAGATTGTGTTATAGGGCCAACATTAAAGCCACCAATGCATCTATCATCATTGCAAACAATGGGAGTAGAACTAACTATGTTGTTTAGAACATCACTGAAATGCTCAGCCCACCTAGACATGACAGAATCCTCCTCTTCTATAACCTTACCTTGTTTATCCTTCAATCCTTGTATGCTTGTCCGTTTTTTACCACACAAAACATTAACTATCTGGTACAGCTCTCTGCTGTTGTGCTGTCTAACTGCTTCCTCGGCTTTGTCAGCCAAACCATCAAGCCAAAGATTCTTATCAGCAGCTAACTGATCCTTTACAAGTTTATTAAGGTCTCTGTAATGCTTTCTATTAGGACTAGTAGGGTATTGATTAAGGGCATTCCTGCAGTTCTTTCTTTCCGAAATAAGCTCAAGTGCCTTATCACTCAGATAATTTTGCCTCTTCTGCTCCTTTTTTCCTAAAAGAGTACTGTTAGTGTCCAAAAACGCCTGTTTAAAATGATCCCATTCTTCCTCAACTTCAGTAATAAGCAAACCATGACTGTCATAATGACTAAGTAACCTATCATGGTAAGCTTTGGCTATAACTGGATCTTTCAGTGCTTCAGTATTAAAAGTAAATTTTTTAACCCTAGCCCAACACTTTTTAAGTTTAAGTTGCAACACACTTTTAACAAGGTAATGGTCAGATCCAATTTCAGCTCCCCTATATGCTCTGGTATTCCTAACAGAACTAGCCCATTTGCTGTTAATTAATATGTAATCAATCATATTCTTATGCAGCCCATCAGGTGAAACCCATGTGTACTTGTGTATGTCGCGGTGTTTGTAATAAGTGTTAGTTATTCTGAATCCATTGAGTTTACTTACCTGTAGGAGACGTTGCCCATTGCCATTGCAGCTACCAATACCAAAAGGGCCTATTACGCCTCCCCAAAAGTCAGAGTCGGTACCAACTTTGGCATTGAAGTCACCAAGAACAAGGGTAATATCTCCTTTCTTGACAGAATTCAAAATATCCTGAAGTTGTTCATAAAACCTATCCTTCTCATCCTCATCGGCATCCTCAGTGGGGGCATAACAGCAGATAACATTCAAGTCTTTAACGCTTGTCTGAAATTTTGCTGTAAGAAACCTTTCATTAATGCACTCATATCGTAGAAGAGCATCGCTAGCGTGTCTGCTGAGAAGCAGACCCACGCCTTGGTGATGCTTATTGTCGTCCCTCCCTGAAAAGAGAAATTTAAGATTATTTTTAAGAATTTGACCTTTATCAGTCCATCTAGTCTCTTGCAAGCCGAGAATATCTAAATTATTATGGTGGAATTCTTGTGTGAGGACATCAAGAGAAAAAGCTCTGTGCAGAGTCCTCACATTCCAACTACCTATGGAGAGAAAATGGTTAGTGGGACGTTTAAAGAAACTACGTTTATTGAGAGAGGGAATGCCGACAATATCAAACAGCCCCCTAATCGCAGACATGGGGCAAAGACCCGTTCCCCCACTACTAAAGGCTGAAGCCATCTACACTGGAAGAATTCCTCCAATGTAGAATTTGACGATGCCAATAGAAGCAAAGAGTTCAGGTGCCTGCGATGACTTCTGCTGAGGAATATCCACCAGCTGATAAACATATCCTGTGAATCTATTCACTTGGGGCTGTCAACCCACAAACAAACAGAAAACACAGCGGAAGATTATCCCTCCACAGAAGCCCACCAGTGCAGCAAAATCAGGATCCATAATCAAGCTCAGAGCCATATATCTGTCCAGTCCAGTAGGTTTATATGGTCAGCATCAGGACCCTGTGTGGTTGACCACTCCTCAGCAGGGTAGAAAAAAAAGAAAAGTAGCCATAGTTGTCCAGATCAGTAGGCCACACTAATCTGGCAGCCCTCCCCTTCCGTTCACTTCCACAAGAGAGTATCTCTTTTGAAAGTTACTAACGGTCCGCACCACGAGAAGGCGGGGTCGGACATTAGGTGCTAGGCCTGGCCGGTTCTATGCATCATCACAGGGGATTGGTGCATAGCTCTCCTTCCAGTGACTACCTAGCTACCATTTACAGACCCGATCATTATACGATCATTATATAAAGGTGCACAACCAGATCCGTTCGTAAAAAACAAAAATTGAAGTGTGGGGCGTAAAGAAATCTCGCCGGAAAAAGAAAAGTTAAAGAGGAGGACAAGAGAGTGGATTATCATCGCAGTATAACATTTCACACTCCGTTTCGGAGGTCTTTAAAAAATTCTTGAAAAATGCAGAAAATACGCGCAAGTTTAATAAATTTTTCCTTCCATTACCCTTATTAGCATTCTCAAATGGAGGGGTGAGGGGTGTGGCATGGTCCACTTACTCCTTCCCTACATGCGGCCCTGGGTTAAACCAGGGGGAATTGTTCAAACACCCTCCCAATTGATTTTTTTTAAAGCATGGTCGCATTAAATCATAGGAATAATTTAAAATACTGCTTAAAAATCGTAAAACTTCTTCCGAAACCCAACCCTAGCTAAAATTCTGATTATGCCACTGCTTATACGTACGATAAAATACAGTGCGTAACACAATGGATGTTTTATACCCATTAACATTGGACGAAATGCCTCATTAAACGAACAGTTCCTTTAGACAATCGGTTGCAGAAGAATGGTGCCATTAGATGAATGAATGGTACAATTGGTAGAATGAACTGGGCAAATCGTATCGTTGGACGAATCGGTATTAGACTAATCGTGCCATTGAGCCAATCGGGTTTGGGAGAATTTTCCCCTTGGACCAATCGGCATTGGACTAATTGTCTTTAGGCGAATTGTCAGATACCGCTTAATAACATCATGAGACATCGCTGTGAGGCTTTCATAGACGTAACAGGTGACCACATTCCATATTAAACCACTTGGGATACTTTATTATATACTATACCTTCATTTTTTTACCCTATGTCTGTATCTGTATATAATTTTGGATATTAAAAGTGTTATTTCATTTTGTTAGCTGTTATTACACACATTGTTAATATTCACTTACTTTCCTATTCACGTACACCAGATCCAAAGGGTTTTCGGTTGATCCTTAATTTATAGAGACCAGTGGGATTGTCGGTTTGTTGTCGTGAGAAAGTGGAGCGCTGGTCGTTGCCATTTCTGTTCAAGAGGGTGACCTGCTTCACCTTCGAAGAAATTTCCTGTAAATGATTCATTCAGAATGAGGAGGCGAAAATCATTCGAAGATCATTGCTGAACAAATCCACGTGCAAATCGGAAAATTCCAAAGTGTCGAGTGTCGGAGCTCTTTAATTTTGGACAATTTCGGGTTTTATGGCCGATTAGCAAAGGAGATATTTCCCCAATTAATTATAAATTGCCTTTTCATTAACTGTCTCTGAGGTATACACTACGTTAAGTCGTTATAGAAAACTGCAACTTTTTTAAAATCTGTTTCTCTTGTATTTCATCTTTGCTACATAAATCAGCAGATCTCTCTCACATCTGTTAAACGTATCTGCCCAATAAATGAAAATAGTGCACGCCACATTGAAAGTGAAAACCGAGTGTTTAACAATCAAGCACGATGGTGTTTATTAGAGAGAAAAAAAAAACACTGTTAGGCTTAGACGCCATGTTCAGTAAAATATTATCAATGGTTAAATTGTTGAACACAAAACGTGTGCTAAGTATGTCTCTTATCTTTAAGAAATAACTTAAATTTTATCAACATCCATTATTAAATTGCATGATAGAGCGCTTCGACTAACGTCCAAAGAGTTACAACACGTGTGAAATTGCGTGCAGGGCACTTCACTAGGGGCGCCAACAATAATAAGGGAGCCAGATATCAGGTGTTGCAATTTCTATATTTAAATAACAACAACATTGCTTCCTTTTCAATTCTTAAAAACAATAAAAAATTAGTTGCAAAAATCCTTGATACAGATAACTAGCTACAAAACATTTATTTTAAAGTTAGGAAGTTTTGAATATAATTTTTCTCTTCACATAAAACAGAAATGTTCCGCTACTTTTGATCATTTATTGTAATTTCTTCAAACCCAAAGTGAGGAAGAAAATGTTAAAATATAAAAAAAAATTGATTTTTGAAATTTACTGCATATTGAATATTGTAAATTATATTGTGTATATAATATTAGTTTATTACATTAATTTTTACAGTACTTGATAACAAAGTTTTGTTACTTATCAGTAAAATTCCCACATCCGTTTCGATTCGTAAAAAAATAAAAGGATATTTATTGCAGTGTAACATTTTCCCTTTCGCTTTAGAGGTTTTTAAAAATATTCTTCAGAATGCGTGAAATATGCACAAGCTTAATCATTTTTGGCCTCAGTTATCCTTACTAACATTCTCCAAGGGGTGTTTGTGTGTGTGTGTGTGGGGGGCTCTCCTTGCTTCTCCCAGATGCGGTCCTGCATCAGGCAGAGTAGGATAATAAGAGGTTTAGCAGTGAAATTTCAAGATTTTTAAATATAGCCCTTATTTCTAAAATTAGGATCTGATATCTTTCACGAGGTGATTCCATCCGTTTTTCCTTTTCCTTTATTTTTCTTTTCCTACCCAGCTCTGAACTCTTGAGTTCCTTAAGACGTGGCCATTTAACCCACTGTATGCAAGAATGTAACAACCTAGTTCTATCCGCACTCTACTTGGCAGACAAAACTGGTTTTTGTTCGTTGCAGAAATAATGATACCTTTCCCCATGGATGAATTTGATGGATTGAAATTCATTATTCAATGCACTCTGACAAGGGTCTCGGAAACCCATAATAAAGAGCCAGCTACGCCTCCTGAGCACCCTGACTCTTCGCTGGCGAGTAAACGTCAACGCTAAAATAGGAAAAGTTTCCTCTTATTGAAGCTAATGAATAATCCGATGCGAGATGTTTCCACGGGCAGAGTCTTAAATAGAAATTGCGTGGAATTCCCTTTCTGTCTGCTGGCAAGAAGAGATTCGAAGACGTTACATTAGCAATCGTCTGTAACCTTTTTGATAAAACTGGGTTGAGGTCATCACTCAGTAATGAAGAGGACAATACAATAGTCGTACTTCGAATCATCAATTCACTTGGTTAATAGAACACTAGTAAACATTGCTGAAAAAATAAAACAACTGCTTGATGTTGATCTTTGGCTAAATCTTTAAATCTTTTAATCTTAAAATATTATCTATGTTTGGGCGAGTAATAAATAAAAGTGTCCATTATAAATATTTTCTTAATTTCACAATTGATGATAATTTATGCACACGCGTAGTTATTCACGTTTATCTCTGAAATACGTAATTGTAAAATTTCTTCTTGGAAAAGAAATCGAAGAAAATGTAAATTAATTAATAAATCCCTGAACAATTACCAAATTGGCTTACGTTACAATACTATAAATAAGCGATTTTTATTAACGTGATAGAAGCTGGAAGGTTGTTTACTAATGATTTAAATTTTGCAGCATATTTACCTCTGCTTCAACGATTGAAGCCGTCCCGTGGCCGAGTGGTTAGCACGCTTGGCTACTGATCTAAGGGACCTGGGTTCGAGCCCCGGATTAGGCATGGATGTGTGTGTCGTTTTTCTGCTGAGGTCCTGCCATCCTCTCAGATCTCCTACTGTGGCATATAAACTGACAGGCTCCTGTCAGACCTCTGTGGCAAGCAGCTGCTTGAGGGGGTATTTATTTTTTTTTTTTCCAACGATTGACGGCATATCAAAGAAGGTCTAAGGAGAAGAAGACTAGCTTCAAACAAGCGTAAGTGGCGCCGTTCTGCGGAATTTTACCGAAGCTGAACGTGGCAAATTGATGTGCAGGCACAAAAACAACTGTAAGGGGCGATCTGCGCATGCTCAGTGCAATCATTTTAGCCCACTGCAGCTATGGTTTGTCTTACTATTGGTATGTATATTGCGATTTCACCAGTGTTTCCAAATGTCTAACAGCCATGGCTGTTTGGCACAGAGGTAGCTAACCCTAAAGTTATTCAATGAGTGTTTTATCTCGTTCAGGAGTACATTTTACGATACCTGGAAAATTTTGATCATTATGATGAATCATTTACAATACCGGGGAATTCATCGTATTCAAATTGTGTAAAATGTCGAGAGAGGGGAAACTCACAAAACTAACCATTAGTGTAGAAAATAACAGAATAGGCAGATTAAAAGTGAGACACGAGCTGTCACAATTTGTGTAGAAACGAAGCCATGGGCCAACTGGGAAACTGATTTTTAAACCAATCACAGGGGCACATGGTGGACGCTGTGCAGAAAATTTGGACCGTGCGGACGAATATTACGGGAGCCATAAGGCAGCAAAATCTGTGGTAACGGAAATAAAAATCTCGATAGCTTACGCAGAAACTAAGCCACGAGCTATGAGAGAGCTCGCTGACGTCAACAACGATCCAAGCAAACATCGGGCAAATTTCTTCCTTTTGAAAATCTGTGCTGAAGTGTCGGGGAGAGGAGGGGGGTACTTACAAAATTGACCTTTAAGTGCAGTGAAAATAAGAGTATACAGCCGTGTTTCCCAAAGTGGGGCCCACGCCCCACAGGGGGGTAATTTGATTATCAAGGGGGGGCAATGCGAAAATGGACTCGTTCAGAGTTTAACCGTATGGCGGTTAAATTTTACATAGGGGGGGACATAAGAATTTAAGAAAGGCTTAAGTGGGGCATGGCACAAAAAAGGTTGGGAAAAACTGGTATGCAGGTTAAAAGTGATATCCGGGCAGCGCCGGGTACGTTCTACTAGTAACAAAATAAAAATGATCGATTTAACATAAGCTTATTAACCACTGTATTACCGAAACACACGAAGGAATTTAAACAACTAGCATATTTTAAGTTAAAAAAAATTGTGATAAATAAAAACATTTCCCCGTTAGTATAGAAATACAAACACACAACTAGAGACGACGTAATGACATTCTGAATTTATTTCCTGAAATGCAAATTAACTTTAAAATTTCTTTCACAATCGCAAAAATTCTGATCAGAGAGCTGTATATCATATTGAATTCTCATTGCCACTCAATATGATAGCGATTCGACAGCGGTTTTTTCCTTCATGCCAACTTATTAATAAGCAGGATATACGATAGTTTTATTAGTAGCTGTTATTTGAATTAATAATAAATAATTTTTATAACTCTGCGAGCGACGAACTTTACTATTGAATGGAAATAAGAAAAGAGCAAGACGCTTCAGAAAACAGTTAGATAAATTAGGATATAATTGTGATTTTAGTAATTGGGAAATTATGGGTTGCTTTACATGTGAGCGGCACTTTTCGGTACACAATGGGATAAATGACCAGAGGACCACGAGACTTTTGGAGGACACAAAGACCACGACGGATAAGAGAAGAGTACCACTGTAGAGCTGTTAGATGACAGATGGTAATTTCCCGAACCTGGGAACTGCAGATTACAAACCTAGCGCATTACGAACTGAGCTAATTAAAAGAAAGAAATGAATAAATAAAAGGAAGAAATTATATATTTATGATTCAAATAAGAATTACTAATAAAACCATCTTGTTGGCTGCTTATTAAAAAGGTGGTGTGAAAGACAAAAGTGTACATTTAGTCATAATTTTTTTTACTCAACGATCTCATGTATACATGCATGAATTTCATTCTTTTCTTTTCTCAGTTATATATATATGAAATATACATAAACAAATAGAAATCACAAAGCATTAACCATAGTATAGTTATAATAAAGGAATGTAATTAAAATTACGTATATCAAAGTACTATAGTCCCACTCCACGGATACCCACTAGTGCTTTCCCCTGTGACGTCACTTTCGGACACGCCCCCCTATGACGGCACTTTCGGCCACGCCCCATATGGCATCACTGACACGCCCAGTTATTAATATTCATAATTAATAATTCAAAATTAATTAAAAACCTTCCTACCCCCTTTTTTAACCCCAGGCGACATCTGGTGACTATGAGGGGCACCATTTTCGGAAAAACCCCTATTTTAGCTCTAATTTCCCAATTTTTGACTCCCCTTTTATTAAAAATTTCTCCCCCTTATTAAAAAACCCTTCCTCCCCCTTTTTTAACCCCTGGCGCCATCTGGTGACTATGAGGAGTACTATTTTCGGAAAAACCCCTATTTTAACTCTAATTTCACAATTTTTCAGCCAACCCGTCATTAAAGACCCCTGGTTGACCCACCTATATTTTAAGCCCTCCTTCTCGAACAGTCCCGTTTTTTCTTTATTTCTATTGTGCTTGCCGGAACCACTTTCAAACGAACATAGTACCACTTGGTCTAAGAATTCCACACTAGTGTAGAAATATGCAGGAAAAATAACTAAACAGACATCTCCGTGTTAGATTGTAGTGAAACACCCTATCTATGTCGAAAAACTTGTGTTTGCAGCTAACCACCTTCACACACACTTATGTGCTTATTCAAACGTACCAGGCGACCAGGAACTCTGAAAAGAGCGTGAGAGAGCGCTTGGAATAACCGTCGAGAGAGCTTACGTTTCTTATGGTAGGTTTTATCGGCGGTTGAAGTCAGAGAATGCAAAGTTAGGTCTAGCAGATCGATTCTGGGACCCAACTTTTCATGGAAATGTTGTTTTCTCATAAACAGTGAGTTTTCATAATTTAAATTTCCAAACTTCTGTGGTTCTTTACTGATGTTTTCTATATGCAAAGTATTTTGTGATATTAATCCATCCGTGTGTACTCAATGGACCGTGATTTACTAGCATGGGACCTAAAAAATTTGTGATTTTTCCTGTATTACTCCTTCCGCTAAAGAGTGACTTTTATCAGTTGCTCCTTAGTTTCACTTATTTTACACACTAGATGGCGCTTGTTAATAGTCGTTTTTTCTATCTTACAGTATTTGCGTTGTAATTTTCTGTTTTGAAGCGATTTTTATAACCATCTCACTGCATTTTTATACTTTCTCTCTCGTCACAGTATGTTTTACAGTTATTGTGTCTTCCACTTCCAAAGAATTGTGAAAATATTCACCTATCCACTGAAATGTGTGTGTATTTACAGATATTCCAATACCCTATGCATTTTAGTGATTCTCATTGAATTTACCAACCATTTCGCTGTTTTTCTAATTTTCGTTTATGCATGTAATTTGATTAAACGACCTAGTCACATGTTGTGTCGTAGGTAAAGTATTGTCCATTTCAGGCTATTGTGAGATTTTCGTCGTAAGCAGATATATAGAATCAGATCTGACGCAGATGATGCTTGCGATTTATCTCTTTGGTCGTATGGTTTATTAGAAAGATATAGATAGGGAAGATGTATTAGTGTTTGAACTTTAATTATCTTGTGAGAGAGAAAGCAAAGAATACATAATGAGAGTTTTACGAATCTATGGAGAAACGTGCATCTGAAGAGTTAGTTTAAAAAAACTTGCAATCGGGCTTTCATTCTAAATGCTTGTTGCTTGCCGTGCTAAAACGATTCACTGAAATTCCCCCTCGTATGATTAGCGCGCTTGGCTAGTGATCTAAGGGACCTGGGTTGGAGCCCCGGGTAAGGCATGGCTGTTTGTGTCGTTTTTCTGCTGAGGTCCTGCCATCCTCACAGACCTTCTACTATGGCATATAAACTGACAGGCTCCTGTCAAACCTCTGTGGCAAGCAGCTGCTTGAGGGGATATTTATTTTTTTTTTATTTTATTTATTATACCTCCCAAAACGTTACATTGTAGTTTACCAACTATATTTGTCATCTTCAGGTATGAAGGCGGGAGCTGTGTAAACATGACAGGAATCAATTTCATAGTGTCTGACACATAGTTTTAGCACTTCTCCGAGGAGGCGCTCATAATACGTGTCATCCCAATTTTCAAGCTCCTAATAATGTTCCAATTATATTTCATAACCTAAAGGACAGCCATCTTATTATACAAGGAATGATCAAAAATAAGAAGATGAATTGTGTTCCCAATAATATGGAAAACAGCATTCTCCCTTTTAATTTCATAGATACTTATCAATTTTTAATGGAACAATAATGCTGCTTTTCATCATCTGATAACAGTAGGAGATTTGCGTGCGCTTTAAATCTGAATGTTGTGATG
This sequence comes from Ryuthela nishihirai, assembly GCA_038380435.1. Lineage (NCBI taxonomy): Eukaryota > Metazoa > Arthropoda > Arachnida > Araneae > Heptathelidae > Ryuthela > Ryuthela nishihirai. Next base: position 20,198,844 of record JAWZYU010000010.1, read on the forward strand.
TAGGGTGGGAACACCTCTTTCTCGTGTCCAAAAACATTGACAGAAATGTTGTTCATTTTTACGAATTTAGATATATTTTTCTTTTAAATGTATGTAGTTGTTAAGGCATTCAATTTATTACAGGCTCATTCACAGTTAATACAGGATTTATATATGTGGAAAGCAGTCCCAGTGGTAATGGAAAAAGAGTTAATTCCTAGTTCATTGGTAGCAAAATATCCCGTGCTTTTCCCGGTTGGTGCAGAAGAAGCTTCTAATAGCATGCTCAGGGTTGGAGATCATTTGACAGTCGAAGTAAACACAAGACGGCCATGTCCTATGTGTAAAGCAGAGAAAAAAAACCAACAAGAATTGTGTGTACTAAATGTAACTCTTTGAAAAATTTAGTTTTTGCACTGTTTCGTCAATATTCATGTTACTGCACATTCCAATAAATAATTCAGCGAAACATTAATATATACATCAACTCTTGATTTTTCTTGGCTGATTAACTGGTTTTCCGTGGTACAAAATAATAATAGACCGTAGATATTTAAATTTTTGAGGGCACTGAAGGTGTAAAATGAAACCATTCATTCTCTTTGGAAACGAACTTCCCATATTCCAACGATATGTTATTTTTCTCAGTCTGCTAATCTCCTACTTCCCACCTTCCTAGGGCTACCAAAGGAACTCATTGAGCTATGCAGAATCACACCCTGCTTGTCACTTTGAATAAATTTGCATACCTTGACCTTAGTTCTCGTACTTTTTAGTTTTCATCCTCACGAATCTTTTGAATAATGTCGCGTGTTTCTTCTCATCAGTTCTGGAAGACTAGTGAGCAAATAATTCTTGTTCTCCATTTGACTCTCCTCGCCTCCATTCTCTAAACACTGCTCTTTTTTTTTTGCATTTTTCCACTTCCTTTCGAAGTTTTCTTCTTTCTTTGCTTTCCCGACACTGCGCCGTAATAGTATATTCTTATGGTAATTGAGTGATTCCATCTGTCAAGTCACTGGTTCACATAAATTTTGAACATTAGTTTTTCAAGTAAGCTGAAATCTGGTGTGAAAGAAGATGTTTTAGCACGAAATCAGTTTGTGTTCTTAATGAATGCAGTGGAATTATTTACGAAGTTTCTATTTTTAATGAAGGAAATCGTTTATCAGTAGCAGATACAAATATTGCGGTGCAGATAGCAGCAGTTCTATCGTACATAACCCGCCTGTTGCGAAATGTACATCACGCAAGTTGATGAAAGTCCGATTGCACCCATCGATAAGCGACCCCGTCGTGTGATTTGAAGGAAGGTCAATTCGTATCGCGCAATTGTTGACACAGATGAAAGATTAGAGACTTCGAAAATTTTTTCACTGCTGAGAGTCAATAAAACGTGGTCCGGGGTGAGGTACCGAATGTCTGTTGCGTGTTCTAAAGCGGGTCTTATATGTTACCCCTACAGACCATATTACACCTTAATATCATTTCATAATTACGAATAATTTATTTTTAAATCAGATTTTACTCCTTTTATTAATTTTTTTACCCTATGGTATTTTCTGTGGGACAGTCTTTTAAAACAGTTACTGCGGGATAGTCCTTCTTCTAGTGAAGGTCGAACTCACAAAATACGGGGACCTTGTTCAAGGATTGCATCAACCATCCAGCGAGGGGTTGCCACCCAAAGTTTAGCGGGACTAGGCAAATTTCAGATGAACGTGGACACCAAAGGAGGTTGGTGAAGTTTTAATAGAGTGAACTTTTGATAAGGGGGTTTAATAAAGGGGAGGGGTTTTTAATGAGTGTTTAATTAATAAGGAATAAAAATGGGTAATACAACTTTGGGAGTGGATTTTCTGTGAGTGACTGCTATCGAAAGTTTTGCAATTATTTAGAGACTTGCATCATCCCTTTCTGTGTGAGGTTGCCACCCATGCAATTATTCTGAGGCTTGCATCATCCGAAGTTTAGTCGGTAAGGAACTTATTCGGAGATTAAGGGGGGCTTAAAATATAGGTGGTCAACCAGGGGGGTCTGAAATAAAGAAAAATCGGGACTATTCGAGAAGGAGGGCTTAAAATATAGGTGGGTCAACCAGGGGTCTTTAATGACGGGTTGGCTGAAAAATTGTGAAATTAGAGTTAAAATAGGGATTTTTCCGAAAATAGTACTCCTCATGGTCACCATAAGGCGCCAGGGGTTAAAAAAGGGGGAGGAAGGGGTATTTTAATAAGGAGGAGAAATTTTTAATAAAGGGGGAGTCAAAAATCGGGAAATTAGAGCTAAAAATAGGCATTTTTCCGAAAATAGTGCTCCTCATAGTCACCAGATGGCGTCAGGGGTTAAAAAAAGGGGGGGGGGAAGGGTTTTTTTAATAAGGGGGGAGAAATTTTTAATAAAGGGAGAGTCAAAAATCGGGAAATTAGAGTTAAAATAGGGGTTTTTCCGAAAATGGTGCTCCTCATAGTCACCAGATGGTGCCAGGGGTTAAAAAGGGGAGTAGGAAGGTTTTTTGTGATTAATTATGAATTATTAATTATGAATTATTAATTATGAATATTAATAAATGGGCGTGGTCAGTAACGTCATATGGGGCATGGCCGGAAATGACGTCATAGGGGGAAGGCACTAGTGGGGATTCCGTGGAGTGGGACTATACTACTTATCAATCAGGTTAGGATTCTGGAACTCATCGTCCCCTATTTACATTATTTCTTACGAGAAATTCCTGTCCTATTAACACGATTTCACCTTACACGACTTTTGTTTGAAGAACGCATCTATCATGTCAATCTGAGACTGGGTGTTCCTATCCAACAGAAAAGTCTCTGTGTCTCTGAGTAGTCAGAGTTCTTCCTTTAAAAATATGAAGTTCTGTTCAACAACCCATCGTGATGACCATCCCACTTCTGCACCAGAACTCTCTCCATATAAGCAAACATCGGAAATCGGTGTTCAAACTGAATGTGCACTCATCTGTGAAAAGCTCACTTGTCCACTTGCCTGAGCTCCAAAGATGATGCTTATCTGCATCAGTGAAGTGAGCTGGTTTGCTGAACGGGTGAAGGAGCACAAGCCATCGATCTTCATGAATACAGACCTCGTTCATGCAGACTCTTGTATGCAATATGTTCTTGAAATTGATGTGCTCACTGAGAGTTCGCTAGTTAGTTGCCTTGCTCTCATTTGTTTATAACCTCTTACTATAAAGACAGAAATCTGTCGTCCTGAGCAATTATAGTCCTTTTGCTATCTTCCCCGGTTATTCTACAACCAGCATCTCTTAAAATTCTGTTCAAATCCTTCAAGTACTAGATATTTCGGTCTGAGATTAACCCGCTTCCGTCTTGCCTAATGCTCTCCCTGTATACGATCATCGATACATCTTTGTGATGGGATGAAATTGCTACTTAAGTTAATGTCGAGTTGGCTGTAATGAAAATAAGTGGTTGTCTTGTATAGTAATTAGGGTTTCTGAAATATACAGTTTTTTGATTCCAGGAAAATTTTCCTGATTCCTGGGATCCCGAGAATGGTTGTACAAATTTAGAAAACACGACCGTTTATGTTTATATATTAAAAAATTAAACAATTTACAAGAAATAAAGAAAGACGAGAACATTATATTTTTTATTTACAGCTAAAATAAATTTCTTTGTGAAAAAAATAACAAAAATAAAGCCATTTGACTTAAAATTTCGACATTTACATTCAAATTTTTTTATGTATTTTGATAATAACTCCTTAAAAACACAAAGTATCAATACTGCTATCACTAAGGCTAGTTCCCAACTTAGTAATAAATAGAGCGACTGCGGAAAATGATCTCTCGAATTCAACAGAGGTCGCTGGAATGGTTTTTAGTGAATCAACTGAATGCATAATGTTGGAAGCTCTGTCCCCCGTTGCCTCGAATAATTGCAATTCTTGCTTCAAAACCAGACCTAAACACTGTTGGTGATCCCGAGACAAAGTTGAAAATTGAACAAGTTTTGTCTTAGATTGAATCGTTGGTTCTAACTTGTCCTCAATGTGACGGGGCTCATGGGTTGCGCAGTTTCTTGATTTTCTTCGTCTACTGATTGTGAAGAGTTGAGGCTAGATGGAGATTCGTCTTCGTTGAAAAGTCTAATCAATGTCATTTTAGTAAATTCAAATAATGATTCTTTGTTTGGTAACGATGAAAGGCCACTGCAGAATTCACATAATTTTCCCCAGTATTGAAATACTGAAGCAATGCCGACCAAAGTCGTATTCATCCTCTCATTAATCCGTTTTATTAGAGTTTTTCATCTTCTTGGCGAATTCTGACTTTTGTTGTTGTAACTCATTAATAATGAAAGCAAAATACTCCTTCAGCAGTTCACAGAGTTGCATCACGGCTGCATAATTTCTCTGCACTAATATTTACTGACTGCAGGGTTGAAGAAACAAGAGTTTAGAAACAAGAGCAGCATTTTCTAAAGCATCAATTAATGATTTAGAAACTGCTGATCCTGTTTCTAAAAATCTCTCAATCATGCCCAATAAACTGTCCCAGCGAATTTTCGAATCTAAAAATAGCATCTTTTCACATCCAAATTCTGCTTTCATGTAGTTTTGAAGAATATCATTCTTGAAAGGGACTTGAATATTGAATATTTTTACAATTTTTCTTACCTTTTTTAATGTTCCCTGGAAATTTCCGGGAATTAAAAAACCAATAAAAACATGTGGGTTGGGTTGTTTTACCTCTGAGCGGCACTTTTTTGCACACTATGGGCTAAATGGCCAGGTCACATGGGCCCCGAAGGCTCAGAGAAGGCTGGGGGAGGAGATCCACTGGAACAGCTGTTGGGAGATAGATGGTAGCCTCCCGTCAAGTCCATCCAGCGTGTTCTTTAACGTACAGGTTTATGCACAGGGTATAGCTCTCCCGCACACGGGGCCACGGCTTAACGTCCCATCCGACGGACAGCGGCCTTTTCAAGCCCATCGGTGTCCCCTACTGACCGTGGGCAGGGCGGGGAATTTTTGCGGAGATAAATCTCAACGCTGACCCAGCTGGGACTCGAACCTGGGAACTACAGATTACGAGCCTGGCGCGCTACCGACTGAGCCACCCCCGCCCCTAAAAACATGTGGAATTCTAGGAAAACGGATCCCTAATAGCAATCCTGATTTGCATGCTTATGGTATCATCAGTTAAATGTACACTCCTTTCATTCTTTCGTTTGCAAAAGTTAACGCCAGATTCTTGTTGTTGAAAATGTTTTTTTTTTGGGGGGGGGGGGGAGGAATTTACATTCCCGTAATATTTAGCATCTTTGGCTTTTTATTCTAATTTTTAAGAAGAGTCATTCAATGAGTTCTAGAAGATCACATAACGTCCATTATCGTTAAGAAAGCAAAACTTTTCAGGAAAAAGGATGCGGTTTTTGAAATCTGTGGGATTGTTTGATGAAAAGTTCAAGTCCAGGATAAAAATTCTCTGAAGATAAAGAAAAAAAATATCATAAATCATATATGGTGCATTGGTATGTAATTGATAATTACATACCAATGCACCATATATGTATTTTAATTGTAATTGATAATTGAGGAACGACTTTCGTCATTTCGTTGGCACTGAAGAAGGAAATGTGATACTGTTTCACTCTCTCCACATGCTGGACACTTATTGGAATTACTAAGCCGACATCGAAAGAGGAAATCTTGTAGCGGTGTTACATTCAGTCTTAATCTAGTGATAAGAGTCTCCATAGCCCTGGTGGAAATATCCATGTCCAAAGGCTTTGGAAATCGAGAGATGTGTGGATAAATATCACTTAGAGCTGAGGAGTCCCATTCTTCTCTGTGGCTGTCAATGTAAGATTGTTTGCATATACTTAGTATATCTTCTGCATAAAATGGTGAATCCGGATGAACATAAGAAATGTCAAGAGCCTGTTTTGCAAGTGAATCTGCTTCTTCATTGAGAGGAATGCCTCGGTGACCCGGGACCCAAAGTATTGTGATTGACGAACCCTGAGCAGCAGAAGAGATTAACGTTTGATGTAAATTCAGTATTGCCGTAGGTGATTTGATTTTGGCATTTTGTAAAGCTATTAATGCTGATTTGCTGTCAGAGAGAATTAAATATTTATTATAATTATTTATATTTATTTAACCTTTGATTATATTTGCAAAAGACTTATGAATGGCAAATACCCCAGCGGAAAAAATAAATGTATGGTCGTGAAGACATTCGGAAAGTTGATAGTTGTAATTTTGGCAGGCGATTCCAATTCCCGTGTGGGATCCTGCTCGAGATGCGTCTGTACCAATCCAGATGGCGTCCGCCCACCTAGATAGAATTTCAGAATTAAATGTTGATAATAGGTCCTTGTCAGAAATAGTAAGTCCAAGTTCTCGCTAAAAGTCGAAAAATTCAGTAATGATTTCATAAGGTCTTGGCAGCCGAGGTGTGTGGGGCGGGGGTGGATTCAGTCGGTAGCGCGCCAGGCTCGTAATCTGTAGTTCCCAGGTTCGAGTCCCAGCTGGGTCAGCGTTGAGATTTATCTCCGCAAAATTCCCCGTCCTGCCCACGGTCAGTAGGGGACACCGATGGGCTTGGAAAGGCCGCCGTCAGTCGGATGGGACGTTAAGCCGTGGCCCCGTGTGCGGGAGAGCCATACCCTGTGCACGTTAAAGAACACGCTGGATGGCCTTGACGGGAGACTACCATCTGTCTCCCAACAGCTGTTCCAGTGGGTCCCCTCCCCCAACTTTCTCTGAGCCTTCGGGGTCCATGTGACTTGGCCATTTAGCCCATGGTGTGCAAAAAAGTGCCGCTCAGAGGTAAAACAACCCAAAACAACCCGGGGTGTGATATCAAAGAGTGATTTAATGGCTATTTGATGGGAAATATTGTTTTCTTCCATCCACTGATTAGTCAATGACGCAAAAAAGAGTTGTTTGTTTTGACCATTTATAGAATTTTAGAAATTCAGGTTCTCTACAAATGTTTCTGTATATTGAAGAAATAAGTGATGCCTTTTCTTTTATTGAAATTTTCATGGCCAGATGTTTAGCAAACGTTTGAAGTGTAACTGTTCCAGTTTCAGCATAAAGTAAAGGAAGAGGTGTAGCTTTAGGTAAACCTGAAGCTGCTCGAAATGCCGCATGGTATATTGGAGAGATGGAACTCCAATAACTGTTTGGAGCAGATATTAAAAGTGGAGCACCACAGGTAAAAGCTGTTTTGATTGTTGCATTGACAAGCTGCAGTAAAGGACGGCGATGAACACCTGTACGTGGTGAAGATAAACTGCGAATTATGTTGAATAGTCGAAGGCCTGTATCCGAAGCTATTGCAGTGAGCCGTTGCTCTGGAAATTTATACCGAGTATTTTTTATGTTGCCAGTCCAAGGAACCTGTTCTGTTTCAATCTTTAACGTCGTAAGTTTTAAATGTCGACGACGGCTGATTAAAAGGGCTGAACTCTTGGTGGCTGATAATGTTAGGCCCCAATCTGTAGACCATTGAGAGACGGGATTAAGAAGTGTTGGTACTCTTTTAGTAGATATTCAATGTGAGATCCACTGCAGTATAATGTGATGTTATCTGTATATATAGAAATTTTGCAAGGTGACTTTATGAGAGTTGGAAGATCCTGTATACAGATATTGAATAAAAATGGCGACAAAACACTACCTTTAGGAAAATCAAGTGGTTGATTTTTAACGGAAGATTGAGTGTTTCTCCATCTAACCATGATTGTTCGATTAAGAAGGTATGCTCTGAACCATGTAATGATTTTTCCTTGAAAACCTATTGCTTGGAGTTTCCTGAGTAGAGCTTCTAAATCAACCGAATCATCACATGCTTGTGAAATATCCAGTTTTAATAATATACAAAAAAATCGTCGTTTTAAAGTTTCATTAATCAAATTATGTAAAGGGGCCAAAACATGCATTGTGCTCTTCAGTGGCAAAAATCCATGCACTTCTTCAGGAAAAATTTTATTCTTTAAAACTATTCGCTCAAGTCGATGCCAAATAAGTCGTTTTAGAATCTTTGCTGCATAAGACAAAAGAGCAATTGACCTGAAAGCAGACACTGTGTCTTGCTTAAGTGCCGGCTTCGGGATTGGAATGATAATAGCTGTTTTCCAAGATGGTGGAATGTTTCCAGTGTCCCATGACTGATTAAGCAACTTAAGAAATTGCATCTTGTAAAGTTCAGGAAGATGTTTTAACATTTCTACTGAAACGTAGTCTATTCCACGTGCAGTGTTTCTTTGGCGGCTGAGTGCTATTTTTAATTCTGCAAAGGTAAATGGTGGGTCAACATCAGTGGAATAATTAGCCTTTGATGTAGAGATTAAACCTGATGTTTGTTGAGGAAGTCTTCTTGTGAAGTGATTAAGAAACATTTCTCCCTGTTCTCGTGCGTCAGTGCATGTGGTAGAACAGACCATTATTTTATAAGACTGAACATTATGCTCTTGGTTAATTGCTGTCCGAAAATTTCAATAAATACAATATAAATCAGATGGGAAAGAAATTTTTTCACTCATTCTTTCCAGTAATGAGATTTTTTAGTGCGAATGGTGCGGCGGAGAATTGCGCCTGCTTCTCTACAAGCAATCCAGTCATCTCTACTGAGAGAGCGTCTTGCGGTGTTGAAGGCTCGCTTTTTTCTCTGTAAAGCTTTGCGGCAAACTGGCGTCCACCTCTCTGGAGATCGAATTGTTGGTAATTGTTGAACTTAAGTAGAAAGTTGCAAAGCTGATTGTAGTGTTGAAATTAGATTTCGTACGAATTTTCAATGAGATTGTTGTCTTGTTGTAGAAGGATGTTGGAAAAATGCTTCCGTTCGGTTCGTAAAACTACGTTGGTAAATAGATTCTCCAGGTAGTAAGAATTTATTTGTGCTAGGCTTTAGTTTGATTGGAATAGGGGAATTGTCGCTTCCCCAGATGGCAGCAGTGGTTTTCCATGAGCACCGACCATGCCAGTTTGGTGTGCATAAAGTTAAATCGATAGCAGATCCTGTTGCGGTACTAAAACAGTAAAGAGATCCATCATTGAGCAAACACTAGTTATTTTGAAGTATCCAATCTGTTACCATCTCTCCTGAGCGGGAAGAAGTTATACATCCCCACATTGGATGATGAGCATTAAAGTCTTCGAAAATAATGTCCAAGTTGTGATAAGCAGTAGATAGATAAGGTAGAATTTTGATAGCATCCTCTCCTTTTGGTACATAGCAGTTCGCCACAATTCCCTATAGGTAGTGAAATAGAAACTACTTGAAGTTGTCCTGTATTTAAGTTACGAATAGCATTAGGAGTTCATAGTTCACATGGAAAATCTTTGTGTACAGCAGTAAGTAAACCACCTCCGTGGCCGTCTTGTCGATCGGAGCGGAATATTGTATATCCCGAAAGGCGGAATCGGAGAGAAGGCTTTAACCAAGTTTCTTGAATGCAAATGATTGAAAGAGTTTCAGTAGCCACAAGAATTTGGAGAAAATGAGAGTTCCATTGTGATATATCGAAGGGGAAAATTAATTAGAAGTGGTAAACATTTTTGTGGTTGAAGCTTTTGATTTTCGAGCATTTTGAGATTTTACATCTACGGAAGTAATTTTGTTATGCATTTTAATGTTTGAAGTTGAAGGAAAATTGTTATGTTCCATAGGGCTAACTTCCGTCTCTGTAGGTTTTAAGATGCTTTTCCTTTGTTGGGTTAGGTTGCTTTTATTTTCTGACGAATTTATTTGAAGAATTGCTGATTGAACACACGAAGAAGGTTTATTTATTGATAACACATCAAAATTTCCAATTTTAGGTTATGTTTCTGTTATCAACAATTGTTTCAAAGAAGGAATATCTGTTTGGGTTTTCTCTTCTGATGGTCGAGGTATTACTCCAGATGCGATAACTGCACTAAACAGTTCTGTGAAATGTTTTTCTACATTCGAGATCGCCTTTGTAAAGCCTCTCTGTAACAGTTTTCTGAATTGTTTCAATCCATGATACGTTAACAATGTTGTTAGAATTGTCTTGTGTAATTTGTTTTTTTCACGACAGATGCATGTGATATTTTGCCTTTAATAATCTTATTTCTTGCCTCTTGGTAAGAAACATGATTTGTTGTTTTGTAGTTTAATATCTCCTTTTCTTGTATCCTAGAGGGCAGTGTTGGTCAGTGGTTGTATGAGGTCCTTTACATAGACAACAATAAGGAGTGGATGCATGGCATAGATTGGAGGCATGTTCGTCTCTGCACCGACTACAACGTTGTTTACTCCGACAAGTTTTAGCTGAATGCCCACGGCGTTGGCAGTTGGTGCAGCGGCGTGGTCTTTCTACGAATATGGATGGTCGTTGTAGCTGCCACCATAAATGAACTTCCGAAGGACAATAGTGTCCTAAAATAGTGGCAAGGACAGATTGTGTTGGGATGTATTGAAGTCCTTCTCTACGATAAAAGTGACGTAAATCTACAACTGTCAGATTATCTAATATGAGCTCTTTTTGCAATTCTTCCATTGTAATAGGTATGGATGGTAAGTGTCTCTGTTAATAAAGTAGTTGTAACTGCAACAGAAAGTAATTCTGAGATGTCTAAAATATCTTGAGCACATGTCATGGAAGAAGTGTTCATTACGATATTTTTGATCTTGGTAATATGTACATCTTTAACTTCATTAGGATTGGAAATGTATACTGATAAAGCTCGTTTAAGTGCTTGTGGTTTTGCAGTTGGGATAGGATGGGTTTTTCCCTTAATCATTATACTGAATTTCTGAGGGCCAATGTTGTTAGCTAATTCCACTATTTCATTATGTTTTACAAATTTGGTCCCTGCTGGAGGTAGCTTTAATGGCAATGGGTCATGTTCTTCCATGCTACGTTTTCTTTTATTATCATTTATATTCAGCCATTTGCTGTTCTTGAAAGCTATCAAGAACTGAAGAATATTTTGACTTAAAGTCGTTGAGCAAAAAATTAGAAAACTCTCAAAAAAATAATAAGCCTTTAGACACTCTTGTCTAAAAGTGACAGCAATCTGCCCTTCGCAGGTTGAGATAGTGAAAAGTAATATTCTACATTCGGTAATGTACAGTATAAATGAAAATAACAAAAGAGAAACTTGCTTCTCCTTACGCTGCTTGCATTGGCGCTTTTCCGCCGCTATCGTCTGACACGTGCAAATTTACATAACAGCACACGCACACACATCTGCACTGTTCGACGTCAAAGCGTCAACTCTCCACCAGATTTATATCATGCCATTTGTTTAATATAGTTTGGTGTTCAGTATTTTGACTGGTAGGTACGAATTACAATTGGGAGAAGAATTTATATTTTGCGTAATTGATATGAAAAATACTTATGAATTTGACATTAACTCCAAAATATTATGGGCATCATCAATTATATTTATTTCTTAACTGTTTGAAAGAAATCAAAATAATATATTAAGGTAATAACAAGACCGTTGGTCTGAAATAAAAATTTTATAAGAGCCATAGTACTGCCCGCATTTTAAGACTATAGAGCACGGCTGTATTGAGGCCCTAGTGCGCCCTAGGCCAACACCTCCTACAAGAGAAGGCCGTACAACTACGTCACAGAAAACTGACTACGTCTATAGACCCTATATACCAGGCCGACCAGCGACGATCGGCGTTGAGCGACTACGGTAGTCGCCGATCTCGGCGTGCCCGTACGGTAAGCGGGGGGTTACAGCCGTCACGATCAAAGTTTGCCGCATGGATATTTAATGATATTAACCAAACTAAACTTAATCGTAAACGATGAATGACTACTAACTTATATGTAGATATCATTCATCTACATATTACTAATCGATATATCGCATAAATTAACATTAAAATACAGAAGCAATAGTCAGAAGTATATAATATAGAACGCTGTAAGCCTAATGCACGTTCTTGGTCGAATTCTTTCAACTCACTTTTTTTAAATTTAATTGGATCAGACTGGAATTTAAACACTGTGCAGTTGTTCCTATAACTGTTTAAACAATTCGCAGCTGAATATCTTCCTATAATAATTGTTTTTTTATATACTAAGGATTCGAAAAACTGCGGCGCACATGGCGGCTGCATTGACTATTAACACTAAGTCACGTCACCAGTTGGCATAAGAATGACGGATAGTCGACCTGGTATAGAGGGGCTCTAACGTTGTCATCTTTCTGTGACGTAGTTGTACGGCCTTCTCCTGTAGGAGGTGTTGCGTAGGCCCTTTGGTGGGTGCATTTTGTGGGTGTATCGATTGCGATAGGTGATCAAAATTCTCCAGAACAATTTTCTCGAATGACAAATTATTTATGTAAGTTAACAACAGGCTGTAATGAAAAAAGAAAATAAAAATCCTTAAGCAATCTCCGCAGCTGCTTGCCACACAGGTTAAACGCTAATTTAATCGTCATTTATTGAAGAAGTAATCTTTGTTACATTTTATTTTAAATCATTTATTGAAGAAGTAATCTTTGTTACATTTATTTTACAATTTTATCTTATAATGAACAAAATGCGGTGAAATATTTTTGCGTAGGCTTTTAGTTTTCTTAAGCCCTAGGCACAATGCCTATTGGACAATATGTCCCTGTCCCAGACGAATGAGTCATCCATTTCATTTTGAGCAACATCGTGTGCAGTGAGGACAGGCAGATTGAAGAATTGCGTTCTTGCCAACTGATTGATGAAGAGAATCTTTTCGGAACTGCCCTAAGTAGTCAATTGCAGCAGCGGTTGTTTTAGGCGCATTTGGAGAAGTGAATTAAACTTTCTGGTTGAAATTCTTCCATAGCCTAAGACTGCTCTAGGATTTCACTGTGAGAGGAAAATAGTAGTATCAAACATCGTATCTGAATGGAAAGACGCTTGTTTTCAAAGAGAATGAAGTTTGCTAATTCTACTTTTAACATTCTCTAATACTGGAAATTCGAAGTGATGGATAATTGAGAAATTACGACAATAACAGCAATATTTTATTAGTAACTATAAAACATAATTTTTCATTTATCTCTTAAAACAAACTCCCCCTGGGAGTGAATAGAGAAATATATACACCGAAGAGTCAAAACATTATGACCACCTGCCAAATATGATGGTTCTCCACGTGCTGTCAAAATAGTTCTTATCCAACGAGGCATGGACGCTACAAGATTTCTAAAGGCGTCTTGTGGTGTCTGGTACCAAGACTTTACCAGTAGATCCTTTAACTCTTGTAAGTTAGGTGTTTGAGCCACCGCAGATCGAATGTGCTGTTCCAACAGAAACCACAGATGTTCGATTGGATTGATGTCTGGGGAATTTGAAGGTCAGGGCAATACATGGAAGTCTTCCTCATGTTCTGCGAATCATTCTCGAACAATCTGGGCAGTGTGGCATGGCACATTATTCTGCTGAAAGAAGGCACTACTAGAGGGCTATACCGTTTCCATGAAAGGATGTGCCTGGTCTGCGATAATGTTTAGGTAGATGGTAGACGTTCATAGTTTCCTGCACATGAATGATTAGACCAAGAGTTTCCCAGCAGAACATTGCACAAAGTATTACACTTTCTCCATTGACTTGTTTTCGTCACATGCTGCATCCTGGTGCCAACACTTTCCCTAGGGACGTCCACATGGTGCAGCCGGAAATGAAATTAATCAGACCAGACAACCTTCTTCCAATCATTCAAGGTCCAATTTTGATGCTCGCGTGCCCATTGTAGGCACTTTCGATGGTGAACCGAGGTTAGCATGAGTACTTGGAACAGCTTGCAGCTATGCAGCCCCATTTCCAGCAGAGTTCGATGTATTGTGTGTGGTGACACATTACTCCCATCACCAGCATTCAAATTACGGGCGAGTTGCGCCACATTATGCCTTCTGCTGGGTCGTACCATACGAGATAGCCTTCGCTCACCTCTCGCATTGATGAGCTGTGGTCGGCCTACACCTTGCTGGAGGTTCGTGGTTTTTTCCTTGGACAACTTTTTTTGAAGATACTGACCACATTTGACCGTGATCACCCCACAAGCCTTGTCGTCTCGAAAATGCACTGACCCAGTCATCTGGCCATTATAATTTGGTATTTGTCAAACTCACTTATGTCCACTGCCTTTCTCATCTAAAGAACAAGAATAACACTGATTAACAGAGCTCAGTATCAGGTGTTATTTATACCGTTTCATGACCTTCACACGCACCATCGTTTACCTGCAATTGCTTCGATTTGCATAAAGACGCACTGGTCATAATGTTTTGGCTCTTCGGTGCATATATATATATATATTTACATATGTATGGTTAAGTACTCTGTATTGTAGTCAATGCACACAGTGCATATAAGCAGGCCGGATCTAGGAAAAAATTGAGGTGAAAGGGAGAAACACAATGAAGCCCAAAAAATGTAAAAGTGTGTGTGTGTGGGGGGGGGGGGGGGGAGGGCCCACACACACACACACTTTGGACCCCCCCGTCCAAGAGACTTGATTTTCACTTCACTACAACATTTGCTTCTCCTTTTTACAAGTTTTTTAAAAAAAATTTTTGAAAAATGTGCGAAATATGCATAACTTTCGTAATATTTTGCCTCTATTACCATTGTTAGCATTCTTAAAGGAGGGGATGGCCTCCTGCCCCCCCCCCCCCTGATCCGGCCATACATATAAGTAATACGATGCAATCAATACCGGATAAGCGTGTTTACCATGAAAGTTGCTTTTTTAATAATTCATCTTTTTTGTGAAATGACTTGCAACCTTTGCAGTGTAACTTAGACTTTGAAAAAAAAAAAACTACACAAGTCTACACTTTGAGTCTACCATCTTAGACTTTCACATTGCTTTGTAAGCCACATCTACAATGTTCCTTTTATTTGTCAAAAAAACCTATAGAGTTTAATCTATATTTAAATATTTGAATACTGTGTTTTTCATTTTCGCAAAACATGTCACTTTGAATTCCTAGGCCATAAATAAAATTTCGAACATTGGATTGGATTGTTTTACCTCTGAGCGGCATTTTTTTGCACACCATGGGCTAAATGACCAGGTCACATGGACCCCGAAGGCTCAGAGAAGGTTGGGGGAGGGAACCGACTGGAACAGCTGTTGGGAGACAGATGGTAGCCTCCCGTCAAGGCCATCCAGCGTGTTCTTTAACGTGCACAGAATATGGCTCTCCCGCACACGGGGCCCCGGCTTAACGTCCCATCCGACTGACGGCGGCATTTTCAAGCCCATCGGTGTCCCCTACTGACCGTGGGCAGGGCGGGAAAATTTTGCGGAGAAGAATCTCAACGCTGACCTAGCTGGGACTCGAACCTGGGAACTACAGATTACGATCCTGGCGCGCTACCGACTGAACCACCCCCGCCCCTAAATTTCGAACAAACAAAGCAAATAACTGCAAATTGCTGTTAACCCTACTAACACTAATTTATATTTTCACTGGACATGGTTCGTCATGGAAAGAGCTTTCAGTTTTTATAGTCACCAGCGAGAGAGTTGGATTTCCTTTTTCTAAACCTAAATCTTTGATGTTGCTCATCCGTTAATTGTATTCCCCATGGAAGAAACTTCTTTGGCCACCTCTTTATTCGTATCATTTTAAGACAAGTTGGATTTTATTCTTTCACGACTTCCTTGAAGTTGCCTCTTTATGCTCTTCATATGAAGGTTGGTTTGGGTTGTTTTACCTCTGAGCGGCACTTTTTTTGCACACCATGGGCTAAATGGCCAGGTCACATGGACCCCGAAGGCTCAGAGAAGGTTGGAGGAGGGAACCCACTGGAACAGCTGTTGGGAGACAGATGGTAGCCTCCCGTCAAGGCCATCCAGCGTGTTCGTTAACGTGCACAGGGTATGGCTCTCCCGCACACGTGGCCACGGCTTAACGTCTCATCCGACTGACGGCGGCCTTTCCAAGCCCATCGGTGTCCCCTACTGGCCATGGGCAAGGCTGGGAATTTTATCGCGGGAATTTTATCGCGGAGATAAATCTCAACACTGACCCAGTTGGGACTCGAACCTGGGAACTACAGATTACGAGCCTGGCGCGCTACCGACTGAGCCACCCCCGCCCCCTTTATATGAAGTGCAAGATGCAAAGCTTTGCTCCCTTCATACACTCGTATGAAGGAAGCAAGCTTTACATTTTGCACTTCATATAAAGAACATAAAAAAGACAACAAGAGTGTGTTTCGCTTATAAGCGAACATAAAAAAAAACTCCATGGTAAACACCATAGTCTGGAAGCAATATCAGCTAGAGGAAAATTATATTCCAACACCAAAATTCCACTATATTTACCATTAAATAGATCGTTTGCAATATTCGTTTCAAATTTTGTCATTTTCCACCTCTTTCCATAGTCAGAGGGATTTGTTATAGCTATCGAGAGATTCTGAAAATGCCAATCGTAATATTTGATCAATATCTATCCATCCCAAAAAAGAATTTTTAATTTTCTCTGAAAACAAAAAGGTTGAATAAAAACATTGCTTTTTTGTTTGGAAAAGAAGCTACAAAAACATCGCATTCAATATAAATAATTGAATCACTAAAATACACTAAATGAAAAAAAAAAAGTTTTTTTTTTAAGATTCTGGTGTTAAATTTTATAACCTGCAGTCTGAAATTCCACAGGTCTTGTATGATGTTTGCTCTCATTTTCCAAACGTTGTTGACATAACAAATTTATTTTTATATCATCCTTAATTTATATTTTAACCGGTGGTTTCTTAAACTAATTAAAAATGTTAAAATACTTGCAAATATTTAAAATATTTTCTGATTTAATATTACTATAGAGCAGTGATTCCCAACCTTTTCTGGACCATCGCCCCCTTTAGAAGAGAACAAAAATTTCAACGCCTCCCTAGTCCATAATAGTTAATTTTATATGAAATATTAAAATATTGTTGCATATTTTCTGTATCTAATTTATCTGTTTATTTATCTATTAAAAATCATAAAGCAGAAATTAATAAAACGACAACCAAATGTACAATAAAATTGTTTATTAAAATTTTAAAAATAAACACAGAATCAATAAGAAATAAAAAATAATGAGATAAACACAAAATTAATAATAAATAAAAAAAATAATGAGATGGTTGAGGCTGGTGGAGTGTTAACAATTTGTTAATGTCGGGTTCCAATTTCGTTAACATCAATGCAGATCGCCACGTTCAGTGATGTGTAGTCTGTTCCTCTTCTTTGACAGTAAATTAGCTACTGCACTGAATCCACGCTCAGCCATATAGGACGAAGGAAATGCGATTAAAAACTTCTGTACTATTGCCCACAATCCAGGGTAGAGAACTGGTATTGATTTTTGAAGCCAGAACTCTTGGTATCCATGTTTGAATTTTACTTTGAGTGCTTCGTTAGTCGTGAGTTCTAAGAGTTCCTCTTCCAAATTTGATGATTCTTCAGTATCTGTGTTTGCGAAAGGATCTAAAACCCAACTCGGTATATTCATGTTTAAAATATCTTGGAAACGCTCCGTAAAATCAACATGAAGAACTTCCAAGTGTTGGCAGTAAGTAAGTAAATCTTCCGGTTTTGCAGAGACTGCTGATAATGTGGGAAAGTGGTTTTATTCACCTCTACCTAGATTTCGTTTGAATAGAAGAAGTTTTCCCGCAAAAGCAGCTATGACGTTTTTTGTTTTAATTAAATTCAACTCATCACCTTGCAATTGTAAATTAACTTGATTAAATATTTTAAACAGGTCTGTCAAATAAGCGATGTCATTTTTTGACGTAATCAGGTTTTCGCGCAATTTTTCGTCTCTGTCTTCAAGAAAGTCCAGTACTGAGTCAAATAGATTGAAAAAACGATTCAGACAAACACCTTTAGAGAGCCAACGTACTTCTGTGTGCTGCAGCAAGCGATTGTAATCTTCATCATTTTCATTACAAAGCTTACGAAATAATCGGTCATTCAATGAATTGCTTCTAATCTTATTGATTGCTTTAATAACGTAATGGAGCGACGTATGCAGACGTTCATTCAAATTTTTTGCAACCAAATGCGGACGATGAATTATACTATGTACAGCGAGTACATTTGGTACTGCTTGTTTGAAATGCGCTATGAAACCCTTATGACGCCCTGTCATTGCTGGAGCACCATCAGTAGCAGCAGACAAAATATTGCAAATAGGAATTTCTTTCTCTTGAAAAAACTTTTGCATGGTATTAAATATAGATTCTCCCTTTGTATCAGATTCCAAATTTTTAGCAAATAATAACTCTCCATGAATTTTTTCTTCTTTTATAAATCGTACGTATGATAAGAGTAGAGCTTCGTTATTTGGTAGAGTTGATTCATGGAGTTGAATGGAAAATTTGCAAGGCTTCAAGTAATCACATAATGATATTTCAACGTCTTTTGCCATTTCATCTATTCTTCTTTGCACTGAATTATTACTGAGAGGAATTTTTTTGATGATATCTGACGGTGTCTTATGATGAAGAATAGTTTTTAATATCTCTTTAACTGCCGGCAAAATTAATTCCTCGCCAATTGTGTGTGGTTTTCCTGCTTTTCCGATTAACAATGAAACGTTATATGAGGCTCGTAGTCCATCATCATCTTGTTTAGAAGACGACGCAAAAAGGTTTGACATAGTTGGCTGTTTTAAATATTGCTTTTCCAGTTCTTGAAAATAGGATAAATCTTTGTTCTTCTTATCAGCATGCATTTTATTTAAATGCTCTTGTAGCCTAGAAGATTTCATAGCTTCATTTGAAAAAACTTTTCGGCAAATTAAACACATAGTAATGATTGGTTTGTAGGAGAGTACGTAAATCCATATTTCAAATACTCAATACTGTACTGCCGGCATTTCTTTTTAGATGTAGATTCAGACATTTTCAAATACAAATTAACTTCTCAACAGATTTATAGATAGTTATAAAAATAATGTTTATAATGACTTCCAACACTTATGACTCACGACTATTTTATCACGGCGAAGCACATAAAAATAATAAAACATTCCTAGAGCTTTCGCTTTTATAGATTTGATTTTGTGCACGCATTAATTTGTATGTTTGCGATGCCGGCGCACTTGCTCCGTAAACAAGTCATTTCAAAGCTCCCATATTCTTGTCGAAACATGTTAAATTGCATGAAACGCGTGTTTGCCTACCAACTTGCAAGGACTTGTCACCGTCAATCTATTCTAAACTAAAACAAATTAGGTATAGGTATACCTAATGCTAATTTAAAAATGCTTATTAACGCTATAACAATAAGATAATTTACATAGCTAGATAAAATATTTATTCATGAAAACAGGTATTTTCAAAGTATTTTATATTATATTAAAAAATATTAAATATAATAAATTTATTATTATTATATTATTATTGCATCAAGGTTGATTTGCCTATCAGGACGGACACACATGTCCAACATAATAAGCCTGATATAGTAGTGCATGTTAAGGTATTGAATGAAATTACAATTATTGAAGTAGGAATAACATCTCAGGATAACCTGCAGACAGTAGAGGTTGAAAAGAAGAGGAAGTATGATCTGCTGGCTAATGAGTTGAGCCTAATTCACAAGTGTAATGTTAATATTATACCTTATGTTCTGACGTGGGATGGTATTGTAACTACGTACCATAAAGCATACTCAAAGCGACTTGGAGTGGGAAAACATATTGAAGCTGATATCCAATCTGTGATCTTGAAGAGAACTTTTGAGAGCATCTCAGTCGACTTCAGACGTACCAGTACGCTAGTAGGCGGTAGCAGGGAACTTATTGTCCAAGCTGCAGCTGAAAAGCTGTACATGACGGATGAGGTAGTGGATGACCAGAATCACCAGGAAGACACCACAGAATAGAAGAGATAAAAAGGTTGTCACAGAAAATTCCATTAAATTTATTTATTTATTTGACCGCCCCTCTTGACTGCCTCAACGCCCCCCATTTGCCTCTGGATCCGCTACCGCCCCCATGGAAGGCTCCAGCGCCCATTGGGGGGCGGTATCGCCCCCGTTGGGAATCTATGCTATAGAGCCTTAATTCTCACACAGTGAATTAATATTGGTGATTTAATATTGGTGATTGATCGCACACAATGCAATATTGGTGATTAGTACATACATCATCATGATTAGCACATACTCATATCTATGCTATAGAGCCTTAATTCTCACACAGTGAATTAATATTGGTGATTTAATATTGGTGATTGATCGCACACAATGTATCAATATTGGTGATTGGCTGCTGGCCATTAAAAGTGCAACACCAGGAAAGACAAGAGATATCAAAGCCATATTTAGTGAATACATAGCTTATGTTACAAGGATCAAATGATTACAAATACAACTCGGTTAGACTTGTGGAATACAAAGAAATCAGTATCTTGTGTAGCCACTAGGAGCGGCAAAAACCGGTGGTACACTGTCCGACATTGAGAGAATGAGACGTCGGATGTGTGTTTGGGGAATGTCAGTCCATGCAGTTTCGATACTTAGCCAAAGTTCATCTGTTGTAGCAGCTGCTGGTGTCTGGTGTACTAGTTGTCGTGATATCATGGACCAGACATGTTCAATTGGGGACAGATCCAGTTAATGCGCAGGCCAAAGCAGAAGTGTCACATGGTGACTATCCAGGAATTGTTGGACGATGTATTCCACATGTGGTCGGGCATTGTCATGTTGGTATATGGCACCAGAGAGCCCCTGAAGATAAGGTACGACCTTAGGCTCCAACACCTCAGTGATGTAATGCTGGCTGTTCAAAGTACCGGTAATGCATATGAGGTGCGTAAGTGGGTGGAGTCCAATGACACCCCATACCATAACACCAGGGGCCAGACTTGTATGGCGCTGTATCATGCATGTCTCACTGAGCCTGTTGCCACGGTACCGCCAGATACGGATTCGTGGTGCTGCATATTGAAGCGGGATTCATCTGAAAAGATGATGCTATGCCATTCGCACATCCATGTACGACGTTCTTGGCACCATTGCAGTCGCATATGCATGTGTTGAAGAGTCAATGGTAGCCGAAGCAATGGCTTCTTAGCAAAGATGTCCCGATGCTGCAGACGATGTCGAATCATACATGCAGACACTGGTTGATGTGCAACACAACCTAACTGTTGAGCTAAGATGTTTGATGTGACTGTATGATTATTCAAAGCCATGCACACGAGATGTCTGTCCTGTCGTTCGTTTGTGTGACAGGGCCATTGAGATCCCTCACGTTGGTGAGTTCGTTCCTCCTCTACCCACTGACACCCTATTCTCATTACTGTGGCAGCATTCCATCCAACCGATGTCTCGGAACAACAATCCGTCTTCCTGTAATCCCACAATTCTCCCTCAATCAAAATCGGAAACCTGGTCGTATGGATGCCGTGTTCTTCGATGGGGCATACTTGATCCTTTAGTGCGAAAGAACTGCGAGCAAACACAATTCCAGTGCTTTACACCGGCTATTTGTAATCTCCTCTTATGTCATTTGCAGGGGGCGTTACTGTCACACATGATGTGCTTATGTGCTCCGATTTGAATCATTTACATATTCTCTCATGGGCTATCCATCTTGCACATTTCGGGACAATCTGATGAGTTCTTCCTGGTGTTTCACTTTTAATGGCCAGCAGTATATTTCACACATATAAAAAAACTAATAATTATTACGCAGCTGGTACTTATTTGTGCAATCAGCGCCATCTAGTGGATACAAGCCATAAGGCTTAGCGGGGAAATCTATGTATATAACCATACTAAGGCTTAATAAAGTTATTATTATTATTTAAAAAAATTAAATGTATGATCTCCAAGTTATAAATAAGTTGTGTTTCAAATTTTCTTTTTTAAGTCGGTTGTACAGTACTCGAAACATGTTGGGTTGTTTTACATCTGAGCGGCACTTTTTTTTAACACAGTGATCTACATTTCCAGATCACAAGGACCCCGAGGGCTGAGAGAAGGTTAGGGGAAGATGACTTACTCGGGGCCGTCGTGAAGGAAGCAACGAATCGTGACGTCAATCGCGTGTGCTTACGTTCATCAAAGCGCACTGAAGTATGCTCCAGGAAATATCAATGCTTTCCTTCATGTTCGATACATTTCGCAAATATCGTTCGAAAACGTTTACAAAGTGTTTTATTTTTCAATGAAATTTTGGCAAATTAAATTTGGAAGTCATGCTGCTGATAAATATACCATTTAATTTTACAGTTATTATGCTATTAAATAAAAAATAATTGAAATATTATAAAGTTTTTTACTACTGATAGTTGTAGAATTAAAGTACGAATGTAGATTATATTTCAATAATTTTATTCAAAATCAGATGAATAATAAAACTTTTGCAATGCAGTTGCACATCTTATAATGAAAATACGAAATGTTTCTACCTGATTTGTATATAAAAGCGAAGGTTTATGATACTAAATTGCAAACACAACAGAAATGACACAAATATTACATAACATTTACACCTCTCCTAGGATTAATGCTTTTTTAAACATCTTGCACTTCAAAAAAGAGAATTTTGAGTTACTTTTAAACAATGATTTCTCACTAATAGAGGAACTAAATAATAAATGTTTCAATAAAAAGAAATCTTTGAATATTATTTGCTCAAACATCTCAGCAAATAAACAGGACAAAACATTCTAAAAAAGCCACGAGTTTCTTTCAAGCAATATTTTGAACTGCTGTTTCAAGTCATGCTACATCAGCCATCAGATCAATATTTGATTGCAAATGACTTGTGAATGTCACTCACACGACTAAGCAGATAAACACAATAAAAAATATTTTATTCTGCTTCAATTGCTGACTCAGTAGAGACACATTCACAGATCGACAGACACATTAATATTTGCTTAAAAATGACTGCTGAAAGATATTTAGTCACACAACGTAGCAAATGAACAGAATAAAAAATATTGTAATCATGTATGAGATTCTGCTAAGTAATTTGAATTACTCCCTCAACATTGATAGATATTACATCTATCATCACAAAAATATTTCTTTTGAAATGAAGTCTGAATATATTTTGCTTACACGTATCAGGAAGCGAAGAGAAGAAAAAGACAATTATTTTAACATCTATGATTCTGACACTGTTGGACATAAGAAAACAAAATAATGTTTAAAAAATAATTCTAAGATTGTCATTTTTACTTGTAAACACTGATAACTTTCTTGTTTTTGCTTCTTTGCTATAATTATTTCGCAAAATTTTTGAAACACAATCAATACTTTTCTGTCATAATGTATTAGGCAAAATGCCACATAGACAAACAGCTTCATTATTTAATACAGATCCTACTATAGCAATTATTGTTCTGCAGATGAGAAACGTAAACCCACGGCATTGACGTCACGTCACAAGATATGCAGCTTGGAGCAGGCCTCTAGTTGAGACGGTTATGACTCACTGGACTTGACTGACAGATGGTCGCATCCCGTCAATATCATTCAGCATGTTGTTTAACATGCACAGGATATGGCTCCCTTGAACAAAGGCCATGGCTTAACGTCCCATCCTCCGATGGACTGCAGCTCTTCCATTCCAATCGGTGTCCCTACTGACCGAGGAGGACAGTGAATTTTTGCGGAGATGAATCGCAACTCTGAATAATAAAATTAAAAATGAACGAAGTTAGAATAACAAATATTGGTTAGATGCTGAATGATTGTAGAGATTATTATTAGATACCTATGCAGCCTATTCTGCCTCCAATTCAAAAAAGGTTTCTCTTTTATCTTTTTTGATACTTTTATATCACTATTAAAATTATCTCTCTTATAAACCACGATTAATGATTTTATTCTACTAGAATTAAGACATTGGATGTACACTGCTTTCAGTCAGACAAACAGCGCAGTAAGAAAGCATGAGGGGGATGTGCGTGGGACGAACATAAGAGCGAAAGAAAACCTAATGAGACCAAAGGAAAAAACACACTGGCATGGATTACTGGCGCCAATAACACGGAACTTTCTAACATCGATTTTTCATGCATGCATAGACTGATTCAGCGTTAGCATTGAGCCAGTAGTTTGACAGTCGGTTTTGGGCTTCGTAATCCATGCTGGGTAAACAAATCTAAACGGAGGAATCTGCCCAGTGATGTGATGTACATTGAAACCCTTTGATCATCACCCTCCACCATTAAAATGTGAAATTTCTATCCCAAATAGACTGTTTTCAATATCCGTTTAAAGTTTTGAATTTTACAATATTTCCTCCGTCAGAGGACGCAATGAAAACTTTTGGGAAATTCAAAAACTGAATCGTAATACTTTACCAATATCTATTTAATCCAAAAAGGTTTTTTATTTATCTCAAAAGAATAACAATTATATCTTAAAGCAAGAAAAATGCGTCCCCCCAACACACACACCTTCCGGGGGTAAAAATTAAAAACTATTGTTGTTAGTGGAAACTTCATGGCCAGAGGCGTAGCTTTGGGGGAAGGGAGGGGAAGCCCCCCCCCAAAGTAAATCGGGGTTGGAAAAATTCGAAATGACTTGGTAATATTTAGGTGAGTTGTAATATTGGGATTTTTTTTTTGTCAAATTAAGGGGAGTTGGGAAAATCGAGACAACTTGGCAAAATCAAGGCAGTGTCCCAAATTTGGAACACAGATCTCCCTTTATAATCCTCTGTTGGATTGAAAAATTAAGTCCTGACCTTTAATGGGACGAGATTTAGAATCTAGATATGTCTTTGCTAATGTGGGAGATCTGGCATCTTCCTGCCACTACTTTCTCAGCCTGTGAACAAAGATGTCAGTGAAGAAGAGACGAAAGAGAATTTCCCATTTCATTTCGTCCTAGTTTTATAGTCGTTGATTGAGAATTGCCAAAAGCCAAAGTGGAAATTGCTTAAGAGGTTTCAGAGCTTGAGAGTACTGCTAAACATCCAAAGAGTCTTTATCAGCAAGAGCTTCTTTGGTTAGTAATTTCTTCAAAAGGTTGGGTTGGGTTGTTTTACCTCTGAGCGGCACTTTTTTGCACACCATGGGCTAAATGGCCAGGTCACTTGGACCCCGAAGGCTCAGAGAAGGTTGGGGGAGGGGACCCACTGGAACAGCTGTTAGGAGACAGATGGTAGCCTCCCGTCAAGGCCATTCAGCGTGTTCTTTAACGTGCACAGGGTATGGCTCTCCCGCACACGGGGCCACGGCTTAACGTCCCATCCGACGGACGGCGGCCTTTCCAAGCCCATCGGTGTCCCCTACTGACCGTGGGCAGGGCGGAGAATTTTGCGGAGATAAATCTCAACGCTGACCCAGCTGGGACTCGAACCTGGGAACTACAGATTACGAGCCTGGCGCGCTACCGACTGAGCCACCCCCGCCCCACCCCACCACACTGTAGACATAATTACAGTTTGTTCACATCTGCAAGGACAAAATGTGAAGTAATAGAAACAAATATTCTCGCTCTGTGGGCTAATGAGGAGTTTATCAACGATTTATGCGAAATCGATTATATTTCTTTACCTCTTGATACTTTAAATCATAACATAAAAATGTAGCCTGTTAATGTTAATTAAAATTTGTGCCATGGACTAACGCTTCAATTGAAATAATATCTGCAAACATTAATTTTAATATGGATGGATGAGAAATCACGTATGAGAGTGAACATCTAAAAGCTTTGTTGCATGTGAAAACAAATTTTCGTGTCCCTTGTGAAATCTTTAGTGCAAAACTTGCCGAAAACGAAAATATTTTAAAGAAAATCCATTCGTATGAAAAATGCACAAAATAATATTAATTTTTGTTAATTAACCTATGTTATTCAAGTGTAATATTATTGCTATTGAAATTATGTATAAAATAGGAGCTGTGTAAACATGACAGGAATCAATTTCATAATGTCTGACACATAGTTTTAGCACTTCTCCGAGGAGGCGCTCATAATACGTGTCATCCCAATTTTCAAGCTCCTAATAATGTTCCAATTATGTTTCATAACCTAAAGGACAGCCATCTTATTATACAAGGAATGATCAAAAATAAGAAGATTAATTGTGTTCCCAGTAATATGGAAAACAGCATTCTCCCTTTTAAATTCATAGATACTTATCAATTTTTAATGGAACAATAATGCTGTTTTTCATCATCTGATAACAGTAGGAGATTTGCGTGCGCTTTAAATCTGAATGTTGTGATGTAGGGTGGGAACACTTCTTTCTCGTGTCCAAAAACATTGACAGAAATGTTGTTCATTTTTACGAATTTAGATATATTTTTCTTTTAAATGTATGTAGTTGTTAAGGCGTTCAATTTATTACAGGCTCATTCACAGTTAATACAGGATTTATATATGTGGAAAGTAGTCCCAGTGGTAATGGAAAAAAAAAGAGTTAATTCCTAGTTCATTGGTAGCAAAATATCCCGTGCTTTTCCCGGTTGGTGCAGAAGAAGCTTCTAATAGCATGCTCAGGGTTGGAGATCATTTGACAGTCGAAGTAAACACAAGACGGCCATGTCCTATGTGTAAAGCAGAGAATAAAGAACTAACAAGAATTGTGTGTACTAAATGTAACTCTTTGAAAAATTTTGTTTTTGCACTGTTTCGTCAATATTCATGTTACTGCATTCATTCCAATAAATAATTCTGCGAAACATTAATATATACATCAACTCTTGATTTTTCTTGGCTGATTAACTGGTTTTCCGTGGTACAAAATAATAATAGACCGTAGATATGTAAATTTTTGAGGGCACTGAAGGTGTAAAATGAAACCATTCATTCTCTTTGGAAACGAACTTCCCATATTCCAACGATATGTTATTTTTCTCAGTCTGCTAATCTCCTACTTCCCACCTTCCTAGCGGCTACCAAAGGAACTCATTGAGCTATGCAGAATCACACCCTGCTTGTCACTTTGAATAAATTTGCATACCTTGACCTTAGTTCTCGTACTTTTTAGTTTTCATCCTCACGAATCTTTTAAATAATGTCGCGTGTTTCTTCTCATCAGTTCTGGAAGACTAGTGAGCAAATAATTCTTGTTCTCCATTTGACTCTCCTCGCCTCCATTCTCTAAACACTGCTCTTTTTTTTTTCGCATTTTTCCACTTCCTTTCGAAGTTTTCTTCTCTCTTTGCTTTCCCAACACTGCGGCGTAATAATATATTCTTATGGTGATTGAGTGATTCCATCTGTCAAGTCACTGGTTCACATAAATTTTTAACATTAGTTTTTCAAGTAAGCTGAAATCTGGTGTGAAAGAAGATGTTTTAGCACGAAATCAGTTTGTGTTCTTAATGAATGCAGTGGAATTATTTACGAAGTTTCTATTTTTAATGAAGGAAATCGTTTATCAGTAGCAGATGCAAATATTGCGGTGCAGATAGCAGCAGTTCTATCGTACATAATCCGCTTGTTGCGAAATGTCCATCACGCGAGTTGATGAAAGTCCGATTGCACCCATCGATAAGCGACCCCGTCGTGTGATTTGAAGGAAGGTCAATTCGTATCGCGCAATTGTTGACACATATGAAAGATTAGAGACTTCGAAAATTTTTTCACTGCTGAGAGTCAATAAAACGTGGTCCGGGGTGAGGTACCGAACGTCTGTTGCGTGTTCTAAAGCGGGTCTTATATGTTACCCCTACAGACCATATTACACCTTAATATCATTTCATAATTACGAATAATTTATTTTTAAATCAGATTTTACTCCTTTTATTAATTTTTTTACCTTATGGTATTTCTTGTGGGACAGTCTTTTAAAACAGTTACTGCGGGATAGTCCTTCTTCTAGTGAAGGTCGAACTCGCAAAATACGGGGACCTTGTTTAAGGATTACATCAACCATCCTGCGAGGGGTTGCCACCCAAAGTTTAGCGGGACTAGGCAAATTTCAGATGAACGTGGACACCAAAGGAGTTTGGTGAAGTTTTAATAGAGTGAACTTTTGATAAGGGGGTTTAATAAAGGGGAGGGGTTTTTAATGAGTGTTTAATTAATAAGGAATAA
This sequence comes from Ryuthela nishihirai, assembly GCA_038380435.1. Classification (NCBI taxonomy): domain Eukaryota; kingdom Metazoa; phylum Arthropoda; class Arachnida; order Araneae; family Heptathelidae; genus Ryuthela; species Ryuthela nishihirai. The sequence goes on from JAWZYU010000010.1 coordinate 20,226,821, forward strand.
AAATGGGTAATACAACTTTGGGAGTTGAGTTTCTGTGAGTGACTGCTATCGAAAGTTTTGCAATTATTTAGAGACTTGCATCATCCCTTTCTGTGTGAGTTTGCCACCCATGCAATTATTCTGAGGCTTGCATCATCCGAAGTTTAGTCGGTAAGGGACTTATTCGGAGATTAAGGGGGACTTAAAATATAGGTGGTCAACCAGGAGGGTCTGAAATAAAGAAAAATCGGGACTATTCGAGAAGGAGGGCTTAAAATATAGGTGGGTCAACCAGGGGTCTTTAATGACGGGTTGGCTGAAAAATTGTGAAATTAGAGTTAAAATAGGGATTTTTCCGAAAATAGTACTCCTCATCGTCACCATAAGGCGCCAGGGGTTAAAAAAGGGGGAGGAAGGGGTATTTTAATAAGGGGAAGAAATTTTTAATAAAGGGGGAGTCAAAAATCGGGAAATTAGAGCTAAAAATAGGCATTTTTCCGAAAATAGTGCTCCTCATAGTCACCAGATGGCGTCAGGGGTTAAAAAAAAGGGGGGAAGGTTTTTTTTAATAAGGGGGGAGAAATTTTTAATAAAGGGAGGGTCAAAAATCGGGATATTAGTACTAAAATAGGGGTTTTTCCGAAAATGGTGCTCCTCATAGTCACCAGATGGTGCCAGGGGTTAAAAAGGGGAGTAGGAAGGTTTTTTTTGTAATTAATTATGAATTATTAATTATGAATTATTAATTATGAATATTAATAAGTGGGCGTGGTCAGTAACGTCATATGGGGCATGGCCGGAAATGACGTCATAGGGGGAAGGCACTAGTGGGGATTCCGTGGAGTGGGACTATACTACTTATCAATCAGGTTAGGATTCTGGAACTCATCATCCCCTATTTACATTATTTCTTACGAGAAATTCATGTCCTATTAACACGATTTCACCTTACACGACTTTTGTTTGAAGAACGCATCTATCATGTCAATCTGAGACTGGATGTTCTTATCCAACAGAAAAGTCTCTGTGTCTCTGAGTAGTCAGAGTTCTTCCTTTAAAAATATGAAGTTCTGTTCAACAACCCATCGTGATGACCATCCCACTTCTGCCACCAGAACTCTCTCCATATGAGCAAACATCGGAAATCGGTGTTCAAACTGAATGTGCACTCATCTGTGAAAAGCTCACTTGTCCACTTGCCTGAGCTCCAAAGATGATGCTTATCTGCATCAGTGAAGTGAGCTGGTTTGCTGAACGGGTGAAGGAGCACAAGCCATCGATCTTCATGAATACAGACCTCGTTCATGCAGACTCTTGTATGCAATATGTTCTTGAAATTGATGTGCTCACTGAGAGTTCGCTAGTTAGTTGCCTTGCTCTCATTTGTTTATAACCTCTTACTATAAAGACAGAAATCTGTCGTCCTGAGCAATTATAGTCCTTTTGCTATCTTCCCCGGTTATTCTACAACCAGCATCTCTTAAAATTCTGTTCAAATCCTTCAAGTACTAGATATTTCGGTCTGAGATTAACCCGCTTCCCTCTTACCTAATGCTCTCCCTGTATACGATCATCGATACATCTTTGTGATGGGATGAAATTGCTACTTAAGTTAATGTCGAGTTGGCTGTAATGAAAATAAGTGGTTGTCTTGTATAGTAAGTAATTAGGGTTTCTGAAATATACAGTTTTTTGATTCCAGGAAAATTTTCCTGATTCCTGGGATCCCGAGAATGGTTGTACAAATTTAGAAAACACGACCGTTTATGTTTATATATTAAAAAATTAAACAATTTACAAGAAATAAAGAAAGACGAGAACATTATATTTTTTATTTACAGCTAAAATAAATTTCTTTGTGAAAAAAATAACAAAAATAAAGCCATTTGACTTAAAATTTCGACATTTACATTCAAATTTTTTTTATGTATTTTGATAATAACTCCTTAAAAACACAAAGTATCAATACTGCTATCACTAAGGCTAGTTCCCAACTTAGTAATAAATAGAGCGACTGCGGAAAATGCTCTCTCGAATTCAACAGAGGTCGCTGGAATGGTTTTTAGTGAATCAACTGAATGCATAATGTTGGAAGCTCTGTCCCCCGTTGCCTCGAATAATTGCAATTCTTGCTTCAAATAATCAGGTGATCCCGAGACAAAGTTGAAAATTGCACAAGTTTTGTCTTAGATTGAATCGTTGGTTCTAACTTGTCCTCAATGTGATGGGGCTCATGGGTTGCGCAGTTTCTTGATTTTCTTCGTCTACTGATTGTGAAGAGTTGAGGCTAGATGGAGATTCGTCTTCGTTGAAAAGTCTAATCAATGTCATTTTAGTAAATTCAAATAATGATTCTTTGTTTGGTAACGATGGAAGGCCACTGCAGAATTCACATAATTTTCCCCAGTATTGAAATACTGAAGCAATGCCGACCAAAGTCGTATTCATCCTCTCATTAATCCGTTTTATAAGAGAGTTTTTCAACTTCTTGGCGAATTCTGACTTTTGTTGTTGTAACTCATTAATAATGAAAGCAAAATACTACTTCAGCAGTTCACAGAGTTGCATCACGGCTGCATAATTTCTCTGCACTAATATTTACTGACTGCAGGGTTGAAGAAACAAGAGTTTAGAAACAAGAGCAGCATTTTCTAAAGCATCAATTAATGATTTAGAAACTGCTGATCCTGTTTCTAAAAATCTCTCAATCATGCCCAATAAACTGTCCCAGCGAATTTTCGAATCTAAAAATAGCATCTTTTCACAACCAAATTCTGCTTTCATGTAGTTTTGAAGAATATCATTCTTGAAAGGGACTTGAATATTGAATATTTTTACAATTTTTCTTACCTTTTTTAATGTTCCCTGGAAATTTCCGGGAATTAAAAAACCAATAAAAACATGTGGGTTGGGTTGTTTTACCTCTGAGCGGCACTTTTTTGCACACCATGGGCTAAATGGCCAGGTCACATGGGCCCCGAAGGCTCAGAGAAGGCTGAGGGAGGGGACCCACTGGAACAGCTGTTGGGAGACAGATGGTAGCCTCCCGTCAAGTCCATCCAGCGTGTTCTTTAACGTACAGGTTTATGCAAGGGTATAGCTCTCCCGCACACGGGCCACGGTTTAACGTCCCATCCGACGGACAGCGGCCTTTTCAAGCCCATCGGTATCCCCTACTGACCGTGGGCAGGGAGGGGAATTTTTGCGGAGATAAATCTCAACGCTGACCCAGCTGGGACTCGAACCTGGGAACTACAGATTACGAGCCTGGCGCGCTACCGACTGAGCCACCCCCGCCCCTAAAAACATGTGGAATTCAAAGAAAACGGATCCCTAATAGCAATCCTGATTTGCATGCTTATGGTATCATCAGTTAAATGTACACTCCTTTCATTCTTTCGTTTGCAAAAGTTAACGCCAGATTCTTGTTGTTGAAAATGTTTTTTTTTTGGGGGGGGGGGGAGGAATTTACATTCCCGTAATATTTAGCATCTTTGGCTTTTTATTCTAATTTTTAAGAAGAGTCATTCAATGAGTTCTAGAAGATCACATAATGTCCATTATCGTTAAGAAAGCAAAACTTTTCAGGAAAAAGGATGCGGTTTTTGAAATCTGTGGGATTGTTTGATGAAAAGTTCAAGTCCAGGATAAAAATTCTTTGAAGATAAAGAAAAAAAATATCATAAATCATATATGGTGCATTGATATGTAATTGATAATTACATACCAATGCACCATATATGTATTTTAATTGTAATTGATAATTGAGGAACGACTTTCGTCATTTCGTTGGCACTGAAGAAGGAAATGTGAAACTGTTTCTCTCTCTCCACATGCTGGACACTTATTGGAATTACTAATCCGACATCGAAAGAGGAAATCTTGTAGCGGTGTTACATTCAGTCTTAATCTAGTGATAAGAGTCTCCATAGCCCTGGTGGAAATATCCATGTCCAAAGACTTTGGAAATCGAGAGATGTGTGGATAAATATCACTTAGAGCTGAGGAGTCCCATTCTTCTCTGTGGCTGTCAATGTAAGATTGTTTGCATATCCCTAATATATCTTCTTCATAAGATGGTGAATCCGGATGAACATAAGAAATGTCAAGAGAATGTTTTGCAAGTGAATCTGCTTCTTCACTGAGAGGAATACCTCGGTGATCCGGAACCCAAAGTATTGTGATTGACGAACCCTGAGCAGCAGAAGCGATTAACGTTTGATGCAAATTCAGTATTGCCGTAGGTGATTTGATTTTGGCATTTTGTAAAGCTATTAATGCTGATTTGCTGTCAGAGAGAATTAAATATTTATTATAATTATTTACATTTATTTAACCTTTGATTATATTTGCAAAAGACTTATGAATGGCAAATACCCTAGCGGAAAAAATAAATGTATGGTCGTGAAGACATTCGGAAAGTTGATAGTTGTAATTTTGGCAGGCGATTCCAATTCCCGTGTGGGATTCTGCTCGAGATGCGTCTGTACCAATCCAGATGGCGTCCGCCCACCTAGATAGAATTTCAGAATTAAATGTTGATAATAGGTCCTTGTCAGAAATAGTAAGTCCAAGTTCTCGCTAAAAGTCGAAAAATTCAGTAATGATTTCATAAGGTCTTGGCAGCCGAGGTGTGTGGGGCGGGGGTGGATTCAGTCGGTAGCGCGCCAGGCTCGTAATCTGTAGTTTCCAGGTTCGAGTCCCAGCTGGGTCAGCGTTGAGATTTATCTCCGCAAAATTCCCCGTCCTGCCCACGGTCAGTAGGGGACACCGATGGACTTGGAAAGGCCGCCGTCCGTCGGATGGGACGTTAAGCCGTGGCCCCGTGTGCGGGAGAGCCATACCCTGTGCACGTTAAAGAACACGCTGGATGGCCTTGACGAGAGGCTACCATCTCTCTCCCAACAGCTGTTCCAGTGGGTCCCCTCCCCCAACCTTCTCTGAGCCTTCGGGGTCCATGTGACCTGGCCATTTAGCCCATGGTGTGCAAAAAAGTGCCGTTCAGAGGTAAAACAACCCAAAACAACCCGGGGTGTGATATCAAAGAGTGATTTAATGGCTATTTGATGGGAAATATTGTTTTCTTCCATCCACTGATTAGTCAATGACGAAAAAAAGAGTTGTTTGTTTTGACCATTTATAGAATTTTAGAAATTCAGGTTCTCTACAAATGTTTCTGTATATTGAAGAAATAGGTGATGCCTTTTCTTTTATTGAAATTTTCATGGCCAGATGTTTAGCAAACGTTTGAAGTGTAACTGTTCCAGTTTCAGCATAAAGTAAAGGAAGAGGTGTAGCTTTTGGTAAACCTGAAGCTGCTCGAAGTGCCGCATGGTATATTGGAGAGATGGAACTCCAATAACTGTTTGGAGCAGATATTAAAAGTGGAGCACCACAGGTAAAAGCTGTTTTGATTGTTGCATTGACAAGCTGCAGTAAAGGAAGGGGATGAACACCTGTACGTGGTGAAGATAAACTGCGAATTATGTTGAATAGTCGAAGGCCTGTATCCGAAGCTATTGCAGTGAGCCGTTGCTCTGGAAATTTATACCGAGTATTTTTTATGTTGCCAGTCCAAGGAACCTGTTCTGTTTCAATCTTTAACGTCGTAAGTTTTAAATGTCGACGACGGCTGATTAAAAGGGCTGAACTCTTGGTGGCTGATAATGTTAGGCCCCAATCTGTAGACCATTGAGAGACGGGATTAAGAAGTGTTGGTACTCTTTTAGTAGATATTCAATGTGAGATCCACTGCAGTATAATGTGATGTTATCTGTATATATAGAAATTTTGCAAGGTGACTTTATGAGAGTTGGAAGATCCTGTATACAGATATTGAATAAAAATGGCGACAAAACACTACCTTTAGGAAAATCAAGTGGTTGATTTTTAACGGAAGATTGAGTGTTTCTCCATCTAACCATGATTGTTCGATTAAGAAGGTATGCTCTGAACCATGTAATGATTTTTCCTTGAAAACCTATTGCTTGGAGTTTCCTGAGTAGAGCTTCTAAATCAACCGAATCATCACATGCTTGTGAAATATCCAGTTTTAATAATATACAAAAAAATCGTCGTTTTAAAGTTTCATTAATCAAATTATGTAAAGGGGCCAAAACATGCATTGTGCTCTTCAGTGGCAAAAATCCATGCACTTCTTCAGGAAAAATTTTATTCTTTAAAACTATTCGCTCAAGTCGATGCCAAATAAGTCGTTTTAGAATCTTTGCTGCATAAGACAAAAGAGCAATTGACCTGAAAGCAGACACTGTGTCTTGCTTAAGTGCCGGCTTCGGGATTGGAATGATAATAGCTGTTTTCCAAGATGGTGGAATGTTTCCAGTGTCCCATGACTGATTAAGCAACTTAAGAAATTGCATCTTGTAAAGTTCAGGAAGATGTTTTAACATTTCTACTGAAACGTAGTCTATTCCACGTGCAGTGTTTCTTTGGCGGCTGAGTGCTATTTTTAATTCTGCAAAGGTAAATGGTGGGTCAACATCAGTGGAATAATTAGCCTTTGATGTAGAGATTAAACCTGATGTTTGTTGAGGAAGTCTTCTTGTGAAGTGATTAAGAAACATTTCTCCCTGTTCTCGTGCGTCAGTGCATGTGGTAGAACAGACCATTATTTTATAAGACTGAACATTATGCTCTTGGTTAATTGCTGTCCGAAAATTTCAATAAATACAATATAAATCAGATGGGAAAGAAATTTTTTCACTCATTCTTTCCAGTAATGAGATTTTTTAGTGCGAATGGTGCGGCGGAGAATTGCGCCTGCTTCTCTACAAGCAATCCAGTCATCTCTACTGAGAGAGCGTCTTGCGGTGTTGAAGGCTCGCTTTTTTCTCTGTAAAGCTTTGCGGCAAACTGGCGTCCACCTCTCTGGAGATCGAATTGTTGGTAATTGTTGAACTTAAGTAGAAAGTTGCAAAGCTGATTGTAGTGTTGAAATTAGATTTCGTACGAATTTTCAATGAGATTGTTGTCTTGTTGTAGAAGGATGTTGGAAAAATGCTTCCGTTCGGTTCGTAAAACTACGTTGGTAAATAGATTCTCCAGGTAGTAAGAATTTATTTGTGCTAGGCTTTAGTTTGATTGGAATAGGGGAATTGTCGCTTCCCCAGATGGCAGCAGTGGTTTTCCATGAGCACCGACCATGCCAGTTTGGTGTGCATAAAGTTAAATCGATAGCAGATCCTGTTGCGGTACTAAAACAGTAAAGAGATCCATCATTGAGCAAACACTAGTTATTTTGAAGTATCCAATCTGTTACCATCTCTCCTGAGCGGGAAGAAGTTATACATCCCCACATTGGATGATGAGCATTAAAGTCTTCGAAAATAATGTCCAAGTTGTGATAAGCAGTAGATAGATAAGGTAGAATTTTGATAGCATCCTCTCCTTTTGGTACATAGCAGTTCGCCACAATTCCCTATAGGTAGTGAAATAGAAACTACTTGAAGTTGTCCTGTATTTAAGTTACGAATAGCATTAGGAGTTCATAGTTCACATGGAAAATCTTTGTGTACAGCAGTAAGTAAACCACCTCCGTGGCCGTCTTGTCGATCGGAGCGGAATATTGTATATCCCGAAAGGCGGAATTGGAGAGAAGGCTTTAACCAAGTTTCTTGAATGCAAATGATTGAAAGAGTTTCAGTAGCCACAAGAATTTGGAGAAAATGAGAGTTCCATTGTGATATATCGAAGGGGAAAATTAATTAGAAGTGGTAAACATTTTTGTGGTTGAAGCTTTTGATTTTCGAGCATTTTGAGATTTTACATCTACGGAAGTAATTTTGTTATGCATTTTAATGTTTGAAGTTGAAGGAAAATTGTTATGTTCCATAGGGCTAACTTCCGTCTCTGTAGGTTTTAAGATGCTTTTCCTTTGTTGGGTTAGGTTGCTTTTATTTTCTGACGAATTTATTTGAAGAATTGCTGATTGAACACACGAAGAAGGTTTATTTATTGATAACACATCAAAATTTCCAATTTTAGGTTATGTTTCTGTTATCAACAATTGTTTCAAAGAAGGAATATCTGTTTGGGTTTTCTCTTCTGATGGTCGAGGTATTACTCCAGATGCGATAACTGCACTAAACAGTTCTGTGAAATGTTTTTCTACATTCGAGATCGCCTTTGTAAAGCCTCTCTGTAACAGTTTTCTGAATTGTTTCAATCCATGATACGTTAACAATGTTGTTAGAATTGTCTTGTGTAATTTGTTTTTTTCACGACAGATGCATGTGATATTTTGCCTTTAATAATCTTATTTCTTGCCTCTTGGTAAGAAACATGATTTGTTGTTTTGTAGTTTAATATCTCCTTTTCTTGTATCCTAGAGGGCAGTGTTGGTCAGTGGTTGTATGAGGTCCTTTACATAGACAACAATAAGGAGTGGATGCATGGCATAGATTGGAGGCATGTTCGTCTCTGCACCGACTACAACGTTGTTTACTCCGACAAGTTTTAGCTGAATGCCCACGGCGTTGGCAGTTGGTGCAGCGGCGTGGTCTTTCTACGAATATGGATGGTCGTTGTAGCTGCCACCATAAATGAACTTCCGAAGGACAATAGTGTCCTAAAATAGTGGCAAGGACAGATTGTGTTGGGATGTATTGAAGTCCTTCTCTACGATAAAAGTGACGTAAATCTACAACTGTCAGATTATCTAATATGAGCTCTTTTTGCAATTCTTCCATTGTAATAGGTATGGATGGTAAGTGTCTCTGTTAATAAAGTAGTTGTAACAGCAACAGAAAGTAATTCTGAGATGTCTAAAATATCTTGAGCACATGTCATGGAAGAAGTGTTCATTACGATATTTTTGATCTTGGTAATATGTGCATCTTTAACTTCATTAGGATTGGAAATGTATACTGATAAAGCTCGTTTAAGTGCTTGTGGTTTTGCAGTTGGGATAGGATGGGTTTTTCCCTTAATCATTATACTGAATTTCTGAGGGCCAATGTTGTTAGCTAATTCCACTATTTCATTATGTTTTACAAATTTGGTCCCTGCTGGAGGTAGCTTTAATGGCAATGGGTCATGTTCTTCCATGCTACGTTTTCTTTTATTATCATTTATATTCAGCCATTTGCTGTTCTTGAAAGCTATCAAGAACTGAAGAATATTTTGACTTAAAGTCGTTGAACAAAAAATTAGAAAACTCTCAAAAAAATAATAAGCCTTTAGACACTCTTGTCTAAAAGTGACAGCAATCTGCCCTTCGCAGGTTGAGATAGTGAAAAGTAATATTCTACATTCGGTAATGTACAGTATAAATGAAAATAACAAAAGAGAAACTTGCTTCTCCTTACGCTGCTTGCATTGGCGCTTTTCCGCCGCTATCGTCTGACACGTGCAAATTTACATAACAGCACACGCACACACATCTGCACTGTTCGACGTCAAAGCGTCAACTCTCCACCAGATTTATATCATGCCATTTGTTTAATATAGTTTGGTGTTCAGTATTTTGACTGGTAGGTACGAATTACAATTGGGAGAAGAATTTATATTTTGCGTAATTGATATGAAAAATACTTATGAATTTGACATTAACTCCAAAATATTATGGGCATCATCAATTATATTTATTTCTTAACTGTTTGAAAGAAATCAAAATAATATATTAAGGTAATAACAAGACCGTTGGTCTGAAATAAAAATTTTATAAGAGCCATAGTACTGCCCGCATTTTAAGACTATAGAGCACGGCTGTATTGAGGCCCTAGTGCGCCCTAGGCCAACACCTCCTACAAGAGAAGGCCGTACAACTACGTCACAGAAAACTGACTACGTCTATAGACCCTATATACCAGGCCGACCAGCGACGATCGGCGTTGAGCGACTACGGTAGTCGCCGATCTCGGCGTGCCCGTACGGTAAGCGGGGGGTTACAGCCGTCACGATCAAAGTTTGCCGCATGGATATTTAATGATATTAACCAAACTAAACTTAATCGTAAACGATGAATGACTACTAACTTATATGTAGATATCATTCATCTACATATTACTAATCGATATATCGCATAAATTAACATTAAAATACAGAAGCAATAGTCAGAAGTATATAATATAGAACGCTGTAAGCCTAATGCACGTTCTTGGTCGAATTCTTTCAACTCACTTTTTTTAAATTTAATTGGATCAGACTGGAATTTAAACACTGTGCAGTTGTTCCTATAACTGTTTAAACAATTCGCAGCTGAATATCTTCCTATAATAATTGTTTTTTTATATACTAAGGATTCGAAAAACTGCGGCGCACATGGCGGCTGCATTGACTATTAACACTAAGTCACGTCACCAGTTGGCATAAGAATGACGGATAGTCGACCTGGTATAGAGGGGCTCTAACGTTGTCATCTTTCTGTGACGTAGTTGTACGGCCTTCTCCTGTAGGAGGTGTTGCGTAGGCCCTTTGGTGGGTGCATTTTGTGGGTGTATCGATTGCGATAGGTGATCAAAATTCTCCAGAACAATTTTCTCGAATGACAAATTATTTATGTAAGTTAACAACAGGCTGTAATGAAAAAAGAAAATAAAAATCCTTAAGCAATCTCCGCAGCTGCTTGCCACACAGGTTAAACGCTAATTTAATCGTCATTTATTGAAGAAGTAATCTTTGTTACATTTTATTTTAAATCATTTATTGAAGAAGTAATCTTTGTTACATTTATTTTACAATTTTATCTTATAATGAACAAAATGCGGTGAAATATTTTTGCGTAGGCTTTTAGTTTTCTTAAGCCCTAGGCACAATGCCTATTGGACAATATGTCCCTGTCCCAGACGAATGAGTCATCCATTTCATTTTGAGCAACATCGTGTGCAGTGAGGACAGGCAGATTGAAGAATTGCGTTCTTGCCAACTGATTGATGAAGAGAATCTTTTCGGAACTGCCCTAAGTAGTCAATTGCAGCAGCGGTTGTTTTAGGCGCATTTGGAGAAGTGAATTAAACTTTCTGGTTGAAATTCTTCCATAGCCTAAGACTGCTCTAGGATTTCACTGTGAGAGGAAAATAGTAGTATCAAACATCGTATCTGAATGGAAAGACGCTTGTTTTCAAAGAGAATGAAGTTTGCTAATTCTACTTTTAACATTCTCTAATACTGGAAATTCGAAGTGATGGATAATTGAGAAATTACGACAATAACAGCAATATTTTATTAGTAACTATAAAACATAATTTTTCATTTATCTCTTAAAACAAACTCCCCCTGGGAGTGAATAGAGAAATATATACACCGAAGAGTCAAAACATTATGACCACCTGCCAAATATGATGGTTCTCCACGTGCTGTCAAAATAGTTCTTATCCAACGAGGCATGGACGCTACAAGATTTCTAAAGGCGTCTTGTGGTGTCTGGTACCAAGACTTTACCAGTAGATCCTTTAACTCTTGTAAGTTACGTGTTTGAGCCACCGCAGATCGAATGTGCTGTTCCAACAGAAACCACAGATGTTCGATTGGATTGATGTCTGGGGAATTTGAAGGTCAGGGCAATACATGGAAGTCTTCCTCATGTTCTGCGAATCATTCTCGAACAATCTGGGCAGTGTGGCATGGCACATTATTCTGCTGAAAGAAGGCACTACTAGAGGGCTATACCGTTTCCATGAAAGGATGTGCCTGGTCTGCGATAATGTTTAGGTAGATGGTAGACGTTCATAGTTTCCTGCACATGAATGATTAGACCAAGAGTTTCCCAGCAGAACATTGCACAAAGTATTACACTTTCTCCATTGACTTGTTTTCGTCACATGCTGCATCCTGGTGCCAACACTTTCCCTAGGGACGTCCACATGGTGCAGCCGGAAATGAAATTAATCAGACCAGACAACCTTCTTCCAATCATTCAAGGTCCAATTTTGATGCTCGCGTGCCCATTGTAGGCACTTTCGATGGTGAACCGAGGTTAGCATGAGTACTTGGAACAGCTTGCAGCTATGCAGCCCCATTTCCAGCAGAGTTCGATGTATTGTGTGTGGTGACACATTACTCCCATCACCAGCATTCAAATTACGGGCGAGTTGCGCCACATTATGCCTTCTGCTGGGTCGTACCATACGAGATAGCCTTCGCTCACCTCTCGCATTGATGAGCTGTGGTCGGCCTACACCTTGCTGGAGGTTCGTGGTTTTTTCCTTGGACAACTTTTTTTGAAGATACTGACCACATTTGACCGTGATCACCCCACAAGCCTTGTCGTCTCGAAAATGCACTGACCCAGTCATCTGGCCATTATAATTTGGTATTTGTCAAACTCACTTATGTCCACTGCCTTTCTCATCTAAAGAACAAGAATAACACTGATTAACAGAGCTCAGTATCAGGTGTTATTTATACCGTTTCATGACCTTCACACGCACCATCGTTTACCTGCAATTGCTTCGATTTGCATAAAGACGCACTGGTCATAATGTTTTGGCTCTTCGGTGCATATATATATATATATTTACATATGTATGGTTAAGTACTCTGTATTGTAGTCAATGCACACAGTGCATATAAGCAGGCCGGATCTAGGAAAAAATTGAGGTGAAAGGGAGAAACACAATGAAGCCCAAAAAATGTAAAAGTGTGTGTGTGGGGGGGGGGGGGAGGGCCCACACACACACACTTTGGACCCCCCCGTCCAAGAGACTTGATTTTCACTTCACTACAACATTTGCTTCTCCTTTTTACAAGTTTTTTAAAAAAAATTTTTGAAAAATGTGCGAAATATGCATAACTTTCGTAATATTTTGCCTCTATTACCATTGTTAGCATTCTTAAAGGAGGGGATGGCCTCCTGCCCCCCCCCCCTGATCCGGCCATACATATAAGTAATACGATGCAATCAATACCGGATAAGCGTGTTTACCATGAAAGTTGCTTTTTTAATAATTCATCTTTTTTGTGAAATGACTTGCAACCTTTGCAGTGTAACTTAGACTTTGAAAAAAAAAAAAACTACACAAGTCTACACTTTGAGTCTATCATCTTAGACTTTCACATTGCTTTGTAAGCCACATCTACAATGTTCCTTTTATTTGTCAAAAAAACCTATAGAGTTTAATCTATATTTAAATATTTGAATACTGTGTTTTTCATTTTCGCAAAACATGTCACTTTGAATTCCTAGGCCATAAATAAAATTTCGAACATTGGATTGGATTGTTTTACCTCTGAGCGGCATTTTTTTGCACACCATGGGCTAAATGACCAGGTCACATGGACCCCGAAGGCTCAGAGAAGGTTGGGGGAGGGAACCGACTGGAACAGCTGTTGGGAGACAGATGGTAGCCTCCCGTCAAGGCCATCCAGCGTGTTCTTTAACGTGCACAGAATATGGCTCTCCCGCACACGGGGCCCCGGCTTAACGTCCCATCCGACTGACGGCGGCATTTTCAAGCCCATCGGTGTCCCCTACTGACCGTGGGCAGGGCGGGAAAATTTTGCGGAGAAGAATCTCAACGCTGACCTAGCTGGGACTCGAACCTGGGAACTACAGATTACGATCCTGGCGCGCTACCGACTGAACCACCCCCGCCCCTAAATTTCGAACAAACAAAGCAAATAACTGCAAATTGCTGTTAACCCTACTAACACTAATTTATATTTTCACTGGACATGGTTCGTCATGGAAAGAGCTTTCAGTTTTTATAGTCACCAGCGAGAGAGTTGGATTTCCTTTTTCTAAACCTAAATCTTTGATGTTGCTCATCCGTTAATTGTATTCCCCATGGAAGAAACTTCTTTGGCCACCTCTTTATTCGTATCATTTTAAGACAAGTTGGATTTTATTCTTTCACGACTTCCTTGAAGTTGCCTCTTTATGCTCTTCATATGAAGGTTGGTTTGGGTTGTTTTACCTCTGAGCGACACTTTTTTTGCACACCATGGGCTAAATGGCCAGGTCACATGGACCCCGAAGGCTCAGAGAAGGTTGGAGGAGGGAACCCACTGGAACAGCTGTTGGGAGACAGATGGTAGCCTCCCGTCAAGGCCATCCAGCGTGTTCGTTAACGTGCACAGGGTATGGCTCTCCCGCACACGTGGCCACGGCTTAACGTCTCATCCGACTGACGGCGGCCTTTCCAAGCCCATCGGTGTCCCCTACTGGCCATGGGCAAGGCTGGGAATTTTATCGCGGGAATTTTATCGCGGAGATAAATCTCAACACTGACCCAGTTGGGACTCGAACCTGGGAACTACAGATTACGAGCCTGGCGCGCTACCGACTGAGCCACCCCCGCCCCCTTTATATGAAGTGCAAGATGCAAAGCTTTGCTCCCTTCATACACTCGTATGAAGGAAGCAAGCTTTACATTTTGCACTTCATATAAAGAACATAAAAAAGACAACAAGAGTGTGTTTCGCTTATAAGCGAACATAAAAAAAAACTCCATGGTAAACACCATAGTCTGGAAGCAATATCAGCTAGAGGAAAATTATATTCCAACACCAAAATTCCACTATATTTACCATTAAATAGATCGTTTGCAATATTCGTTTCAAATTTTGTCATTTTCCACCTCTTTCCATAGTCAGAGGGATTTGTTATAGCTATCGAGAGATTCTGAAAATGCCAATCGTAATATTTGATCAATATCTATCCATCCCAAAAAAGAATTTTTAATTTTCTCTGAAAACAAAAAGGTTGAATAAAAACATTGCTTTTTTGTTTGGAAAAGAAGCTACAAAAACATCGCATTCAATATAAATAATTGAATCACTAAAATACACTAAATGAAAAAAAAAAAGTTTTTTTTTTTAAGATTCTGGTGTTAAATTTTATAACCTGCAGTCTGAAATTCCACAGGTCTTGTATGATGTTTGCTCTCATTTTCCAAACGTTGTTGACATAACAAATTTATTTTTATATCATCCTTAATTTATATTTTAACCGGTGGTTTCTTAAACTAATTAAAAATGTTAAAATACTTGCAAATATTTAAAATATTTTCTGATTTAATATTACTATAGAGCAGTGATTCCCAACCTTTTCTGGACCATCGCCCCCTTTAGAAGAGAACAAAAATTTCAACGCCTCCCTAGTCCATAATAGTTAATTTTATATGAAATATTAAAATATTGTTGCATATTTTCTGTATCTAATTTATCTGTTTATTTATCTATTAAAAATCATAAAGCAGAAATTAATAAAACGACAACCAAATGTACAATAAAATTGTTTATTAAAATTTTAAAAATAAACACAGAATCAATAAGAAATAAAAAATAATGAGATAAACACAAAATTAATAATAAATAAAAAAAATAATGAGATGGTTGAGGCTGGTGGAGTGTTAACAATTTGTTAATGTCGGGTTCCAATTTCGTTAACATCAATGCAGATCGCCACGTTCAGTGATGTGTAGTCTGTTCCTCTTCTTTGACAGTAAATTAGCTACTGCACTGAATCCACGCTCAGCCATATAGGACGAAGGAAATGCGATTAAAAACTTCTGTACTATTGCCCACAATCCAGGGTAGAGAACTGGTATTGATTTTTGAAGCCAGAACTCTTGGTATCCATGTTTGAATTTTACTTTGAGTGCTTCGTTAGTCGTGAGTTCTAAGAGTTCCTCTTCCAAATTTGATGATTCTTCAGTATCTGTGTTTGCGAAAGGATCTAAAACCCAACTCGGTATATTCATGTTTAAAATATCTTGGAAACGCTCCGTAAAATCAACATGAAGAACTTCCAAGTGTTGGCAGTAAGTAAGTAAATCTTCCGGTTTTGCAGAGACTGCTGATAATGTGGGAAAGTGGTTTTATTCACCTCTACCTAGATTTCGTTTGAATAGAAGAAGTTTTCCCGCAAAAGCAGCTATGACGTTTTTTGTTTTAATTAAATTCAACTCATCACCTTGCAATTGTAAATTAACTTGATTAAATATTTTAAACAGGTCTGTCAAATAAGCGATGTCATTTTTTGACGTAATCAGGTTTTCGCGCAATTTTTCGTCTCTGTCTTCAAGAAAGTCCAGTACTGAGTCAAATAGATTGAAAAAACGATTCAGACAAACACCTTTAGAGAGCCAACGTACTTCTGTGTGCTGCAGCAAGCGATTGTAATCTTCATCATTTTCATTACAAAGCTCACCAAATAATCGGTCATTCAATGAATTGCTTCTAATCTTATTGATTGCTTTAATAACGTAATGGAGCGACGTATGCAGACGTTCATTCAAATTTTTTGCAACCAAATGCGGACGATGAATTATACTATGTACAGCGAGTACATTTGGTACTGCTTGTTTGAAATGCGCTATGAAACCCTTATGACGCCCTGTCATTGCTGGAGCACCATCAGTAGCAGCAGACAAAATATTGCAAATAGGAATTTCTTTCTCTTGAAAAAACTTTTGCATGGTATTAAATATAGATTCTCCCTTTGTATCAGATTCCAAATTTTTAGCAAATAATAACTCTCCATGAATTTTTTCTTCTTTTATAAATCGTACGTATGATAAGAGTAGAGCTTCGTTATTTGGTAGAGTTGATTCATGGAGTTGAATGGAAAATTTGCAAGGCTTCAAGTAATCACATAATGATATTTCAACGTCTTTTGCCATTTCATCTATTCTTCTTTGCACTGAATTATTACTGAGAGGAATTTTTTTGATGATATCTGACGGTGTCTTATGATGAAGAATAGTTTTTAATATCTCTTTAACTGCCGGCAAAATTAATTCCTCGCCAATTGTGTGTGGTTTTCCTGCTTTTGCGATTAACAATGAAACGTTATATGAGGCTCGTAGTCCATCATCATCTTGTTTAGAAGACGACGCAAAAAGGTTTGACATAGTTGGCTGTTTTAAATATTGCTTTTCCAGTTCTTGAAAATAGGATAAATCTTTGTTCTTCTTATCAGCATGCATTTTATTTAAATGCTCTTGTAGCCTAGAAGATTTCATAGCTTCATTTGAAAAAACTTTTCGGCAAATTAAACACATAGGTAATGATTGGTTTGTAGGAGAGTACGTAAATCCATATTTCAAATACTCAATACTGTACTGCCGGCATTTCTTTTTAGATGTAGATTCAGACATTTTCAAATACAAATTAACTTCTCAACAGATTTATAGATAGTTATAAAAATAATGTTTATAATGACTTCCAACACTTATGACTCACGACTATTTTATCACGGCGAAGCACATAAAAATAATAAAACATTCCTAGAGCTTTCGCTTTTATAGATTTGATTTTGTGCACGCATTAATTTGTATGTTTGCGATGCCGGCGCACTTGCTCCGTAAACAAGTCATTTCAAAGCTCCCATATTCTTGTCGAAACATGTTAAATTGCATGAAACGCGTGTTTGCCTACCAACTTGCAAGGACTTGTCACCGTCAATCTATTCTAAACTAAAACAAATTAGGTATAGGTATACCTAATGCTAATTTAAAAATGCTTATTAACGCTATAACAATAAGATAATTTACATAGCTAGATAAAATATTTATTCATGAAAACAGGTATTTTCAAAGTATTTTATATTATATTAAAAAATATTAAATATAATAAATTTATTATTATTATATTATTATTGCATCAAGGTTGATTTGCCTATCAGGACGGACACACATGTCCAACATAATAAGCCTGATATAGTAGTGCATGTTAAGGTATTGAATGAAATTACAATTATTGAAGTAGGAATAACATCTCAGGATAACCTGCAGACAGTAGAGGTTGAAAAGAAGAGGAAGTATGATCTGCTGGCTAATGAGTTGAGCCTAATTCACAAGTGTAATGTTAATATTATACCTTATGTTCTGACGTGGGATGGTATTGTAACTACGTACCATAAAGCATACTCAAAGCGACTTGGAGTGGGAAAACATATTGAAGCTGATATCCAATCTGTGATCTTGAAGAGAACTTTTGAGAGCATCTCAGTCGACTTCAGACGTACCAGTACGCTAGTAGGCGGTAGCAGGGAACTTATTGTCCAAGCTGCAGCTGAAAAGCTGTACATGACGGATGAGGTAGTGGATGACCAGAATCACCAGGAAGACACCACAGAATAGAAGAGATAAAAAGGTTGTCACAGAAAATTCCATTAAATTTATTTATTTATTTGACCGCCCCTCTTGACTGCCTCAACGTCCCCCATTTGCCTCTGGATCCGCTACCGCCCCCATGGAAGGCTCCAGCGCCCATTGGGGGGCGGTATCGCCCCCGTTGGGAATCTATGCTATAGAGCCTTAATTCTCACACAGTGAATTAATATTGGTGATTTAATATTGGTGATTGATCGCACACAATGCAATATTGGTGATTAGTACATACATCATCATGATTAGCACATACTCATATCTATGCTATAGAGCCTTAATTCTCACACAGTGAATTAATATTGGTGATTTAATATTGGTGATTGATCGCACACAATGTATCAATATTGGTGATTGGCTGCTGGCCATTAAAAGTGCAACACCAGGAAAGACAAGAGATATCAAAGCCATATTTAGTGAATACATAGCTTATGTTACAAGGATCAAATGATTACAAATACAACTCGGTTAGACTTGTGGAATACAAAGAAATCAGTATCTTGTGTAGCCACTAGGAGCGGCAAAAACCGGTGGTACACTGTCCGACATTGAGAGAATGAGACGTCGGATGTGTGTTTGGGGAATGTCAGTCCATGCAGTTTCGATACGTAGCCAAAGTTCATCTGTTGTAGCAGCTGCTGGTGTCTGGTGTACTAGTTGTCGTGATATCATGGACCAGACATGTTCAATTGGGGACAGATCCAGTTAATGCGCAGGCCAAAGCAGAAGTGTCACATGGTGACTATCCAGGAATTGTTGGACGATGTATTCCACATGTGGTCGGGCATTGTCATGTTGGTATATGGCACCAGAGAGCCCCTGAAGATAAGGTACGACCTTAGGCTCCAACACCTCAGTGATGTAATGCTGGCTGTTCAAAGTACCGGTAATGCATATGAGGTGCGTAAGTGGGTGGAGTCCAATGACACCCCATACCATAACACCAGGGGCCAGACTTGTATGGCGCTGTATCATGCATGTCTCACTGAGCCTGTTGCCACGGTACCGCCAGATACGGATTCGTGGTGCTGCATATTGAAGCGGGATTCATCTGAAAAGATGATGCTATGCCATTCGCACATCCATGTACGACGTTCTTGGCACCATTGCAGTCGCATATGCATGTGTTGAAGAGTCAATGGTAGCCGAAGCAATGGCTTCTTAGCAAAGATGTCCCGATGCTGCAGACGATGTCGAATCATACATGCAGACACTGGTTGATGTGCAACACAACCTAACTGTTGAGCTAAGATGTTTGATGTGACTGTATGATTATTCAAAGCCATGCACACGAGATGTCTGTCCTGTCGTTCGTTTGTGTGACAGGGCCATTGAGATCCCTCACGTTGGTGAGTTCTTTCCTCCTCTACCCACTGACACCCTATTCTCATCACTGTGGCAGCATTCCATCCAACACGAGCACCGATGTCTCGGAACAACAATCCGTCTTCCTGTAATCCCACAATTCTCCCTCAATCAAAATCGGAAACCTGGTCGTATGGATGCCGTGTTCTTCGATGGGGCATACTTGATCCTTTAGTGCGCAAGAACTGCGAGCAAACACAATTCCAGTGCTTTACACCGGCTATTTGTAATCTCCTCTTATGTCATTTGCAGGGGGCGTTACTGTCACACATGATGTGCTTATGTGCTCCGATTTGAATCATTTACATATTCTCTCATGGGCTATCCATCTTGCACATTTCGGGACAAACTGATGAGTTCTTCCTGGTGTTTCACTTTTAATGGCCAGCAGTATATTTCACACATATAAAAAAACTAATAATTATTACGCAGCTGGTACTTATTTGTGCAATCAGCGCCATCTAGTGGATACAAGCCATAAGGCTTAGCGGGGAAATCTATGTATATAACCATACTAAGGCTTAATAAAGTTATTATTATTATTTAAAAAAATTAAATGTATGATCTCCAAGTTATAAATAAGTTGTGTTTCAAATTTTCTTTTTTAAGTAGGTTGTACAGTACTCGAAACATGTTGGGTTGTTTTACATCTGAGCGGCACTTTTTTTTAACACAGTGATCTACATTTCCAGATTACAAGGACCCCGAGGGCTGAGAGAAGGTTAGGGGAAGATGACTTACTCGGGGCCGTCGTGAAGGAAGCAACGAATCGTGACGTCAATCGCGTGTGCTTACGTTCATCAAAGCGCACTGAAGTATGCTCCAGGAAATATCAATGTTTTCCTTCATGTTCGATACATTTCGCAAATATCGTTCGAAAACGTTTACAAAGTGTTTTGTTTTTTCAACGAAATTTTACCAAATTAAATTTTGAAGTCATGCTGCTGATAAATATACCATTTAATTTTACAGTTATTATGCTATTAAATGAAAAATAATTGAAATATTATAAAGTTTTTTACTACTGATAGTTGTAGAATTAAAGTACGAATGTAGATTATATTTCAATAATTTTATTCAAAATCAGATGAATAATAAAACTTTTGCAATGCAGTTGCACATCTTATAATGAAAATACGAAATGTTTCTACCTGATTTGTATATAAAAGCGAAGGTTTATGATACAAAATTGCAAACACAACAGAAATGACACAAATATTACGTAACATTTACACCTCCCCTAGGATTAATGCTTTTTAAACATCTTGCACTTCAAAAAAGAGAATTTTGAGTTACTTTTAAACAATAATATCCCACTAATAGAGGAACTAAATAATAAATGTTTCAATAAAAAGAAATCTTTGAATATTATTTGCTCAAACATCTCAGCAAATAAACAGGACAAAACATTCTATAAAGCACGAGTTTCTTTCAAGCAATATTTTGAACTGCTGTTTCAAGTCATGCTACATCAGCCATCAGATCAATATTTGATTGCAAATGACTTGTGAATGTCACTCACACGACTAAGCAGATAAATACAATAAAAAATATTTTATTCTGCTTCGATTGCTGACTCAGTAGAGACATATTCACAGATCGACAAAGACACATTAATATTTGTTTAAAAATGACTGCTGAAAGATATTTAGTCACACAACGTAGCAAATGAACAGAATAAAAAATATTGTAATCATGTATGAGATTCTGCTAAGTAATTTGAATTACTCACTCAACATTGATAGATATTACATCTATCATCACAAAAATATTTCTTTTGAAATGAAGTCTGAATATCTTTTGCTTACACGTATCAGGAAGCGAAGAGAAGAAAAAGACAATTATTTTAACATCCATGATTCTCACACAGTTGGACATAATAAAATAAAATAATGTTTAAAAAATAATTCTAAGATTGTCATTTTTACTTGTAAACACTGATAACTTTCTTGTTTTTGCTTCTTTGCTATAATTATTTCGCAAAATTTTTGAAACACAATCAATACTTTTCTGTCATAATGTATTAGGCAAAATGCCACATAGACAAACAGCCTCATTATTTAATACAGATCCTACTATAGCAATTATTGTTCTGCAGATGAGAAACGTAAACCCACGGCATTGACGTCACGTTACAAGATATGCAGCTTGGAGCAGGCCTCTAGTTGAGACGGTTATGACTCACTGGACTTGACTGACAGATGGTCGCATCCCGTCAATATCATTCAGCATGTTGTTTAACATGCACAGGATATGGCACCCTTGAACAAAGGCCATGGCTTAACGTCCCATCCTCCGATGGACTGCAGCTCTTCCATTCCAATCGGTGTCCCTACTGACCGAGGAGGACAGTGAATTTTTGCGGAGATGAATCGCAACTCTGAATAATAAAATTAAAAATGAACGAAGTTAGAATAACAAATATTGGTTAGATGCTGAATGATTGTAGAGATTATTATTAGATACCTATGCAGCCTATTCTGCCTCCATTTCAAAAAAGGTTTCTCTTTTATCTTTTTTGATACTTTTATATCATTATTAAAATTATCTCTCTTATAAACCACGATTAATGATTTTATTCTACTAGAATTAAGACATTAGATGTACACTGCTTTCAGTCAGACAAACAGCGCAGTAAGAAATCATGAGGGGGACGTGCGTGGGACGAACCTAAGAGCGAAAGAAAGCCTAATGAGACCAAAGGAAAAAACACACTGGCATGGATTACTGGCGCCAACAACACGGAACTTTCTAACATCGATTTTTCACGCATGCATAGACTGATTCAGCGTTAGCATTGAGCCAGTAGTTTGACAGTCGGTTTTGGGCTTCGTAATCCATGCTGGGTAAACAAATCTAAACGGAGGAATCTGCCCAGTGATGTGATGTACATTGAAACCCTTTGATCATCACCCTCCACCACTAAAATGTGAAATTTCTATCCCAAATAGACTGTTTTCAATATCCGTTTAAAGTTTTGAATTTTACAATATTTCCTCCGTCAGAGGACGCAATGAAAACTTTTGGGAAATTCAAAAACTGAATCGTAATACTTTACCAATATCTATTTAATCCAAAAAGGTTTTTTATTTATCTCAAAAGACGAACAATTATATCTTAAAGCAAGAAAAATGCGTCACCCCCACACACACACCTTCCGGGGGTAAAAATTAAAAACTATTGTTGTTAGTGGAAACTTCATGACCAGAGGCGTAGCTTTGGGGGAAGGGAGGGGAAGCCCCCCCCCCCAAAGTAAATCGGGGTTGGAAAAATTCGAAATGACTTGGTAAAATTTAGGTGAGTTGTAATATTGGGATTTTTTTTTGTCAAATTAAGGGGAGTTGGGAAAATCGAGACAACTTGGCAAAATCAAGGCAGTGTCCCAAATTTTGAACACAGATCTTCCTTTATAATCCTCTGTTGGATTGAAAAATTAAGTCCTGACCTTTAATGGGACGAGATTTAGAATCTAGATATGTCTTTGCTAATGTGGGAAATCTGGCATCTTCCTGCCACTACTTTCTCAGCCTGTGAACAAAGATGTCAGT
The DNA here is from genome assembly GCA_038380435.1 of Ryuthela nishihirai. Classification (NCBI taxonomy): domain Eukaryota; kingdom Metazoa; phylum Arthropoda; class Arachnida; order Araneae; family Heptathelidae; genus Ryuthela; species Ryuthela nishihirai. Next base: position 20,249,784 of record JAWZYU010000010.1, read on the forward strand.
GAAGAAGAGACGAAAGAGAATTTCCCATTTCATTTCGTCCTAGTTTTATAGTCGTTGATTGAGAACTGCCAAAAGCCAAAGTGGAAATTGCTTAAGAGGTTTCAGAGCTTGAGAGTACTGCTAAACATCCAAAGAGTCTTTATCAGCAAGAGCTTCTTTGGTTAGTAATTTCTTCAAAAGGTTGGGTTGGGTTGTTTTACCTCTGAGCGGCACTTTTTTGCACACCATGGGCTAAATGGCAAGGTCACATGGACCCCGAAGGCTCAGAGAAGGTTGGGGGAGGGGACTCACTGGAACAGCTGTTGGGAGACAGATGGTAGCCTCCCGTCAAGGCCATTCAGCGTGTTCTTTAACGTGCACAGGGTATGGCTCTGTCGCACACGGGGCCACGGCTTAACGTCCCATCCGACGGACGGCGGCCTTTTCAAGCCCATCGGTGTCCCCTACTGACCGTGGGCAGGGCGGGGAATTTTGCGGAGATAAATCTCAACGCTGACCCAGCTGGGACTCGAACCTGGGAACTACAGATTACGAGCCTGGCGCGCTACCGACTGAGCCACCCCCGCCCCACCCCACCACACTGTAGACATAATTACAGTTTGTTCACATCTGCAAGGACAAAATGTGAAGTAATAGAAACAAATATTCTCGCTCTGTAGGCTAATGAGGAGTTTATCAACGATTTATGCGAAATCGATTATATTTCTTTACCTCTTGATACTTTAAATCATGACATAAAAATGTAGCCTGTTAATGTTAATTAAAATTTGTGCCATGGACTAACGCTTCAATTGAAATAATATCTGCAAACATTAATTTTAATATGGATGGATGAGAAATCACGTATGAGAGTGAACATCTGAAAGCTTTGTTGCATGTGAAAACAAATTTTCGTGTCCCTTGTGAAATCTTTAGTGCAAAACTTGCCGAAAACGAAAATATTTTAAAGAAAATCCATTCGTATGAAAAATGCACAAAATAATATTAATTTTTGTTAATTAACCTATGTTATTCAAGTGTAATATTATTGCTATTGAAATTATGTATAAAATATGTCCTAAATGGAAAAGATGGTTTCTTTTTAATATTAATTATTAATATTTCATAATTTCATGAAAAGTCAATCCTTCAGATTGAATTTTTCAGAAGTCTCCGTATCCTTTTCTCTAAATCTGGTGACTCTGGTTTAATATAGTTACTTACGCAATCTTACTTTGGTGTTATTTATTGTGCATTTAACACCACCAAAAAAAAATTAATATGCTTTCAGATAAATATGGGGATAATCTTTAAATTTTGATAGTAATTTTTTTTGTTTTTTCCTGCTTTACCACAAAAAATGAGAAACAAAACAGCTAAAGATATTATTTTATGCTCTATTAAAATTCTGCAAAGTTAACATACAAAATCCATTTCTCATCTTCAGTAACATTCTATGAATAAACGATTCCTTCTCTTATTTGCTCAGCAAAAAATCGAAGAAGTTTCCCTATAATTAATAATCCATATATTATATAGGCCGTCCCGTGGCCGAGTGGTTAGCACGCTTGGCTACTGATCTAAGGGACCTGGGTTCGAGCCCGGATTAGGCATGGATGTGTGTATCGTTTTTCTGCTGAGGTCCAGCCATCCTCTCAGATCTCCTACTATGGCATATAAACTGACAGGCTCCTGTCAGACCTCTGTAGCAAGCAGCTGCTTGAGTGGGTATTTATTATTATATTTTATATTATATATAATTGTATAAGTCATCATATTGTTACGACAGATGAACGAGCAGCAGTGACTTCATGACAAAACGTGACAACGCTCATGTGTGCTCCTGTGTGAGATTCATTGTTAGCCAACGAATTAGAACAGTTCGAAAAGATGAAAAAGATAAAGTGCAGTGTGTTAAAGTTGTGGAGATTTGAAAAGACGTTCAGATAGTTTGAGTCAGTGCGCGTTAAGTAAAAACAAAAAATATCTTTATTGGTGTGTGCGCGGGTGCTTGTTTTGTGTTGTTAGTAACATAAATTTAGTGATCTAGCACAGGAAGAAGGATTCTTTATACCTGGTATATAAGGTATTCAAGAGATAAGACAGACTAAGTGAAGAGGTAGTATTTTAGTAGAACAGACAGAGCTGGTGTTGTATGCTCTGTGGAAAAGGTTAATGACATGTTTTGATAGTAGTCAATTTGTTTATAAGTTACTTCATCCATATTTTTGTAATAATTTGCACTGTATTGTAATTTGTTTGAAAATATACTATTGATACTCACGCTCAGTACCTATCCATTTTAAAATTCGCAACAATATTCTTGTTCAGTAGAAAGTATCACATCACAAGGATGAGGTTGATTACCACCTATATTCGCCAGAAAAGAGAAAGCATTTCTTTTCGGTTGGATTTTGACGAAAAGTTTGTTTGGCTATAACAAATAAAGCTATATTTGTATGTAATGTAAATTTTCGCGAAGAGAAATTGCTAATGCATATTATGTTTTGAAACGTGGTTCATTTGCAATCTCTTTCAGTATTGTTAGAGGAAACAGGAATTTCCTTCAAATAAGGAAGGGGATGATAAATCGTGAAGAAGAATTCAATGCTCGGCGACTGACAACCAAGATCAAGACAAGAATAGCAAACCGAATAATAAACAAACAAATCGTTCGGAAAAAAAAATGAAAGCGAGCGACTACAGCGCGCTCTTTTGTTCGGTATAAAGTTTAAAATTGAAGGAAACTCTTAAAGGTTAACTTGTCCTAAGAAAACAGTGTATTTCCTGGCGATTTAATCAGTTAGTTTAGACGTGTTTCGAAGTTTTTTTGATGAACTCGACTGAGAAATGCATAATTATATTGGAAAGCGTTTTGAATTGCGTCAAAAGGGTTTCTTCAATTGACATTTTTTTTAAATACAAAACTAGGGTTTTAGAGTTTTTGGAGACGACAAAAGGTAAAAATTTTGAAAAGAAGGGCAGTTTTTTAAATAGGAAGAAAAACAGAACCGAAAACAAGTTTCCTCAAAGAGAGAAAACCAGAATTGAAAAGAATGGCGGTTCCCCCTAAACGAGAAAAAAGCATCGAAAAGAAGGACAGTTTTTCCAAATGAAGAAAAGCATTAAAAAAAAGAAGGGCGTTTTTTATAAACGGAAGGTGTTCATAACCCTAGTAAGTATCCAGGTACGACTCGAATAAAAGTCGTACTTGGTTACTTAATATTACTCAATTAAAATACTCTTAATATTACTTAAAATTACTTAATACTTTAATAAAAGGACGAACTGTTAGTTCAGCATTAGATTCGAGTTCATTTTTTTTTTCCTTTCATCGTGTGGGATAAGATGGACAGATGACAATCAATCCGGGCAACATTGCTCTCTCGTGGATCGTATCCTCTTAACTCAATGTGACCGCTTTCCCGCCACCAAGCAGTCTGGGAGCTCCTCTCCCAGGACGTCGCGCTCCGCCTGCTGATGTCATTCACTCGAGAACAAGGTTAGCTAAAAAAAGAAGGTGCGAGGAGGAACAGAATTTACACTGGCAGCGAACTTCGACTTTAATTAAAACTGTGGATAGTGGCTGAAGAAACTGAGAAGGTTCTAAAATAGTACTTTTAATGGATTATTGTACTGTCGCTCAAAAAAGTGTCCGAACACTACGGTTGATTACAAAATTCAGAAAAAATATCTGGCAACGATTTTTTTAGAAATTAGTGATCTGGCAACCTTCGTGTCACGTGATTACAGAATTCAGGAAAAATATCTGGAGCGTGTACAGCAACTGTACACGCTCCAGTTACCGTTCACAGCAAACTGGAGCGTGTGCAGTTACTGCACACGCCCCAGTTTGCTGTGAACGGTAACTGCACACGCTCAATATTTCCGTGAGTGAGCCTACACAATCCAGGTCTTTGTGAGCTCACACGATCCAATGTGCTGTGAACATTAACCGCAACCGCTCCAGTTTGCTGTGAACGGTAACTGCACACGCTCCATATTCATTGCATTGCATATTTATACGCATTACATATATTTAAAAAGTATCCGAACACTACGATTGATTACAGAATTCAGAAAAAATATCTGGCAACAATTTTTTTTAGAAATTAGTGATCTGGCAACCTTCGTGTCACGTGACACAAAGGTTGCCAGATCACTAATTTCTAAAAAAATCGGTGCCAGATATTTTTTCTGAATTCTGTAATCAACCGTAGTGTTCGGATACTTTTTTGAGCGACAGCACTACTTAAGGGTAGAAAGTGTTTTCAAATGGATAAGGAATACACTGCGGAAGAAATGCAGTAAAAGAATAGGGGAATGTTAATAAAAGTATGCAAATTAAATAAGCTGAAAAATAAATTAGTAATTTTATTTTCGCAATGAACATTTTACAATGCAAAGTGAAAGCACACGAGAGTAATCTCGTGACTGTGCTTTCCCTACAAATAAATTTCAAGAACATGACCTAAAAACATTTCATTAGTTACTCAAATAAACATGAAAAGAGAAAATTTTATAACACTTCATTAAATTGCAAAAGTAATTGTAACTGTTTTATTTGTATTGTTGAGTATTTTAGAACACTTTCCTAAATTTCATCATCATTAATTCGCAAACTTAAACTTTTTTTACATTTTTAGTAAATGTATGATCATTTGTCGCAGTTTTGATGTTTGAATTACAAATTAAGAAATTTCGAAGCTTAAATATAAGTAAGCTTAATTCTAAATTTTTCTTTAGGTAATTTAGAGATCAAATACATTATACTTTTATCGATTCCTAATCAAACTGAGTTAGAAGAGTTTCTACGCATTTTCTGTGGTAAAATAAAGCTTTTGCAATTTCAAAATAAAAATAAAATAAATACCCCCTCAAGCAGCTGCTTGCCACAGAGGTCTGACAGGAGCCTGTCAGTTTATATGCCATAGTAGAAGGTCAGAGAGGATGGCAGGGCATCAGCAGAAAAACGACACATACATCCATGCCTTACCCGGGGCTCGAACCCGAGTCCCTTAGATCAGTAGCCAAGCGCACTAACCACTCGCCCCCAAAAAAATCATGTCTTTAAAGCAACAGATTGGTTTCTCTAAGAAATGGAAATGTCGGCTGCCTTCCAACAGCTTAGTAATCAGCCGAAAAAATTTCTTCTGAAAAGCAAATAGCTGTTGAAACGCGTTGTGGTAATGCAAGCATTCAAATATTTTGCTTAAGAGATAAAAAAAAAACATTCTCTTTGGGTAGATTAAGTATTAATTAAATATTAGGATTAACATTTTCTAAATCCTCCATTAGTTCGAATTTTTCCATTTACAGGGTCCTAAGGTCGTAAAATGACAAATTTCATTCCCTTTGAAAATAAATGTTTCCATATTCGCTAGAAACGATGTCGTATTTTTTACCTATCTTCCTATTGCTTTTCCCTCATCATTCGTCGGTTTCCCATTTTTCATCATTCATCGGATTTCCATTTTCCATCATTTGTCGGTTTGTTTTTCCTATTGCTTTTCCCTCATCATTCGTCGGTTTTCCATTTTTCATCATTCATCGGATTTTAATTTTCCATCATTTGTCGGTTTGTTTTTCCTATTGCTTTCCCCTCATCATTCGTCGGTTTCCCATTTTTCATCATTCATCAGATTTCCATTTTCCATCATTTGTCGGTTTGTTTTTCCTATTGCTTTTCCCTCATCATTCGTCGGTTTTCCATTTTTCATCATTCATCGGATTTCCATTTTCCATCATTTGTCGGTTTGTTTTTCCTATTGCTTTTCCCTCATCATTCGTCGGTTTTCCATTTTTCATCATTCATCGAATTTCCATTTTCCATCATTTGTCGGTTTGTTTTTCCTATTGCTTTTCCCTCATCATTCGTCGGGTTTCCATTTTTCATCATTCATCTGATTTCCATTTTCCATCATTTGTCGATTTGTTTTTCCTATTGCTTTTCCCTCATCATTCGTCGGTTTTCCATTTTTCATCATTCATCGGATTTCCATTTTCCATCATTTGTCGGTTTGTTTTTCCTATTGCTTTTCCCTCATCATTCGTCGGTTTTCCATTTTTCATCATTCATCGGATTTCCATTTTCCATCATTTGTCGGTTTGTTTTTCCTATTGCTTTTCCCTCATCATTCGTCGGTTTTCCATTTTTCATCATTCATCGCATCTCCATTTTCCATCATTTGTCGGTTTGTTTTTCCTATTGCTTTTCCCTCATCATTCGTCGGTTTTCCATTTTTCATCATTCATCTGATTTCCATTTTCCATCATTTGTCGGTTTGTTTTTCCTATTGCTTTTCCCTCATCATTCGTCGGTTTTCCATTTTTCATCATTCATCGGATTTCCATTTTCCATCATTTGTCGGTTTGTTTTTCCTATTGCTTTTCCCTCATCATTCGTCGGTTTTCCATTTTTCATCATTCATCGGATTTCCATTTTCCATCATTTGTCGGTTTGTTTTTCCTATTGCTTTTCCCTCATCATTCGTCGGTTTTCCATTTTTCATCATTCATCGGATTTCCATTTTCCATCATTTGTCGGTTTGTTTTTCCTATTGCTTTTCCCTCATCATTCGTCGGTTTTCCATTTTTCATCATTCATCTGATTTCCATTTTCCATCATTTGTCGGTTTGTTTTTCCTATTGCTTTTCCCTCATCATTTGTCGTTTTCTATGTTTGTCAAAAGAGTGGTTCCCCATTCCTTTCGAACGCAATGAAGAACCTTAATGGTTTATGTGTCAAATCACAGCTTGTGACGCGGGGAGTATCGTAGGCTATAAAAATTTACCGAATGCGTTCTTCCTCCCTAATAAAGAGTAACAAGAAAATGATTGTTCCATAGTATCCCCAGAATGCGACGGTCGAAAGTAACAAACTACGCGTCAAATGAAAACTTGTGACGCGGGGAGTGTCATATGCTATAAAAAAAGAACCACCCCCATGGTTTCTTTCCCCCTAAAAGAGGGGAAATATAAAAATAAATTCTTCCGCTATATCTTCCGAAAGTGATAGTCTACAATTACGAGTTAGCTGTCAAATGAAAGCTCATATGAGGACCGTCGCAGACTATTTCTCAGTTATCTCCTCCCCTTATCACCTTTCTCCTTCACCAAAAAGGTAGCAGAGTTTCACAGGGGTGACCTTAACGAGTGATGCTTCCAACTTCGTCCATATATGGTCATGGGATACCTCAAACACGACTCCAAAAGAAGGGGTAGGAAAAATGTGGTCGATGTTTATGAGTTACATCAAATGAAAGTATCTGAAGGTAGGTGCTTTTAATGATAAAGGAGAAATATAAATAAATTTAAAAAATACTTATCTTCTTATATGGGCCCTAAAAAGTCGAAAATAAACCTGAAGCATATCGATGGGGCAATCAGTTATTGTGTTCGTATTCATTTCGAAGGAAGATAGGTCGCCGATTTAACTACACATGATTGTAGGCATTCATACTTCGAAATGAATACAAATTCAACACCATCGATATGCTTTTGTTTGATTTTCTACTTTTTAGTGTGCATAAGGGAAGAGAGGTATTTTTTAAATTTTTTAATTTATTTATATTACTTATTTTTATTTCTATTTATGGGCATCGCTGCCTTAAACATTAATGACCTGCACAAGCCGAAGATAGAGAAACGTTATGTTGATTATTACACAATTATTTTTGACATATTATTTTGTTGTGCCAAAAATATTGATAACAAATATTGCGAAATAAAACAACATTTGTTTTGAGGTCGCAACCTGTTCGGTGGCTGAGTGGTTAGCGTGCTTGATCATTGCTGAGAGGATTGTGGATTTGAGTCCCTAATAAGGCAGGTTTGTCTCCTGATGAGTTCTCGTTTTCTTCGCAGATCTTCTTTGCAGCATATTATACTATATATATATATACACTGAAGTGCCATTGAATTAGGGATAGCAACCTAGTAACATGTTGGACCCCTTCTGGCCCTGATAACCGCCACCACACTACGAGGCAAGGATTCCACAAGCTTGCGTAAATGTTCCACAGGTATGGCGACCCATGCATCCTCCAGAGCTATCCACAATTCTCTCAAGGTCGTCGCTGATGGGACACGGGTCCGAACACTCTGCTCGACGGTATCCCAAAGATTTTCGATGGGATTTAAATCTGGGCTTCTAAGTGGACAATTCATTATTTCAAAGTCAGTAGAATGCTCCTGTAACCATGCAGAAGACAACCTGGACCTGTGAGATGAACAGTTGTCTTGCTGGTAGATGCCATCTCCATTGGGATGCATGATGGCCATAAATGGGTGTAGTCAGCCATGAGTTCTACGTACCAGGATGCATTGAGAGTAGTCGGTACACATACCAAAGGTCTCACAGACGTCCAACTGAAGACACCCCAGGCCATCACTGAGCCACCACCAGCTTGTACTGTTCCGACCTGACAGGCAGGATCCATAGCTTCATGGAGTTGGCGCCATACCCTCAGTCTCCCATCGGCGTGATGAAGTTTAAATCGGAATTCATCACTCCAGGCTATCCGTTGCCAATTTTCGATGGTCCAGTTTCGATGTTCTTTAGCCCAGGCAAGGTATTCAGCCAGGTGTCGTGCCGTTAGAAGTGGGACTCTCGTAGGTCGGCGTCTCCCGCAGCCGAGACAATTAAGTGAGCATTTCACGGTCCATGCACTGACTACCTGGCTGGAATCCGCGTTCAGATGGGAGGTGATTTCAGAAAATGTCTGGCCCCTATCTTTCTGTACGATGCAGGTCAGACGGCGAAGACCACGATCATTCAAGGCTGGTGGTCCTTTGCAGTTTGTCCGGGTGCTTGTTTATTTTACCGGAATTTTCATATTCCTGGAACACTCTTGAAACTGTCATACAAGAAAATCCAAGTTCGTTGACAATTTCGGAGATTGAGTGTCCTATCCGTCGGACAGCTACGATCTTCCCTCTGTCAAATGCATCTAAATCCCGCGCCTTTCCCATTACGCTTCTCATGACGAATGCTTGGGGAAGCCAAAGCTGACAACTCTATACCAGAGTTTCAGCCACGCATGCGCGCAAATGCAGGACTTGCGGTACTGAATTTGGATAACGTCTCCTATCACTATTTCAATGGCACTTCAGTATATAGTATTATGATCTAGCTGCTTGCCTCTCCCAAGGCACCAATGTGTAGGGTGAGACCTAGCCATACGACTCTCCTTTGGGGAGTTGATTTCACTGTACATATATTGGTCCCACTTTTTTAGAAGTTCGCGAGCCACCACTGTGTTAACTCTTATGTTATGAATCAGCGAAGTCTTGCATGTAAAAAGGGGAAAGTAAAAAGGAGTTAGTCTGTAGTGCATCAGGTCCAGCAGGGCCAGCAGGGCCAGAATTGAGATTTATTACCGAAGAACTCCACACTTTGCCCTTGGTGAGAAAACGGACACTGATGGGCTTAGAATGGCCGCCTTCCGTTGCATGGAACGTAAGGTCGTGGTCCCTTGTGCGGGAGAGCCATACCTGTGCACTTTAAAGAACACATTGAATGGCTTTGACCGGAGGCTACCATCTGTATCTTAACAGCTGTCCAGTGGGTCCTCTCCCCCAACCTTCTCTAAGTCCTTGGGGTCCTTGTGATCTGGCCATTTAGCCCATTGTGCGAAAAAAGTGTTCAGAGGTAAAACAACTCAGCCCTTGCATGTAAAAGGCTTATGGTTGAGTAGTTGCTTTATCTTGTTTATTCGTTACACTTGCAATGTTCCGCTGGATTCTTTTTCCTATCTTACAGAGTTTTTTATGGCTTTAGGTCTTTCGTATGAATCAACTCGAGCAGTTGGGTTGGGTTGTTTTACCTCTGAGCGGCACTTTTTTGCACACCATGGGCTAAAATGGCCAGATCACATGGACTCCGAAGGCTCAGAGAAGGTTGGGGGAGGGGACCCACTGGAACAGCTGTTGGGAGACAGATGGTAGCCTCCCGTCAAGGCCATCCAGCGTGTTCTTTAACGTGCACAGAGTATGGCTCTCCTGCACACAGGGCCACGGCTTAACGTCCCATCCGACTGACGGCGGCCTTTCCAATCCCATCGGTGTCCCCTACTGACCGTGGGCAGGGCGGGGAGTTTTGCGGAGATAAATCTCAACGCTGACCCAGCTGGGACTCGAACCTGGAAACTACAGATTACGAGCCTGGTGCGATACCGACTGAGCCACCATCGCCCCAACTACAACTCGAGCAGAGGCAGAATGAAGACTTAGAAATTTATTCTAAATATCGATCCAGTATAATACTGAGCTATCTGGCAGGCCAGGTCGAGGTTTTTTAAATAATCACATTATACTGTAGGGCGCAATTATAATTTTTCCGAAAATTTGAAAAGTGTGAATCACAATATTTTATCAATTTCTATTTAGTCCAAAAAGAATTTTTCTTTATCTCAAAAAACAATATTTTCTGCTAAAACTAAATGGTGTTTTTCCCACCCCCTCTGGGTCTTCACATTCTCTGACCTTCACATTCCACCATCGAAAATTCAAATTTCTATTGTAAATACACCGCTTGCAATATTCGTTTGAAATTTTGGAATTTTTACATTTTTCCACCGCTAGAGAGCGTAACTATATTTTTTAGAGAATTTCGGAAAGTGCATATCAAAAAGAATTTTGGATTCATCTCTGTAAACAAAAAAGTTCGATGTCTACAGACAGACAGACAGACAGACGACAAAGCGAAACTAATATCTCGCTTTCTTTGAAAACGAGATAAAAAGTAGATATTGTTCATTTCTGTCATATGCATTTTATTTTGAAGCAAAAATGTGTTTGTGAAAATGCTTCTTTGTTGGTAAAAAATTCTTCTAAGATTGACAACCATGCTGCACACTCTCACAGAACTACATTCTAATATACACAGTCGTATGAGAATAATATGACCACCTACCATACATATATTATGGCTTACAGAGTATATAAAATGTATTCTGCATCCCCACATTTTTAATTCTACATCCTCTTATTTGTAATCAAAGTAATTAATTATTTTTCATCTATAATAAAGCTATTCCACATCCTCAAGTTTTAATGAACTATTTTTTTACATTTTCTTATTTATCTCTTGTACAGTCGCTCAAAAAAGTATCCGAAATCTATGGTTGATTACGGAATTCAGAAAAAACATCTGGCAACGATTTTTTTAGAAATTAGTGATCTGGCAACCTTCGTGTCACGTGATTACAGAATTCAGGAAAAATATCTGGAGCGTGTACAGCAACTGTACACGCTCCAGTTACCGTTCACAGCAAACTGGAGCGTGTGCAGTTACTGCACACGCTCCAGTTTGCTGTGAACGGTAACTGCACACGCTCAATATTTCCGTGAGTGAGCCCACACGATCCAGGTCTTTGTGAGCTCACACGATCCAATGTTTAGAAATGAGTGATCTGGCAACCTTCGTGTCACGTGACACGAAGGTTGCCAGATCACTAATTTCTAAAAAAATCGTTGCCAGATATTTTTTCTGAATTCTGTAATCAACCATAGCGTTCGGATACTTTTTTGAGCGACTGTACATCCTCGTAACAATTAGTTTATTCTTCTGTTATAAACTGATATTCCAATCCGTTCATAATTTTAAAAAATATTCCGAACTATATGTCTCATTAGTGCTTTGTGTGTCCTTGTCGGGCTGCTTTTTAGTTCCTGAAGAGGGGAGGCCGTGGGAATGTGGAAGTGCTTCTTTCTCCTGGAGGAAGCGGCAGATGGCCACAGGAATGGCCACGTCCACCTCGGACGCCATTGAGCGCATCGCCCGTTTCCAGACGAGAAATAAAAAGGGAGCCATAAAGCCCTTGTCACATCCGTGCTTCAACACAGCCCCCCCACCGCATCAACAGATGGTTCACATTACACAAGCCCCCTATAAAGCGAGGGGCGGGGGTGGCTCGGTCGGTAGCGCGCCAGGCTCGTAATCTGTAGTTCCGAGGTTCGAGTCCCAGCTGGGTCAGTGTTGAGATTTATCTCCGCATACTTCTCCGCCCTGCCCACGGTCGGTAGTGGACACCGATGGGGTTGGAAAGGCCGCCGTCAGTCGGATGGGACGTTAAGCAGTGGCCCCGTGTGCGGGAGAGCCATACCCTGTGCACGTTAAAGAACACGCTGGATGGCCTTGACGGGAGGCTATCATCTGTCTCCTAACAGCTGTTCCAGTGGGTCCCCTCACCCAACCTTCTCTGAGCCTTCGGGGTCCATGTGACCTGACCATTTAGCCCATGGTGTGCAAAAAAGTGCCGCTCAGAGGTAAAACAACCCAACCCCTATAAAACGGCACCTGCAGAAACATCCCCAATTAGTGGACAGGAGAGGCAAATGCCAACCGTCTGTCATGGACGAAAGAGAAGCCCTGAACGATTTTTGATCGATTTGTAAGAATTAATTGTAAATTAATTCTTACAATTCATTTAATTTGTAAGAATAAGCATGAGCTCTAACTTAGAAGAGGAAAGTTATATTCATTGTTTCAATGCCTCTTCTCGGTTTTGTAAACATATCAAATCATTAAACCGTTTTTCTTTACGTTATAAAAAAGGATCAGCTTTATTTTTGCGAAATTGCACTATTGATAAAGTGCACAGTCGTATAAGAATAATATAAGAACATATACTATGGTAGGTGGTCATATTATTCTGATACAGACTAGTGTATATGTTTCACAGCCAAAGAGTAATTAAAAGCGCAGATGTACGATAAAAAAACATTAGAGAGGGGATTAAAAAACGTTTTGCTCCCCTCCTCCCTTAACACTTGTTCAGGTGTTGCCAACTTAAACTTAGCGAAGAGCCACTTGAAAAAAAATATATATATTCTTAAAGAGTACCAGGAAAAATTCTGTACTTAAAACTGAAAACCTACATTTCCAAAAGCATGGAATTAAAAAATAAAACACTCTTTTTAGGGAAAAAAAATTTGATTAAAAGGGGCGGGGATGGCTCAGTCGGTAGCGCGCCAGGCTCGTAATCTGTAGTTCCCAGGTTCGAGTCCCAGCTGGGTTAGCGTTGAGATTTATCTCCGCAAAATTCCCCGCCCTGCCCACGGTCAGTAGGGGACACCGATGGGCTTGGAAAGGCCGCCGTCCGTCGGATGGGACGTTAAGCCGTGGCCCCGTGTGTGGGAGAGCCGTACCCTGTGCACGTTAAAGAACACGCTGGATGGCCTTGACGGGAGGCTACCATCTGTCTCCCAACAGCTGTTCCAGTGGGTCCCTTCCCCCAACCTTCTCTGAGTCTTCGGGGTCCATGTGACCTGGCCATTTAGCCCATGGTGTGCAAAAAAGTGCCTCTCAGAAGTAAAACAACCCTACAACACAACTTGATTAAAAAACAAGAACGAAAATTTTTAACGAATTTTTAAAAAACAAGACTAAAATTTTTTAATCAAAACATTATGAGTTGGTGAAATCATTTAATTACGTATCTAAAAATGTTCAGTCAAAAGAAAAAAATAACAGTAAAAGAAAGAGTCGGATTCAGCATGTTGATAATTTCTTTGTGAATCGCAAGTTCTTTTGCAATGATCGACGGATTGGCCAGGCCGGTTCTAGATCTTGATATTTATAATTAAATATGTGAAGACAAAAACTGTGACGATTGGACGAAATGATCTGAATGACATATATCCCAGCATCTTTGAAAAGAAATCCCGATAATTTCAGACATGCGTATTTCAGAGAACTATACACAGTCTTCATCTGGTTGTCATTAAATGAACTTTAATGTCGAATAACATGCAAAACAGTCTAAATCTTATGGCAGCAGGTCTTAGTTCTAAGTTGTACCAGTTTCCTGAACCACTTTTACTAAGACACATATCCAGTGAACGTGCCATATATATAATTGCGCTACTGATCTACGGGACCTGGGTTCGAGCCCCAGGTGAGGCATGGATGTATGTGTCGTTTTTCTGCTGAGGTCCTGCCATCCTCAGAGACCTTCTACTATGGCATATAAACTGACAGGCTCCTGTCAGACCTCTGTGGCAAGCAGCTGCTTGAGGGGAGTAGTTTGGTCACAACCGACGGGATCCCACTAGTGCTTTCCCCGTATGACGTCACCGGCCACGCCCACTTCCGTATTGTATTTGATATAATAAATTACTTCCGTATTCTAATTTCTCGTTTTCGGACCCCTCGGTCCGAAAACTAGAGAGTTAAAATAAGGGTTTTTTTTTGGAAAATAGTACTTCTCATTGTCAACAGATGGCGCCACTGAGGGGGAAAGGGGATGAAAGGGGGTTATTAATTTTTAATAAGGGGCGTGGCCTGCTACATAATGATTATGTAATGATTACGTCATGTTACGTCATGGGGGAGGGAGCGGAAGTGGGCGTGGCCTGTGACGTCATAGGGGGAAAGCACTAGTGGGGGACCGTCGGTTGTGTTGGGTTGTTTTACCTCTGAGCGGCACTTTTTTGCACACCATGGGCTAAATGGCCAGGTCACATGGACCCCGAAGGCTCAGAGAAGGTTGGGGGAGGGGACCCACTGGAACAGCTGTTGGGAGACAGATGGTAGCCTCCCGTCAAGGCCATCCAGCGTGTTCTTTAACGTGCACAGGGTATGGCTCTCCCGCACACGGGGCCACGGCTTAAAAAAGCCGTCGGTTGTGAACAAACTACTGAGGGGGTATTTATTTATTTTATTTATACAAAATTCTGGAATCATTTCAGAATCTAAATATATTTTTTGAAAAATTGTAACGAAACTAAATATGACGAGAAGCGATTTTTTTGTGTGGGATGAAAAGAAAGCGAAGAATGCTATTCGTAAATGAAACGAATAATGATTATTCCCAACCTTGGCTCTCTTCTCATTTCAACAACAACTTTGATATCCATTTCATTAATTGGAGCGACTTCCTTTCGCGAAATCTGCTGCTGCCAAATTTGTGAGCACGTGGTTTGCTCAAGGCTATCTTTGGGGCCGATATTATAATAACAAACTAGATCTCGGCAGTATCCCAGAAGAACTGCTGGTGGTAGAATATATAGACAGTAGTTGGTTTTTGTGGCTTCATTTGCAGAAATTATTTCCTTTTTCAGGATTCAAAGCAGATATTTTTTTTCTTTAAATCAAATTCTTGTAGAGTTTTTTATGCTATACAGGTTCTGGACAAAAAAGGACAAAAATTTTTCATCTTATGTCAAAG
Source organism: Ryuthela nishihirai (assembly GCA_038380435.1). Lineage (NCBI taxonomy): Eukaryota > Metazoa > Arthropoda > Arachnida > Araneae > Heptathelidae > Ryuthela > Ryuthela nishihirai. The sequence continues at coordinate 20,264,936 of JAWZYU010000010.1, forward strand.
GAGAAGCAAATTCGAGGCTTCGTAATGGGTTAAATAAATTTTTATGGAAACATATGACGGAAGATGTTATAACTGGCATAGTGGTTAGACAGCTAGCGACTGTTCCACCAAGGCAAACTTTGTGTGTTGTGTTAGCTCTAACTAAGGCAGTGGTCAGCAGTGACTTCGGTCTTAGTAGGGCATGTCCTTCTTTGAGAAGGCCTGTATTAAGCTAGGAGTAGCTTCTAGGATTCTTCTCTGTCGTAATGTTGCAAATCAAAAAAAAAAAATGAATATAAAATGCCAATTAAACTGTCTAAATTTCCATTTTCAACAATATCCGTTCAGTGCTTAAAGAATTATAGAAGTTTGAATGTTGGGTTGTTTTACCTCTGAGCGGCACTTTTTTACACACCATGGGCTAAATGGCAAGGTCACATGGACCGCGAAGGCTCAGAGAAGGTTGGGGGAGGGGACCCACTGGAACAGCTGTTGGGAGACAGATGGTAGCCTCCCGTCAAGGCCATCCAGCGTGTTCTTTAACGTGCACAGGGTATGGCTCTCCCGCACACGGGCCACGGCTTAACGTCCCATCCGACGGACGGCGGCCTTTCCAAGCCCATCGGTGTCCCCTACTGACCGTATGCAGGGCGGGGAATTTTGCAGAGATAAATCTCAACGCTGACCCAGCTGGGACTCGAACCTGGGAACTACAGATTACGAGCCTGGCGCGCTACCGACTGAGCCACCCCCGCCCCCTTTGAATGTTGAATAACAGAGATGTCAATCATAAGAATTCACCTCAGAAGCTAATTAAAACTTAAAAAAAAAAGTATTATTTCAAACCATTTAATAAAATAAGTTTTGTGTTTTAGAAATTTGCGCAAATATTTCTTTCAATAATTGTCAGTTTTACACAAGTTTCGAAGTACCGATTTTGCTGCGAAGTATTCGATCTTCCATAGCTCTTTAAATACCCAACAAATATTGTTGAAAATCAAGATTTAGACGGATTTAAATTTATCTAGTCCTATTTACCTAAAAAAGACTCATTGTAGAAATTACGGTTCATTGATTAACATGGGAATGTTTTCATTTTTATGTGCACATAAAAATGATAGTAAAATATCTACTGATGAATTTCAACTAGATAAAATATTCGAAAACGTAATGTATGTTCAGTATGTGTATATTGTCAATAACATTGTCTTTGATTTCATTTTCCATTCATTTTGCTAAAATGTAAAACAAATTAAACGCTTATATTATTTATACACGTTTTATTTATTGAACATTTATTGAAAAATACTTTTAGGAGTGCAAATGTATAATCTTTTTTAATTACGTAAAATAATCGTCATCAAAGGAAACGGGTTATTTTATCTCTGAGCGACAATTTTGAGCCGATTAATGAGCACGAGCGTCGACTGCGGCAATCCCCCCCCCCGCAATAAACGTGAAAATTTACGGGGTTTTTTTTAGAAAAATTCATTTTGCAGATATTTTCAGCAATTAGTTCCCCTTTATTTTCGTTTTAAATTCGAGCGTTGTTAGTTGTACACCTATCCGTCGATTTACACGGTACTCGGTTTATACGCGGTCAAGAAAATGCAATCAGTTTCGTTTTACGTGATTATAAAAAAAGTAAATATCCCCTCAAGCAGCTGCTTGCCACAGAGGTCTGACAGGAGCCTGTCAGTTTATTTGCCGTAGTAGAAGGTCTGTGAGGATGGCAGGATTTCAGCAGGAAAACAACACACACAACCATTACTTACCCGGGGCTCGAACCCAGGTCACTTAGATCATTAGCCAAGCGTGCTAACCACTCTGCCATAGTAAACTCGGTTATTACACGGTACGGATTTTTCGGTATACGGATATAAAACATATTACGAAGTAGCAGTGGTATGGCGCAACACATCCTATAACCGGAAGCCAGGTGAACAAACTTATGACGACAGTTTAAGTAGTCCTATTATATAGACATTTCTTATATTTTTGATTCTCATATTATTACTGGTAGATTCTGTGCTAATCTTTATACTAATGTGTAAGTAGTGAAGTCTCACAATAGGCACTTCCGGTCACGTGACATGGCGTGACTTCCGGTCACACCCTTATTAATATTCATAATTAATAACTCATGATGATAATTAATAATTCATAATTAACATTTCTTAAAAACACCCTGGTTGACCCCATCATTAAAAAAACTTTATTAAAAATTCCTCCCCCTTTATTAAAAACCTGTGGTGCCATCTAAAGTATAGTATTATGAATACTATACTTTAGAAAAGCCCTCTATTTTAACTGAAATTATTCCCAATTTTTGACTCCCCTTTATTAAAAAAAACCCTTATCAAAAGTTCAGCCACCTTTATTAAAAAAAACCCTTATCAAAAGTTCAGCCCCCTTTATTAAAAACCCTATCAAAACTGCCATATCCTAGTTAATTAATCCGTTATTAAAAAAACCTTTATCAAAAGTTCCACCCCCCATTATTAAAAACCCTATCAAAAGTTCAACCCCCTCTATCTAACTCACCCTCACCGATCACAAACTCCCGAATAAGTCCCTTGGTTTCTGTCAAGTCCAACTGAACTTTCGGTGGCAACGTTCAGAATAGCTGATGTAATCCTCAAAAATAATTACAAAGTCCCATTTTTTGACTCCCCCTCATTAAAAACCCCCCTTATCAAAAATCCCTCCCCTTTATTAAAAAGTTTCGCCCCCTTTATTTAAAAAACTCCCTGTCGCGAATTTTTATTTCCTCGTGAATTAAATTCACTCACACTCTTGATTGTAGTTTTCGGATACATCTCGAAATTTTTCGAAGTCCAGAGATGTCACTCATTGACAGCCCTTCTGACTAAACCGTATTGAACCAATAAAACAAACTTTTTAAATTCACGTATATCCATTACGCAATCATAAGTTTAAACTTTCTATTCCTAATACTTATTACCACTGTATCCTCAGTACATGATGCAAAATATTACTCTTTCCTAGGAAGTAACGTTACTCAGTAAGAATCGATAACATTATTTCTTCCTACGAAGAAAAATCAGCTAATTATTTGGAAGTAATCATTTTTAAAAAAAATCTACACATCAAAAACGGTCTCACAGTTTTTAAAAATCGTCTCTTCCACCATTTACCGGCGAACGTGTGATCCAATGACTCATCACGCTGATGAAATTTTATTTCGCGTTTCCACCTCCCATTAGTACACGTGTGTGCATTAGCTTTACAATGTCGGTTGTTTTCATCGGGTAAAAAATAATTCTGTAAAGAATTTTTTACACGGCAGAATGCTATAGAAAGTAAGCAATGCTAAAGGTAGAAAACAATTCATACGTTGCGGGTACCCTTGCGTTTCTACTTACAGTGCGTAAAACATCTAACTTTAGTTCTACATCCAAGTCCAACATGAATGTATGTTAATGGTGTAGGGTATATTAGTTTTAACAAATACTATAAAATACACTAAGCTACTATAAAAATAATACACTTATCAGTATATCGATCGAGTGAGACTTAATAACAACTCTCAACTTACCTGAGCTAATCCACCGAAATTTTATTTGCAGCTGGACTGATAGTCAAAATTTAGCAAATACTTCAGCGATTATATCAGTATATCTAATGGAACAACCTACATGAGAAAGCTTCTTCGATTCCGTAACATAAAAATCCGCCTAACTAAAAATGTTCAGAAATAATTTAAAAGTACAAACATCAGCAATAAGTTTTGGATACTTATTACTGTTCAGTAATTTTTACCCTGTGCAGAAAAGCGACACTGATATACGTTTCATGCAAATGTTTGGTTAACGATCGCGACTGATGAATTATTTCCCTTTAATGCGAATGGTTAGATCAGCATTAGATATAAGTGACAGACAAAAAATAATGTCTATACAAACTAAGAGACACTCGGTGTGAAACATCCCAAGTCCTGAAATGCCCTTTTCAAAATATAAGAAAATTCCCTACTCTCCCACTTTTTAATATTTAACATGGCCTAGGGTGCTTAATTCGAAGAAATGGCAGGGAGACGAGCGTGTGCACAAACAACCAGCCCAACCAGTGATAACTCAAAGGTCACGGGGCACTTATGCACTGACCTATGGAACAGCCTTTCGATGTGAAAACAGATATGCTACTGTTTATCTAAATCCTTTACTCATGGGAAGAGCTGCCTGCTACGTGACTTTTATCTTCCTCAAGAATCTTTTGAACCCTATTTACAAAGTGAAATAATTTTTCATTTCATGTCGAAATGCCGCACTTTATCGGATAGGTCAACGGAAGCTCCCGTCTTATTTTTGGGGCAATCTTTTCGGCTTAAGGACACAGCAGTTTACTGCGTGCGAAAACTCCAAGCGGTCAGCTAATTTTAAAATGCCCTTTTATACTGTTAATCACAATTAAAGTATGTAGCGGTTACCGGTAGAATATGGTTTGAGCACAAAAGGAAATAAAGTACATTAGAAAGGGAAAATCAGTGTTAGGAGCACAGGCAGAAAATTGTTAATGTTATAAAAAATGTGTGACGTATTTCACAAAACGGTACCGATGTCGCAAAAAAAAAATCAGCGTAAAAAACGGAAAAACAGAAATATATCATTTAATACGAGTTTCGCAAAATAATTGAATGTGTGAAAATGTCAATCACAGTGTGACATGATGTAGAAGTAATGCGAAATCTTTAGCATTATTCCCCATGAATTTTCAAAGGACATTCAGAGGGGTGCATCATTTCCATCACTTAAGTTTCAACTTCTTTAATTTTTTCAACCACGATAATATACAGTTTCTGTGGGACAGTTCCGGTGGTGACTTCGATGCAGAAACGATGCAGGGGGGCGATCTTTCTCACAGTAATGATATGACTATGCATTTTGCTAAAAAACAAACATGGCCAATGAACGATGATCAGGACAATATGCAATTAAGGTTTGAACTAAAAAGTCATGACATGGCTGAAATTAGGTGTTTCACTACACGAGGAAATCTAACACGCGCATTTCATGTCTAAGAATCGGTTTAGTTACTTTTCCTGCATGAGAATATATATTTCTATACTAGTGTGGCATTCTTAGAATAAGTATGTAAGTTTGTGTAAGTGCGAAAATGGTTGTTTTTTCTCTCACCGGTGGGGAATTCTTAGAACAAGTAAGTACACTATGTTTTATAAGTGTGAAAGTGGTTGTTTTTCTGGCAAGGACACGTTTTTTGATAATGTTATGTATTCCCATATGTGTTTCACTTGTTTGGAAATTTAAAATCTGAAATAACACTACCTATAGAAAGTAGCATTACTCCAGTAAATTCCATTAGTATGTACTAAATGCTTCTCGATTCTGAAGGAGAGGGCTCCCAGAATCGATCTGTTAGACAATACTTTGCATTCTCGTAACTTCAACCGTTTTCCGGACCTAACGAAATAAAGCGCCAAGTCTTTCAACCGTTATTTCACACTTGAAACTCTCATTAAGACAATCAATCGCCACATTACAGAAGTAAGGAAGATTGAAAACGAGAAGCGATAGGAAAGCACCCTACAACATTCTTACATTAAAAGAAAAAATATCGAAAAAACGTAATGTAAAAGTAAGCATTCATCGGTTCGCCTCGAAACAGCTAAGATACAAAACAGTCCGACAGAGGGCGCCCTGTGCCAACTTGAAAGGCAGCAAACAGAATACAAGTATGTGCATGTACGAAGTACAGTAGTAAGAATAGTTTAACCACATGTATTCATTTTTTAAGTACTAGGGTGTTAATGTCACAATTTCTTACAACAACATTCATTTCTAGTGAAGATGCAACATTATTTTTCCTGCAAACATTCACTTTTTGTGCAAGCATGCGAATATTACATGTAACTTTTCAGTTGTATGTGAATCAAATATTCACTTTTCTGAACTAGTGCAAAATCGCTCCAATGGAATGAACTACAATGAAATCGATTACTCACACAGGACAATAAAAAGCATAGAAGAACGGCCAGAAAAATGTACAAAGTATTATCGGGGTGGATGACGGATTATCTTCTAAATATGCAGAAATGAGAATATACAGGTATACACAGTAGAATATTTAGGTGTTTAAAAACATCCGCGTAAATTCTTTCAAACATGTATCGTGTCTGCTTCTTAATATCTATATACTATTCTTTCGAGCACAAATGATAAGAGATAGAAATTTCGAAGGAAGATGATACATGCAACAGTTAAAAAACGGTAAATATGTGATTTTCTGCGTTTTGGGCATTTAACCAGCGCCATCTAGCGGTAAATGTCGCTGTTTCGCTCAACCTTTGCAAATCATTTGATCAGACCTTCAATGGAAATTGTCCTTTGAAAGTTTGTCTGTTTATAAATTAATATAATAGCATGAACAGTCATTATAATAAGCAATTATAGTACTGCATTCATTTTAAGTCTGATTCGAGTAAATGGAAAACAATCAGAATAGCTGTTATTACTTTCAAGCAGAATAAAAATCCTGTTTAATTTTACATAATCATAAACCTATGAATATGTAAAGATTATGTATGTACGAGAATGGGAGAGTTTCTCTGATGTAGCTTCTTTTCTAACGAGCAACTGAAAGATAGATAATATGTTTTTATCTGTGGTTAAGAGATGCATGTCATTATACCTATTCATTGGTTGTCTTTCTAAGTGTATGTCTCTATGCATACACGAATGCGATTGACTAAGTTTTTGTCTCTCTTCATATCTATTTTTGTCACATACTTCCATATACATGTTTTGTCTCTGTACATGTGTTAATTGTATGTTTCTGCGTGCGTGCATGTGTGTGTGTGAGCACGTGCGCGTGCGTGCATGTACGTGTGTACGCATGTGTACGTGTGTGCGTGCATGTTTGTGTGTAAGTGTGTGCACGCGTATGTTTGTGTGTGTATGTTTTCCTGTTTGTTTCTGCGAATCGAATGTGTTCATGTATTTTTCTGTGAATCAGATGTGTGTGTGTTCATGTTTTTTTCTGTGAATCGTGTGTTCACACACAAGAATAAACATATTATCTGTCAGTTGCTCGTTGCAAAAGAAGCTAACACTTTACCAACCTCTATAGATTGGTATTATAGCTCTATTAGGAATTTCCAAAATATATTTTTTATCTCGTCGAAAAGTCACTAAACAGATACTTGTGAAAAGTTTACTAAAGAGAAAGATGTATTTTCCTTCTCCAATATTATATACAGTTTTCAGATAATCTTTTATTGTTAACTCATTGTTTTACCTTTCTCGATTCAGTTAAGTAGAACGAATAGTCAATAAAACAGCTTTGCAGGAAAAATCTTTTATTCATTCACTATCTTCAGGAAGGTTACAATTATCGACTACTTAATAAAAAATTTATTTTTTTCGAAGCAGAGTTTGCAGGATTCAAGATCGTAATAAAAGTTACAAGACCACGAACACATCATTTTATTCTACATAAGCCGACTTGCTCTCATAATAAAGTTTCTGAGAACACATCATTTTATTCTGCAAGAGATGAATCATTCACATAAATCTGAAATCCCTGACCCTCACGAAATCCCTGACCCTGATAACAAATTAGAGGGCAAAAATAAATATATAGGAAAAACATACAGACAATATGAGACACGGATGCAGGAACATATTACAGACATAAGTAAAAAGAACCTCACAACAGCATTATCAAGAACAATAGTAGAAAATAATATTAAAATTGATAAAATTAACTTTAAACCTGGAATAGCCCAAAAACAAAATTTCAATTACAATACGCCGCCGAAACTTTAAATATACATAAACATCGTGACGAGGTCTGCAATACCGAGGTGCCACCCCTTCCGTCGGCATGGCATCTCCTACTGCAACCTTCGTCACGAGATGCGCACGCAGCACTCAGTACGCAAAGGGTTGGGCTAGACTGAAGGCGGCGACTTCAACTTCACCTAGCTGACCTAGCTATCATCGTATTCGCCTGAGGATGCCACGTGTTATGAGTTCGTGGTGAAACGCATCGCGTAATGAGCCTGGAAAGTTCGTGTTTTTAAGATGTTTTTTAAAAGTTTTAACGTTGTAAAAGCAATTGCTTTTGGCCAATATTAAATTAACGGTCATGAGAACATTAGCTTTCTTCCAGTAAGGAGCGTATCTAAAATCTTTTCAAGCAGGGAAAAGTGCTTTTCACAACAAGAAAACTGTTCATGTAATGCCCTATGAGAATTTACTATTACCTTGAGGTTACAATGTGCAACAACATGGCAAAAAGCGTCGCTGTATGTAACATCCTACGTAAAAGAAATAGAACTTATACCACCACGAACAACTGACAACTTAAACCATCTTTTTGTGCACCACAAGTGAACGAAGTTTAAACTTGTGGATGAGGAAACTAAAGAAAATAGTGTCAGTTCAAAACATCTATGCCAGCATTGTAACTGCAAGAATAACATCTACTATCAAGACTGGTAGCATATATAATTACCAACTACAGCATGACAACGCTGCAAAATATGCAATTGTACCAGCATAAGTGGTAAATATGTTTTCGCTTTATATATGGTTCTAATTGGTCTCTCGAAGGAAGAGTTAATTTTGAATTAATGTATAAAGTTAAGGGTGCATATAAACTGACAGGCTCCTGTCAGACCTCTGTGGCAAGCTGCTGCTTGAGGGTGTATTTATTTTTTTATTTTTATTTATGTACAGCACTTTCCTAGTTTGAGAATTACTCCCTGGAAATTTTTTGTTTTAACTTTGTACCACAGCATTATCGTGATTAAATCCTTTATAAAGTATAGCTGTGTGTTAACTTATTAGTATCACGGTTTTTTATTAATAAAGGGAGGAATTTTTAATAAAGGGTTTTTCTAATGAGGGAGTCTTTATGAAATATCAGTTATTAATTATGAATTATTAACTATGAATATCAGTAAGGGGCGTTGTCGGTGATGTCATAACACGTTACCGGAAGGGGCGTGGCTGGTGACGTCTTAGGGACTGAAAGCACTGTGCAAAGGGGTATCCCTGTACTGCAATTACACTACTTGTGTATCTATAAATATATTTTATTTAGGAGAAAATTTATTTATATTAATTAGCATTATTATATCTGATAATAAATACAAATAATTTTCTTTCTAAATAAAATATATTAATATATAAACATTAGTATAAAGATCAGTAGCACAAGAGTCCACTAGTAATAATATTAGAATCAATAAATATAAGAATTTTCTATATGGTAGGACTACTTAAGTGACGTCATAAATTAGGTACATTGGCCATCTGTTATAAGAGGCGTTATATAGCGTCAAGTGACATTATTAGACTGTCATCTTAAAGTAAAATTCAACTGAGTTTTTAATTAATATCATTATTTTCAAGAATAATCAAATAATTGTAAATTACTATAATAATCAAATCGTCATCTTCAACAAGTTATATTTACACAGAAGAGACAAAACATTATGACCACCTGTCTAATATGATGTTGATCCTCCACGTGCCGTCAAAACGGCTCATACCAGGCGAGGCATGGACGCTACAAGATTTCTAAAGTTGTCTTGTGGTATCTGGTACCAACACGTTACCAGCAGATCCTTTAACTCTTGTAAGTTACGTAGTTGAGCCGCCGCAGATCGGATATGATGTTTGAACACAAACCACAGATGCTCGATTGGATTGATATCTGGGGAATTTGGAGGCCAGGGCAATACTTGGAAGTCTTCCTCGTGTTCCACAAACCATTCTCGAACAATCCAGGCAGTGTGGCATGGCGCATTATCCTGCTGAAAGAAGGCACTACTTGAAGAGGATATACCGTTTCTATGAAAGGATGTACCTGGTTTGTAATGATGTTTAGGTAGGTGGTAGACTTCATAGTTCCCTCAACGATACAGATACAAGATTATAATTCCCTATGGGAGGCTTTTCAGGTAGGTTCTATACCCTATTTCATCTTTATGTCTACACTCACAGGGTTCATGTGATCGATGTATCTGAATTAATGGAAGATTCTAGGTTCAGAGGTGAAAATATTCATAGTGAAGATCTTCAGACCTATATCCGTGAGGGACACTCTGGAAAGGCGATTAGCAGGACCTATATCCGTGAGGGACACTCTGGAAAGGCGATTAGCAGGACCTATATCCGTGAGGGACACTCTGGAAAGGCGATTAGCAGAACTCGAACCCCAACCTAGAATCTTCCATTAATTCAGATACAAAGAATCTCATTAACAGCATGGAAACATAACGTTAACAGTAAGTTGCATGTCTCTCAGTGGTGATTATAAGTCTTAGTAACATCTTCTGTTACCTAATTACGGCACTTGGATTACGAATATTCACGGTCTCATACACAATACTCATGAATATTATCCGATTTTGCCATTATCCCACTTGCTGTTACTCGATCATAAACAATATCTTATGACGTTTAATCGTATTTGCTGAACAACGTTTTCTGTTATATACACTATTATCCCTTATCCTTTAATTTGAACGCCATGTAGGAATTTTTAAAACAATCAGTTAATTATATCGAATGAAACAGATTCGACAGTTTCAGTGAGCAGTATGATATTTACATACAAATTTTGGCAACCTTTACTAAAGTGTTTAAATACGATCTAAATCTCATTCTAGAGATGATATGTTAATATTGTTCTTAAGGCATCATCCTCATGCAGCCATGGGCTACGGAGGTTCAACCAGACCGTGCAATTTAGTTCTCCAAGCATATCTATCCTGAGCTACATCTGCTGCATCCGGCCACTGCACATCAATTCTAACAAGGTCCTGTTTGACATTGTCTGCCCATAGCTTCTTATGGCAGCACTGTAATATTAATGAGTCATGTTACCGATAAGAGTATTACAGCGGAAAACTACTTCCTGGCATATAAAAAGAACTCGTTTGTTGACTACTCAATGAGTAAAAAATCGTTTCTTTATGTGTTTCAGAAGATCGGAGTGAAAGCGAAACATTTTGGTAAGCATGTCTACAGATAGCTGAAGTTTCATTTTGGAAACTTCAAGGACCTTTGTTGTACATTTTCCGCCTATCTCTCCTTCTATTAGAGGAGACGAAGAACGAAAATAGGCAAAAAACAAATTTGTGCGTCTGTCACGAATTACTGTGGACACATAAGACTTTTGAAATACTTTGGATGTCTTTATTACATACGTAATTAACAGTAACCGCATTGTTTACGCGGGGCCAGGGGGCGGGGGTGGCTCAGTCGGTAGCGCGCCAGGCTCGTAATCTGTAGTTCCCAGGTTCGAGTCCCAGCTTTGTCAGCGTTGAGATTTATCTCCGCAAAAGTTCCCCGCCCTGCCCACGGTCAGTCGGGGACACTGAGCTTAGAAAGGCCGCCGTCCGTCGGATGGGACGTTAAGCCGTGGCCCCGTGTGTGGGAGAGCCATACGCTGTGCACGTTAAAGAACACGCTGGATAGCCTTGACGGGAGACTACGATCTGTCTCCCAACAGCTGTTCCAGTGGGTCCCCTCCCCCAACTTTCTCTGAGCCTTCGGGGTCCATGTGACCTGGCCATTTAGCCCATGGTGTGCAAAAAAGTGCCGCTCAGAGGTAAAACAACCCAACCTCTGAGCGGCACTTTTTTGCACACCATGGGCTAAATGGCCAGGTCACAAGGACCCCGAAGGCTCAGAGAAGGTTGGGGGAGGGGACCCACTGGAACAGCTGTTAGGAGACAGATAGTAGCCTCCCGTCAAGGCCATCCAGTGTGTTCTTTAACGTGCACAGGGTATGGCTCTCCCGAACACGGGGCCACGGCTTAACGTCCCATCCGACAGACGGCGGCCTTTCCAAGCCCATCGGTGTCCCCTACTGACTGTGGGCAGAGCGGGGAGTTTTGCGGAGATAAATCTCGACGCTGACCCAGCTGGGACTCGAACCTGGGAACTACAGATTTTGAGCCTGGCGCGCTACAGACTGAGCCCCCCCCCCCCCGCCCCAGGATGGCAGGACCTCAGCGGAAAAACAACACAAACGTTCATGCCTTGTCCCAGGGCTCGAACTCAGGTACCTTAGATCAGTAGCCAAGTGCGCTTACCAATACCTCCTTTTAATTTTATAGATCAGTGGCTCCCAACTTTTTCGGCAAACCCTTTCATGAAAATCAAATTAAAAAAATGCTGAAAACATATTTTCCCTGTACAGTCGCTCAAATAAATATCCGAATACTGATCTGGCAACCTTCGTGTCACGTGACACGAAGGTTGCCAGATCACTAATTTCTAAAAAAATCGTTGCCAGACATTTTTTCTGAATTCTGTAATCAACCATAGTGTTCCGATATTTATTTGAGCGACTGTACAAAAATTTGTGAAAATGATTACTATTGATGAACACTAATCATAGCCGTCCCATGGCTGAGTGGTTAGCGTGCTTGGCTACTGATCTAAGGGACCTGGGTTCGAGCCCCAGGTAAGGCATGGATGTATGTGTCGTTTTTCTGCTGAGGTCCTGCCATCCTCACAGACCTAATATGGCACAGGCTCCAGTCAGACTTCTGTGGCAAGCAGCTGCTTGGGGGGGTATTTTTTTTTTTTTAATTTAATCATCAGGTTGCTTTTAATGGTATTGAATTTTAATGGTACAGAAACGATGGGATCACATCTCCTAGAGTTGATGACGGTATTTGGAAGTTGCTTGTGATGTTTTATTTAAAATTCAATTTACTTCAAATATTGTTATCGTCTAAAGCAGGGACGAACAAACAGTTTTTGCTCCGCCACCCACGTGACAGATGACGTTAACATGCACGACGCCCTCCCATGGGTGTGCCCAGATTTTGGCGAAAACCAAAAAATCCTAACTGTAACTTCATCCTTTTCTCTGGGGCGAGGGTGGCTCAGTCGGTAGCGAGCCAGGCTCGTAATCTGCAGTTCCCAGTTTCGAGTCCCAGCTGGGTCAGCGTTGAGAGTTATCTCCGCAAAACTCCCCGCCCTGCCCACGGTCAGTAGGGGACACCAATGGCCTAGCAAAGGCAGCCGTCTGTCGGATGGGACGTTAAGCCGTGGCTCCGTGTGCGGGAGAGAGCCATACCCTGGGCACGTTAAAGAACACGCTGGATTGCCTTGACAGGAGGCTACCATCTGTCTCCCAACAGCTGTTCCAGTGGGTCCCCTCCCCCAACCTTCTCTGAGCCTTCGGGGTCCTTGTGACCTGGCAATTTAGCCCATTGTGTGTAAAAAAAAAAAAGTGCCGCTCAGAGGTAAAACAACCACCCTTTTCTCTCCCACTCATGAAAGCATATTGGAGTGAAAGTTCATCTTATTATAAGCAGGGATAACTTTGAATCCAATCTAATGTATAAGAAAAGTACATCGGACCCAAATTTCGATCTAACTACAAGTGGTGTCTGAAAGTAAAGTATAGTTTACAAAATGGATAAAATGAAAAATACTAGACGATAGAATGACATGGACAATAAAGTGCGAACGGAATGTGGAAGAAACAAATGCGTGATACACTGTTCAAAGTGGAAATCGCAACACCAAGAAGGAATGGAAGTACAGATATGTAAATCTCAAGAGGCAATCGGCCATTGGAGATTTGCAAATGATCAAAGTTCCGCAGCGAATGGACACGTAACACCCAGCTGAGCTATGAATAAATATCGGGTGCCCACGAGCTCGTATCGCAGCACGACCGACAGTGAGGTTGAAATGTTCAGAACTGCGAAAATGTTCAGAGCATTCTTGGAGATGCTGGCGGAACAGTTATGCCCAAATAATGTCTTCTGAGAGAAAGTGAATCGTTCTCGGATTGAACCTTCAAGCGATCTCTGCACGCATGGGGTATAATGTGACCACAGTGCAACAGTGAGTCTCACCCAACATCATGGAACACGAAGTACAGGTATAAGACCAGCACGCCACACCACAGGACGTGAAGATCATTTGTTTCATAGGAAGGTCATTCGCGACCCTTTCACCACCTCGACTGTGCTGCAGAGTGATTTGGGACTGCTACAGGTACCGTGGTCTCCATGTAAACCATTAGACGGCATTTGCATGACGCACGAATAGGGACAGTATCTAGTCTGGCATTTGCCATTGCAGCGACATCATTGGTTACGCTGTTTCCACTGGTGTTGAGCGAGGCAACATTGGACTATGGAATGGAGGAGAATGTTGTTCACAGACGAGTTTCGATTCTGTTTCAGCATGGAAAATGGCCGTTTGTCCGCATGGCATCTGCGTCATCAACGACATGAGGAAGCCTATTCCATTAAGCACCATACATCTGCCCACCTTGGTACAAAGGTATGGGGTGGCATCACATATGGGTTGTGGGTTGTTTTACCTCTGAGTGGCACTTTTTTGCAAACCATGGGCTAAATGGCCAGGTCACATGGACCCCGAAGGCTCAGAGAAGGTTGGGGGAGGGGACCCACTGGAACAGCTGTTGGGAGACAGATGGTAGCCTCCCGTGAAGGCCATCCAGCGTGTTCTTTAACGTGTACAGGGTATGGCTCTCCCGCACACGGGGCCACGGCTTAACGTCCCATCCCACGGACAGCGGCCTTTCCAAGCCCATCAATGTCCCCGACTGACCGTGGGCAGGGCGGGGAATCTTGGCGGAGATAAATCTCAACGCTGACCTAGCTGAGACTCGAACCTGGGAACTACAGATTACGAGCCTGGCGCGCTACCGATAAATAACTGAGCCACCCCCGCCCCACAGCAACAGGTGTTATCCCAAAGCATTTTTTATAGAAAGGATAAATACCGAGTAAACTTTGGCTTATTAGAAATTAAGAGAGGCAATGGGCTGCGTTGATTTTTACGAAGATATATATCTTAAGAGTTATTCTAGACTTCGTGAATAAAAGCAACACTGAAATTCTTACCGTCATTTTAAAACTTCTGAAACCTCCGTCTAAAACCTTCCTTATCTCTCTTCCCATTAGTTTTGCAACCGCCAGAGTCCAATCAACGTCAAGGATTAGGCAAGAGTCTTTGTCTCGTGTTTGCAGAAAGGCAATATTTTCCGAACACCTGCGTATGTTGACAATCACTGACGAGGAAGGACGTCTGCATTAGGCAGAGAAATTCAGACGGAGATCTCGAATGTTTGTGACGACATCGTGGTACATTACTCTGATTGGACCGACTTCGCAACATACCGAAGTGTCTGAAGGATCACAGGTGACTCGATAGTGGGGTGTCAATTTTATACTACACTGTCTGATATTTGCTGCGATGACACGGGGGCGGGGGTGGCTCAGTCGGTAGCGCGCCAGGCTCGTAATCTGTAGTTCCCAGGTTCGAGTCCCAGCTGGGTCAGCGTTGAGATTTATCTCCGCAAAATTCCCTGCCCTGCCCACGGTCAGTGGGGGACACCGATGCGCTTGGAAAGGCCGCCGTCCGTCGGATGGGACGTTAAGCCGTGGCCCCGTGTGCGGGAGAGCCATACCCTGTGCACGTTAAAGAACACGCTGGATGGCTTTGACGGGAGGCTACCATCTGTCTCCCAACAGCTGTTCCAGTGGGTCCCCTCCCCCAACCTTCTCTGAGCCTTCGGGGTCCATGTGACCTGGCCATTTAGCCCATGGTGTGCAAAAAAGTGCCGCTCAGAGGTAAAACAACCCAACCCTGCGATGACACAGAAACAGAGATTTAATGAAATGTGTCGGTATTCTTTCATCAATATTTGTTTCCTTAAAAAGCACTTCTGTTTTTACTTCTCGCCTAATAGAGCTTAATACGACACCTATGGACGCTAAAAGAAATTCATATTCACGTTTCCTGCTGAGATATAAACCGTTCCGCAGTCAAACGAAGATCGGAGAACCGCTGTAGAGAGAAGGGGTTCTCATTGGCAAAAAAAAGTATCTAGAGAGAAAAAAAGTCTTGGGAGCTAATTATGGGCCAAGTTTGGGGGAGTAATTGGATTTTATGGAATGGACCTACACGTTTTTCATTATAAATATTTAAACATCACCCAAGTTATGAAATCTTTTTTCATTACGGCTATTAACAAGGAAGCCCAGTGGCGGATTGTTTCCCCACATTTGAACTTTTATACGAAAAAAAGTTTCATGCCTCTGGGCTATTGAAAGCTATTGAAAAAAAGTGTCAATGCCTCTGGGCTATTGAAACTACACCAAGGAGAGAGAGGTGATGGCCATTCTCCGTATCGATTCTAGTGTACAGGGGGAAACACATTCAGGTATCGCCTCTCGAAAGTTAGTTGCGGAACTAGAAAAGAGTACCTTGGTAAAATGCGTAACTTACCCCGGTAGCCTCACAACCCACTGCGGGGTGGGGGGGTGGGGCGTTTTCTGAAGTTTTTCGGTAGAAATCGATAAAATGCGTATCGAATAGTTCTTAGATGAATATAGAGATGCATGTTTTTTATATCTATGTTAGAAATTCGTGAATTAAAATACTCGAAACTTGTTTGCACTATAAATATTATCTTTCATGTATTTTAGTAGCATTTGTAATGTAATTAGTTGTAGTATATATTTGTAATATAATATATTAATTATATTACATAATTTTACTATATTAATATATTATATAGTATTTGCAAAGTATATATATATATATATATATACTGCACGACATTGAAATTTCCCCACCCTGAAGGAATGAGGGTTTAGGGGTGAATTGTATCACACACATAGCAATACATATTGGCATACTATGATTTAATTTGCAGCCACTTACAGCGGTTAGAAGATGAGACAATGCAGCACGATGTGACTGCCTCGGTAGGTAGTTGCACCGCCGTGAAACGGCAATACAGGCAGCAATACGGCGTGGCATTAAGTCATACAGTCGACAGATGTGGTCCTGAGGAATTTCAAACCAAGCAGCGTTGACTTACTCCCATAATTCATCGAGATTCCATGCTGGCCAGTGAGAGAATTCCACACATCGTCCAATGTGATCCCACAGATTTTCTATTGGGGATAAATCTGGAGATCGTGCTGGCCATGGCAATACTTGAACACGTTGGAAATATTGTCTGGAGACCTTAGCAGTGTGTGCAAGGGTGTTGCTGGCAATGGGTGTTGCTGGGTGTTGTCATGCTGGAAAATGGGCTGCTGCATGCCTTCCAGGAATGGTAACATAACGGGCTGCAGAACCACGCTAACGTATCAGACAGCTGTCAGTGTTCCTGTGATGCGGACAAGAGGTGTTGTCATATCCAATAACACCCCATACCATTATGACTGGCTGATGGGCGGTGTGCAGGTCATGAACAAATGCTGGATCCGTCCTCTCGCCAGGTTATCATTGACGGGTCATCATACACTGACCCGTCAATCTTCAGTACCCAGACAGAAATATGTTTCATCACTAAGCACAACAGTGTTCTATTCGTGACCCCATTTCTCATGATTTCGTCACCAGGCCAGACGAGTGCTGAATGGCAGTCGACGTAACGGTTGCCTGGAGTGCAGGTGTGCTTCATGCAACCTACAGTTTACCGTTCGGGTCGTTATGGGAACGTCCATGGCTGCTGACACAATCTGTCGAATATCGCCTGCAGTGCTCTATGGTGACGAATGAGCATGTCGAACAATGCGCCTATCAAGCCATGCTGATGTATGTCGGATAACACCACTCCCTCTGTGATTCACGCTAGCGAGCAGCGTCCAACAGTTCACACATCCCGAAGAACATGGACAGCAAGCAACATGACATGCAGTCCATCCAGCTTCACATAGGCCTATAATTTTTGCTCTCTCAAAAGCATCTAAATGGTGATAAACCTGTCGACTGTGAGTATAAGGCATTTTCGGACTTCTCTGAACAGTTTCCAAGTGGAACCACCTAATCTCAACCATTCGCACGACTTCCATCTGCATAAACACAATACCATCCCTGTTCCTTCTGCGCCTTTTATCTCTTGAGCCACACATGTCATTGGATCTGGATTATCATCATTTGCATATCTCAACTTCGCACACGCACTCTTCTATTTGCATGTTTGTACGGCATGTCCTTCTGGGTGGGGCACTTTCAATGTCGAGTAGTGTATTTTAGTGTATTCGAGTTTTGCAATAAACTATATTTTTAAATTTGTAAATATAATTGTAATATATTGTAGATGATATATTTGTAATACATTTTAATAGAATATTTATTACAATTACATTATTTATTTATATACAGTAGTTTTATATAGTAAAACTAGTTTTATACAGTAAAAATATTTGTGGATTCCATGAAAGGGAATTAGAAAAGGTGAAGGTGGGCTTAAAAGATTGGGAACCACTGATTTAAGATATTTTGAAACGGAGTAGGAAAAATATTGGGGAGACTACGAGACTGAGCAGTCGATGCTTCGACATGGATCTTAGATAAATGACCTCTGAATCCTCTATCAATCAACTCATGATCTACGAGGAGATGTCGATTCTACATCTAGATGTCGTTTCTTCACAATACAATTCCTATTCCGTTCTTCACAGCACAGTCTCAGAGTCTAATCATTGATTGATCCCAGTTGAGAAATCTTGGTAACAAATTCTGTTGAGATACTGTCCATGCTCTGGTAATCATATCAGATAAAGTGAAGCCTTCGTAATTCTTCTCTTTGGGATGAAACCAATCTTTGCAGGGCAAAAGGGCTTAATTAATATTGCAAACGGTAAATCATAAAAATGGGGGAGAAAATAGGTCCAAAGTTTAAAATTGGGTTGTATTATGGGTAGAGTTCATTCAATAAGGGTCGGATTGTTTTACCTCTAAGCGATAGGTTTTTACCCATAATGAGCTAAATGGTCAGGTTTCAAGAACCCCAAGGGCTCAGAAGGTTGGGGGAAGGGATTTCCTGGACAGTTGTTAGGAGATAGATGGATACGACCCATTCAGGCCATCCAGCATGCTCTTTAACTTGCAGAGAGTATGACGCTCTTGCACACAGGGCCGTGGCATTAGGTCCTATCAGATAGACTGCGGCCTTTCGAAGCCTATCAGTGTTACCTTTCTGACCAAGGATAGAATGCGGGTTTAGGGAAGATAAATCTCAACACTGCTCTAGGCGAGACTCGAACCTAGGAACTAAAGATTACGAGCCTGGCGCGCTACCGGCTGAGCCAACCCCACCCCCAACGAAAGCTGCCGTAGGTGAAACTGATGTAAGAACTGCCGTCCAGTGAATAGGATTATGAACAGTGTGCATAAAGGCCTCAGAAAGAGGGGGAGACCTAGGATGCTGTGGGCAGACAATGCAAAATAGGAACTTGTTAGAATTGGTGTGCATTGGCGAGATGCAGCAGATGTAGCTCAGGACAGATATGCTTGGTGAATTAAATTGTGTGGTCTGGTTACACCTCCGTAGCCCATGGCTGCCTGAGGATGATGATGATGATGAGAGTAGAAATCGATAATGGGACTTAAACAGTAAGTTAGGTTGGGTTGTTTTACCTCTAAGCGGCACTTTTTTGCACACCATGGGCTAAATGGCCAGGTCACACGGACTCGGAAGGCTCAGAGAAGGTTGGGGGAGGGGACCCACTGGAACAGCTGTTGGGAGACAGATGGTAGTCTCCCGTCAAGACCATCCAGCGTGTTCTCTAACGTGCACAAGGTATGGCTCTCCCGCACACGGGGCCACGGCTTAACGTTCCATCCGACGGACGGCGGCCTTTCCAAGCCCATCGGTGTCCCCTACTGACCGTGGGCAGGGCGGGGAATTTTGCGGAGATAAATCTCAACGCTGACCCAGCTGGGACTCGAACCTGAGAACTGCAGATTACGAGCCTGGCGCGCTACCGACTGAGCCACCCCCGCCCCAAAGAGGGGGAGACCTAGGATGCTGTGGGCAGACAATGCAAAATAGGAACTTGTTAGAATTGGTGTGCATTGGCGAGATGCAGCAGATGTAGCTCAGGACAGATATACTTGGAGAATTAAATTGTGTGGTCTGGTTAGACTTCCGTAGCCCATGGCTGCCTGAGGATGATGATGATGAGAGTAGAAATCAATAATGGGGCTTAAACAGTAAGTTAGAATCTTATTTTAAATAACATTAAAACCTATTGCAGAAACTTATATAACGTCAATTTTTTTTATTGTATATCAAATTTTTTTCCTTTCTTCAGATTTTTATTTGTTCTATGTTTATTATTTTTATATTTGTTTCATTTTTTTATATTTGTTTTATTTGTGTACTACAGTGGCGTCGTATCTACGGATTCCGAGAGGCAGCACGAGAAATATTTAGACATTTCCTTTCCATCCAAGCATCAGCAAAGAAAAATGAAATAGAGTTTCTCATTAAAGTACAAACCTTGTAAACACGTTGCAAAAAATTAAATTTTTCCAATGAAATGTTTAAAAGAATCTCATTTTTATCGACTACACAGTCTAATTCATGGAAACAGGCAAATGTGGGGAAACAACCCGCCTCTGGGCTTCCTTGTTATAAGCGAGTTGCTCTACCAGTTAAGCTAAGATGGGCGCCAGACAGGTAGCCAGGTTTAGTTTCTGGAGTGGGGGATCCACTTCTCTGAGCGCCAGTTCACGAGGAAGACTGCTACTTTCAAAATTGTTTCGAAATGTATCATTGAACAGAGTCACTAATTGTCTAATTTATAGTGTATATATCTAACTTTCGAGTTTTAAAATTCCAGAATTTTTTCATTCTTCCTTCTACTTTCAGAACTCTCTTAATACATGTATTTTGCCTGAATTTGAATGTTGTGAAATACCCATTTAACGTAAATTTTTTCTTTAAGCGAAAAAACGTTTCAAAAATGTTAAATTTTCATAGGAAAAACAGTAATCGCTTCCAAAACCTGTGGCCCAAAACTTCAAAGTAGCTATTTCGATTTCCTAAGGGTGCAACTCAATGCTATAATTTATGTATGAGCTTAAATCCGTGAATTAAAATACTAAGTATGCATATTTTATAAGTAGCCGTCCCATGGCCGAGTGGTTAGCGCGCTGGGCTACTACCCTAACCTGGGTTCGAGCCCCGGGTAAGGCATGGATGTGTGTCGTTTTTCTGCTGAGCTCCTGCCATCCTCTCAGATCCTCTACTTTGGCATACAAACTGACAGGCTCCTGTCAGACCTCTGTGGCAAGCAGCTGCTTGAGGGGGTATTTATTTTATATCTTATAATCAGCCTACGATACTCACCGCATCACAAACTTTCATTTGACATATAGCTTGTTGGGTTGTTTCACCTTGAGCAGCACTTTTTTGCACACCATGGGATAAATGGCCAGGTCACATGGACCCCGAAGGCTCAGAGAAGGTTGGGGAAGAGGACCCACTGGAACAGCTGTTGGGAGACAGATGGTAGTCTCCGTCAAGGCCATCCAGCGTATTCTTTAACGTGCACAGGGTATGGCTCTCCCGCACACGGGGCCACGGCTTAACGTCCCATCCGTCGGACCGCGGCCTTTTCTAGCCCATCGGTGTCCCCAACTGACCGTGGGCAGGGCGGGGAATTTTGCGGAGATAAACCTTAACGATGGCCCAGCTGGAACTCGAACCTGGGAACTACAGATTACGAGCCTGGCGCGCTCCCGACTGAGTACCGACTGAGCCCCCCCCCCCCCCCCCCCGCCCCCACATAGCTTGTTACTTTCCGCACTCTCATTCAGGAGGTAGGGGAAACAATCGTTTTCATATTCCTCTCCTTTTCAGGGGGGGATACGAAAGTATGGGGGGTCAATTTTTTTATAGCCTCTGACATTTGTCGCGTGTGAAGCTTTCATTTGACGCAAAGCTTGTTACTTTTAGCACTGGTGTTCTGGAGATATAGGGAAACAATCGTTATAAATGTGAAAGGAAGAAAGCATGGGGTTCAGTTTTTCGTAGCCTGTGACAATCTCCGCATCAGAAGCATTCATTTGATGTATAGCTTGTTATTTAGATATATAATAATAATCTATTGCTTAGAATAGATGTAGCAGAATAATTGATTTCACATTTACGTTTTTTGGGGGAAGAAACCATTGGGGTCAATTTTCTATTTTCTACGACACTTCTGAATCACACTTCGAAAGAATGGCGAACTACGTTTTATGAAACCCACGAACTTCTACAATTTTTGATCGACAAATGTCAAAGCCAAAAACAATAGGAAGTTAGGT
Source organism: Ryuthela nishihirai (assembly GCA_038380435.1). Lineage (NCBI taxonomy): Eukaryota > Metazoa > Arthropoda > Arachnida > Araneae > Heptathelidae > Ryuthela > Ryuthela nishihirai. Next base: position 20,287,027 of record JAWZYU010000010.1, read on the forward strand.
AAAAAATGGGAGTATATTTTAAAATGAAGTAGAGTTGGCACAACTGAGAAACCTTGCAAAATGTAGGGCAGTTGGGAAAATTTTGGTCTGTAAATGGTAGCTAGGCATAAACTGGAAGAAGAGCTGTGTACCAATCCCCAGTGATGATGCACAGAACCGGTCAGGTATACCACCTAATGTCCGACCCCGCCTTCTCGTGCTGCAGGCCGTTAGTACCTTTCAAAAGAGATATTCTCTTTTGGAAGGGAAAGGAAGGGGAGGGCTGCCAGTTCAGTATGGCCTACTGATCTGGTCATCTATGGCCACTTTTTTCTTCTTTTTCAACCCTGCTGAGGAGGGGTCAACTTCACAGGGTCCTGGTGCTGACCATTTATACCTACTAGACTGGACTTGTTTATGGATTTGAGCTTGATTATTGATTCTGGACTTGCTGCACTAGTGGACCTCTGCTGAGGGAGAATCTGCTGCTGTGTTTTCTGTTTGCTTCTGGGTTGCCAGCCTCAAGTGAACAGAGGCAAGGGATATTTATATCAGCTAGTGGATAATCCTAATCATAGGTCATCGCAGGTACCTGAACCTTACTTAGCTAGTTGGGCATCGTCAAGCCTAAACTGGAGTAATGTGTCTCAGGCAGGCCATATTGCTCTTGAAAAAGTCCACTTGAAAAGGTGGTGCCTGAAGTTCCTACCAGCATCGGTGACTTCAGCATTTAGTGGAGGAGAAACAGGTCTTTGCCCCATGCCTGCGATCAGGGGTCTGTTTGATATTGTTGGCCCTACCAATCTCATTAAACCTAATTTCTTTAAAAATCCTACTAATCATTTTCTCCCTGCAGGAACGTGGAACGTGAGGACATTATATAGAGATTATTCTCTTGATGTCCTCACGCAGGAATTTCTAGGCTTGCAAGAGACCAGATGGACAGGTAAAGATGAGATACTTAAAAATAACTTTAAATTTATTTTTACAGGGAGGGAGGATGGAAAGCATCACTAAGGCGTGGGTCTGCTTCTCAGCAGACATGCTAGTGATGCTCTTCTAGGATATGAGTGCATTAATGAAAGGTTTCTTACAGCGAAATTTCAGACAAGCATTAAAGACTTGAATATTATCTGCTGTTATGCCCCAACTAAGGATGCCGATGTGGATGAGAAGGATAGGTTTTACGGACAACTGCAGGATATTTTGAATTCTGTCAAGAAAGGGGATATTACCCTTGTTCTTGGTGACTTCAATGCCAAAGCTGGTACTGACTCTGACCTTTGGGGAGGAGTAATAGGCCCTTTTGGTATTGGTAGCTGCAATGGCAATGGGCATCGTCTCCTACAGGTAAGTAAACTCAATGGATTCAGAATAACTAACACTAATTACAAACACCGCGACATACATAAGTACACATGGGTTTCACCTGATGGGCTGCATAAGAATATGATTGATTACATATTAATTAACAGCAAATGGGCTAGTTCTGTTAGAATACCAGGGCATATAGGGCAGCTGAAATTGGATCTGACCATTACCTTGTTAAAAGTGTCTTGCAACTTAAACTTAAAAAGTGTTGTGCTAGGGTTAAAAAATTTACCTTTAATGCTGAAGCTCTGAAAGAGCCTGTTACAGCTAAAGCTTACCATGATAGGTTACTTAGTCATTATGACAGTCATGGTTTGCTTACTACTGAAGTTGAGGAAGAATGGGGCCATTTTAAACAGGCTTTTTTAGAAACTAACAGTAGTTTTTTAGGGAAAAAGGAACAGAGGAGGAAGAATTATTTTAGTGATGAGGCACTTGAGCTTATTTCAGAAAGAAAGAACTGCAGGAATGCCCTTAATCAATACCCTACTAGTCCTAATAGAAAGCATTACAGAGACCTTAATAAACTTGTAAAGGATCAGTTAGCTGCTGATAAGAATCTTTGGCTTGATGGTTTGGCTGACAAAGCCGAGGAAGCAGTTAGACAGCACAACAGCAGAGAGCTGTACCAGATAGTTAATGTTTTGTGTGGTAGAAAACGGACAGGTATACAGGGATTGAAGGATAAACAAGGTAAGGCTATAGAAGGTGAGGATTATCTCATGGCTAGGTGGGCTGAGCATTTCAGGGATGTTCTAAATAATGTGGTTAGTTCTACTCCCATTGTTTCTAATGATGATAGATGCATTGGTGGCTTTAATGTTGGCCCTATAACACAATCTGAAGTTATTTTGGTTGTTTCTAAACTTAAACTTCATAAATCCCCAGGGGTAGATGAAATTACTACCGAAATGCTTAGAGCTGGGAATGTTTCTATTACCACTTGGATGACTGAAATTTTGAATACCTTTTATGATAAAGGCATGGTTCCTAAGGATTTTTACCAGAGCTATTATTATCCCTATTTTCAAAAAAGGTGATCGCAGTTCTTGTGACAACTATAGGGGTATCAACCCACTCTCTGTTCCAGGTAAAGTTCTTTCCATGATTGTGCTTAATAGAATTAAGAATCTGGTTGACAGGCAATTGCGTGATGAGCAATGTGGATTCAGAAGTGGTAGGGGATGTGTGGATCAGATATTTTCACTTAGGCAGATTCTCGAGAAATGTTTAGAGTTTCAGAAACCTTTGGTTGCTAGCTTTATTGATTTCAAAAAGGCTTTCGACTCTGTTGATCGTCATAATTTGTGGTTGATTGTGAGATCATATGGTATACTGACAAGTTAGTTAATATAATGAAAACTCTCTCTATAATAAAACTGAGTCGTGTGTGAGAGTTGGTAAGGCTTGTACTAATTGGTTTAGCATTACTTCTGGTGTTCGACAAAGGTGCATTTTGTCTCCTTTTCTCTTTAGTTTGGTTATTGATTATGTTATGCGAAATTCACTTCAAGGGAAAGATTTTGGCCTTAAATGGGCTGCAGATACGACAATTTCTGATTTATATTATGTTGATGATATAGCCCTTTTGGCAAATGATTTTGATGAGATGAACTCTTTCATTCGAGCTGTTGATGAAACTGGTAGTAGAGTAGGTTTGGTTATAAACAGAGAGAAAACTAAAGTGATGAAATTTGGTCAGGCAGGCTGTGATTCAGTTCATCTGAATGGTTGCAGTCTTGAGCAGGTGTCACAGTTTAATTACCTTGGGAGCTATGTAACAGATAATGGTGATGTGAGGCATGAGATTAACAGACGAATAGGTATTGCTACCGGGACTTTTAAGAATCTATGGACAGTGTGGAGAAATAGGCATATACCCCTAAAGACTAAAATTAGACTGTATAATAGTTTGGTTCTTTCTAGAGTTAGTTATGGTAGTGAAACTTGGACGCTGTGTAAACAAGATAACAGGAAACTAAATGCTTTTGATTCTAGATGCTTACGCAGTATCTTGGGTATTAGGTGGTTTAACTTTGTAACTAATGATGAGGTTAGGTAAAGGAGTCTGCAACCTCCTTTAAGCAGCATATTGTGCAGAGAATGACTCCGTTGGTTTGGCCATGTTGCCCGTATGAAAAATTATAGATTGGCGAATAGGGTATTGAACAGTGTGCCTAAAGGCCCCAGAAGGAGGGGGAGACCTAGGATGCGGTGGGCAGACAATGTCAAACAGGACGTTATTAAAATTGGTGTGCAGTGGCCAGATGCAGCAGATATAGCTCAGGAGAGATATGCTTGGAGAACTAATTTGCGTGGTCTGGATGGACCTCCGTAGCTGGGGCGGGGCTGGCTCAGTCGGTAGCGCGCCAGGCTCGTAATCTGTAGTTCCCAGGTTCGAGTCCCAGCTGGGTCAGCGTTGAGATTTATCTCCGCAAAATTCCCCGCCCTACCCACGGTCAGTAGGGGACACCGATGGGCTTGGAAGGCTGTCGTCCGTCGGATGGGACGTTAAGCTCTGGTTCTGTGTGCGGGAGAGTGATAATTCTTTCAATTACTTATCCGCCTGATAATTCTTTGAATTTCTTTTATATACTCTTTCTATCATGAATAGAAGCAATATAATATGCTCACTAGTTATTATGGCAATAATGAGCAGTAATAGTCATTCAAGCTAGTTATAAATCACTTTAACGAATGCCATTTTTCCGTAGGTATCATGAGAAGTGGAACAGTGACGAATACATTTGCCGCAAGAGCAGTGCAGAAAAGACAATTTGGGCTTAATTTACATGAGCGAAAATCCGACAGTAACAAGTATATTTCTCTGTCGGACATACGTAGATTAGTAAAAAGAGAACTTGTCCTTTTATCGAGAGTCTGGAAAGCTATCCATAATGTCACTTCACTCTGTCTTTTCACCTTCGCACTAAACGTGTTACAGGAATAATTGGCTCAGGCTATTCGAAACATCAACTTCCAAGGATGTGTATTATTTTTTTATTTATCAAACGTGACATATAGTTAAGATATTTGATAACAATAATCTCTATCCCAGTTTAAGTTACACAATATAAACAACGTAAATAAAGTACAAATTATGATAAAATTTATCAAAAAACAACTTTTCTTTGCAGATGTCATTTGTACAACATCTTAAACTATGTCCAAAACCAATAGCAACACTAACATCCAATTACGTATCCAACAGATCGCTGATTTGTTATTTAAAGCTGGGTCTGGAACATGTGCTGTGCGCTTATAGCAGATCAGGGGAGTATTAAAGTGGGATCCGGTCCAAAAAGCGAATGAAGCCATCGCATCCTACTTCAACAATTTCTGCTCGCTGAGGATGGAAGCTGAGCTTTCCAGTAGGTAAGACGACGCCAAACGTAGTAGCAGTGAAGCGAAATATTACATGCACTCCTAGTTTTATTATTCTGACAAATTGGAGCTTCTATTTATTATACTGAGCAATATTAAAGGGAAATTCAAAGAATAATAAAAAAGACAATTTTGTTAGAATGAACTAATCAAAGAAAATATTTTTACTTTTATTTGAAAACGTTTTTAGGCATATATTCCTTTTTTTTTTTTTCAGGAAAATCCTAAGGGTTGCTTTTATCTTGTGTTTTATCCATGGACTGTCATTGCTTTGAAGACATGACTCACTTAGATTTGGAGTGGATTTTGAAACTTATCTGAAGGAGTTTCGTTAACTTTTTATAATATTGAATTGTACTTTTGTTCTAACTTTCCAATAAATAAAATTATATTAAAATATATGTGTATTTTTTTCATGCTCTTGGCCCATTTTCTGAACCCCCTTTTTTCTTTCCCCGCTCCCTCGACTCTCGCAATAAAATTGTTGAAGGACCACAATATCCCCACCTTTTTCATAGAAAAGAGCATTGCTGTGTATATCAATTTACAATGCTTTGGACCTCATAATATCACCGATTTTAAAGGCGTTACTGATTAAATAGGTGAAAATGAGGAGAAATTGAAGCAGAGGATGCGCGGATAGTGAAATATACATTCAGCTTGTTTTTTAACTATCGTTTTTAAAAGACGGCTGTTGTGTTTATTTTGCCGTTTATACATTCGTCTGTCTGCAGATATTGAACTTTTTTTTTCGTTTCTACAGATATATAAAAGAAAATTCTTTTTTATGTTGGATAGCCACTAATAAAATATTACGCTTTCATACTTTGGAACATTTCAATCGTGTTAGTTTCCGCCGTTAGAGGGTGCTGGAGTTGCAAATGGAAAAACATGAAAAGAATATTGGAAACAGTCAATATGCTAGAAATTTGAAATTTAGGTGATGCAATGATGTGGTCAAAGGATTTATATGACAGCAGTGACTTGCCTCGTGCCTCCAGTGAAGGTGGAAAAATTCACCTCTTTCGTTTTAAAAGTTAAGTGAAAACTTTTTCTAGGTTGGATAGGATTAATAAAAATATTATTATTCAAATTTTCAGAATCTCAATCTAGTTTTAATTTCCAGTATTAAAAACTACACTGCTAGTTACTAAATGCTCTAATTCTGTGAGTCCATATTCATCCACCAAACGTTTCCAACACGATTCTGTTTTTGAGTTCATTTATTGGAACATGCTTTTCCTGTTGTTTCTTTACTAAACAAATGCATTGTGGATCTGCTTCCAAAATACAGGTAATATACACTAACTATCGGCTGACAGAGAACGTGTTGCCAACTTGCGACAAATGCCGAATTACTTTCATGTTGTCAGGTAGAAAGACCACTAAAAGCTGAAGCATGATTTATTTCGATCATTAGTACAGAGGAAACGTATCTTGCGCAGGGTAAAATATGAACCTGACTTTTTGATATCATGTCAGGTGTTCATTTTAACCGCCCCAACTTCCAAATCTGTGCTACGCCACTACTGAATATTACAGAATACTAGGTCCGGAAATAGGAAATCAAAATTGTGTGTGGGGGAGGGGCGAAGGAAGGGACCGTATCGACCCACAAAGGGCAGGAACTTCATTCTGGTATATAACATTTCCCTCCATTTCAGTGGTCATTAAAATATCTTGCAAAATACTCTTAACGCAAAGGTTAAAATATACTATTTTCAACTCTGTTCCATTTATTAACGTTCTCAAAAGGGTAGGAGATATACAGTCTTTCCACCCCTTTATATTTACGGTACCTTCACCCCAACTCCACCCTTTAGATTTACGGTCCTTCCACCCCAACTGCACCCTTTAGATTTACCGTCCTTCCACCCTTTAGATTTAGTCCTTCCACCCAGCTGCAGCCTTTAGATTTACCGTCCTTCCACCCTTTAGATTTACGGTCCTTCCACCCCAACTGCACCCTTTAGATTTACCGTCCTTCCACCCTTTAGATTTAGTCCTTCCACCCAGCTGCACCCTTTAGATTTAGTCCTTCCACCCAGCTGCACCCTTTAGATTTACCGTCCTTCCACCCTTTAGATTTACGGTCCTTCCACCCCAACTGCACCCTTTAGATTTACCGTCCTTCCACCCTTTAGATTTACGGTCCTTCCACCCCAACTGCACCCTTTAGATTTACCGTCCTTCCACCCTTTAGATTTAGTCCTTCCACCCAGCTGCACCCTTTAGATTTACCGTCCTTCCACCCTTTAGATTTACGGTCCTTCCACCCCAACTGCACCCTTTAGATTTACCGTCCTTCCACCCTTTAGATTTTTATGGTCCTTCCACCCAGCTGCACCCTTTAGATTTACGGTCCTTCCACCCCAGCTGCACCCTTTAGATTTTACGGTCTTTCCACCCCAGCTCCACCCTTTAGATTTTTATGGTCCTTCCACCCCAGCTCCACCCTTTAGATTTTTATGGTCCTTCCACCCCAGCTCCACCCTTTAGATTATTTACGGTCCTTCCACCCCAACTGCACCCTTTAGATTTTTGCGGTCCTTCCACCCCAGCTCCACCCTTTAGATTTACGGTCCTTCCACCCAGCTGCACCCTTTAGATTTACCGTCCTTCCACCCAGCTGCACCCTTTAGATTTACCGTCCTTCCACCCTTTGGATTTACGGTCCTTCCACCCCAGCTCCACCTTTTAGATTTACTGTCCATCCACCCTAGTTGCACCCTTTAAATCGGTGTTGCTTAAGACTGATAGATGCGAGTGGATCTTTAATTCGTGGACTGCCATCGTCAACAATTATCAGCTTTTCGTACCAGTTAACAGATACATGATATGTGGCAACACAGAGATTCTTCACGGAGCAGTGAGTGAAATTTAAAACGTGTTGCGATACGGTCGCAAGTAACAGCAGAATAGTAGGCAGTCAGTCTCTGAAGTTTTCTAGCTCTGGAAAGTGTTCTTTTTATGTGTGCGATTTTCTGAAGACTCAAGCTGATCTGGAAACTGAGCAGCGGTATGTGATACTTTACTGTGTTTTGCCACGTTTAAGTGCTGCTTAGAAAGTTGGAGAAATGACGCAAATGTATGAATAATAATGTATGGTTGGTCTTATCTTGTGTCCTCTGCACGGAACTCCGTCAACATGTGAAGCGTTTGTGCCATTTAAAAATCGCGCTTTGATTCAAATACTGTTCTCCAAGGAACGGCGCTCCGCACATAAAATCGTAATGGTTGGCATTTTTCAGGGGAGCAAATTTGCCAATAAACTGTCGACCATAGCTGGTGAAGGGTTGATGAGGTAGTTTTTTTCAACGAGATGATTTTCAGTTACTTTTAAATGACATTATATTTATCTAAAAAAATCATTAATAGCTGAGGGCAGACCTGGCGAAAGGGGTGGAAGACTTCAAGTTGTCCCATGCAAAATACCCAAATGCTGGCTCTGATTAAATTCATATATTTGAGTCATGTTTGCGATTGTCTGTGCACAACTTAAACCTCAATGCCGAATGCAGTGGGGCGGGGGTGGCTCAGTCGGTAGTGCGCCAGGCTCGTAATCTGTAGTTCCCAGGTTCGAGTCCCAGCTGGGTCAGCGTTGAGATTTATCTCCGCAAAATTCCCCGCCCTGCCCACGGTCAGTAGGGGACACCAATGGACTTGGAAAGGCCGCCGTCCGTCGGATGGGACGTTAAGCCGTGGCCCCGTGTGCGGGAGAGCCATACCCTGTGCACGTTAAAGAACACGCTGGATGGCCTTGACGGGAGGCTACCATCTGTCTCCCAACAGCTGTTCCAGTGGGTCCCCTCCCCCAACCTTCCCTGAGCCTTCGGGGTCCATGTGACCTGGCCATTTAGCCCATGGTGTGCAAAAAAGTGCCGCTCAGAGGTAAAACAACCCAACCCAAAGCCGAATGCAGTGACGTATGCAGCCCAATGCAGTGACGTATCACATACCACTGCTCACTTTCCGGATTAGCCCTTGCCCTGCCAAAATATCACACACACAAAAATGAACACCTTTCCAAAGCGAGAAAACGACAGAGAGTGACTGCATACTGTTCTTCTGTTGGCGCATCTGAGTCTGATTTTCGAGGACTATCTTAGAAAATATGTTACTTAAATCCTCAAAAGAAGAGGCTGTGAAGGAGGCTCCCTTTACAGCCCCTTCCACACACGCACACACATACACATACACACTGAGACTTGGGTACACACTGATGAAGTAAAATGTTTTTGATTTCTAATTATTTGTTGTTAAATTTCATTCTCTCGTTTTCTATATTTTTACTTTGCAATCCTAAATATAAGAGAGTAGAATTTACGCGCATGTACATTTTATGCCATAATATTAGTCAGTTGGCATTACTGTACTCAAGGTTAACAGCCTTTAGCAGTTGAAATGACCTTGTCACGCGCTAGTCTCACTCAAGCATTCATTCCTTTGTGTTGTGTCAGCTATGTCGTTTTCCAAAAACGAACGTGTATTTATTGTCGAGATTTATTGTGCGTACAAATCTTGCAAGCGTGTGAGAGAGGAGTTTGAGTTAAAGTTTCCTCAGTCTGCAGTTCCCAACAAGTCGACAATGTCTCGTTTGATTCATAAATTTCGTGACACTGGGTCTGTACAGGATCAAAAGAGCCCAGGCCGGCCATCACTGTTAAATGTCGAAGTTCTTGATGACGTGTCTCAGCGTTTAACTCTCTCACATAGAAAATCTCTTAGAAAGTTATCTTCACAGGTTGGACTGTCACCAGATACTGTTTTCAGGGATACAAATAAGTTAAAATTTCAATACCTACCGCTTGATGTCGTTCATGAACTGAAAGAACCAGACCATGAAAAACGTTTATGGTACCTTCATTGGTTTCGTTCTTTTGTTGACGAAAATGGATTAGAGGTGTTGGACCGTGTTTATTTCAGTGATGAGGCTTAGTTTCACTTGGATGGGTATGTGAACATTGAAAACAGTCGAATATGGAGCAGTGAAAATCCTCACAGTTTTCACGAACGACCATTAGATGCGTGGAAAATTGGTGTTTGGTGTGCAATTTCCCGTCGTCGTGAGATAAGACCTTTATTTTTTGACTCAACTGTACTCGTGACCTCATCCAACAGTTTATTGCACTATTGGATGTGAATGAACGAGAGTGTTCGTTTCAACAAGATGGCGCAATGGCTCATACTGCAAACGACACAATGGTCATGTTGCAGGAATTTTTTGGTGATCATTTGATTTAAAAAAATTGTGTCCCCAAGATCCCCAGATCTTACTCCTCCAGATTTTTTCCTTTGGGGATATCTCAAATGTGTAGTGTTTCAAAACAATCCTCAAACACTTGAAGACTTGAAGGCTAACATTGAAAGAGAGATTTTAAACATAAGAAAACAAACATTATGAAAGGTGGCTGCAAATGTCATGAAACGGATATGAACCTGCATCCAGGTTATAGGAAATCACTTTCAACATCTGTTGTAAAGGTAGAATATATGTCTAATTTGCATGTTATATTTTTTTGCATATATGTTCTTTATATTGTCTAATATGTTCTTTTGAAATTTGTGTCTTTTGTCAAATTTAAACAGAAATATACAATATAGGGTTGCGTCCTTTTTGAAACACCCTGTACAACATAAAAGTATTTGTCTTTTAATTCTTAAATTTAAAAAGTTGCATTTCCCATAGCTCTCTCTCAGAAAAGTGGGTCCCTTGCTATCAGTAAAATATCTCTTAAAAATAACTTTTCTATAAAGCAAGATAATTTATTATTAAATATTCCAGCTTCCAGAACTCTTTAAATACTGAACGAATATTGATGAAAAATCGAGATTTAAATAAATTTGATTTTTCTTTAACTTCAGTCACAGTTTTTCATTAAGTAGGTAAAATCTGAGTTTGTGTTTATCGGCCACCTAAATAGCAGCAGCATCCTGACAAGGTAGAGAAAAAGAACCTGACAACAAGTCTTGCAACATCCTGATAAGGTAGAGAAAAAGAACCTGACAACAAGTCTTGCAACGTCCTGACAAGGTAGAGAAAAAGAACCTGACAACAAGTCTTGCAACATCCTGACAAGGTAGAGAAAAAGAACCTGACAACAAGTCTTGCAACGTCCTGACAAGGTAGAGAAAAAGAACCTGACAACAAGTCTTGCAACATCCTGACAAGGTAGAGAAAAAGAACCTGACAACAAGTCTTGCAACATCCTGATAAGGTAGAGAAAAAGAACCTGACAACAAGTCTTGCAACGTCCTGACAAGGTAGAGAAAAAGAACCTGACAACAAGTCTTGCAACATCCTGACAAGGTAGAGAAAAAGAACCTGACAACAAGTCTTGCAACATCCTGACAAGGTAGAGAAAAAGAACATGACAACAAGTCTTGCAACATCCTGACAAGGTAGAGAAAAAGAACCTGACAACAAGTCTTGCAACATCCTGACAAGGTAGAGAAAAAGAACATGACAACAAGTCTTGCAACATCCTGACAAGGTAGAGAAAAAGAACATGACAACAAGTCTTGCAACATCCTGACAAGGTAGAGAAAAAGAACATGACAACAAGTCTTGCAACATCCTGACAAGGTAGAGAAAAAGAACCTGACAACAAGTCTTGCAACATCCTGATAAGGTAGAGAAAAAGAACCTGACAACAAGTCTTGCAACGTCCTGACAAGGTAGAGAAAAAGAACCTGACAACAAGTCTTGCAACATCCTGACAAGGTAGAGAAAAAGAACCTGACAACAAGTCTTGCAACATCCTGATAAGGTAGAGAAAAAGAACCTGACAACAAGTCTTGCAACGTCCTGACAAGGTAGAGAAAAAGAACCTGACAACAAGTCTTGCAACATCCTGACAAGGTAGAGAAAAAGAACATGACAACAAGTCTTGCAACATCCTGACAAGGTAGAGAAAAAGAACATGACAACAAGTCTTGCAACATCCTGACAAGGTAGAGAAAAAGAACATGACAACAAGTCTTGCAACATCCTGACAAGGTAGAGAAAAAGAACATGACAACAAGTCTTGCAACATCCTGACAAGGTAGAGAAAAAGAACCTGACAACAAGTCTTGCAACATCCTGATAAGGTAGAGAAAAAGAACCTGACAACAAGTCTTGCAACGTCCTGACAAGGTAGAGAAAAAGAACCTGACAACAAGTCTTGCAACATCCTGACAAGGTAGAGAAAAAGAACCTGACAACAAGTCTTGCAACATCCTGATAAGGTAGAGAAAAAGAACCTGACAACAAGTCTTGCAACGTCCTGACAAGGTAGAGAAAAAGAACCTGACAACAAGTCTTGCAACATCCTGACAAGGTAGAGAAAAAGAACATGACAACAAGTCTTGCAACATCCTGACAAGGTAGAGAAGTTCAGACCTAGTTAAGGAAGAAACAAGTACCCTTCTGCGCACACGCACACGCTCACACACGACCTGCTCGAAAAGAATCTAGCCCTGACGGGTCTACAAATGCCAGTCTACAATCTTTATCTTCATCATATTTTTCCATTACATGCTTATTTAGATGTTATAGAGCTTCGGAGTTAGATTCCGGTTCATATAATATGGAAAGATAATGCTATAGCTTTCTTTGAGCATAATATTTTTGCTACCAATTAAAATTTTTTCACTAATTCAAATAACATATTGGTTAAAAAAAATAGTACTAGGTACAGTTGTAAAAATGTCGCCCATTTTCTTGGGACCCTGACAATCTTGTCCTCCCCTCCTTCGGGGCGGGGGTGGCTCAGTCAGTAGCGCGCCAGGCTCGTAATCTGTAGTTCCCAGGTTCGAGTCCCAGCTGGGTCAGCGTTGAGATTTATCTCCGCAAAATTCCCCTCCATGCCCATGGTCAGTAGGGGACACTGATGGGCTTGGAAGGCCACCGTCCGTCGGATGGGACGTAAAACCGTGGCCCCGTGTGCGGGAGAGCCATACCTTGTGCACGTTAAAGAACACGCTGGATGGCCTTGACGGGAGGCTACCATCTGTCTTCCAACAACTGTTCCAGTGGGTCTCCTCTCCCAACCTTCCCTGAGCCTTCGGGGTCCATGTGACCTGGCCATTTAGCCCATGGTGTGCAAAAAAGTGCCGCTCAGTGGTAAAACAACCCAACCCAAATCTCCCCTCCTCTTCTGAAACCAGTCTTTTATATGACTAATGGAATGTTGAAGATTATAACAATTGTCAGCGTTTGAATTGCAGAAATATATGTAGGCCCCTAGGCGGATTAAGCAATTGGGAGACCTGGAGCCAAGTTCTAAATGGGTGTACTGGAACAAAATTCTAAATAAGAACCTTAGAGCTATATTCGAAATGGAGCCCCTTTATCCTTCTAAACTGAAAAATAATGAAAATTGAACTACTTTATGTAAATCGTCGATTGAGGTGATAAAAAAAACATTATTTTAAACAAGTAAAAAAATGAGGGGTCCTCTAGGCCGGAAGAAGTCATTGAAATGAAAAAGACTAGCATATAAAGAGTCAACTCTCTGCTGCAGCATAAACTTTGTGCCAATTGCACTAAAGCTATTACCTTTAATCATTAATTTTTTTTTAGCAAATTTTCCACTTCATGCTTAATGAAATAAGTTGGGTATTAATGCCAGAACAATCTTGCTTAAATCTATTGCTTATGCATTTCTCTTAAGAATAAGCTACTTTTTTTTTCTACCCTGCTGAGCAGAGGCCAACAACACAGGGTCCTGGTGCTGGCCATATAAACCCACTGGACTGGACTGAATTATGGCTCTGAGCTTGATTAAAAAAAAAAAAATTAAAACCCCCTCACGCAGCTGCTTGCCACAGAGGTCTGACAGGAGCCTATCAGTTTATATGCCAAAGTAGAAGGTCTGAGAGGATGGCAGAACCTCAGTAGAAAAACGACACAAACAGCCATGCCTTACCCGGGGCTCGAACCCTGGTCCTTTAGATCAGTAGCCAAGCGCACTAACCACTCGGCCATGGGACGGTGAGCTTGATTATGGATCCTGAATTTGCTGCACTGGTGGGCTTCTCTGGAAGGAAAATCTTCCACTGTGTTTTCTGTTTGTTTGTGGGTTGACAGCCCCAATTGAATAGATTCAGAGGGTATGTTTATCAGTTGGTGAATAATCCTGAGTAGAGGTCATCGCAGGCACATGAACCCTTTGCTTCTATTGGCATCGTCAAATTCTACATTAGAGGAAGTCTCCCAGTGTAGATGGCTTCAGCCTTTAGTGGTGGGGGAACGAGTCTTGGACAAAGACTCTTTGTCCCATGTCTGCGATTAGGGGGCTGTTTGATATTGTCGGCATTCCCTCTCTCAATAAACATAGTTTCTTTAAACACCCCACTAATCATTTTCTCTCCATAGGTAGTTGGAATGTGAGGACTCTGCACAGAGCTTTTTCTCTTGATGTACTCACACAAGAATTCCACCGTTATAATTTAGATATTCTCTGCTTGCAAGAGACCAGATGGACAGATAAAGGTCAGATTTTTAAAAATAATCTTAAATTTTTCTTTTCAGGGAGGGACGACAATAAGCATCACCAAGGCGTGGGTCTGCTTCTCAGCAGACACGCTAGCGATGCTCTTCTAGGATATGAGTGCATTAATGAAAGGTTTCTTACAGCAAAATTTCAGACAAGCGTTAAAGACTTGAATGTTATCTGCTGTTATGCCCCCACTGAAGATGCCGTTGAGGATGAGAAGGATAGGTTTTATGAACAACTTCAGGATATTTTGAATTCTGTCAAGAAAGGAGATGTTACCCTTGTTCTTGGTGACTTCAATGCCAAAGTTGGTACTGACTCTGACCTTTGGGGAGGAGTAATAGGCCCTTTTGGTATTGGTAGCTGCATTGGCAATGGGCAACGTCTCCTACAGGTAAGTAAACGCAATGGATTCAGAATAACCAACACTTATTACAAACACCGCGACATACATAAGTACACAAGGGTTTTACGCGATGGGCTGCATAAGAATATGATTGATTACATATTAATTAACAGCAAATGGGCTAGTTCTGTTAGGAATACCAGGTCATATAGGGGAGCAGAAATTGGATCTGACCATTACCTTGTTAAAAGTGTCTTGCAACTTAAACTGAAAACGTATTGTGCTTTGGTTAAAAATTTTACCTTTAATACTGAAGCACTGAAAGACCCAGTTATAGCTAAAGCTTACCATGATAGGTTACTTAGTCATTATGACAGTCATGGTTTGCTTACTACTGAAGTTGAGGCACAATGGACCATTATAAACAGGCGTTTTTGGAAATTAACAGTACTCTTTTGGGGAAAAAGGAGAAGAGGAGATTATTTGAGTGATAATTATTTGAGTGATAAGGCACTTCATCTTATTTCAGAAAGAAAGAACTGCAGGAATGTCCTTAATCAATACCCTACTAGTACTAATAGAAAGCATTACAGAGATCTTAATAAACGTATAAAGGATCAGTTAGCTGCTGATAAGAATCTTTGGTTTGATGGCTTGGCTGACAAAGCCGAGGAAGCAGTTAGACAGCACAACAGCAGAGAGCTGTACCAGAAAGTTAATGTTTTATGTGGTAGAAAACGTACAGGCATACAAGGATTGAAGGATAAACAAGGTAAGGTTATAGATGGTGAGGATTCTGTCATGGCTAGGTGAGCTGAGCATTTCAGGGATGTTCTAAACAATGTGGTTAGTTCTACTCCCATTGTTTCTGATGATGATAGATGCATTGCTGACTTTAATGTTGGCCCTATAACACAATCTGAAGTTATTTTGGCTGTTTCTAAACTTTAACTACATAAATTCCCAGGGATTAGATTAAATTACTATGGAAATGCTTAGAGCTGGGAATGTTTCGGTTACCACATGGATGACTGAAATTTTGAATATCTTTTATGATAAAGGCATGCTTCCTAAGGATTTTATCAGAGCTATTATTATCCCTATTTTCAATAAAGGTGATCGCAGTTCTTGTGATAACTATAGGTGTATCAGCCTACTCTCTGCTCCAGGTAAAGTTCTTTCCATGATTGTGCTTAATAGAATTAAGAATCTGGTTGACAGGCAATTGCGTGATGAGCAATGTGGATTCAGAAGTGGTAGGGGATGTGTAGATCAGATATTTTCAGTTAGGCAGATTCTTGAGAAATGTTTAGAGTTTCAGAAACCTTTGGTTGCTAGCTTCGTTGATTTCAAAAAGGCTTTCGACTCTGTTGAACGTCATAATTTGTGGTTGATTGTGAGATCGTATGGTATACCTGACAAGTTAGTGAACATAATGAAAGCTCTCTGTAATAACACTGAGTAATAACACTGAGTCTTGTAGCAATTGGTTTAGCATTACTTCTGGTGTTCGACAAGGGTGCATTTTGTCTCCTTTTCTCTTTAGTTTGGTTGTTGATTATATTATGCGAAATTCACTTCAAGGGAAAGATTTTGGCCTTAAATGGACGGAGATACGAAAATTTCTGATTTAGGTTATGCTGATGATTTAGCCCTTTTGGCAAATGATGTTGATGAGATGAACTCTTTCATTCGAGCTGTTGATGAAACTGGTAGTAGAGTAGGTTTGGTTATAAACAGAGAGAAAACTAAAGTGATGAAAATTGGTCAGGCAGGCTGTGATTCAATTCTTCTGAATGGTTGCAGTCTTGAACAGGTATCACAGTTTAATTATCTTGGGAGCTATGTAACAGATACTGGTGACGTGCGGCATGAGATTAACAGACGAATAGGGATTGCTGCCGGAACTTTTAAGAATCTATGGAGATTGTGGGGAAATAGGTGTATACACCTAAAGACTAAAATTTGGTTGTATAATAGTTTGGTTCTTTCTAGGGTTAGTTATGGCAGTGAAACCTGGACACTTTGTAAACAAGATAACAGGAAACTAGATGCTTTTGATTCCAGATGCTTTCGCAGTATCTTGGGCATTCGGTGGTTCAACTTTTCCCCCTCGAAGGGAACCACCTTGTCGTGGTGAGGGGGCTTGCATGCCTTAGTAAAGTTGAGGGCTATGCCGACTAGAGTCACTCATGTCGGACAGGTCAAAACGGAAAAGCCAGACTAAGAGTTCCCAATCTAAGTAGACTCCACAGGGGCAACACAAAAAGTGCGTGGATGTCGGTTGACAATTAATCAACAGCCTCTAGGTTTGAGTGCAGCTGGAGGTGGTCAGTTAATAAAAGATAGAGCAAAAGGAGAGATGTAGATGAAGGTAAAAAAAGGTGGTGGGAGATGGAGAAGATGAATGAGAATCGAAGAAAAATGGAGCAGATGACGAATAAAGGAGATGGAGATGGAATGGATTAGAATTTGGAATGGTGGAGCGAGATGAGTACAATGAGTTGGATGATAAAAGTATATAAGTAAAATTATACAAGCAATAAGAAAGTTGGGTAAGAAAACTACTATGTATGGACTGAAGAGCAAAAATAGAATGCTATGTGAATATACTATATTGAAAGAGAGGCGCGATAACGCCTAGTGGCTTAGGGGAGAGCCCAAAATGCAGGTTTGATGCTATTAGGGGGAGGAGGCTTGTGTTCAAGGATACAGGCTCCTCTCCCACTTTTCTTTTTTAGGTTCACTTGTCTAATTATCATTCGGCGAGATTAGGTTGAGGTCGCAACTCATTAACACAGGGGAGGTGAGGAGCCCTTGTCCTTTGGACATGGGTTCCCCTCCTCCCCTTTTTACTTCGCCAATTTCCCGTTTTCGGGTGGTTTCTCCCACGGACTTAACCCGGAAACCGCACCCTTATACGTCCAAGGTGTGCGGGCCTCACCTCCAAAAGCTGGACTCAAGGGAGGAGACTGGCCACAGGTTGCTGAAATTGAGCAACATACCTAATAGGGAAATGGCTGGCCAGTTGAACAGGTTAGGATGGGCACAATTTGGGCATGAGGAAGTTTTATCATGGTTGCCACGCCTGTGAGTGGCCCACCAGTTTACCGTTGGTGGAGACCTGTAATGTGGGAAAGGGGATCCTGGCTGTTGAGGGTCAGGAAAGCTGGTAGCCCAATACACCGTTCTCGGCTCCTGCTTCAATAAAACTGGCGGTCTGAGCTGCCTCACTCAGATCAATCGGTTGGTGAGGCATCCCCTGTCCTACCTCTACATCCGGGGTGGGTCAGGGGCAGTTGCGGGAACCAACCGGGTGGAAGTAATTCCTGACGATAGGGGTTGGGTCCGGACCAGAACCCGGATTAGTCCGGGTCTTGGCCTGGATCATGCTCTGGTCTGAGGGAAGATCTTAATCCTGGTTATAACCTGGGCATAGCTCTGAGGTACCTCGAGCGATAAACTCTAACTCTGAGGCCTCCCTTTGTTGGGCTCAGTAGTGGGCGGAGACCACCTGGGTGGAATACCCTATAAACAAATATGAAACCGACGACTTTAAAGACGGAATCAGGTAGTACCCGACCACGACGG
Organism: Ryuthela nishihirai; assembly: GCA_038380435.1. Lineage (NCBI taxonomy): Eukaryota > Metazoa > Arthropoda > Arachnida > Araneae > Heptathelidae > Ryuthela > Ryuthela nishihirai. Next base: position 20,305,180 of record JAWZYU010000010.1, read on the forward strand.
ACAGGGAGAAAAGACAGCAAGCCCACACTCAGATGCAAGACAGCAAGCACACAGAGGCTGCTGATCTTGAAGTGGTAGTGAAGGAAGTCCCAGAGACTTCCCCTCCCACCACAAGTAATGATGGAGATAGAGAAGCGCCTCCAACAAGTTCAGAGAACCTTAGTAAAGGAATTGATAAAGGGTGCCAGAACAGGGAGACATCCCCGGATAAAGAGGTGGAACCCAACGGAAACGAGATGGGTTCGGGGAGGTTGGCTACTGCTGGTAGCCTTCTGGAGGAACTCGCGGTGACGATGTTTCAGTCGAAGGTGGAAAAAGAAATGAAAGATAAAGTAATGGGTGCAGCAAGGAAGCTGCACGCCATAGTATGTGAACAAGAGCTACAGATAGCGACTATGAGAGGGCGCATCACCGAGAGAGCTGCGTGTCCCCCAGTGTCAAAGGGGAAGCCACCGACTTATGCAAAGGCTGTCGGTGGTCAAGGGTCAGAAAAGGCTGGTTTGGTGGCGTCTAAACAGCTCACCCACCCCAAGCAGAGGCATACCCTGCTGATCTTCTCTAAGGATAATGAGAAGACAGCCATTGAAGTTAGGAACAGCCTGAAGAATAACATTAATTCTTCCGAGTTAAATCTCGGGGTGATGACAGTCAAACCGATGAGAAAAAATGGTGTCATCGTCAAATGTAGCACGCAGGGTGACATCATCATCATCATCATCATCATCATCCTCAAGCAGCCATGGGCTACGGAGGTCCAACCAGACGGTGCAATTTAGTTCTCCAAGCAAGTCTATCCTGAGCTACATCTACTGCATCTGGCCACTGCACACCAATTCTAACAAGATCCTGTTTGACATTGTCTGCCCACCGCATCCTAGGTCTCCCCTTCTTTCTGAGGCCTTTAGGCACACTGTTCATAACCCTATTCGCCAATCTATAATTATTCATACGGGCAACATGGCCAAACCAACGGAGTCTCTCTCTGCACAATATGCTGCTTAAAGGAGGTTGCAAACTACTTTGCCTAACCTCATCATTAGTTACAAAGTTGAACCACCTAATGCCCAAGATACTGCGTAAGCATCTGGAATCAAAAGCATCTAGTTTCCTGCTATCTTGTTTACAAAGTGTCCAAGTTTCACTACCATAATTAACCCTAGAAAGAACCAAACTATTATACAGTCTAATTTTAGTCTTTAGGTGTATACGCCTATTTCTCCACACTCTCCATAGATTCTTAAAAGTCCCGGCAGCAATCCCTATTCGTCTGTTAATCTCATGCCGCACATCACCATTATCTGTTACATAGCTCCCAAGATAATTAAACTGTGACACCTGCTCAAGACTGCAACCATTCAGATTAACTGAATCACAGCCTGCCTGACCAATTTTCATCACTTTAGTTTTCTCTCTGTTTATAACCAAACCTACTCTACTACCAGTCTCATCAACAGCTCGAATGAAAGAGTTCATCTCATCAACATCATTTGCCAAAAAGGCTAAATCATCAGCATAATCTAAATCAGAAATTTTCGTATCTCCAGCCCATTTAAGGCCAAAATCTTTCCCTTGAAGTGAATTTCGCATAACATAATCAATAATCAAACTAAAGAGAAAAGGAGACAAAATGCACCCTCGTCGAACACCAGAAGTAATGCTAAACCAATTGCTACAAGCCTTACCAACTCTCACACACGACTCAGTGTTATTATAGAGAGCTTTCATTACGTTAACTAACTTGTCTGGTATATCATATGATTTCACAATCAACCACAAATTATGACGATCAACAGAGTCGAAAGCCTTTTTGAAATCAACAAAGCTAGCAACCAAAGGTTTCTGAAACTCTAAACATTTCTCAAGAATCTGCCTAAGTGAAAATATCTGATCCACACATCCCCTACCACTTCTGAATCCACATTGTTCATCACGCAATTGACTGTCAACCAGATTCTTAATTCTATTAAGCACAATCATGGAAAGAACTTTACCTGGAACAGAGAGTAGGCTAATACCCCTATAGTTATCACAAGAACTGCGATCACCTTTTTTGAAAATAGGGATAACAATAGCTCTGGTAAAATCCTTAGGAACCATGCCTTTATCATAAAAGATATTCAGAATTTCAGTCATCCAAGTGGTAACCGAAACATTCCCAGCTCTAGGCATTTCGGTAGTAATTTCATCTACCCATGGGGATTTATGTAGTTTAAGTTTAGAAACAGCCAAAATAACTTCAGATTGTGTTATAGGGCCAACATTAAAGCCACCAATGCATCTATCATCGTTGCAAACAATGGGAGTAGAACTAACTACATTGTTTAGAACATCACTGAAATGCTCAGCCCACCTAGCCATGACAGAATCCTCCCCTTCTATAACCTTACCTTGTTTATCCTTCATTCCTTGTATACCTGTCCGTTTTCTACCACACAAAACATTAACCATCTGGTACAGCTCTCTGCTGTTGTGCTTTCTAACTGCTTCCTCGGCTTTGTCAGCCAACCCATCAAGCCAAAGATTCTTATCAGCAGCTAACTGACCTTTTACATGTTTATTAAGTTCTCTGTAATGCTTTCTATTAGTACTAGTAGGGTATTGATTAAGGACATTCCTGCAGTTCTTTCTTTCCGAAATAAGCTCAAGTGCCTTATCACTCAGATAATTCTGTCTCTTCTGCTCCTTTTTTCCTAAAAGAGTACTGTTAGTGTCCAAAAAAGTCTGTTTAAAAGGATCCCATTCTTCCTCAACTTCAGTAGTAAGCATACCATGACTGTCATAATGACTAAGTAACCTATCATGGTAAGCTTTGGCTATAACTGGGTCTTTCAGAGCTTCAGTATTAAAAGCAAATTTTTTAACCCTAGCACAACACTTTTTAAGTTTAAGTTGCAAGACACTTTTAACAAGGTAAGATCCAATTTCAGCTCCCCTGTATGCCCTGGTATTTCTAACAGAACTAGTCCATTTGCTGTTAATTAATATATAATCAATCATATTCCTATGCAGCCCATCAGGTGAAACCCATGTGTACTTATGTATGTCGCGGTGTTTGTAATATGTGTTAGTTATTCTGAAACCATTGAGTTTACTTACCTGTAGGAGACGTTGCCCATTGCCATTACAGCTACCAATACCAAAAGGGCCAATCACCCCTCCCCAAAGGTCAGAGTCAGTACCAACTTTGGCATTGAAGTCACCAAGAACAAGGGTAATATCTCCTTTCTTGACAGAATTCAAAATATCCTGAAGTTGTTCATAAAACCTATCCTTCTCATCCTCATCGGCATTCTCAGTGGGGGCATAACAGCAGATAACATTCAGGTCTTTAACGCTTGTCTGAAATTTTGCTAATTAACGCTTGTCTGAAATTTTGCTTTTTGTAAGAAACCTTTCATTAATGCACTCATATCCTAGAAGAGCATCACTAGCGTGTCTGCTGAGAAGCAGACCCACGCCTTGGTGATGCTTATTGTCGTCCCTCCCTGAAAAGAGAAATTTAAGATTATTTTTACGAATCTGACCTTTATCTGTACATCTGGTCTCTTGCAAGCCGAGAATATCTAAATTATAATGGTGGAATTCTTGTGTGAGGACATCAAGAGAAAAAGCTCTGTGCAGAGTCCTCACATTCCAACTACCTATGGAGAGAAAATGGTTAGTGGGATGTTTAAACAAACTACGTTTATTGAGAGAGGGAATGCCGACAATATCAAACAGCCCCGTAATCGCAGACATGGGGCAAAGACCCGTTCCCCCACCACTAAAGGCTGAAGCCATCTACACTGGAAGACTTCCTCCAATGTAGAATTTGACGATGCCAATAGAAGCAAAGAGTTCAGGTGCCTGCGATGACCTCTGCTCAGGATTATGCACCAGCTGATAAACATATCCTGTGAATCTATTCACTTGGGGCTATCAACCCACAAACAAACAGAAAACACAGCGGAAGATTTTCCCTCCACAGAAGCCCACCAGTGCAGCAAAATCAGGATCCATAATCAAGCTCAGAGCCATATATCTGTCCAGTACAGTGGGTTTATATGGTCAGCACCAGGACCCTGTGTGGTTGACCACTCCTCAGCAGGGTAGAAAAAAAAGAATAGTTGCCATAGTTGTCTAGATCAGTAGGCCACACTAATCTGGCAGCCCTCCCCTTCCGTTCACTTCCACAAGAGAGTATCTCTTTTGATAGATACTAACGGTCTGCACCACGAGAAGGCGGGGTCGGACATTAGGTGCTAGGTCTGGCCCGTTCTATGCATCATCACAGGGGATTGGTGCATAGCTCTCCTTCCAGGTAGACAGCCATGATGCGCTGAAGGATGTACTAGAGACCAGGTCAGCCAAGAGGCTAAGGCCAAAGCTCATAATCTATGGAGTCGACAAGGACATCCACCGAGAGGACCTTCAGTGGGTCATCCAAACACAGAATGGGCTAACTGAAGAACTCGCGGATCTAACCCCGCTGTTCTCTTTAAAAGGACTAGCTGACAATACCATCCACTGGGTTATGGAAGCCAATAGCGCCTCCCACAGAAAGTTAATTGAGGTAGGTAAGATAAACGTGAGCTGGTCACGTTGTATTATCAAAGAGTATATTCGTGTGCTCTGACGCTATAAGTGCTATGCATTTAGGCACATGCAAAAGGATTGTACTCTTAAGATGCAACGGTGTTCTCAATGTGCGGGCAAGCATTCGTACAGGGAGTGTAAGAAGCCAAAGCCTAGAAGCATAGTATGCAAAAATGCCAATAAGGAACCCGGAGCCAAGTATAACTTTGGCCACAGTGCGATGGACAGTAGCTGTCCGTCGTACTGTAGAGAGTTGAAGTTGTTGCAGAAGCGCACCGACTATGGACAGTAGGCTTCCAGGTGGTCGCAGGGCGAGTCTGAAGTTTCTCCAGATAAATTTGAACAGGGCAAGGGGCACAATGACCCAACTCAGCCAGGAAATAAAAGAAGAAGGAGTCGATGTTGCTCTAGTGCAAGAACCTTATTCCACAGAGAACATCATTAGGGACTCCTTCTGACCAGCAGGCTTTTTGTATTAAAGGAGCTAAGCCAAAAGCTGAAGTTGTCGTTTTGAACCCTAAAGTGAATGCCATTCTGGCATATCACTCTGACACTATGGTGGTAGTGGAGATTGGCTATGGGAGATTAATATTACATGCCATCTCCATCTATTGTCCTCCGAATCATAACATAGAGGACTCACCGAATTGCAAAACGTCCTGGCTCGTGTCAATTCTAAGAACTTAGTGATAGGTGGTGAGTTCAAAGCGAAGCACCCCTTGTGGGGATCAAATAGACAAAACATCAGAGGAGAAATGACTCTGGATTTTATCAACTCTGCTGATCTTACTTTATTAAATGATTTGGATACATCAGCAACTTTTCATGGGCCTCGAGGTCAGAGCTGGATCGACTTGACCCTGTCAACGCCTCGGATGTTTTCTCAGATCCAGAATTGGTGCGTTAGCGACAAGGTCACTAACAGCGACCACAACTATATTGTGTTCCTTGTGGGTGGAATAACACCTCCCCCACACTATATAAAAGGTTTGCAGTGGGCAAGACCCCTGACTGGTGTAAACTCGCGCGTTATGTTGCACCGGATCTGGCGAAGATCAGCCAGCGCATCTCTAATATTGGTGATTGTCTAACTCTGAATAACATCCTCAAAGATCTGACAGAGTGTTTAAGTTCTGGATGTGAGACAATCTTTGGGTTCAAGAGGCAACCCAACACAGGCAGTAGGTCAGTGCCCTGGTGGACACCTGAATTCAGTGTTAAGAGAAAAAGTGTCAGAGCTCTTAGGAAAAGGTATCAAAGGTGCCGCAATGGGGACAGAAGTTCCAGAGAAAAAATGTACAGGAAGGAACAGGCGGAGTATAAGCTCGCCATACGCCAAGCACAGTTGGCCTCTTGGCAGCAGTTTTGTAGTGATGTCTCTGCACAGAACCCATTTACTCTGCAGTACAAGCTGGCTACGTGGAAGGACATTAAATCCCTGGAAATTGAATATGTTCGCAAAGAAGATGGGTCCAAGACCTCTTCCTTTAGCGAAACAATCCAGGTTTTATTAGAGAATCTATTCCCGCCAGATGACAGGAACTCTGATGATGCCCAACATCAACTCCGGCGGGAATACAGCAGGCTTCCACCGAACACAGAAGATGACGTTCCGTTCACGGAAGAGGAAGTGGGAGAGGTGATCATAGATATGGCTCGGGGTAAAGCCCCTTGGTATGATGGTCTGACAGTGGAGATATTATCACAGATGTTTAACGAACACAAAGATCTGTTCACCCAGCTCTTCAACACTTGTTTGAAACTGGGAATTTTCCAACTAGCCTGGAAACAGGCTGACCTAGTCCTATTCAATAAGGCAGGCAAGGACCCGGCAGATGCAAGATCATATAGAACAATTTGTCTGTTTGCCGGTGCTGGGAAAAATTCTTGATAAGCTCCTGACGAACAGGATGTATTTCCACTGCTTTAAGAATGACTTCCTGAAAGTTAAGCAATTTGGGTTCAGGACAGACCAATCCACCACTGTCACTATCAAACAAGTTGTGGACATTATTAAGGTAAATAAAATGCACAAGATGCATACCTCTCTCATAGCCTTGGATGTGACGGGCGCCTTCGACAACGTCTGGAGGCCTGCTGTTCTTAGTAGGCTAAAAGATTGTTCTAGTCCTAGAAACATCTATGTTCTAGTGGCCAATTAACTTAGTGAGAGGGTGGTCAACTATTCCCATGCTAGCGGGACAGCCTCAAGAAACTTGGAGAGAGGCTGCCCACAGGGTTCGTGCAGTGGACCATTCCTCTGGAATTTGGTCGTCGATACTGCCCTGGAGTTGACCCTACCAGAGGGTGTCTGGATCCAGGCTTATGCTGATGACATGCTACTTGTTATATCGGCATCCTCCAGAGCGAGACTGGAGATTGCCGGCAATGCAGCATTGTCAATAGTTGAGGGATGGAGTCTGCGCAACAAGCTTGGGTTCAGCTTTGCAAAGACAACATCCATGACTGTGGCCAAAGAGGGTGTCCTCAAAAAGAGGTACCCAATTTACAAATTACATGGCAATAATATCTGCCATATGACTACTATTAAGTACTGGGGATCATTCTGGATTACAGGATGAGCTGGATCCTACACTTGTAGGACCTCAAAGTTAAATACACAAATGTTATGTGCAAACTGGGGCGAATGGCTCGCATCTCGTGGGAACTCAGAGGTGAAGTCCTCAAAGAAATTTATCTCAGGGGCACGGAGCGGATCCTAACTTATCCATCGGTGCCTAGTGGCACCCAATGGACCACTCCATTATGTGTAGAAAACTGATTGCAGCCCAACGACCGACTTTACTGCGAATCACCACGGCCTATAGGACCACATCTACAGATGCCCTCCTGGTGTTAGCAGGGATCCCTCCGCTATTTTTGACGGTCAGTAAAGAAGCGACCATTTTCAGAGTCCTGCAAGCTAAAGAGAAAGCAACATTCCTTGGAGTCTAGTATGGCCCCGAGGATTATGAGACAAATACTGCTAAGTGGGATATCCATCCCACCAGAAGACTGAGTGTGTCATGGTCCAAGGAGTTACCATCAGGATTAGGAATTGCGATAACACTGACGGTTCCAAAAACGAGGATGGTGTGGGCTTAGCCTACACTGTCTATGATCAAGGAGCCAAAGTGTATAATTATAATAGGAAGGTTTCAAATAATGGCTCAGCCTTCCAAGTGGAGCTGCTTGCCACCAGAGAGGTCCTTAAATGGGCCCTCCATGGCGGCGGTCACAATAGCGACATCCGGCTGTACATGGACAGCAGGCAGCTCTGCAAGCGCTCGAAGATGCAACCAACAGGCATCAAACTGTTAACGAGATCAAGGGCATTCTGGGTGATAAGAACATGCCTAGAATTTCCTTCTCCTGGATTAAGGCACACGTAGGTCATGAGGGGAACGAGCGGGCAGACCAACTGGCCTACTCAGCAGGTAATAATACTCAACCTGTGATAGAGGTAAAGACTTCAAAAACTACCCTGAAGTCTACACTATGTCGAAGAGAAATTGATGATTGGCAGCGGCTCTGGGATACGACTGAGAATGGTCTTCACACAAAGACATTCTTGAAAAGGGTCAGTCTATCCCTGATGTCCTCTGACCACTATTTGACGCAGGTCCTGATGGAACACGGGAGTTTCCCAAAATATCTGGAGCACTTTAAAATCGCTACCCACAGTTACTGCGGCTGTAGGGCTCCAGATGCAGATGTCGGGCACTATATCCTCAGGTGCCCGATTACGGAAGGGTTTGCTAACGAACTCAGGAGCTCTCGGGCGATCAATGAGGTAGCAGGCGAGGTGGTCACGGTGTCCATCGAGAGTGCCCGAGTCAGGGCACATCTGAGGGACATGGGCTGGCTTATCTGCCGGCTCTGGGACTCTCTTCTTTGAGACCAGAGCTGCTTTCGCTCTCTTCCTTATTTTCCACTTTCAACCCGGGCTGCACTCTGCACACTCTTTAACATCACACATTCTCCAAGTCCCTACTGGTCTCCTCTGAGACAAACTTCATCTTCTACTTCCAGTACTTCTCTTTACCTACTTCCAGGCTTCTCTTTACCCCATGGGAGGTGGGTAATTCGGGATCCGCCCCCACCCCAAAATAAAGAAAGGTGGTTCAACTTTGTAACTAATGATGAGGTTAGGCAAAGTAGTCGTCAACCTGCTTTAAGCAGCATATTGTGCAGAGAGAGACTCCGTTGGTTTGGCCATGTTGCCCGTATGAATAATTATAGATTGCCGAATAGGGTTATGAACAGTGTGCCTAAAGGCCTCAGAAAGAGGGGGAGACCTAGCATGCGGTGGGCAGACAATGTCAAACAGGACCTTGTTAGAATTGGTGTACAGTGGCTGGATGCAGCAGATGTAGCTCAGGACAGATATGCCAGAAGAATTAAACTGCACGGTCTGGTTGGACCTCCGTAGCCCATGGCTGCTTGATGATGATGATGATTTCTCCAAGCAAGTCTGTCCTGAGCTACATCTACTGCATCTGGCAACTGCACATCAATTCTAACAAGGTCCTGTTGACATTGTCTGCCCACCTCATCCTAGGTCTCCCCTTCTTTCTGAGGCTTTTAGGCACACTGTTCATAACCCTATTCGCCAATCTTATAATTATTCATACGGGCAACATGGCCAAACCAACGGAGTCTCTCTCTGCACAATATGCTGCTTAAAGGAGGTTGCATCATTAGTTACAAAGTTAAACCACCTAATACCCAAGATACTGCGTAAGCATCTAGAATCAAAAGCATCTAGTTTCCTGTTATCTTGTTTACACAGCGTCCAAGATTCACTACCATAACTAACCCTAGAAAGAACCAAACTATTATACAGTCTAATTTTAGTCTTTAGGTGTATATGCCTATTTCTCCACAATCTCCATAGATTCTTAAAAGTCCCAGGAGCAATCCCTATTCGTCTGTTAATCTCATGCCACACATCACCATTATCTGTTACATAGCTCCCAAGATAATTAAACTGTGACACCTGCTCAAGACTGCAACCATTCAGATTAACTGAATCACAGCCTGCCTGATCAATTTTCATCACTTTAGTTTTCTCTCCGTTTATAACCAAACCTACTCTACTACCAGTCTCATAAACAGCTCGAATGAAAGAGTTCATCTCATCAACATCATTTGCCAAAAGGGCTAAATCATCAGCATAATCTAAATCAGAAATTTTCGTATCTCCAGTCCATTTAAGGCCAAAATCTTTTCCTTGAAGTGAATTTCGCATAATATAATCAACAACCAAACTAAAGAGAAAAGGAGACAAAATGCACCCTTGTCGAACACCAGAAGTAATGCTAAACCAATTGCTACAAGACTCAGTGTTATTACTCAGTGTTATTACAGAGAGCTTTCATTATGTTCACTAACTTGTCAGGTATACCATACGATCTCACAATCAACCACAAATTATGACGATCAACAGAGTCGAAAGCCTTTTTGAAATCAACGAAGCTAGCAACCAAAGGTTTCTGAAACTCTAAACATTTCTCAAGAATCTGCCTAAGTGAAAATATCTGATCCACACATCCCCTACCACTTCTGATTCCACATTGCTCATCACGCAATTGACTGTCAACCAGATTCTTAATTCTATTAAGCACAATCATGGAAAGAACTTTACCTGGAACAGAGAGTAGGCTGATACCCCTATAGTTATCACAAGAACTGCGATCACCTTTTTTGAAAATAGGGATAACAAAAGCTCTGATAAAATCTTTAGGAACCATGCCTTTATCATAAAAGATATTCAGAATTTCAGTCATTTAAGTGGTAACCGAAACATTCCCAGCTCTAAGCATTTCTGTAGTAATTTCATCTATCCCTTGGGATTTATGAAGTTTAAGTTTAGAAACAGCCAAAATAACTTCAGATTGTGTTATAGGGCCAACATTAAAGCCACCAATGCATCTATTGTCATTGCAAACAATGGGAATAGAACTAACCCCATTGTTTAGAATATCACTGAAATGCTTAGCCCAACTAACCATGACAGAATCCTCACCTTCTATAACCTTACCTTGTTTATCCTTCAATCCCTGTATACCTGTCCATTTTCTACCACACAAAACATTAACTATCTGGTACAGCTCTCTGCTGTTGTGCTGCCTAACTGCTTCCTCAGCTTTGTCAGCCAAACCATCAAGCCAAAGATTCTTATCAGTAGTAAACTGATCCTTTACACGTTTATTATGCTCTCTGTAATCCTTTCTATTAGGACTAGTAGGGTACTGATTAAGGACATTCCTGCAGTTCCTTCTTTCTGAAATAAGCTCAAGTGCCTTATCACTGAAATAATTCTGTCTCCTCTGCTCCTTTTCCCTAAAAGAGTACTGTTAATGTCCAAAAAAGAATGTTTAAAATAGCCCCATTCTTCCTCAACTTCAGTATTAAGCAAACCATGACTGTCATAATGACTAAGTAACCTATCATGGTAAGCTTTGGCTATAACAGCCTGGGTCTTTCAGAGCTTCAGTATTAAAAGCAAATTTTTTAAACCCTAGAATAACACTTTTTAAGTTTAAGTTGCAAGACACTTTTAACAAGGTAATGGTCAGATCCAATTTCAGCTCCCCTATATGCTCTGGTATTTCTAACAGAACTAGCCCATTTGCTGTTAATTAATATATAATCAATCATATTCCTATGCAGCCCATCAGGTGAAACCCATGTGTATTTATGTATGTCGTGGTGTTTGTAATATATGTTAGTTATTCTGAAACCATTGAGTTTACTTACCTGTAGGAGACGTTGCCCATTGCCATTGCAGCTACCAATACCTAAAGGGGCTATCACCCCTCCCCAAAGGTCAGAGTAGTAGGTCAGTACCAACTTTGTCATTGAAGTCACCAAGAACAAGGGTAATATCTCCTTTTTTGACAGAATTCAAAATATCCTGAAGTTGTCCGTAAAACCTATCCTTCTCTTCCTCATCAGCATCCTCAGTGGGGGCATAACAGCAGATAACATTCAAGTCTTTAATGTTTATGTGAAATTTTGCTGTAAGAAACCTTTCATTAATGCACTCATATCCTAGAAGAGCATCACTAGCATGTCTGCTGAGCAGGAGACCCACGCCTTGGTGATGCTTTCCATCCCACGTTTCTGTAAAGAGAAATTTAAAGTTTTTTTAAGTATCTCACCTTTACCTGTCCATCTGGTCTCTTGCAAGCCTAGAATATCTAGGTTATAGCGCTGGAATTCCTGCATGAGGACATCAAGAGAATAATCTCTATGTAATGTCCTCACGTTCCACGTTCCTGCAGAGAGAAAATGATTAGTAGGATTTTTAAAGAAATTAGGTTTATTGAGATTGGTAAGGCCAACAATATCAAACAGCCCCCTAAATGCAGGCATGGGGCAAAGACCTGTTCCTCCTCCGCTAAAGGCTGAAGTCACTGATGCTGGTAGGAACTTCAGGGACCATCTTTTCAAGTGGACTTTTTCAAGAGCCATATAGCCTGCCTGAGACACATTACTCCAGTTTAGGCTTGACGATGCCCAACTAGCTAAGTAAGGTTCAGGTACCTGCGATGGCCTCTAATTAGGATTATCCACCAGCTGATATAAGGTATCCCATGCCTCTGTTCACTTAGAGCTGGCAACCGAGAAGCAAACAGAAAACACAGCAGCAGACTCTCCCTCAACAGAGGCCCACCAGTGCAGCAAGTCCAGGATCAATAATCAAGATCAAATCCATAAACAAGTCCAGTCTAGTAGGTATAAATGGTCAGCACCAGGACCCTGTGAAGTTGATCACTCCTCAGCAGGGTTGAAAAAAAGGAAAAAAAAAAAGTGGCCATAGATGACCAGATCAGTAGGCCATACTGAACTGGCAGCCCTCCCCTTCTGTTCCCTTCCAAAAGAGAATATCTCTTTTGAAAGGTACTAACGGCCTGCACAACGAGAAGGCGGGGTCGGACATTAGGTGGTAGACTTGGCCGGTTTTGTGCATCATCACTAGGGATTGGTACACAGCTCTACCGAAACACTACAGAATTTCCCTGTTATATCAACGAGAATCTAACTTCGAAGTTCTATAACTTCAAAAATATACATTTAACGGAAAATGCGACTGAAGATAAATTAAAGATCATAATCCAATCTATTTGAATCTCGATCCTAAACAGTATTCGTTTAGTATTTAAAGAGATGTGGATTTTCCGTGTTATGTCGATGCGCGAAACCTTTAAAATGTGTATTTTTATAGATAAATGTGCTGAAGATAGATAAAAGATCGTATTCAAATCTTATTTATATCTCCGATTTCAACATTAGAAACTTTTGATTAAACAATGATACAACTTTGAAATATTTTGCAAAGTACGAGGCGGATTCAACGTGTTTTGTAGTAGGCACCATTTTGTTTTATTTGGTATATTTGTTACAAACTTTAAGTTGGTTTTACATTGATTATATAAAAGGTAAGGTGTCATTTGATATATTCCAAGAATTGGTATTTTAATTTTTTTCCTTGGAAGGAAGAATTTCCTTCCCAAAATTCTCCTGAATCGGAACTGGATCTTGAAAGAAAAAAAAAAAAACGATATGGGGTGGATGGGGAAAAAACACGACCGACCTGAAAAATATTAGTGAAGGGGGGAAGCAAGAGATGGTTTCCAATGAAGTATAATATTTTTCTCTCAACTTTGCAGGTCCTTAGAAAATGAAGCATATTCTTTAATAGCATGAAATATAAAGTTGTTTAATAAATTTTTGTCCCTACTTGCCGTCCCATGGCCGAGTGGTTAGCGTGCTTGGCTACTGATCTACGAGACCTGGGTTCGAGCCCCGGATTAAGGCATGGATGTATGTGTCGTTTTTCTGCTGAGGTCCTGCTATCCTCGCAGACCTTCTACTATGGTATATAAACTGACAGGCTCCTGTCAGACCTCTGTGGCAAGCAGCTGCTTGAGGGGGTATTTATTTTATTTTATTTATTATCCTTACTAGGATTCTGAAATGGGATAGGGACTCCTAGATCTGGCCCTGCACTGTACATAGCTCTACAATCAATCCCTATTTTATGAAAAAGATGCGTAGCTTTCATTTCATATGCAATTTGTTGACTAACGTTAAGTAGGGTTAAATAACTGTGTTTAAAAACAAAAGCGAATGCAAAAACCAAAAAGAAAGTAATTTTTTGATAAGTATAAAAAATCTCTTGACCTTCCACACAAAAATAGGTTTTATTTAGCAATATTCGTCGAAATAGTCTGCTAATTTAATCAAAAGGGGTTCAATCATTCCCCCTCGGTGTGAGCGCCTGTACGCGGTGAGGGGGACCACCCTGTGAAGGTTCCGCTGGCTCGGTTACCTTCACAGGGTCCTAAACGCTCGCCCGCGTGTTTGCCGTGCGCGGAGACCCGTGTCCCGGGAAAGGAGGATCCTGGTAGTTGCTCGGGGGTCCCCGTCTTCTCTCCTCAGCTCATGACTGGCGTGGTCCCCATTGGCCGTCTTGCCATGGGGACCACGCCAGTCAGTGGGGACCTTGCCGTCTTGCCCCGGGAGCCTGTCCGTCGCGGGGCTGGGCAGCGGATTCCGGGGCCTCTGCTATACACTGCTTTGGCCTCTGCTTCCGGTAAACGGGAGCTCCTGGGGTGGCCCCCCCAGGAGCAATCGGCTGGTGGGCAGGTCCTGCTAGGGTCAACCGTGCAGAGCGGTGAGTAACCTTGCCCACGGTCCGGGTACAGGTTTACAAGTTTCCTCACAACTTATTTTCCTTTTGTCGTTATCTTTTCTTTGTGAGGCCAGGTTGGCCATTCACAATTTTGTTATTTTAAGCTTTGTTTCTTTTGTGTAGAACGTTTTTGTTCTGCACATTTCTCTTTTTATTTTCCTTCTATTTATTTGTGAGGGCTTGGCTCACTGTCTGTGTGGGTATAGTGCCTGCGTAGCCCTGGCGCCCGACTGGGCGTCCCCTTGTTGGGCTCCGTGGAGGGTGGGGACAGCGGGCACTGAACCACACATAAACAACCATGAGAGAGAATGATGAAATTAATGCGATCGCCGCCAACAAGAGGGCTCGACATGAGCCTCCATCTTCCTCGTCGTCACTGTTATCTCTGCCGTCGTCTTCTGTGTCTGTGTCTTCGTTCCCAAAGTTCCTGATCATCCACTCCACGGGTGATCAGGTACTTGGGGACATGTCCCCTTTTTTCGTTAACAAAGGTTTGAAAGGTCTTGCGGGAGAACCGAAATCCGTTAAGCGCCTACGATCTGGTGACTTGCAGGTTGAGACCGCTTGTTCCAAACACTCGGAACTACTCCTGAAAGTCAAGGAAATTGGTGGGGTGGCTGTCGAAGTCACTCCCCATAAAACTTTGAATTCCTCTCGGGGTGTGATCACCGAGTGGGGCCTCCTCAAAGTCCCTGAGGAGGAGATCCTCTCGGAGCTCACACCTCAAGGAGTAACAGCGGTCCACCGGGTTTCGACACGCCGTGATGGGAAATTGACACCCACCCGGGTGTTGATTGTTACATTCAACACGCCACGCCTGCCTTCTTCCATCAAGGCAGGTTATTTACATTGTGAGGTAAGGCCGTATATACCGAACCCTCTGCGCTGTTTTCAGTGTCAGGTATACGGTCATGCCCGCACAGCATGCAGGGGCAAGCCCACCTGTGCTCGCTGCGGCAGTAAGGATCATCTCGATCCTGACTGCACAGCAGAAAAGGCATGCTGTGTGAACTGCAGTGGCGAACATCCGGCGTACTCCCGCGACTGTCCGAAGTGGAAGGAAGAAAAGGAGGTACAACGCCTCAAAGTCATTAACAACATCTCGTATCCTGAAGCGAGAAAGCTTGCTGCACCGCCCGCCCCACCTGGCAAGGTTTCCTATGCCAGTGCAGTCATTGGAAAGCCCATCGTTCCAATGACTTCGGTTGCGGTGCAGACTGACATCAGTGTACCACCTACTGAGTCTTTCTCGCCAGCTGCGAAGTACCTCCTCACGCAGGCGAGACCGAGGGTGGTGTCGACTTCGACATCAACCCCGGTTTCCATTCCTGCAGCTCAGCCTTCCACCTCCACCGGAAGGCCTCCTCCTTCCCGTCCTCAGACAGCAAGACCTTCCAAACCGAAGGGGCCCCCACCGGGGCCTAAAAAGAAAATAACAGCACCACAAAGGGCGGTCACCGATCCATGCCCCTCGGACGATTCCGAGGACATGGATACCGACCGCCCCCTATTCACTAAACCGTCCTCTGCGGCGGTTAAGTTGAATAGGAACACGTCGTCCGCCCACTCTTCTAAGTCCTGAGATGGCCACACTCCTACAATGGAATTGTCGTGGATTCCAGAGGAATCTTGACGACATCAAGGCCCTCCTTCAGGCACACCAGCCCATCTGTGTGTGCCTGCAGGAGACGTACTTGCAGCCAGTCACAGATCCCACGATCCGGCACTTTTCACTAGTTCGCCGGGACCGGGATGGAGATGGTCCAGCTCGCAGGGGTGTCGCCATCCTCGTGAGCAACCACTCTCCATTCCAGGTCATACCCCTCACCACCAACTTGGAGGCGGTAGCCATCCGTCTCTTCGTGGGGTTCTCGCTGACTGTCTGCTCTGTATATCTTCCACCTGGGAGCATCGTCTTCCAGGAAGACCTTGATGATCTCGTCTCGCAGCTGCCGTCCCCCTTCCTCATTATGGGGGACCTCAACGGACACAGTCCACTTTGGGGCAGTGCTGACACCAACGGGAGGGGCGGGGTCCTGGAGCAGTGGCTCCTGGACCCTTCTCTCTCCCTGTTGAACACCGGTGTCAGTACTTACTTTCACTCCCCAACCCGCTCTTTCACTGCCATTGATCTCACCATCTGCTCCTCCTCGATCCTTCCACTCTTTACATGGGAGGTCGAGGACAACCCTTATGGAAGCGATCACCTCCCCGTGGTGTGCACCATCTCGCGTGGGGGGCCTTGCAGCCCTTCACGCGTCTCGCGGTGGAGGCTCGATCGGGCTGACTGGGGTGGTTTCGAGCTGCTCTCTGAGCTCGATGACCACTCTGTCAGCCAGGAGCCAATCAATGTGGCAGTAGCGGAGATAACGGACTGTATCGTAGATGCAGCTGCATCAACAATTCCTCAAACTTCTACACGGTTTCCTCGCTTTCCGAAACCGTGGTGGAATCCAGAATGCACCGCAGCTCGTAAGGCTCAGAACAAGGCTTGGGGGGTGTTTCGGAGATATCCGACAACCCCCAACCTCGAAAATTTCAAACGCGCCAGGGCGAAAGCACGTTTCGTCCGACGCCAGAGCCAGAAGGAATCTTGGATCAAGTATACGTCATCCATCACCCGCGCGACTACTTCTAAGGTCGTGTGGGATAAAGTCCGGAAGATGAGTGGGAACTACACGTCCCACTCGTTATCGATCCTGGAGCACAATGGACAGGCAATTGCTGATCCCAAAGCAATTGCCGACACTCTGGGGGAGTCATTCTCTTCCATCTCTTCCTCTTCTTCTTACTCCCCCGAGTTTCTGGCCCAGAAGGGCAGGGCGGAGCGCTCTCCGCTGTCTTTCCACTCGAATGGCCTGGAGCCTTACAACAGGCCATTCACAGCGGAGGAGCTTCGCCTTGCTCTGCACTCTTCTCGTGCCTCTGCTGTAGGGCCGGACAATGTCCATTATGCCATGCTCCAACATCTTTCACCATCGAGTAAGGATCGGCTGCTCCATCTCTTCAATCGCATTTTTCTCGAGGAGCAGTTTCCGGACTCCTGGCGGGAGGCCATCGTCTTGGCCTTCCCCAAGCCAGGGAAAGATCCCAAGATTCCTTCCAATTATTGTCCCATCGCATTGACGAGCTGCGTGTGCAAGGTGTTGGAAAGAATGGTAAATGCCAGACTCATCTGGTATTTAGAACACCACAACCTTCTTTCGAACACCCAGTGTGGCTTTCGCAGGCAACGGTCAACTCTTGACCACCTGATACGCCTCGAATCGGCTATCAGAAATTCATTTTTACGTAGAGAGCACCTGGTGTCAATTTTCTTCGACATCGAAAAAGCGTACGACACGGCTTGGAGATTCGGCATTCTTCGTGACCTCCACAGCTTCGGCTTGAGAGGTCACATGCCGATCTTCATCTCCAACTTCTTATCGACACGCTCTTTTCGTGTCCGTGTTGGTAACACTCTGTCGCAGCCGTACCCCCAAGAACAGGGGGTGCCACAAGGCTGCGTTCTGAGTGTTACGCTTTTCGCTGTCAAGATTAATTCTATAACTAGACAACTTCCTCCATCAGTAGGCAATGCCCTCTATGTTGATGACTTTAGCATCTTTTGCTCTTCGTCCAGCATGAGGGTCATTGAAAGACAACTGCAAATTGCCCTGAACAATCTATCGGTTTGGGCGACGGCAAACGGGTTTCGGTGCTCCCCACAGAAGACCGCTTGTGTGCACTTTTGCCACAAGCGTAATCTTCACCTGGATCCCGAGCTGCGGCTCGGGGGTAACATCATTCCAGTTGTGGCGGAGACCAAGTTTCTCGGTCTCATATTCGATCGGAAATTGACCTTTTTACCACACATACGTCATCTCAGGTCCAAGTGCACGCGGGCATTGAACATCGTCAAGGTCCTCTCCTCCCTTTCTTGGGGGGCGGACCGATGTTCTTTGCTCCGCCTGTACCGTGCACTTGTCCGATCGAAACTGGACTACGGATCCCAGGTGTACCACTCGGCCCGGGATTCGGTGGTGAAGGTGCTGGACCCCCTCCATCATCAGGCTCTCCGTGTTTGCACGGGAGCCTTCCGCACTTCACCGGTCCAGAGTCTTTACGTTGAGACCGACGAACCGTCTTTATCTCTTCGCCGTCAGCAGTTGTCCCTACAATATGCTTCTAAATTGCGATCCCTGCCTGGCCATCCCACTTGGGACTGCGTTTTCAGTCCGAAGTGGGAAATGCTTTACAATAATCGGCCGACTGCCATTCGTCCTTTTGGTTTGCGAGTCCGAGGCTACCTCAGAGACATCAACACCAGTCTCGATAGCGTTGCACAGTCGACAGCTGAGCCACTTCCACCATGGCTCGCTGTTTCCCCTTCCTGCGATTTCTCCCTGTGCAGGACGGGGAAGGCCTTTACACCCGACTGTGTGTACCAGCATCTCTTTGCCAGCCATCGTGCTGAGCACCCGGACTTCTTGCCTGTCTTTACAGATGGCTCGAAGTCCGGCACTTCGGTGGGATCAGCCATGGTCTGCTGTGATGTAATCATTGCAGACCAGATCCCACTGCAGTGTTCCATCTTCACCGCAGAGTTGCACGCTATCAGCCTCGCCTTGGACCACGTGGCGACTAAGCATCATCGTCGGTGTGTGCTTTACACCGACTCACTTAGCTCGCTACAGGCTTTGATCTCGGTGAGGCATCGGCCTCACCCTGTTCTCTCCAAGATCCGCCAGCAGCTCCATCGTCTGGCAGCCACCACCACGATTCTCTTCTGTTGGGTGCCCGGTCACGTCGGAATCAGGGGTAATGATTTGGCAGATTCTGCTGCCAGGTCAGCCACGCCCCTGTCTGACTCTCCGTTGCTGGTTCCCTATCTGGATTTCCGGCAGCGTTTTTCCACCGAGCTCCGGGCACAGTGGCAGAGATCTTGGTCGGAACAGCTTACCAACAAGCTCTTCGAGATCAAACCTATCATCAAACCATGGCAGTCTTGTTACCGCAGGAATCGCAAGGAGGAAGTTGTACTTGCTCGGCTCCGCTTAGGTCACTCGTATATTACTCATTCGTTTCTTCTACGGGCGGACGACGTACCTAAGTGCGAGTTTTGTGACACCATTTTAACAATCAAACATATTTTAATTGAATGTCCGTGTTTTAACCTTGACCGTCGTTTGTATTTTACTTTTCACAAATTTACGTCCGAGCCACTTACACTCGGACATCTTTTAACTGATCATTGCTTTTTACCTCCAATTTTTGCGTTTTTGAAGTTTACAGGTTATTTTAACAGGTTATGATTTTACGGATTTGTTATTTATTCATCATCTGACCTAGGTCATTTACACCTGGGTTAGTTTTATCCATTGTATATACTGTATATATATATCTGAATATTTGTTCTTTTACAGTAATTTTTATCATGGTTTTTTGTTATATATTTTTGTTGGTTTTGTCTTTACTTGTTTTACACTTGTTGTTGTTTTTGTATTGTATTTTATCACCTTTAGATGTTGCTTTTAACATTGGTTGTAGGTTTACACGATTTTTAATATCTTATTTACTACTTGTCTTTGTCTGGCGCATTATGGCCTTAGTTGCCGATGCGCCAATAAACCTAAAACAACCAACCAACCAACCAAGGTTCAATCATTATTTCTACAAATGGAAAAATATAAAAACCTTTACATGCTGAATTAGAATTTTTTCCGCAAATGAAGCAATGACAATTTTACTGAGCAGTATTCATATGAAACATTCCGATATATTGCAAATCACGTGCAGCGCGCGGCTTTCTGAGTGGGAACAACATGGCTACAGCTGTTCTCAGCGGCTACACTAGCAACGTATGCTAAGAGATAGTAATGGCGCTTCCGCCTCTTCCTACCTCCATGTCGTGGTGAGGAAGGCCAAGTACATCCATTGCAGACTAGGTACATCCCTTCATGGCAATGTATATCCTTCTAGTAGGGTCTTCTTTCAGCAGGATAATGCACCATGCCACACTGCCTGGATTGTTCGAGAATGGTTCGCAGAACATGAGGAAGACTTCGAGGTATTGCCCTGGCCTCCAAATTCCCCAGGTATCAATCCAATCGAACATCTGTGGTTTGTGTTGGAACAGCATATCCGATCTGTAGATGCTCAACAACGTAACTTATATAAGAATTAAAGGATCTGCTGGTAACGTGTTGGTAACAGATATCACAAGGCATCTTTAGAAATCTTATAGCATCCATGCCTCGCCAGGTAAGAGCTGTTTTGGCAGCATGAGGAGGGCTACATCAAATTAGGTAGGTGGTCATAATGCTCTGTCTCTTTGGTGTACTATTTCGATGTTGTCCAATCTCGTGCTAGTGCTGAAAAACGCGGCCGAAAATCGGTAACTTTGGAACGGAAGTTAGATTTGATAAAATTGTTTGAAGGACAAACAACTGCAATGATACACCACGTTTAGGAGACAACACTCTGGAAAACATTAGAGAAAATATTGAGAAAATAAAAAGTAGTGTTAAAGCAGGTACACCTTTAAGTTGGCAAAAAACGTCCTATAACTTTTCAACGATAATGGAAAAATGCTGGCGACTTGGCTGCAAGATCAACGCCACCTTAATGTGTCCCTAAGCGAAGCTATTGTCTATGCTAAGGCACGAAATATACTTGCAATGAGGGTGACAGTGATACAAGAAGTGTTATTACGAGTCATAGCTGATTTTCTAATATTAAAGCCAGTCTTGGTCTCAGAAATATTAAAATGAGTAGGAAAGCAGCATCCACTGACTTCCATACCGCAGAAAAATTTCATGAATAACTGAGGGATATCATAGAAGAATACTGCAAAACAAATGTTTATTGTAGATGACCCTGGCTACATTGGAAAACAAATGCGTGAAAGAACATTTATCTCCACTGAAGAAAAGACAGCACCAGGTTTCAAAGCTGCCAGAGATTTTCCTGCTGGATAGCAAAACAGAAGGAGATTTCAAACTGAAGCCGCTAGTTTTATACTATTTGGAAAACCCATGGGCACTGAAAGGATACGAAAAAATTTTACATCCAGCCCACTGTTGCCCAAACAAAAAAGCTGGATAACTGGCTCTGTTTTCAGAAATTGTTTCGGATGCCAAATATATTCGGTATTAAAATATGTTTGCAGGAGGGAATTCATTGCTGCATTGAGCATTGCAGGAGGGAATTCAATTTAAAACTCTTCTGCTGCTAGATAATGCCCCAAGTCATTCCCCAGCATTCGAAAATATTTCGGTTAGGTGCAACATCGTGTTTCTGTCTCCAAATACAACCTGACTTTTACAATGTATAGACAAAGGTATAATTTAAACCTTTAAATATTACTATTTAAGGTCAACATCAGATGCACTTCTCAAGGTGATGAACGACAGCAGAACAACAGTGAAGGAATTTTGAAAAGCATTTAACATCAAAGATTCCATTAATATCGTCAATATATCGTAGCAACAGCTTCCCAGACATTTTATGAATGGAGTATGGAAGAAAATTTGCCCCCAATTCTATTACTACTTAAAAGCTTTAACATTGAAGACAACATAACAACTGCTAATAAGGAATCTGTAAAGATGGTGCAGAAGGTAAGGTTGGGCAAAGTTGATGAAGGCAGGCATTGAAAATTTTCTTCAGTTGGACACCCAAGAATTAACAAATGAAGATTTGTTAGAATTCGAAAAAGAAAGGCTGCAGGGAGGACACCACCAATTAGCCTCAGCCATCAACACATCAACTGATGGTAAAGCGACTCACACATGCGTTTGACCACACTTCAGCAGCTATTGTCATTTTTCAGGAAGATGATGTAAACACGGAGCGCAATTTCTTGGTGGCGCGAGAGATGATCGGATTCATGTCTGCATACCATGAAATTCTCAGAGAAAAATAAAAAAAAAGGCTTAAACATATTAGATTCTCTCTTCAGCAAAAGACTTTTAATGAAATCAGATCAGCCTTCAACATTAAGTATGGATATAGCACTTCCTAATTTGGTGCCCCTTACATCTCCTGTTCCTTCAGTGTCGTCGGAATACAATGAAGACGACACCCTACCATTTTTTCAGGTAATATACTACATTAATAAAATAACCATTAAACTAACTTTTAATATTTATTTATTTATTGTGCATAAAATGCATTTTTGAAAGGAAAAAGTAGCTCTAATGGCTGTAGATTATGTGCTCTAGGAAAACACAACCTCCCCCTACTTTACATTTACTCCTATGAAAAAATTAGTCTTGAATTATGGTAGTTTTAAATTATGAGAAGTGTTCATGAGCGCATCCCTCGCATAAAATGCGACCGCCGTATATTCAACAAAGTGCAAACTTTGGTGGAGCTTGCATAACCAAGAGGTTCTGCTCAAGAAAATTATATAGATTAAATCGCCTTCAAACCTGATATTGAAGAGGCTTTTTTCTATTGGTTAGTAGAAGCCAAAATATACCACTAAGCTTTCCAGTGCTTGAAGCGAAACGAAAAAATGGTATTCACTTGATACATGGCTTGTTAAAAATGCATGAGTATTCTTTATTTCCTATGCTTACAGTCTTTTTATTTTTACACTTTAGTATATTATTAGTGCTTAAGTACACAGCATTTTTCCTTTTCTAGATAACTTTTAATCGATATTTCTTATAGCAAATTCACGAGTATAACTCTAAGTGTTTTAACTGTCTCTTCACCTTCGTTATAAGCAGGTTCGTTTGTAATTTTTTTTAGGGCACAAAATTAAAAAAAAAAAAGAAAAAGAAAAACTGTTTACAGAATAGTTTTTATTGATGAACTGGAAACTGACGCTTGTTTTTCCTAGGATTGATAAGGACTGCAAATATTTTAACTGTTAATTACTAAGAATCATACGATATGCAGTAATCATACATCTGAATCATAATTGTGGAGATATGGGTTATCCTTGATAATGATTTACAAGTGTTACATTCGCTGTACTGAAAGGTGAGAAATTCTTGACCATTTTTGAATAGGCTGAGAGGAATCGGCCTTAATTAGAAGCCGAGCAGTTAAGGTTAAAGCAAAATATATTGAAGAGCAGAAAAACTTATTTTCAGCAATTTCGCAAGTTTCTTTCTTCTAATCGATCTGCAATACTTCTGAAGTATACTGGAAATTTGATCTTTGGATTCAAAGAAGAAATGTGAGATTATCATCTGTGGGCGCACACTAGCCAGAGACAAAGATTCAAGTACAATACATGCAGGGACATACTCAGGATTAGTTTCTCAGGAGGGAGATAATTTTTTTTCTGGGGGAAATTAGATCTGAGATTAAGACTTTAGTAATGCTTCCTGGGTACTAAAATGTTCTCCCGGATTGGAACGGCTAAAATTATATTGTATGTGGAATAAAATTTTATAGTTGTTTCTTAAATCTACTTTTAGTGTCTTACATATACTGTGGGGTTAAAATAAAATTATCCAAAGACAACTATTCTATGTTTCAAAGCAGGCTAACAAGTTTGCGATTTCGTATAAGACGACCGAATTTTCGGAAAGAGGTTAAAAGTATGGTAGAAAACTTCTAGTTTTTGTCTCTTAATTCATTTTTTGTTATATTTTTTGTCTGCCTAACACCCTGGGATAAGCTTTAAGAACACCAATGTTTTGAAAGTTATGATTGTTTAATATTGCTTGGAAATAAGTTGCAAATTATCGCATAATATGTGCATAATGCAAGTATAAAATGAAAGTCATTCATAAATAGAAATATTAAAATAGATATTGATATTTGTTTCCTCTACGATAATTTGAAGAAATTAATGAAGGAATTAAGCTCGCCCTCTCTATCATTGTTAGTCAAGGTTTTACTAAAATTTTGAACTGGTGGCAACTATGATACTTACTCGATGTTTTTGTTTTAACATCGACAAATCTGGCACTGAAGTTAGATATTTAGTAGCAGAATAAATGATTACTAGAAATTGCGGTTGTAATCTAAATATCATATGAAGTTAAATATAGTTTTATTTTTCTAACAGTTAGTGTATAATGACATTTAATGTTGTTGCGTTTTTGTCTGTAATTCAACTACTACTTTATAGTAGTAGATGCGAAGGTAAGTCGTGGTTATTTTTTCTTTGTACAAATATGAGAATATGAATTATCATAATGAGAATCGTTAATACTAGATGAGATAAATCGCTATTTATATATATCAAATTGCTATATATTTTATTTGAAAGATATTTATGTAAATGTTTAAGTTTCGGAAATGTTCATAGTGAACGGAGTGCATGATGAGGCAAGGAGAGGTATTGATTTTCATGTAAACTTTGTAGCTGACCAATTTGATACTTTGTAACACTAATATATAAAGTAGTCTTAATATGTTGTTATTTTACACAGATTGCAATGTGAAAAAGCTGCAATGTAGGGAAAAAATAATTCTTCCTTGCAGTATGTAATCACAAACACGTTAATTAATGAATAGTTTATATTTGAAATACAGGTTTTTTTGGAAGTTACTACAGTGCAACAATTTTAGAAGTACTTTTGAAAAGTAAATATTTAAATTAAAAACAAGCATAAATATAATGAATGTGTTTGCATTGAAATTAAGACTCTTAAATGTGGGAAATGAAATATGTGAAACTCAGGAAAATTTAGTACGCTTTCTGTCTGAGGATTACAGCATAATCTATTTTGAAGATATTAGTGTGAAGACAATGCCCCAGGAACTTATAAATCACAAATTAAAGGAATATTAATCATTTGAAAAATTTTTAAATCTAAAAGTTATAATGTTGCTGTCAGTATTCAGGCTCAAATCTTGATTTGTGACATGGTTGTTTGTTTTGCATAATTAATTGACATTGAGTATGGACAGATTCAAGATTTTTCCACTATAGTGAAAAAAACATTCTCATGAGGTGTACTTTAAGTGCCTCTGTAGTGGTTTATAATTGTGATATGTTTTTTTTTTACAAACTTAAAATTTTAAAAACCAAAGATAGACTATGGCTTATAAACTGACAGGCTCCTGTCAGACCTCTGTGGCAAGCAGCTGCTTGAGGGGGTATTTATTTAGTTATTTATTTTTTTAGAAAAAAAATGTATTGCTGGGCTTTTGGTGCTATGCTTTACCATTTCAGTGATCATCATAAAGACAACCAGTATATGCCTAGTTACCATTTATAAGCTATAGCAGTTATCTTTGCATTTATTAACTTTTCATATAAATACTTATGAATGGCAATGTTGCAGTTTACATGTTATTTTAAATATTGTACAAATGTTTTGAAAATTAAAGTTGAGATAGATTTGATTAAAAAGTTTAATTTATTTTAAAAACATAATTAAAAAAACCTTCTTGCTCAGAAAATAATTATAATAACTAACAGTTTTTCAGTTATTTTAATAGTTTTTTTAAAAAGCTAGTTTTAGAAGTTATGAATTTTCAGTTTGGGTGTCTGCTAGCAAAATTCTGAAATTCTCTAATTTTTTTTGTATAGTCAGTTATGAGTAGTTAAGCATGTGTATTTTTAAAAATTTATGTCATTTAATGTCATGACTTCAAGCATAGGTAAATTTACATGGTTTATTACATTATACTCATGCTTATTTCTGTGTAACCCACCAACATACTCCCTTTCACAGTACATCTTGCCACTGGTATGAACATGAGCAGTGTTTTTTATATCTTTCAATGTCTGGAACATGAATACATATTTATTGTACTATTTCAGTCTTCCATGTGTCCTGTTTTGGAGATAAGTCATGACTCTGAACATCTTTGATTGTATAACAATATATTGAGTGCCTTTCCATGCCCAGTCTGAAAAACTGGAATGAAGCCACTAACCAATATTTTTTTCACTTTTACCAAATGAAAAAATTTAATTCTGGATATTTTTGAAAATGATATATTAATGAAAATGAAAAGTTTTTTAATTTTAACCCTAACCAGGCCTAAAAATGAATTGTACCCTGGGGCATTTTTTTTAATGCTGTGTTCAGTCAGAACAGCGTGAACTTCAGAAACTTTTTGCCAAATAACTAATGAAAGGAATTATGACATGTTGTATGACAAATCAATCAGCATTTAATTCTGGATTTTCTGAAAATAAAATATTTAAAAAAAAGATTAGTTTTGCTTTAATAAGGCTTTTATAGAGGCATTGTAAAAAATGCATCTGGCAATACAAATAAAAATTTATTTCAAGAAAACCAATAGACAAAAATAATTATACCACATATGAATAGGAAGGCTGCTATTTATTTTTGAATAACAGAAAAATAAATTATTGCTGAAATCAAGAAAATTACTCTCTTGTCAAATTGTTTTCTCAGTACTCTACGTTGAGAAAAATCCAGGTTTTTCACCACTCTGACAAATCAAATAAATAAGTCAGCTTTTAGAATTAAAAAAAAAAGCAATTAACAGAAATAGGTTGTGTTTCATACCAAAAGAAAAAAAAACCCATTTAATTGGGATTAAGAAAAATTGCAAAAATTGAAAAGGAAAAAAAAAGGACAGGTAAGTAAAATTTTATATGCTTCAAAATAACTTAAAATTATCTGTCATTGAGTAATAGAATTTTAAAGTTTATCCTTCAAACTATTTGCATGTGAAAAGTTTTTAGGAAAAGTTTGAAGGATAAACTTTAAAATTTTATTGCTCAGTGACAGAGAATTTTAAGTAATTTTTAATTAATTTCTGAGCAAGAAGGTCCTTTTAATTTATATGCATTTTTTAAGGAAGTTGCAGGGCACAGCTAGTGAACAGACAACATGATGTTGGTTTGAAAAATTTCAATTGGGTGACATCAGATTTCAAACTGAGCCATGTGGTTGACCCAAAGAAGCAATTAATAATGATCGATTGAAGACTTTAACCCTTAAAATACTAGGTTTCTAAAACTTTTCTCACTCTGGTGGCCAAGTTAATTTTGAAGTGTTTCAGGAAATAAAATGCTCAAATTTAGAACCTCATCATGAAGTAAATAATGAAGGGAAATATACATTTTATACACCAAAAGAAAGAGCATTTAGTTGTGATTAATAAAATGGCAAAAATTCTAAGAAAAATAATATAGTAGATAAAGTTTCTAAATGTATTTTTGAATATTGCAAAAATTTTACTGTAATTTTTTCTGTTTTTAGTTCAGTAAAAATTTTAAAAGACATATTTTTTTGCATTTTTTCCAAATTATTTTATTATTCTAATATAAATAAGTTAATAATATTTTTATTAATGCTTAAAATCTTTCATTTATTTAGTGTTTTCTAAAATTTTTAGTGATTTTATGCAAATAACACACAAGGCATATGCTTAGATTTTTGGTTATTGGCAAACATTAAGCCTAAGGAGAGTAAATAAATAAATAAATACCCCCTCAAGCAGCTGCTTGCCACAGAGGTCTGACAGGAGCTGTCAGTTTATATGCCACAGTAGGAGATCTGAGAGGATTCATTTCAATTTGAAAATGAGATAATTTAAATAAGAACTGAGAAATATATAAAAAAAATGATAAAGAACTATGGAAAAAATTGAATAAAAATATTTCAAAGCATTAAACTTTCACTCAAGCACCGAAATTGAGAATGAATCATTTTAATATAAGCTGTAAATGGTAGTCACTGGAAGGAGAGCTATGCACCAATCCCCTGTGATGATGCATAGAACCGGCCAGGCCTAGCACCTAATGTCCAACCCGCCTTCTTGTGGTGCAGGCCTTTAGTACCTTTCAAATGAGATACTCTCTTGTGGAAGTGAATGGAAGGGGAGGGCTGCCAGATTAGTGTGGTCTAAGTGGTTAGCGCGCTTGGCTATGGATCTAAGGGACCTACCTGGGTTCGAGCCCCGGGTAAAGTATGGATGTATGTGTCGTTTTTCTGCTGAGGTCCTGCCATCCTCTCAGATCTTTTACTTTGGCATATAAACTGACAGGCTCCTGTCAGACCTCTGTGGCAAGCAGCTGCTTGAGGGGGTATTTATTTATTATTATATTTACTGATCTGGACAACTATGGCTACTACTGTTGTTTTTTTCCTACCCTGCTGAGGAGTGCTTACCCACACAGGGTCCTGGTGTTTACCATATAAACTTACTGTACTGAAATAAGGCTGTGAGCTTGATTATGGATCCTGAATTTGCTGCACTGGTGGGCTTCTGTGGAGGGAAAATCTTCTGCTGTGTTTTCTATTTGTGGGTTGACAGCCCCAAGTGAATAGATTCACAGGATATGTTTATCAGCTGGTGGATAATCCTGAACAGAGGTCATCGCAGACACCTGAACTCTTTGCTTCTACTGGCATCATCAAATTCTAAATTGGAGGAAGTCTTCCAGTATAGATGGCTTCAGCCTTTAGTAGTGGGGGAATGGGTCTTTGCCCCATGTCTGCGATTAGGAGACTGTTTGATATTGTCCGCATTCCCTCTCTCAATAAATATAGTTTCTTTAAACATCCCACTAACCATTTTCTCTCCATTGGTAGTTGGAATGTAAGGACTTTGTACAGAGCTTATTCTCTTGATGTTCTCACACAAGAATTCCACCATTATGATTTAGATTTTATCGGCTTGCAAGAGACCAGATGGACAGATAAAAGTCAGATTCATAAAAATAATCATAAATTTCTTATTTCAGAGAAAAAGAAAAAGAAGGGAGGAATCAACATAATTCCCAATAACACTCCCTTTCAAGGAAGGGATGAACAATAATAAGCATCACCAAGGCGGTCTGCTTCTCATCAGACATGCTAGTGATGCTCTTCTAGGATATAAGTGGATAAATTGAAAGGTTTCTTACAGCAAAATTTCAGACAAGTGTTAAAGACTTGAGCTGTTATGCCCCCACTGAGGATGTTGATGATGAGAAGGATAGGTTTTATGGACAACTTCAGGATATTTTGAATTCTGTCAAGAAAGGAGATATTGCCCTTGTTCTAGGTGACTTTAATGCCAAAGTTGGTACTGACTCTGACCTTTGGGGAGGGGTGATAGGCCCTTTTGGTATTGGTAGCTGCAATGGCAATGGGCAACGTCTCCTACAGGTAAGTAAACTCAATGGTTTCAGAACAACTAACACTTATTACAAACACCGCGACATAAATAAGTACGCATGGGTTTTACCTGATGGGCTGCATAGGAATATGATTGATTATATATTAATTAACAGCAAATGAGCTAGTTCTGTTAGAAATACCATAGCATATAGGGGAGCTGAAATTGGATCTGACCATTACCTTGTTAAAAGTGTTTTGCAACTTAAACTTAAAAAGTGTTGTGCTAAAGTTAAAAAATTTACCTTTAATACTGAAGCTCTGAAAGACCCAGTTATAGCTAAAGCTTACCATGATAAGTTACTTAGTCACGATGACAGTCATGGTTTGCTTATTACTGAAGTTGAGGAAGAATGGGGCTGTTTTAAACAGGCCTTTTTGGAAACTAACAGTACTCATTTAGGAAAAAAGGAACAGAGGAGGCAGAATTATTTGAGTGATAAGGTACTTGAGCTTATTTCAGAAAGAAATAACTGCAGGAATGTTCTTAATCAGATGCAGGGGTGGCTAAGTTGGTAGCGCGCCAGGCTCGTAATCTGTGGTTCCCAGGTTCGAGTCCCAGCTGGGTAAGCATTGAGATATATCTCTGCAACAAATCCCCGCCCTGCCTATGGTCAGTAGAGGACACCGAAGCGCTTGAAAAGGCCACCGTCTGTTGGATGGGATGTTAAGCTGTGGCCCTCTGTGCGGGAGAGCCATATCCTTTGCACGTTAACCCTTTCATGACTAAGGGAAACATTTTTCCCATTTGAAAATTGGTGATTGTCGTATTTAATTATAACCTTATCTGCATTTTTTATACAGAATGTCAAAATAGAACAAATAATTAAAATATTTTGTGATTAATGTAATATGCACTTTTTTTCCTCTTATGTTCTTTCACAAAGCATTCAAGGCTAGGGATTGATCATAAGTAACATACTATGCTTCCTTATTTGACTTAAACACATTTATTTTGAAATTGGATTTATTGGGTACCCTGATTTTTAAATAAGGTTTTCCTGTATATTCATATTTAATATTTCAAAATGTTCTTTCCTGTCATTTCTGTATCTATCACATTGGAATAGTATATGTTCAATAGATCGTGTTTCATTGCAATGTTCACATTAGGAGAGGTTACTTTCTTTAATTTAAATAATGTAAAATTAGTTAAAGCAAGATTGGCTGTTTTACTTAATATTACTTTTATTTCTTTTTTGTTTAATTCACATTCATTAAATTTATTAATTAAAGGAGATATTTTGTATCTGTGTGTTTTGTTCATTTGTATTATACCAGGATTGAAGTTCATTTATTATTTTGTTTGTATATTGAATAATTAAATTTAGAATGTATGTAATGATTTAAGTTTACAGCTTTTTTAGCTAAATTATCAACATGTTTGTTATCTTTTATATTGACATGTGATGGTATCTATTGTAAATATACAGTGTTATGTTGGTTTAGGTGCTTGAACATTAGAGTAAATATGTCATTTAAGTAAATAAAGAAATTACTCTTAAATATAAATATATTGGATTGAAATATTTGTAAGGCAGATTTACTATCAGATAAAATTATAATGTGATGGTTCTGAAATCTTAATGACCAATTTATTGCTAAAACAATTGCAATTAATTCTGTAATGATAATTGGTTGTAAAGATTCAAGTTTAAATTGATATTCAAATTGTTCAACAGGACAATAAAATGCTCCTGACGTGTTATGATTTTCTACATTGGTGGATCTATCTGTATATATTTGAGTACAATGTGGATATTTGTCATGCATGAATGTTTCAGTTAAGATTTTTAAAATATTTGGGTCTTGTTGTTTTTTGGATTCTATT
The DNA here is from genome assembly GCA_038380435.1 of Ryuthela nishihirai. Classification (NCBI taxonomy): domain Eukaryota; kingdom Metazoa; phylum Arthropoda; class Arachnida; order Araneae; family Heptathelidae; genus Ryuthela; species Ryuthela nishihirai. The sequence continues at coordinate 20,336,327 of JAWZYU010000010.1, forward strand.
CTTAAAAATTTATCTGAAATTATTGGTAAAGGAGCAATTCAATAGGGAAAGTTAGGTATATAATCACCGCTGGTTTGATTATTATAAGTGTCTAAAGGTTTTTCTTTATCATAAAAATTGTATAGTGTGATATCCGGAAATTGTTTTATTAATTTGTCTGTTATAGGGTGTTGTCTGTTTTTAGCAAATATTCGAAATATTATTTTTTAAAGTATTATTTTTTCAATTTTTGATGGCAGATCTTAGTTTTAGAAGTGGAAAAAGGGAGATTTAGATATTCTGTTTTATTATTATGGTATAATTTGTGAAATATATTTGAATTTTTTAATTTTCTGATTGTTTTATTGTCTGGTTTAAAGTGTAAGTGTATAAAATGTTGAGCTAGATCTTCTGTAGTTTCTTGTATTGTCTTATTGTTTTTAAGGTATATGTGTGTATTGGGTTAGTTGGTGTTATATCATTGTATAATTTTTTAAATATTTTCCATAGGTTTGTGGTTTGGGGAGATTTTTTCCAATTTATTATTTTTATGCTTGGTTTGATTAAAATTTGTTTTTTAAGATAGATTGAAATGGGATAATGATTGCTCCTATAGTTGTCTGAGGATATTGACCATGTTAAGTCTTTAACAATTTTATTGGAACATACTGACAGATCAATTATCAATTTTGTGTTGAATCTGTTTATGCAGGTTGAGACATTTTCCTTTAATATGATTAAATTGTTATTTTCTATTAATTTTACCAGATGTATACTTTTATTTTCATTTTTGTGTGAATACCACATTTTATTATGTGTGTTGAAGTCTCCCACTATTAACAGTTCTCTATTTAAATTTTCTAAGTTTTTTGAATATTTGTTATATTTAATATATATTCCAGGGTTGTATATATTAATGATGTTTGTAGTTATATTATTAATCTTTATTTGTACTATTAAAATTTCTAATTTATTATTTATTAACTCAACATTAATCCTTCTTTGAGGAATATTTTTATCTATAAAGGTAGCTACTCCCCTAGAGTTATCATTATTTTTTTGAACATATATATAATTGTTCAGTCTAAGAACCTTATCTGTTAATGTTTCCTGTAGACATAATATTTTTTATTTTTTTTCTTGTTAAATATTTAATGATATGAAATTTATTCATAATACCTCTGCAGTTCCAATGAATTAGACTTTGCCTACACTCCATGAATCGTTATATAGAAAAGATAAGAGAATATCTTTTATGAGTGTCAATTCCGGTCTGTTAGGTAGTAAACAATTTAGTAATTTTTTCAGCTAGTTTATTACATGACTCTTGGAGTTACCACTTAACTTCGAGTTGTTTTCGTTTCCCATCATTTTTAATTCATTTTCTTGTTTGAATTTTTTTGCTCCAGTTTTATTTTTTTTCACTACTCCAGCATGATTACTTGTTTTAATACGATCCGAATACTGGTAGTGAAGCACAGGAGGTTCCATTGATGTCAATGGTAAAGCGAGATAGTCCTCTGTCAGGTTCGATAAAAGTTTGGGAAAGGAGCTTTCTCCCTGGTCTGCATAAATATGTGTTTGAATCCTTGTAGCATTTAAGCTTTTCGTTTTTCGATCTTCGAAGTTTGAGTAGTAATTAATATTATTTTCTCTAAAGCCAAAACCAATTATCAAAATTGATTTTGGCTTTAGAGAAAGCTTGTTGTCAGTTTATTCCTTCTTCTTTTTGAATAAAGCGAGCTTTACAAGTAATAATTCTTATTATACACCCAGTCCATGTGGTTGGGTGAGGGCCAGCATAATTGGGGCATCTGAGTGTTTTTGAATTACATTGGCAGTGGTGGTGATTTTCACCACAACTTGTACATACCTGTTTACCATTACATGTGGAAATACCATGTCCAAATTTATAACATCGATAACATAAATTTGGAGGCAAAGTATAATTTTTTACCGAATATCTGTTAAATTCGATGTTATATAATTTGTCAACTTCTCTTCCACAAATTCAAGAACCTCCTTATGAGTGGGTGAACAAGGGGTCTCCAATTTTTTGTCAGTTTTTAAATCAAAGTGTAACATACAACATAAACTTAATACTTTTTGATTGGATAGTAATTCTAATAATTCATCATCACATATATCAGGTGATACTCCAATGACTGTTCCAAGTATTGTTTTAACAAATTAGGGTATTCTACTTTAACAGGAATCTTTAGAATTTCTTTAAGATGAAATATTTTATCATGTTGTAAGGAATTTCTAGGAAACACTAAAAGTCTGCCAAATGATATGAATTTACCACTGATGTGTTCTAAAAGTCTGTAAAAGAATGATGTTATTTTCTGTATGTTTATTGAAATTAACTCTTCCTTTATTCCTGGTATTACTAGTGCATAATTTTCATCATTGGTTAGATTTTCAGGAATTTTTAAGTTCTCAATGTCTAAGGGAGTGATGATTGTATATTGTTTATCAGTTTCCATTTTTTCTTTATTGCTCTGCATTATGTCAGTTGTCGTTATTTTTTTTACTTTTTCAGTTTCCAATACTTCGTTCTCCTTTTTTTGTTATTTATCATAAACTTATTCATCATCATCATCATCAAGCAGCCATGGGCTATGGAGGTCCAACCAGACCATGCAATTTAGTTCTCCAAGCAAGTCTGTCCTGAGCTACATCTGCTGCATCTGGCCACTGCACACCAATTCTAATAAGGTCCTGTTTGACATTGTCTGCCCACCTCATCCTTGGTCTCCCCCTCTTTCTGAAGCCTTTAGGCACACTGTTCATAACCCTATTCGGCAATCTATAGTTATCCATATGGGCAACATGGCAAAACCAACAGTCTCTCCCTGCACAATTTGCTGCTTAAAGGAGGTTGCAAACTCCTTTGCCTAACCTCATCATTAGTTGCAAAGCTGAACCATCTAATGCCCAATGTACTGCATAAGCATCTGGAATCAAAAGCATCTAGTTTCCTGTTATCTTGTTTACAAAGTGTCAAGTTTCACTACCATAACTAACCCTAGAAAGAACCAAACTATTATACAGCTAATTTTACTCTCTAGGTGTATATGCCTATTTCTCCACACTCTCCATAGATTCTTAAAAGTCCCAGCAGCAATCCCTATCCATCTGTTAATCTCATGCCACCCATCACCAGTATCTGTTACATAGCTCCCAAGATAATTAAACTGTGACACCTGTTCAAGATTGCAACCCTTCAGATGAACTGAATCACAACCTGCCTGACCAATTTTCATCACTTTAGTTTTCTCTCTGTTTATAACCAAACCTACTCTACTACCAGTCTCATCAACAGCTCAAATGAAAGAGTTCATCTCATCTGAATATCTTTTATGATAAAGGCATGGTTCCTAAGCATTTTAACAGAGCTATTGTTATCCCTATTTTCAAAAAAGGTGATCGCAGTTCTTGTGATAACTATAGGGGTATCAGCCTACTCTCTGTTCCAGGTAAAGTTCTTTCTATGATTGTGCTTAATAGAATTAAGAATCTGGTTGACAGTCAATTGCGTGATGAGCAATGTGGATTCAGAAGTGGTAGTGAATGTGTGGATCAGATATTTTCACTTAGGCAGATTCTTGAGAAATGTTTAGAGTTTCAGAAACCTTTGGTTGCTAGCTTTGTTGATTTCAAAAAGGCTTTCGACTCTGTTGATCGTCATAATTTGTGGTTGATTGTGAGATCATATGGTATACCAGACAAGTTAGTTAACATAATGAAAGCTCTCTATAATAACACTGAGTCGTGTGTGAGATTTGGTAAGGCTTGTAGCAATTGGTTTAGCATTACTTCTGGTGTTCGACAAGGGTGCATTTTGTCTCCTTTTCTCTTTAGCTTGATTATTGATTATGTTATGCGAAATTCACTTCAAGGAAAAGATTTTGGCCTTAAATGGGCTGGAGATACGAATATTTCTGATTTAGATTATGCTGATGATTTAGCCCTTTTGGCAAATGATGTTGATGAGATGGACTCTTTCATTCGAGCTGTTGATGAGACTGGTAGTAGAGTAGGTTTGGTTATAAACAGAGAGAAAACTAAAGTGATGAAAATTGGTCAGGCAGGCTGTGATTCAGTTAATCTGAATGGTTGCAGTCTTGAGCAGGTGTCACAGTTTAATTATCTTGGGAGCTATGTAACAGATACTGGTGATGTGCGGCATGAGATTAACAGACGAATAGGGATTGCTGCCGGGACTTTTAAGAATCTATGGAGATTGTGGAGAAATAGGCGTATACACCTAAAGACTAAAATTAGACCGTATAATAGTTTGGTTCTTTTTAGGGTTAGTTATGGTAGTGAAACTTGGACGCTGTGTAAACAAGATAACAGGAAACTAGATGCTTTTGATTCTAGATGCTTATACGCAGTATTTTGGGTATTAGGTGGTTTAACTTTGTAACTAATGATGAGGTTAGGCAAAGGAGTCTGCAACCTCCTTTAAGCAGCATATTGTGCAGAGAGAGACTCAGCTGGTTTTGCCATGTTGCCCGTATGAATAATTATAGATTGGCGAATAGGGTTATGAACAGTGTGCCTAAAGGCCTCAGAAAGAAGGGGAGACCTAGGATGCGGTGGGCAGCCAATGTCAAACAGGACCTTGTTAGAATTGGTGTGCAGTGGCCAGATGCAGTAGATGTAGCTCAGGATAGACTTGCTTGGAGAACTAAATTGCACGGTCTGGTTGGACCTCCGTAGCCCATGGCTGCTTGAGGATGATGATGATGATTTAGGGTCTGTAAATGGTAGCTAGGTAGTCACTGGAAGGAGAGCTATGCACCAATCCCCTGTGATGATGCATAGAACTGGCCAGGCCTAGCACCTAATGTCCGACCCCGCCTTCTCGTGGTGCAGACCGTTAGTACCTTTCAAAAGAGATACTCTCTTGTGGAAGTGAACGGAAGGGGAGGGCTGCCAGATTAGTGTGGCGTACTGATCTGGACAACTATGGCTACTTTTCTTTTTTTTTCTACCCTGCTGACGAGTGGTCAACCACACAGGGTCCTGGTGCTGACCATATAAACCCACTGGACTGGACAGATATATGGCTCTGAGCTTGATTATGGATTCTGATTTTGCTGCACTGGTGGGCTTCTGTGGAGGGAAAATCTTCCGCTGTGCTTTCTGTTTGTTTGTGGGTTGACAGCCCCAAGTGAATAGATTCACAGGATATGTTTATCAGCTGGTGGATAATCCTGAGCAGAGGTCATCTCACGCACCTGAACTCTTTGCTTCTATTGGCATCGTCAAATTCTACATTGGAGGAAGTCTTCCAGTGTAGATGGCTTCAGCCTTTAGTGGTGGGGGAACAGGTCTTTGTCCCATGTCTGCGATTAGGGGGCTGTTTGATATTGTCGGCATTCCATCTCTCAATAAGCATAGTTTGTTTAAACATCCCACTAACCATTTTCTCTCCATAGGTAGTTGGAATGTGAGGACTCTGCACAGAGCTTTTTCTCTTGATGTCCTCACACAAGAATACCACCATTTTAATACAGAGCTTTTTCTCTTGATGTCCTCACACAAGAATTCCACCATTTTGATATAGATATTCTCGGCTTGCAAGAGACCAGATGGACAGATAAAGGTCAGATTCTTAAAAATAATCTTAAATTTCTCTTTTCAGGGAGGGACGACAATAAGCATCACCAAGGCGTGGGTGTGCTTCTCAGCAGACATGCTAGTGATGCTCTTCTAGGATATGAGTGCATTAATGAAAGGTTTCTTACAGCAAAATTTCAGACAAGCGTTAAAGACCTGAATATTATCTGCTGTTATGCCCCCACTGAGGATGCCGATGAGGATGAGAAGGATAGGTTTTATGAATAACTTCAGGATATTTTGAATTCTGTCAAGAAAGGAGATATTACCCTTGTTCTTGGTGACTTCAATGCCAAAGTTGGTACTGACTCTGACCTTTGGGGAGGAGTAATAGGCCCTTTTGGTATTGGTAGCTGCAATGGCAATGGGCAACGTCTCCTACAGGTAAGTAAACTCAATGGTTTCAAAATAACTAACACATATTACAAACACCGCGACATACATAAGTACACGTGGGTTTCACCTGATGGGCTGCATAGGAATATGATTGATTATATATTAATTAACAGCAAATGGGCTAGTTCTGTTAGAAATACCAGAGCATATAGGGGAGCTGAAATTGGATCTGACCATTACCTTGTTAAAAGTGTCTTGCAACTTAAACTTAAAAAGTGTTATTCTAGGGTTTAAAAAATTTGCTTTTAATACTGAAGCTCTGAAAGACCCAGTTATAGCCAAAGCTTACCATGATAGGTTACTTAGTCATTATTACTGTCATGGTATGCTTACTACTGAAGTTGAGGAAGAATGGGATCATTTTAAACAGGCTTTTTTGAACTCTAACAGTAATCTTTTAGGAAAAAAGGAGTAGAAGAGGCAGAATTATCTGAGTGATAAGGCACTTGAGCTTATTTCGGAAAGAAAGAACTGCAGGAATGTCCTTAATCAATACCCTACTAGTCCTAATAGAAAGCATTACAGAGAACTTAATAAACGTGTAAAAGATCAGTTAGCTGCTGATAAGAATCTTTGGCTTGATGGTTTGGCTGACAAAGCCGAGGAAGCAGTTAGACAGCACAACAGCAGAGAGCTGTACCAGATAGTTAATGTTTTGTGTGGTAGAAAATGGACAGGTATACAGGGATTGAAGGATAAACAAGGTAAGGTTATAGAAGGTGAGGATTCTGTCATGGTTAGTTGGGCTAAGCATTTCAGTGATATTCTAAACAATGGGGTTAGTTCTATTCCCATTGTTTGCAATGACAATAGATGCATTGGTGGCTTTAATGTAGGCCCTATAACACAATCTGAAGTTATTTTGGCTGTTTCTAAACTTAAACTTCATAAATCCCAAGGGATAGATGAAATTACTACAGAAATGCTTAGAGCTGGGAATGTTTCGGTTACCACTTAAATGACTGAAATTCTGAATATCTTTTATGATAAAGGCATGGTTCCTAAAGATTTTATCAGAGCTTTTGTTATCCCTATTTTCAAAAAAGGTGATCGCAGTTCTTGTGATAACTATAGGGGTATCAGCCTACTCTCTGTTCCAGGTAAAGTTCTTTCCATGATTGTGCTTAATAGAATTAAGAATCTGGTTGACAGTCAATTGCGTGATGAGCAATGTGGAAATCAGAAGTGGTAGGGGATGTGTGGATCAGATATTTTCACTTAGGCAGATTCTTGAGAAATGTTTAGAGTTTCAGAAACCTTTGGTTGCTAGCTTTTGTTGATTTCAAAAAGGCTTTCGACTCTGTTGATCGTCATAATTTGTGGTTGATTGTGAAATCATATGGTATACCAGACAAGTTAGTTAACATAATGAAAGCTCTCTATAATAACACTGAGTCGTGTGTGAAAGTTGGTAATGCTTGTAGCAATTGGTTTAGCATTACTTCTGGTGTTCGACAAGGGTGCATTTTGTCTCCTTTTCTCTTTAGCTTGGTTATTGATTATGTTATGCGAAATTCACTTCAAGGAAAAGATTTTGGCCTTAAATGGACTGGAGATACGAAAATTTCTGATTTAGATTATGCTGATGATTTAGCCCTTTTGACAAATGATGTTGATGAGATGAACTCTTTCATTCGAGCTGTTGATGAGACTGGTAGTAGAGTAGGTTTGGTTATGAACAGAGAGAAAACGAAGTGATGAAAATTGGTCAGGCAGGTTGTGATTCAGTTCATCTGAATGGTTGCAGTCTTGAGCAGGTGTCACAGTTTAATTACCTTTGGAGCTATGAAACAGATACTGGTGATGTGCGGCATGAGATTAGCAGACGAATAGGGATTGCTGCCGGGACTTTTAAGAATCTATGGAGAGTGTGGAGAAATAGGCCTATACACCTAAAGATTAAAATTAGGCTGTATAATAGTTTGGTTTTTTCTAGGGTTAGTTATGGTAGTGAAACTTGGACGCTGTGTAAACAAGATAACAGGAAACTAGATGCTTTTGATTCTAGATGCTTACGCAGTATCTTGGGCATTAGGTGGTTCAACTTTGTAACTAATGATGAGGATAGGCAAAGGAGTTTGCAACCTGCTTTAAGCAGCATATTGTGCAGAGAGAGACTCCTTTGGTTTGGCCATGTTGCCCATATGAATAATTATAGATTGGCGAATAGGGTTATGAACAGTGTGCCTAAAGGCCTCAGAAGGAAGGGGAGACCTATGATGCAGTGGGCTGACAATGTCAAACAGGACCTTGTTAGAATTGGTGTGCAGTGGCCAGATGCAGTAGATGTAGCTCAGGATAGACTTGCTTGGAGAACTAAATTGCACGGTCTGGTTGGACCTCCGTAGCCCATGGCTGCTTGAGGAGGATGATGATGATTTAGCTCTTTTAGCAAATTATGTTGATGAGATGAACTCTTTCATTCGAGCTGTTGATGAGACTGGTAGCAGAGTAGGTTTGGTTATAAACAGAGAGAAAACTAAAGTGATCAAAATTGGTCAGGCAGGCTGTGGTTCAGTTAATCTGAATGGTTGCAGTCTTGAGCAGTTGTCACAGTTTTTTTAATTATCTTGGGAGCTATGTAACAGATATTGGTGATGTGCAGCATGAATTTAACAAACGAATAGGGATTGCTGCCGAGACTTTTAGATTTTTAAGAATCTATGGAGAGTGTGGAGAAATAGACATATACACCTAAAGATTAAAATTAGGCTGTATAATAGTTTGGTTCTTTCTACGGTTAGTTATGGTAGTGAAACTTGGACACTTTGTAGACAAGATAACAGGAAATTAGATGCTTTTGATTCTAGATGCTTACGCAGTATCTTGGGCATTAGGTGGTTCAACTTTGTAACTAATGATGAGATTAGGCAAAGGAGTTGTCAACCTCCTTTAAGCAGCATATTGTACAGAGAGAGATTCCTTTGGTTTGGCCATGTTGCCCTTATGGATAATTATAGATTAATGAATAGGGTTATGAACAGTGTGCCTAAAGGTCTCAGAAAGAGGGGGAGACCTAGGATACAGTGGGCAGCAATAACAAACAGGACCTGTTAGAATTGGTGTGCAGTGGCCAGATGCAGTAGATATGCTTGGAGAACTAAATTGTACGGTCTGGTTGGACCTCTGTAGTTCATGGCTGGTTGAGGAGGAGGATGATGATGCATAACTGCTATGGAAAAGTTTATTTTTAAAATTTCAGCAAATATTTTGGTTAAATATCACAACATCCTTATGTTGATTAGTGTGGTAAAATATCAAAATTATTGCTAAAATAAGTTCTACCTTTTAAAAATTTTGCTTTTAGGCTAATCACATAATCCTATGATTCTTCTGATATCAGCCATTAGAGATCAGTAGCGACTTCATTTTTGAAGTCGCTACTGATCTCTAATGGCTGAATCAGAAGAATTTTTTGGTTATTTCAAATTATTATATATAATTGCAGTATACATTTGACAAATAGTAAAAAATAATTCCAGAAACACCAGAGTAAAAAAGAAGTTTTTAAAATCAAAAGTCTAAAATTTTGACTGAAAGCATTTGGCAAAGTTACGGGATGACAGAACTTTCGGTAATAATAAAATCAATAACTTGCGTTAAAAGTTTAGAAATCATTACAACTCTGCTACAGCTATAAATAGGTCAGCATTTGAAGAAATGATTGTTATTGCATTGAATCGCATTGAAAAAACGATTGTTAATCTACTACGGTAAGGCAGAATAAAAGCATAAACTAAATTGTTGCTACTTGATGCTATTACGGTGATTCAATGTGTGTACAATCAACACTGGCTTAAGTAAGTTTTTTTTTACTTTTTATAATTTTTTTTCAAGCAGAATCAACAGGAAAATAAATATATAGTATTGACTGAAATGTTATTTTTAAAATTTGATTAGAAACAGTTAAAAAACTGCCGATTTCTGTTCTAAAAAAAAAATTACAATCTTGCACTACAAACAGTAGACCCACTGGTGGCTCCCAGAATCAGAAAAGTGAAGACAGTACACCCAGTATGACCCATTAAGGTTTAATTAAATTTGGCACACACCAAACTGTATGAGACATCACAGGCAAATTAGCCATGCATTATTCAACAGTTTACTGGCACCTGGAAGCCATTGGGAAAGTGAAGTTGGATAAATGGCCCCGCATGAATTAATGGACACTTTGTAAAGCTTCAAGTGTGCACTTCCCTTCTCACATGAAACAAAAGAGATCCATTTTTGCATAGAGGTCTAATGTGCAATGAAAAATGAATCCTATACAACAATCTGCTCAATTTCTGGACCTTGCAGAGCACCCAAACACATGCCCAAGCCTAATCTCCACCTGAAGAAGTTATGGTGACTGGTGGTCTGCAGCCAGTGTTATCCATTGTTCATTCTTAAAACTGGGTGAAACAATAAATTCAGAGAAATATTGTGCAGAACACCAAAAAATGCATTCCAAATTATGCAAGAATCAGCCTGCATTGGTCAATAGACATGGCATTCTACTGCTCCATGATAATGCTCAACTTCACATCTCACAAATAATGGTCTGGAAACTCCTCAGTTACATTAAGAGACTTGCATACCCAGTATATTCACCAGACCTATCGCCAACTGACTACCACTTCAAGTATCTCTTAACCACATCTTAGTGGAGAAAACTTCATCAATGAGACATCAGTTAAAAAATACCTTTGACGAATTCATCTCTTTCAGGAACTCAGATTTTTTTATTGACAGCATAAATGCACTTGTTTCACAGTGGCAGAAGTGTATGGAATCTGTTGGTGCACATTTTTGACTAAGTAAAGTTATTTTTAACAAAGTTTATAGCTGTTGAATATTTCACTAATAATTTGGCCATTTCATTTGCTACAACCTAATAGCTATCATTTTAAGTCATATATGTCTATACTTGCTTTTCAGTTGTTTTAAATTGCTATTTTTTCTAATTGCAGTATATATTTGAGTACCAATATAAATAATTCTAGAAGTAGTGGAACCAGTATCCCCCTTCTGAATCTGAGAAAAGTCAATTGATGTGAATCACCATTGGAGTCAGTGAAATAGTGTAGAAATTCATTCATAATTTTCTGGTTCAATGTTAGCTAAAATATCCATTGCAGTATTTGGCAAACACTTATTTATCCTTCAAAACCTATATTTCTTCAGCAAAACAAAATGCAAAAAACACTCCTGTACTTTCTGAATGCATGTACAGCCTCACATGTGCACACTAGAAGTTTCAAAATGAAACCAGATGTTTTGCTAATTGATATCATGCTTCTAAGATGTTGTTGATCACATAATCAAAGACATATCAATTTTTATCTTTGTATTCCTTTTGTAAAATATGTTTGATAGTAGATAAAAATAATTTAGAAATGCCAAAATAATTTTTAATTGCAAAATATATTAAAATGAAGCAAAAATTTAATTAAATCAAAATTTTCATGGAAATCTCTGAAATTGTCCAATAAAAGAAATGTCCCTTTGGCATCTCACTTCATTTTATTGAGAACATGGATGGTTGGCTCTTTAGCAAACAATTCACCTTGCTGGAGCTCTCTGCCAGCAAGTGGGGAAATGATAGGAGGGTTAACTTAGCCAGCAGCAATTCCATCTCCTGCACTATGCTAATGGCAGTTTGATCAAGAGAAAAGGCTTTTTATTTTCTGATACATTAGGCTGAGGAATAAATTGGAAAAACTGGCATTATTTAGGAGCTCTGAAATGTCTTTTACACACATATATATAAATAAAAAAGTTGGTTCAAACTTTAATATCTTAAAAAAATTTTCCGGTGCTAACGACAGAGATTCATGGCTGTTTATGCAGGCTTTGTGAACCTCATTTTCAAAGTTGTGGCAGCATAAGCTTTAGTAATTATACCTTGTCTACAGTGGTATTCAAAACATCAGAAGTCACAATCCCCCCAAAAAGAAAATAATTTTACAGGTTTTGGCATAAAACTGTAATATATACAGCTTGTCAAAAGTTAAGCACATATCTCTAAATGTATTTTGAAATATTCAGTCAAATGCCACAGGAAGATACAAATGCAATGTTATGATCATGAAACTTGTGGCCAAAATGATTTACAATTACTTCAACCCTTCCAAGTTCCCTGACAATCATAGATGTTGACAGTTAAATTAAAATTCTCTGCCATTGAGCAATAAAATCTTTAAATTTATCTCTCAAACTATTTGCAGGGTAAAACTTTTAACATGCAAATAGTTTGAAGGATAAACTTAAAAATTAAATTTCTCAATGATAGAGAATTTTAATTTTAATTTCTGAGCAAGAAGATCTCTTTAATTTGTGATGTTGACAGAATCCAAAATGAGAGCCCAAGACAAATCTTTTGTACAACACACGAAACTTCAATATTAAAGAAATAGAAATTGCCATTTGAAATTTTCCTACATCTATCTTTTAAAAATACGTAATTCAAGTTTGAAAAATAATATTTTTGTTTTTCATATATTATTAAACAACAAAATAAATAATTTGTTAAAAGGCATCTGACTGCCAATTCGTAGAAGTACTAAACAGTATTGCCAATTTGTTAGTTAATATTTCTCTGCTGAAGCAATCTTCTGATTTAAGCTTACAAGTTTGATTTGAATTAAAGATAAACCTCAATATATGCATTTTTGATCAATGCAAATTTTGGTTAATATGGTCACAAACATTTATACCATTCCTTTATAAGTGTCCCCTAAAATTTCAAATAGTGTGGCCGATTATGAAATGAAAAAGTTTTAACAATGCGAAAAAGTTGCTTGTAAACAGTGTTGCCAGATTGCGCTTCTGCCACACCATTGTTTCAACTGCCACACCAAGTTTTCAAACTTGAATTACATATTTTTAAAAGATATATGTAGGAAAATTTCAAATGGCAATTTCTATTTTTTTTAAATCGAGTTTTGTGTGTTGTACAAAAGATTTGTCTTGGGCCTCTCATTTTGGATTCTGTCAACATCACAAATTAAAAAGATCTTCTTACTCAGAAATTAAAATTAAAATTCTCTATCATTGAGAAATTTAATTTTAAGTTTATCCTTCAAACTATTTGCATGTTAAAAGTTTTAATTGAAAATAGTTTTAATTGAAATAGTTTTGCCATAAGCTCAGTTTCACTTAGGCAACTATCCAAGGCAGATGTGTCAAAGCAGTGTCTTACTATTACTTTATTTCATGTTAAGCAATAATTAATATTTTGTAAAAGTTCACCATGCCCAAAAGGAAAAGTGATATGTCAGTGGAATCCCAAAAGGAAAAGTGATATGTCAGTGGAATCTGATAAGAAGAAACATAAAGTTATTACTTTGGATATGAAACTTGACATTATTAAATGGTTTGATAATGGTCAAAGCAAGCCCTAGAAAATGGAATTTGCTGCTATCGTAAATTGATGAAGAGAAAAGGAAGGCCACATCTGTTCACATGATGCTTGACAAATATTTTCCTAGAAAGTAACATATCAATTTTTTGCTCATTTTGTAGCTCATTTCTTTAAGAAACATTTTTTAGCTTACTTGCTTTTCATTATTCTTTGTATTTCTATCTATATACACAGTTAAAATGTATTTTAAAGGCCAAACTTAAGGCTTCTGATGAATGTTTCAAAACATGGATGAATTAAAATTTTCCAATTGTTTTTTAACTTCGATATATGCAGTTTCGAGATACAGGTAACCCCCATTCATCGCGAAGGATACGTTCTGGACATGGTCGCGATAAGCGAAATTTCGCAATCAATGGGGGATTAAAAAAATGCTGATTCGCCAATAATTTTAAGGCTATGCAAGTTTGATCGTTTTCTAAACCGATGAAACCAACCTTTGCTTGCTTTAAAAACTTCTTCTCCTCCATGTTGAGATTTTAAATGATCCCAAAGATTAAGTGATTTATTCATTATGATTTGGGTACTCACAGGCATGTGGTGTTGATTTAGGTCCTCTATCCATTTGCTTAATAAATTTTCATTTCTGTCATCAAAAAACTTGTGGTTCGTGAAACTTTCGTCGTTGTAATTGGAGTAACACTTTCGTCAGCCTTTTTAATTTTGTCTTTTTGTTGCACAATTGATCGCACTGTAGACTCATGCAATTTGAAATCCCTTCCTACAACTGTAAATTTACCACCACTTTCTATCCGTTCTATAATTTTTAGTTTCTTTTCTAAAGTTAACCAATTTTTCACATTGTCTTTTCGACATTTTAAAAATTACGAAGGGATAAAAAAAATGTAGTCAATTTAATTAGCGTGCATTTGACACTGCAGCTAAGATTACACTGAAGGATAGACTCAAATAATGCACTGGCTCAACTGTACCAGGCACCGGCATATGGCATTCTTTTGTCTCACACACGCTCGTAACTTTACGTTATGTACATGTGTATGATGTGATTGAGCGAGAAAGAAAGTTAGTACGCACATGCAACCATTCATTTTGACTTTTCCTCGCATATTTCAAAGCCACACAAGTTCCAAGACAAAAAAAAAAAGATTGTGATATAACGAATCCGCACTCTCCGGGGTCGCAATGAATAGGGGTTACCTGTATAAGGTACACTTGTTGCACAAATTAGCCACATATATAGAGGCTACATGTATTATCAAACAATTTTTTCTTGAAGTTTTGAAAATCTGAAAATTAACAAACTATGGCTATTTTTAAAAACTGAAGAATTTGGTAGTAATTGTGAAGTATGTACCTCTTTCCCCCATTTTAACTGTTTTCTGCTTTACACTTATGTCAGTATTCCTAGAATTATTTTTGTCATTTATTCCAGCATTCTAAGTGCCTTTCCGCTCTTTAGTTTGAAACTATAAAAAGAGTCTTTATAGCCAGGTTTCTTCAAGACTGGCTGCAGCTTAAGGGTCAGGTCACAGGAAGTCACTGGTGTTCTAATTGTTCATGTGTGAGAGTTGAAAGAGTTGTCTCCTAAATGGCTGCATGGGAGTTGTTTACATGGATGATTTAAGTCCATATATGTCCTCCCAACATATTGGGCAGCCACTTCGTAAAGTTAGTATTTTATTTCCTTTTTTATAATAGAACTTTTGTTTTCATTTCTGTAGATTTACGTTATTTCTGTAAATTATTGATCTTTCGATCGATCGATCGATTATTATCAATTTTTCTGAGTTACACAGCATCACAATAGGTTATATATTAATTTTTCGTTTATTATTTCTTCGTTTTCCCATAAAAATTTTGATCTTGTATCATTTCCTTAAAATGAATGATGTCTTTGATACGGAAGCAAACTGGACTTCTTTGACATGGAAATCAGTTCTCATGTGGGGTTGGCAATTTTGTTAACCCCCCAAACAGTGAAGTTGTTTTACTTCCCCCCTTCACAAAAATATATGTTTTTAAAAGTTATAAGTTTTTAAGTTTATATTGAATGTTTTAAAAGGTTCCCTCCCAACACCAACACAATATCTTGGCTGCCCCACTCTGACGATACATTTTGTTTGCTTTGATTCACTAACTTTTTGACACTTAGGAAAGATCACCAAATTTAACATCCAGAGAAAAAAATTTGTACTGTTTAGAAGATAAAAGCAGCTAAGAAAGTGTTCCTCCATTTCATAACCAGGACAGAAAATCCATTAACGTGAGCAGTCCAAATCATCTCATCTAACATTGGCTCATGTTTTAAATTGCCTCATTTTTAAAGTATACCATGCTGAAAAGAATCCATGTAGAAATGAAAATCATGTTTCAGGTAAATGTTATAGTATTCCGGAATAAGTTTTCTTTTGATTAATATATAATTTAACTTTTTTTTTTGTCAGTTTTCCAAAATTAAGCCTTAATTGCATAAAAATAAATACCTCCTCAAGCAACTGCTTGCCACAGAGGTCTGACAGGAGCCTGTCAGTTTATATGCCACAGTAGAAGGTCTGAGAGGATGGCAGGACCTCAGCAGAAAAACGACACATACATCCATGCCTTACCCGGGGCTTGAACCCAGGTCCCTTAGATCAGTAGCCAAGCGTGCTAACCACTCGGCCATGGGATGGCTTAATTGCATAGGCTGATCAATTTTTTCACTATATAATGTAAAAGAACTCTTATTAAAATCAATGTGTTTAAATTTTTCATTTTCATAAAATTTGGAATTCTGTTTAATTTGATGTATAACATGACCTATTTCAGTTGATTGATCATTAAAAAAAATTTCTAAAGTTGACTTGTTTATACTCAGCACAGTTGAGAAAAGTCCAAGCTTTTTGCCAACATATGGTACCGAGAAAAAAATTACAAAAGGGAGTAATTTTCTTGCTTCAAAAAATTAATATATTATTTTGTTATTCAGAAATAAATAACCTATCTATTCATGTTTATTATAATTATTTCTGTATATTAGATTTTTTTAAATAAATTTTTATTTGTATTGCCAGATGTATTTTTTTTTCACGTGGTTCTAAAAATGCCCTATTAAAATGAAAACTAATCATCTTTTTTGTAAAATATTTCATTTTTAGAAAAATCCAGAATTAAATGCAGATTAATTTGGCATGTAACGTGCCATAATTCCTTTCATTAGTTATTTGGCCAAAAAGCCCTAAATTAATTTTTTAAACTGATCATAGGAAAACAATAGTTGAATCCCTAGATGTAAACTAGTTTTTCAGGCAGAATCCTGGACAGGTTAAAGAAGGAATAATGGAAAATACATTAAAAGGGTTGCTACAGTAGAATATTAGAAATCTGGCATGTATATAGGGAGTTGAGGGTTCGAATTGTGCAACATTGGCAATAAATGTTTTCCACACAAGTATTAATTGAATTATGTATTTACAGGTAATCTGTGCATATACTATCGAAAAACAAATGTATCTTATTTTTGTGACAAACCATTTCACTACTATATGTAAGTTTTTAACTAAGAGATAATGAGACTATTCAAAAGCTCAAAATGTTCTCTATCATTTATCAAAACACATTACTTGAAGAAAATTTTTGCAAAATATTAGTTTCTATTTTTCCATTTTTGTTCCATAATTTCTTGGGAATAAAATAAAACTGAAACATTAAATATTCTTAGCAAACTTTCATATTATGTTTTGAGGGACAATTTAATTTCTTCTGGATGAAAAACTCACCTAGAACTTGTAAAAATATATTAAAAAAGTCATTTTTACTTGTTATTTTAGGTCTGTAAATGGTAGCTAGTCACTGGAAGATATGCTATGCACCAATCCCCTGTGATGATGCACAGAACTGACAAGGCCTGGCATCTAAAGTCTGACCCTGCTGTCTCGTGGTGCAGACTGTTAGTACCATTCAAAAGAGATACTCACTTCTGGAAGGGAACAGAAGGGGGAGCGCTGCCAGATCAGCATGGCCTATTGATCTGGATTACTATGGCTACTTTTTTTTATCCTACTGAGGAGTTCTCAACCACACAGAGTCCTGTGCTGACCCTATACACCACCCAGCATGGAATAATGGCTCTGAACTTGATTATGGATCCTGAATTTGCTGCACTGGTGGACTTCTGTTGAGGGAAAATCTTACGCTGTGTTTTCTGTTTATTTGTGGGTTGACAGCCCCAAGAGAATAGATTCACAGGATATGTTTTATTAGCTGGTGGATAATATTGATCTGAAGTCATCACAGATACCTGAACTCTTGCTTCTACATGCATCATCTAACCTACATTGAAGGAAGTCTTCCAGTTTAGATGGCTTCAGCCTTTAGTAGTGAGGGAAAAAGTCTTTGCCTCATGCCTACGATTAGGGGGCTGTTTCATATTGTGAACACTTCCTCTCTCAATAAATATAGTTTCTTTAAACATATCACTAAACATTTTCTCTCCACAGGTAGTTGGAATGTTAGGACTCTGCAGAGAGATTATACTCTTTGATATCCTCACACAAGAATTCCACCATTTTTAGATATTCTCAGTCTACAAGAGTCCAGATGGACAGTTAAGGGTCATCATCATCATCATCATCCTCAAGCAGCCATGGGCTACGGAGGTCCAACCAGAGCGTGCAATTTAGTTCTCCAAGCAAGTCTATCCTGAGCTACATCTACTGCATCTGGCCACTGCACACCAATTCTAACAAGGTCCTGTTTGACATTGTCTGCCCACCTCATCCTAGGTCTCCCCTTCTTTCTGAGGCTTTTAGGCACACTGTTCATAACCCTATTCGCCAATCTTATAATTATTCATACGGGCAACATGGCCAAACCAACGGAGTCTCTCTCTGCACAATATGCTGCTTAAAGGAGGTTGCAAACTCCTTTGCCTAATCTCATCATTAGTTACAAAGTTGAACCACCTAATGCCAAAGATACTGCGTAAGCATCTGGAATCAAAAGCATCTAGTTTCCTGTTATCTTGTTTACAAAGTGTCCAAGTTTCACTACCATAACTAACCCTAGAAAGAACCAAACTATTATACAGTCTAATTTTAGTCTTTAGGTGTATACGCCTATTTCTCCACACTCTCCATAGGTTCTTAAAAGTCCCGGCAGCAATCACTATTCGTCTGTTAATCTCATGCCGCACATCACCATTATCTGTTACATAGCTCCCAAGATAATTAAACTGTGACACCTGCTCAAGACTGCAACCATTCAGATTAACTGAATCACAGCCTGCCTGACCAATTTTCATCACTTTAGTTTTCTCTCTGTTTATAACCAAACCTACTCTATTACCAGTCTCATCAACAGCTCGAATGAAAGAGTTCATCTCATCAACATCATTTGCCAAAAGGGCTAAATCATTAGCATAATCTAAATCAGAAATTTTCGTATCTCCAGCCCATTTAAGGCCAAAATCTTTCCCTTGAAGTGAATTTCGCATAACATAATCAATAACCAAGCTAAAGAGAAAAGGAGACAAAATGCACCCTTGTCGAACACCAGAAGTAATGCTAAACCAATTGCTACAAGCCTTACCAACTCTCACACACGACTCGGTGTTATTATAGAGAGCTTTCATAATGTTAACTAACTTGTGTGGTATACCATATGATCTCACAATCAACCACAAATTATGATGATCAACAGAGTCGAAAGCCTTTTTGAAATCAACAAAGCTAGCAACCAAAGGTTTCTGAAACTCTAAACATTTCTCAAGAATCTGCCTAAGTGAAAATATTTGATCCTCACATCCCCTACCACTTCTGAATCCACATTGCTCATCACGCAATTGACTGTCAACCAGATTCTTAATTCTATTAAGCACAATCATGGAAAGAACTTTACCTGGAACAGAGAGTAGGCTGATACCCCTATAGTTATCACAAGAACTGCGATCACCTTTTTTGAAAATAGGGATAACAATAGCCCTGGTAAAATCCTTAGGAACCATGCCTTTATCATAAAAGATATTCAGAATTTCAGTCATCCAAGTGGTAACTGAAACATTCCCATGCTCTTAGCATTTCTGTAGTAATTTCATCTACCCCCAGGGATTTATGAAGTTAAAGTTTAGAAATAGCCACAATAATTTCAGATTGTGTAATAGATCCAACATTAAAGCCAGTAATGCACCTATCATCATTGCAAACACTGGGAGTAGAACTAACCACATTGTTTAGAACATCCCTGAAATGCTCAGCCCACCTAGCCATGACAGATACAAAACATTAACTATTTGGTACAGCTCTCTGCTGTTGTGCTGTCTGCTTCCTCGGTTTTGTCAGCCAAGTCATCAAGACAAAGATTCTTATCAGCAGCTAACTGATCCTTTACACGTTTATTAAGTTCTCTGTAATGCTTTCTATTAGGACTAGTAGGGTATTGATTAAGGACATTCCTGCAGTTCTTTCTTTCTGAAATAAGCTCAAGTGCCTTATCACTCAGATAATTCTGCCTCCTTTGCTCCCTTTTTCCTAAAATAGTACTGTTAGTGTCCGAAAAAGCCTGTTTCAAATGATCCCATTCTTCCTCAACTTAGTAGTAAGCATACCATGACTGTCATAATGACTAAGTAACCTATCACGGTAAGCTTTGGCTATAACTGGGTCTTTCAGAGCTTCAGTATTAAAAATAAATTTTTTAACCCTAGCACAACACTTTTTTAGTTTAAGTTGCAAGACACTTTAAAAAGGTAATGGTCAGATCCAATTTCAGCTCCCTTATATGACCTGGTATTCCTAACAGAACTAGCCCATTTGCTGTTAATTAATATATAATCAATCATATTCCTATGCAGCCCATCAGGTGAAACCCACGTGTACTTAGGTATGTTGCGGTGTTTGTAATATGTGTTAGTTATTCTGAAACCATTGAGTTTACTTACCTGTAGGAGACGTTGCCCATTGCCATTGCAGCTACCAATACCAAAAGGGCCTATTACTCCTCCCCAAAGGTCAGAGTCAGTACCAACTTTGGCATTGAAGTCACCAAGAACAAGGGTAATATCTCCTTTCTTGACAGAATTCAAAATATCCTGAAGTTGTCATTAAAACCTATCCTTCTCATCCTCGTCGGTATCTTCATTGAAGGCATAACAGCAGATAACATTCAAGTCTTTAATGTTTGTGTGAAATTTTGCTGTAAGAAACCTTTCATTAATGCACTCATATCCTAGAAGAGCATCACTAGCATGTATGCTGAGTAGCAGACCCACGCCTTGGTGATGCTTATTGTCGTCCCTCCCTGAAAAGAGAAATTTAAGATTATTTTTAAGAATCTGACCTTTATCTGTCCATCTGGTCTCTTGCAAGCCGAGGATATCTAAATTATAATGGTGGAATTCTTGTGTGAGAACAAGAGAATAAGCTCTGTACAAAGTCCTTACATTCCATCTACCAATGGAGCGAAAATGGTTAGTGGGATGTTTAAAGAAACTATATTTATTGAGAGAGGGAATGCACACAATATCAAACAGTCCCCTAATCGCAGACATGGGGCAAAGACTTGTTCGCCCACCACTAAAGGCTGAAACCATCTACACTGGAAGACTTCCTCCAATTTAGAATTTGATGATGCCAGTAGATGCAAAGAGTTCAGGTGTCTGCGATGACCTCTGTTCAGGATTATCCACCAGCTGATAAACATATCCTGTGAATCTATTCACTTGCGGCTGTCAACCCACAAACAAACAGAAAACACAGCGGAAAATTTTCTCTCCACAGAAGCCCACCAGTTCAGCAAATTCAGGATCCATAATCAATCTCAGAGTCTTGTATCAGTCGAGTAGGTTTATATGGTCAGCACCAGGATCCTATATGGTTGACCACTCCTCAACAGGGTAGAAAAAAAAGAAAAGTAGCCATAGTTGTGCAGATCAGTACGCCACTCTAATCTGGCAGCCCTTCCCTTCTGTTCATTTCCACAAGAGTATCTCTTTCGAAAGGTACTACGGTCTGCACCACAAGAAGGCGGGGTCGGACATTAGGTGCTAGGCCTAGCCGGTTCTATGCATCATCAGAGGGAATTGGTGCATAGCTCTCCTTCCAATGACTACCTATCTACCATTTTAGTAGATATATATGTAGATAATTATATGTAGACTATATGTAGATAATTATATCTACATATATTAGTATACACTACATATAGTAGTATATACTACTATTTGTAGATATAATTATCTTCATAAGTTTATAAAATTAAAAAAAATGTGTTTAATGAATAAAAAACAAAAGAAGATTTAATTAAAGATTTTGATATGATTTGTTTGAGAACAACTTATTATTTGTACTGGGTTTTCACGTCTGGAACCAAACTTCTGTTTATTCATACGAACTGTATTTTTTTTTACACGGTCTTTTCGGGAACCTATCTACTGTGTAAAAACAGAATTGGGTGTATACAGTCCCTCTTCAGGCGCCACTTTCTTTTCGTCTCTGTAACATTCCAAAGATAAGATTATTAAATTTTCAAGTTAGACCTTTTGTCTGATCCAAATTTTTTCAAAATTTCGGATTGCTTGTAGGGTGCCAGGCAATATTTAACTTGCCAAATAAAGTTGCAATAGGGTTCATTTTATATTTATAGCATTACTTATCAAGTAAAAATTCAAAAAGGATTGTCAAGTTTATTTAAAGTTTAAATCTAATCAAAAATCAGTTAATGTTGCTCAAGAGAAAAATAGCAAAATGTAATAATTCCTGTAACAAAAAGTTTATTTCCAAAAATTTCAGACTCACCAATTCAGTTGATGAATACAAAAGTTTGGAGTAACTAACAACTCACATCTACCTAAATCTCTACTAACAACTCCTTCAATCTACACAACACATTGTTTACTGACTTCTCCTCCTCCTACTAACTCCATATTCTCTCTACTCTAATTCCACACTCAACAATTACTCCAATTTGGACATACTACTAACATCATTCTCTACTGAACTTCCACTAACTCTGTAACCTAACGTCACTTAGTATATATGCTGTGTACAGTCTGGCACATGTCTGTTGCACGCTGGGAAAACATTTACTTAATCTGACGATTACACTAGCTGTGATGCAAGAGGGGTCGTGTCCTATATGCGTGCATTAGCGGCTGACAAATCAAAAGTTGCAGTTGCACGTTCGCAACTCCTTTTATGGCTTGGAAAAGAGAATTGTGACCAAGTCTAAAACGAAATAATAATCCCCAAAATGATAAATATAATGTAAATAAAGTAAAACGTGTTAAGGTAAAGTAAAAGTGAATGGGTGGACCATCACATGACGACGGCTCATTGATGCTAGATGTGAGCAAAAGCTATCCCCTATGGTACGAGCCAACAGAAGGGATACTGTGGCGCAACTCGCCCATAATTTGAATACTGGTGATGGGAGTAATGTGTCACAACACACAATACATGCTGAAAATGGGCATCGTATCCGCAGGCCACTCTGGGAGCCCATGCTAACCTCGGTTCACCTCCAAAAGCGCCTATGATGTGCACGCAAGCATCAAAACTGGACCTTGAATGATTGTAAGAAGGCCTTCTGGTCCGATGAATCTCGTTTCCTCTTTCACCAAATGGACAGATGGGCACATGTGTGTCATTTACCAGGGGAAGTGTTGGCACCAGGATGCACCATGGAACGAAAATAAGCCAGTGGAGGAAGTGTAATGCTTTGGGCAGTGTTTTGCTGGGAAACCCTGAGTCCAGTCATTCATGTGTATACACTATATCTACCACCTACCTAAACATCATTACAGACCAGGTATATCTTTTCATGGCAACGGTATATCCCTCTAGTTGTGCCTTCTTTCAGCAGGATAATCCGCCATGCCACACTGACTGGATTGTTCGAGAATGGTTTGCGGAACATGAGGAAGACTTCAAGATATTGCCCTGGCCTCCAAATTCTCCAGACATCAATCCAATTGAACATCTGTGGTTTGTGTTGGAACAGCATATTCGATCTGCAGATGCTCAACAACGTAACTTATAAGAGTTAAAGTATATGCTGGTAATGTGTTGGTACCAGATACCACAAAACACATTTAGAAATCTTGTAGTGTCCATGCCTCGCCGAGTAAGAGCTGTTTTGGCGGCACATGGAGGACAAATATCATATTAGGCAGGTGGTCATAATGTTTTGGCTCTTTGGTGTATATTAATTAACAGCAAATGGGCTATTTCTGTTAGGAATACCAGGTCATATAGGGGATCTGAAATTGGATCTGACCATTACTTTGTTAAAAGTGTCTTGCAACTTAAATTGAAGAAATGTTGTGCTAAGGTTAAAAAACTTACTGTTAACATTGAAGCTCTGAAAGACCCAGTTATAGCTAAAGCTTACTACACTGAAGTGTCATTGGATTAGGGATAGGAGACATTATCCAAATTCAGCACCGCAAGTCCTGTTTTTGCATGCATGCATGACTGAAACTCTGGTCATATTTAACTATCAACTTTGGCTTCCCCAAGCATTCGTTGTGAGTAGTGTAATGGGAAAGGTGTGGGATTTAGATGCATTTGATAGAGGGCAGATCATAGGTGCCCAATAGATGGAACACTCGATCTCCGAAATTGTCAATGAACTTGGATTTTTTCATATGACAATTTCAAGAGTGTTCCGGAAATATGAAAATTCCGGCAAAAAAAAACAAGCACCCGGAAAAACTGCAAAGGACAACCAGCCTTGAAAGATTGTGGGCTTCGCTGTCTGGCCCACATTGTACTGACCGATAAGGACCAGATATTATCTGAAATCACCTCCCATCTGAAAGCGGGTTCCAGTCGGGAAGTCAGTGCATGGACTGTGCAACGCTCACTTCATCGTCTTGGCTTCGGGAGCCACCAATCTATGAGAGTCCCACTTCTAACCACATGACACCGGGCTCAATGTCTTGCCTGGGCTAAAGAACATCAAAACTGGACCATCGAAAATTGGCAGTGGACATCCTGGAGTGATGAATCCCGATTTAAACTTCATCACGCTGATGGGAGGCAGGGTATGACACCAACCCCATGAAACCATGGATCCTGCATGTCAGGTCGGAACAGTACAAGCTGGTGTTGACTTAGTGATGGCCTGGTGTGTCTTCAGTTGGATATCTGTGAGACCTTAGGTACGTGTACCGACGACTCAATGCATCCCGGTATGTAGAACTCATGACTGACCATTTACATCCATTTATGGCCATCATGCATCCCAATGAAGATGGTGTCTACCAGCAAGACAACTGTTCATCTCATTGGTCCAGGTTTGCTACTGCATGGTTACAGGAGCATTCTTCTGACTTGTAAATAATGAATTGGCCACCTAGAAGCCTAGATTTAAATCCCATCGAAAATCTTTGGGATACCGTCGAGCAGAATGTTCAGGCCCATGTCCCATCAGCGTTGACCTTGAGAGAATTGTGGACAGCTCTGAAGGATGCATGGATTGCCATACCTGTGGAACATTTAGGCAAGCTTATGGTGTCCTTGCCTCATCGTGTGGTGGCTGTTATCAGGTCCTTCTGGCCTTGATAACGGCCACCAATCCAACATGTTACTAGGTTGCTATCCCTAATTCATTGGCACTTCAGTGTATCATAGGTTACTTAGTCATTAAGACAGTCATGGTTTGCTTACCACTGAAGTTGAGGAAGAATGGTACCATTTTAAACAGGCTTTTCTTAAAACTAACAGTACTGTTTTGGGTAAAAAGGAACACAGGAGGCAAAATTATTTTGTGTGATAAGGCACTTGAGCATATTTCAGGAAGAAAGAACTGCAGGAATATCCTTAATCAACACCTTACTATTCCTAATTCGTAATTAAACTAATAGTAAGAAATACAGAGTGTAATAAACTTGTAAAGGATCTATTAGCTGCTGATAAGAATCTTTGGCTTGATGGCTTAGTTGACAAATCTGAGGAAGCATTTAGATAGTACAACAGCTGAGAGCTGTCATCATCAACAACATCATCATCATCCTCAAGCAGTCAAGGTCTAAAGAGGTCCAACCAGACTGTGCAAGCATATCTGCCCCTAGTTACATCTGCTGCATCTCGTCATTGCACAACAATTCTAACAAGGTCCTGTTTGATATTGCCTGCCCACGGCATCCTAGGTCTCCCCCTCTTTCTGAGACCTTTAGGCACACTGTTCATAATCCTATTCACTATTCTATAATTATTCATATGGGCAACATGGCCAATCCAACGGAGTCTCTCTCAACACAATATACTGCTTAAAGGAGGTTGCAGACTCTTTTGCCTAACCTCATCATTACTTACAAAGTTGAACCACCTAATGCCCAAGATACTGCATAAGCATCTAGTTTCTTGTTATCTTGTTTATAAAGCATCGAAGTTTCACTACCATAGCTAACCCTAGAAAGAACCAAACTAATATGTAGTCTAATTTTAGTCTTTTGGTGTATATGTCTCTTTCTCCACACTCTCCATAGATTCTTAAAAGTCTGGCAGCAATACCTATTCATCTGTTAATCTCATGCTGCACATCACCAGTATCTGTTAACATAGCTCCCAAGATAATTAAACTGTGACACCTGCTCAAGACTGCAACCATTCAGATGAACTGAATCACAGCCTGCCTGACCAATTTTCATCACTTTCATATCTCTAGATCATTTACGCCCCCAATCTTTCCCTTGCAGTGAAATTTCGCATAACATTCAATATCCAAACTATAGAGGAATAGAAACAAAGAGGAAAGAATACAAAATACACCTTTGTCAAACATTAGAAGAAATGCTAAACCAATTGCTACAAGCTTTACCAACTCCCACACATGGCACAATGTTATTATAGAGAGTTTTCATTATATTAACAAACTTACATAGTATGCCATAAGATGTCACAATCAACTACAAATTATAATGTTCAACAGAGTAAAAAGTCTTGTACGAATCTACAAGGCTAGTAAATTACAGGTTTCCGAAACTCTAAACATTCAAAAGTGGTAAGGGATGTGTAGACATCCCCTACCACTTCTGAATTCACACTGCTCATCATCCAATTTTCTGTCAACCATATTATTAATTCTATTAAGCACAACAATGCAAAGAACTTTACCTGGAATAGAAATAAGGTTGTTACCTATATTGTTATCAACTGAACTGTGATCACCTTTTTTAAAAATAGGGATAATAATAGCTCTGATAAAATGCTTAGGAACAATGCCTTTATCATAAACGATATTCAAAATTTCAGTCATCCATGTGGTAACCGAAACATTCCCAACTCTAAGCATTTCAGTAGTAATTTCATCTACCCCTGGGGATTTATGCAGTTTAAGTTTAGAAATAGCCAAAATAACTTCAGGCAGTGTTATAGGGCCGACATTAAAACCAGTAATGCATCTATCCTCATTACAAACAATTAGAGTAGAACAAACCACATTGTTTAGAACATTTCTGAAATGCTCAGCCCCCCTAGCCATGACAGAATCCTCCCCTTCTATAACCTTACCTTGTTTATCCTTCAATCCTTGTATAACCTGTCTGTTTTCTACCACACGAAACATTAACTATCTGCACTCTTAATAGGTACAACTGTCTGCAACTTTTATCTAACAGGTGCAGCTCTCTGGCTTGTAAACAGTAGCTAAGTAGTCACTGGAAGGAGTGCTATGTACCAATCCCCTGTGATGATGCATAGAACTGGCCAGACCTAATACCTAATGTCTGACCCCGCCTTCTCATGGTGCCAGCTATTAATATCTTTTGAAAGAGATACTCTCTTGTGGAAAGGAATGGAAGGGAAGGGCTGAGAGATTAGTGTGGACTACTGATCAGGACAACCATGACTACTTTTCTTTTTTTTCCTACCCTGCTGAGGAGTGGTTAACCACACAGTCCTAGTGCTGACCATATAAACCTACCAGACAGGACTGAAATAAGGCTCTGAGCTTGAATATGGATCCTGAATTTGCTGCACTTGTGGGCTTCTGTAGAGGGAAAATTTTCCACTGTGTTTTCTGTTTGTTTGTGGGTTGACAGCCCCAAGTGAATAGATTCACAAGATATGTTTTATTAGCTGGTGGATAATCCTGAGCAAAAGTCATTTCAAGCACCTGACTCTGGCTTCTACTGGCATCATCAAATTCTACATTGGAGGAAGTCTTCCAGTGTAGATGGCTTCAGCCTTTAGTGGTGGGGGAACAGGTCTTTGCCCCAAGCCTGCGATTGGGGGGCTGTTTGATATTGTCCGCATTCCCTCTCTCAATAAACATAGTTTCTTTAAACATCCCACTAACCATTTTCTCTCCATAGGTAATTGGAATGCAAGGACTTTGTACAGAGCTTATTCTTTTGATGTTCTCACACAAGAATTCCACCATTATAATTTAGATATTCTCGGTTTGCAAGAGACCAGATAGAAAGATAAAGGTCAGATTCTTAAAAAATATCTCATATTTCTCTTTTCAGCGAGGGAAGATAACAAGTATTTCCAAGGCGAAGGTCTGCTTCTCAGCAGACATGCTAATGATACTCTTCTAGGATATGAGTGCATTAATGAAAGGTTTCTTACAGCAAAATTTCAGACAAGTGTTAAAGACTTGAATGTTATGCCCCCACTGAGGATCTGATGAGGATGAAAAGAATGGGTTTTACGGTCAACTTCAGGATATTTCGAATTCTGTTAAGAAAGGAGATATTACCCTTGTTCTTGGTGACTTCAATGCCAAAGTTGGTACTGACTCTGACCTTTGAGGAGGAGTAATAAACCCTTTTGGTATTGGTAGCTGCAATGGCAATGGGCAACGTCTCCTACAGGTAAGTAAACTCAATGGTTTCAGAATAACTAACACTTATTACAAACACCACAACATACAAAAGTGCACAAGGGTTTCACCTGATGGACTGCATAAGAATATGATTGATTACATATTAATTAACAGCAAATGGGCTGGTTCTATTTGGAATACCAGGGCATATAGGGGAGCTGAAATTGGATCTGACCATTCCCTTGTTCAAAGTGTCTTGCAACTTAAACTTCCGAAACATTGTGCTATGGTTAAAAAAAATTTATCTTTAATTCTGAAGCTCTCAAAGACCCAGTTATAGCTAAAGCTTACCATGATAGGTTACTTAGTCATTATGACAGTCATGGTTTGTTGACTACTGAAGTTGAGGAAGAATGGGACCATTTTAAACAGGCTTTTTTGGCAACTAACAGTATTCTTTTAGGAAAAAAGAAGCAGTGGAGGCACTTGAGCTTACTTCAGAAAGAAAGAACTGCAGAAATGTCCTTAACCAATACCCTATTAGTCCCAATTGAAAGCATTACAGAGAGCTTAATAAACGTATAAAGGATCAGTTAGCTGCTGATAAGAATCTTTGGCTTGATGGCTTGGCTGACAAAGCTGAGGAAGCAGTTAGACAGCACAACAGCAGAGAGCTGTACCAGATAGTTAATGTTTTATGTGGTAGAAAACGAACAGGTATACAGTGACTGAAGGACAAACAAGGCAAGGTTATAGAAGGTGAAGATATTGTCATGACTAGGTGGGCTGAGCATTTCAGGGATGTTCTAAACAATGTAGTTAGTTCTACTTCCATTGTTTGTAATGATGATAGATGCATTACTGGCTTTAATGTTGGCCCTATAACATAGCCTGAAGTTATTTTCGCCGTTTCTAAACTTTAACTACATAAATCCCCAGGGGTTAGATTACATTACTATGGAAATGCTTAGAGCTGGGAATGTTTCGGTTACCACATGGATGACTGAAATTTTGAATATTCTTTTATGATAAAGGCATGGTTCCTAAGGATTTTACCAGAGGTATTGTTATCCCTATTTTCAAAAAAGGTGATCCCAGTTCTTGTGATAACTATAGGGGTATCAGCCTACTCTCTGTTCCAGGTAAAGTTCTTTGCATGATTGTGCTTAATAGAATTAAGAATCTGGTTGACAGGCAATTGCGTGATGAGCAATGTGGATTCAGAAGTGGTAGTAAGGCTTTCGACTCTGTTGATCGTCATAATTTGTGGTTGATTGTGAGATCATATGGTATACAAACAAGTTAGTTAACATAATGAAGGTTCTCTATAACAACACTGAGTCATGTGTGAGGGTTGGTAAGTCTTGTAGCAATTGGTTTAGCAATACTTCTGGTGTTCAACAAGGGTGCATTTTGTCTCCTTTTCTCTTTAGTTTAGTTATTGATTATGTTATGTGAAATTCACTTCAAGGGAAAGAGTTTGGCCTTAAATGGGCCGGAGATACGAAAATTTCTGATTTAGATTATGCTGATGATTTAGCCCTTTTGGCAAATGATGTTAATGAGATAAACTCTTTCATTCGAGCTGTTGATGAAACTGATAGTAGAGTAGGTTTGGTTATAAACAGAGAGCTAATGATTTGGTCGTTTTGGCAAATGATGTTGATGAGATGAATTATTTCATTAGAGCTGTGGATGAGACTGCTAGAGTAGGTTTGGTGATAAACAGAGGGAAAACTAAAGTAATGAAAATTGTTGAGGTGGTCCTTTTGGCAAATGATGTTGATGAGATGAACTCTTTCATTAGAGCTGTTGATGAGATTGGTAATAGAGTAGGTTTGTTTATAAACAGAGAGAAAATTAAAGTGATGAAAATTGGTCAGGCAAACTCTGGTTCATTTAATCCAAATAGCTCCACTCTTGAGCAGGTTTTGCAGTTTTATTATCTTGGTAAACATACTGGTGATGTGCTTAAAGAGATTAACAAACGAATGTGGATTGCTGCTGGGACTTTTAAGAATCTATGGAGAGTATGAAGAAATAGGCATATGCACCTAAAGACTAAAATTAGACTGTATAATAGTTTGTTTCTTTCTAGAGTTAGTTATGGGAGTGAAACTTGGACCCTTTGTGAACAAGATAATAGGAAACTTAATGCTTTTGATTCTAGAAGCTTATGCAGTAGGTGGTTCAACTTTGTAACTAATGATGAGGTTAGGCAAAGGAGTCTGCAACTTTCCTTAAGCAGCCTATTGTGCAGAGAGAGAGAGATTGTTGGTTTAGCAATATTGCTAGTATGCATAATTATAGATTAGCGAATAGATTTATGAACAGTGTACCTAAAGGCCTCAGAAAGAGGGGGACACCTAGGATGCAGTAGGCAGACAGTATCAAAGAGGGCCTTGTTAGAAGTGGTCTATAGTGGCAAGATGCAGCAAATGTATCTCAGGAGAGATGTGTATGGAGTAATAAATTGCACAATCTGGTTGGACCTCCATAACCCATTGGTGTTTAAGGAAAATGATGATGATTTTCAGTAAAAGAATTAAATTTCAAATGCTATAACTTATTTGCATAATCTCCCTTCACTCTACTTTAACTAGAGTAAGTATATAGATCAGGGCTATTCATCCCAAATTTAGTGAAGAGCCACTAAGAAAAAAACTATATTCATAAAGAGCTGCAGGAAAACTTATTTTCTTAACAGTGAAAATAAACATTTCTAATGAGCAATGCAATGAATTGGGAAAAAACTATATTCTTAAGGAAAATTATTGAAACGCAAAAATGTATATTTTTAGTGAGTATTATGAATTGGTAAAAGCGTTTAGTTTTCAGCTAAAAATGTTTGTCAAAAAACTGGAAAAAAGAGCCGAAATCAATATATTGATAATTTTTAAAAATATATGAAAAAAATTATTGCTGATGTGGCAGGAATCGAACCTGCAACTCTCTACATACATGCCAGAGCCTCTACCATTAAACCATGCATCAGACTAAAATCTTCTAGAATAAGACCTATAAATCTTTCACTGAGATGTGGCAGACCTTGTGCGATCTATATTTCAGGAAAGGCAACTTTTCCAATTGTTGTTAATGATTTAGATGTTAATGAGGAGGTCAATCATGCTTAAGCATTATTATTAGAAATCCATCCATAGTAAATAACAGATTACGTGTAGAAATAGACATCAATTATTAAAATCATCTGAAGAAAAATTATCGCTGACATGGTAGGAATCGAACCTGCAACTCTAGATACACGGCAGAGTGCTTTACCATTAAACCATGAATAAGACCTATAAATCTTTCACTGAGATGTAGTGGACATTGCACAATCTATACTTCAGGAGAGGCAACTTTTACAATTGGTAATGATTTAGATGTTATTGAGAAGGTCAATCATACTTAAACAGTGTTATTAAAAATCCATCCATAATAAATACACAGTTTACCTGTAGAAATAGACATCAACAATTATTAAAAACATCTGAAAAAAATTATTGCTGATGCAACAGGAATCAAACCCACAACTCTCTAGATGCATGCCAGAGTGCTCTACTGTTAAACGACGCATGAGACACTAAAATCTTCCAGGATAAGACCTATATATCTTTCATTGAGATATGGGAGACCTTGTGCATATATACTTGGGAGTGGCAACTTTTCCAATTGTTGCTAATGATTTAGATGGTAATGAGAAGTTCAATTACACTTAAGCATTATTATTAAAAATCCATCTATAGTAAATACACAGATTACCCATAGAAATAGACATCAACAATTATTAAAAGCATCTGAAAAAAAGTATTGCTGACCCCGCAGAATTCCAACCCACAACTCTCTAGATACATTCCACAGTGCTTACCATTAAACCACACATCAGATGCTAAAATATTCCAGAATAAAACCTATAAATCTTTCACTGAGATACAGCGGACCTTGCACCATCTATACTTCAGAAGAGGCAACTTTTTCAATTGTTGCTAATGATTTAGATGTTAATGAGCAGGTCAGTCATACCTAACCATTATTATTAAAAATCCATCCATAGTAAATACACCGATTACCTGTAGAACTAGACATCAACAATTATTAAAAACATCTGAAAAAAATTACTGTTAATGTAGCAGGAATGAAACCCACAACTCTCTATACATGCCAGAGTGCGCTAGTGTTACACCACGCATCAAATCTAAAATCTTCCAGAATAAGGCCTATAAATCTTTCACTGAGATGTGGCAGACCTTGCGCCATCTATACTTCAGGAGAGGAAACTTTTTCAATTGTTGCTCATTAACCTCTAAATCATTAGCAACAATTGGAAAAGTTGCCTTTCTTGAAATATAGTTGGAACAAGATCTGCCACATCTCAGTGAAAGATTTATGGGTCTTATTCTGGAAGATTTTAGGGTCTGATGTGTGGTTAGCACTCTCTCATGTAACTAGAGAGTTGCGGGTTTGATTCCTACTGCTTCAGCAATAATATTTTTCAGATATTTTTAATAACACTTAGACAACAAATTGAAAATTTTGTTTTATATCACTGGTCAAATAGGATGCTTTTAACTAATTTTGGGATGCTGAATTCAAGCATGGCTATGAAATATCTGCAGCACATACAGTTTTTTTTTTAATTATGATGATTTTTAATTACGGATGTTTCAAATTTCAATGAATACACATAAATGAAAATAAATGTGACTATTTTATTAAATTGAAATTTAAAACTCGTTAGTTAATTACATGATTTCAGTGAAAAAAATTAGAAACATGATAGTTATAGACCACTGAATATAAAGTAACAAATGAAAATATTGAAATGCAAAATAAGAAAACATGAGTAAGGATCTTTTATATACAAGAAGTTCATTTTTGTCTTTTATGTGCTGTAGTATATTCCTTCTGCAAGAACCAGCAGGAGTCTCCCATCATTGCTGGGTCCCACCTACCTTGGTATCTCTCCTCCATGGTTAGGATTCCTAGTGAAATCTTTCCCCTTGCTCATTACTGACAGCTCCTAAATTCTTGGGAAAGAAGTCAAGATGTGAGCATATGAAATGGATCTTCAAAAACATTTGGCAGCCAAGATTTTCATAACTTTTGAGAAGATTTTGAATGAGATGATGGTAGTTCGATGATGATGTAGTGAGATGTAGTGAGATGATGAGTAGTGATTCTCCAGAAAATCCTGTACACAGACATGAAGGATTTCCATGCAGCATGCTCCTTCATATTCAGTTTTCTTCGAAGACAGTATCATTCAGTAGCTTCCTGATCTGAGGACAACAAAGATCCCTTCTTTGAGTTTGGCATCACATAGTTTTGGAAATATTTCCTTCAAGTGCAAAAACCCTTTACCAGTTTTGTCCATAGTCTACAAAGTTTTTCATAATCCCCAGTTTGATGTGTATTGGTGGGAGCAGAACATCAGAGTGGTCAACTAGAGGTTATACCTCACATTACTCTTTCCAGGAATAAAAACATCTCTTTTGGTCTTTTGTAGTGTTCCTTTCTGGCCCTACTGTCCCACAAACACAGAAAATAGCAAAATTTTGTGAAGCCTCCTTGAAGCCCAAGCAAGAGAGATATGACTTTTAGGTCATCACATATTGTCCACTTACACTGGTCATATTTTATACAGTGAGTATTTTTTCCATGCTTTCATAAGTTTTCTTCATTTCCACAGCGTGTGTCACTGAAATGAAATGTTTTTGGTTTCCTTTATGCAAAAGGAAAGCTTTTAAGCTGAATTTTGACGAATCTATAAATAGACGCCATTCCTTAGTGTCGTGAATTGTTCCAATTTCTTCCATCAGCCCTGAAATATCTGTGTAGAAGCACAAACCATCTTGCATCTCATAAAAAGCAGATAAATCTGAACAGAGAAACTGGTACCCTTGGCCAGAAGATTCCATTCTTGAAGTCTTGAACCTCAAACCTCAGCTTGTTGTTTAGAATGTCCTAGGTCTAACATGATCATTTAGTTCATTTTGCTGAATCAGATGAGGCACGTCTAACTTTTTAGAAGTGTATGTAGGATCAGGATCTGTATGTGCCTCAAAGTCTTCCTTTGATGAATGTGAATCTCCATCTCCTCCCAGTTCGTTGGAGGTGTTAGTGTAGGAAGATCTTCTCCATGAGGAATTGGCCTTATGGCTGAAGGTTGAAGGCACATTTGGATATTATATTTTGCTTTCGTTCTTTTTTGCAAAGCCTGACACTTTAGTTAAAAATAGCAATCATGCAAGTGACTAGTTGGCTCATGCCAAACCATTGGAAATGCAAAGGGCATGGATTTTATCTTACCTTTCAACCATTCACTCAGGCCAACAAAGCATGAAATGCAGCACACATGTGGAGCCCATGTTTTGCCCTGATCTCCAACCTAACATCCAAGTTATAGGCTTTCTTCACAATATTTGTCAAAGAATGATCCTAGGATATTAAAATATAATTTCCACACACATAACAAAACTTAACTGGCACATTAACACATCTGCGATGTTGCCTTTGTGCTATTTAAATGGCAAAATTCACTCTTCAATGTACAGCATGTGTTCCTCCTATAATGAAAACAACAAGAATTGCAGTCTGAGGTTAGGTTACTATCACATGTTTTCTCCCACTTGGCAATCAGTGTTGCCAGCCACAAAAGTAAAATATCTAGGATCCTCCCAGTTGCCTGGAGGTGTTGGTATAGGATCTTAATAGGAGTCAAAATAACCAATAACATAAAAACATGACGTGCTAGCCATTTTTAAAGGCCAGATCTGAAATCAGCACCTGAAAAATAGTTAAAGGCAGTTACAATTGTTCATGTTATAAAAACCTTTTAAACAAGTGCAATTGTTGGTGTTTATTTTTACAGGTAATTGTGTATTTACTTTGGATGGATTTTTAATAATAATGCTTAAGCATGATTGACCTCCTCCTTAACAACAATTGGAAAAGTTGCCTCTCCTGAAGTATAGATGGCGCAAGATCTGCCACATCTCAGCAAAAGATTTAAGGTCTTATTCTGGAAGATTTTAGCATCTGATGTGTGGTTTAATGGTAGAGCGCTCTGGCATGTATCTAGAGAGTTGTGGGTTCAATTTCTTCCATGTCAGTGATAATTTTTTCAGATGTTTTTAATAATTATTGATGTCTCTTTCTTCAGGTAATCTGTATATTTACTATGGATGGCTATGGATAATTTGTTTTATGAGCATTAGGTTGGACGGGCCTGATTTTACCATTTCATTATAAGAACTCATCAGGAGGTCATGGGTACAGATCTCACTTGGCTCAAGACGATTTTCCTTTATGCCCCATGTTGTCTATGCCAAGATTTTAAAGTCTGATGCGTGGTTTAACAGTAGAGCACTCTAGCATGTATCTAGAGAGTTGCGGGTCCAATTTCTGCTGCATCAGCGATAATTTTTTTCTGATGTTTTTAATAATTGTTTATGTCTATTTCTACAGGTAATTGTGTATTTGCTATGGATGGATTTTTAATAATAATGCTTAAGCATGATTGACCTCCTCATTAACAATTGGAAAAGTTGCTTCTCCTGAAGTATAGATGGCACAGGGTCCACCACATTTCAGTGAAAGATTTATAGGTCTTATTGTGGAAGATTTTAGTGTCTGATTTGTGGTTTACATTAGAACACTCTGGCATGTATCTAAAGAGTTGCAGTTTCGATTTCTGCCACATCAGTGATAATTTTTTCAGATGTTTTTAATAATTATTGATGTCTATTTCTGCAGGTAATCTGTATATTTACTATGGATGGATATTGATAATTTGTTTTATGAGCTGCAGGTTGGACAGGCCTGATTTTACCATTTCATTGTAAGAACTCATCAGGAGATCATGGGTTCAGATCCCACCTGGCTCAAGGCAGTTTTCCTCTATGCTCCATGTTGACCTATAGCATAATTGTGTCTTTTTTTTATAATTCATTTTATTATTGTCACTTTTCAATTCATTGTAAAATTAATATATGTAATAAAAATATATATAAAATGAATTAATATGTAAATTAAATATAACCCAAAAGACAATTGTAACTGAAGAAAAAAAGAATTATGTGCGTTATGATGGACATCTTTTTAGTCTGATTCAGTTTAATTCAATATCAGGCATCTTCCCAAAACTTCCCCCTACATCCAGGCTTGCTTGTGGTGCTCAAATTGCCCCATCAAAAATTTTATTCACAGAACACCAATGACCATATAGTTGAGGGTTTTAAAATTGCAACCCCCCTCCCCTCTAAAGTCATTTTTCTCAGCACACAAGCAGTATGTTTTCTCATAATTATGATACCGAGCTATGGCTTACTGACATGCTAGACTATGATGATCTCATAGAAATGAAAAGAATAAGGTTGTGTACAGTGAAAGATGAAGCCACTATAAAGGAATTTTAAGTTATGTTTGGTGTTAAAAGTGTATAATGTTTAAATACTAAAGCAATATAATCATGCTTTTCTTGTTTCTAAAAGCAATGAGGTCCGCGTATATTGAAAAGTAACAGATTTGGCATCTTTTTGATTGCTTAAAATTATCAGAGCATACTTAATATTGAAAAAAAAAAAAATTCTGCAATAACTTTAAAATTATTTAACGCATGGTTTTAAAGTTTACATGTTATAATGAGGATATAGTTCTTACATTTAGTAAGGAACCATTATATGCACTGTTCACTGCAATAATTATTTATAACAAATTATTTGTCTAAGCAAAATGTTTTCACAGCTGTTCACTTAATATTTAGATAAGTTTAGCAATAATGCACTATTAAAGCTGTAGGGCAGTTTAATGCACTTGCATTGGCTAAATGTATTTTTAATTGCCAAAATCCAGTTCTTCAGAGTAGAGTTGTTCCCAGATGTACAGTTGGAGGTTCCATGTTTCCAGGTTTATCAGAGCACCTTTTAGTTTTTTATTTTTGTATAGTATAAATTCACTGTTTCACAGAAAGTTTGGTTGTGTGATTGAGGTTTCCGTCTATTTTTTATTATTTGTTATTAAATGTCCAAGGACTACGATATATTTTTTGTACACCATGCAGTTTTTTGAAAGCACACACTAGTCTTTTTATTTTTTTTTACTATTATGTAAAAGATTAGATAGCTTAAAGTTTCCTGTTAGAGGTT
The DNA here is from genome assembly GCA_038380435.1 of Ryuthela nishihirai. Classification (NCBI taxonomy): domain Eukaryota; kingdom Metazoa; phylum Arthropoda; class Arachnida; order Araneae; family Heptathelidae; genus Ryuthela; species Ryuthela nishihirai. The sequence continues at coordinate 20,373,596 of JAWZYU010000010.1, forward strand.
ACAGTAGCTCTTCTTAACAGTTTTGTTATTTGCAATATTTTTTAGTGTGCTGACTGTTTTTGACTGATTGTGGGGTCATCATCATGAGCACTGATTGTTGCCAGTTGTAGGGGAGTATATTGCTGGGTCCGTGCCACATAATGTATGCATTTCTTCTTTCTGCTGTCATGTTGATGCTATTTAGGGAGATTTGATGCTTTGTGGTGAGATGGGACTGCTGTCTGTTGTTTGCTGACATTATTATACTTCATAGCAGAGAGCTTTAACTGATTGTTGCTAGATTTTGGAGTATTTTATATTTCACTCTGCTGGTCAAGTAGAAGCTCCCATGGTAGTGGTGGTGGTGGTGGGAGTTGATATATTTAATCATTGCAGCATTGATTTCTATTTTGATATAAGTTGTTCTGCAATTTAGCTGATAGTTTGTTGGTGCTGCTATAATTTTTTTATGCTTTGTCAGAGTCCAGTATTTATTCTTTATTGTATACAGAGCTAGCTTACATCTTTCATGTGTTCTATGATCCATATTTTTGCTGTTCTTTGTGCTAGTCTTTGTACTGCCCACTGTGCTAGTCAATGGGTTGTTATTCACCCACAGAGATATCCACTGTTGCCATCCATGGTGACTTTTCCTTATTGTGAAAGGCTTGGAGACAGACATAGTTGAAAATACAGAACCAGTTGCAGCTGTTAGATGTCAAAGAAGAATGTTGGTTGATGCACTTGTTTGAGAAAATTTTAATTCCTGAAAGATATTTTCAAATAGATATTTCCCAAGCTTGAGATGTTACAGTTGGACACTCACCTGAGGATGTTGAAAATGTAGACTCAATAAAACTGACACTTTATAATTTTAATAGCTTTAAAGAAAAATTTTTGAATATGGCCTGGAGCACAGTCTTTCAGTTCATGCTTTATTTTTTGTGTAAGCAAAATTTTGAACCACAAACTAGATCTATCTGATTAGGAGTTGACATGGACTGGTGTCTTGTGCATTGTCAGATTTACTACTTAATAGCATTTTCTGCATGACTTCTGCTTATAGTTACAAGCCATCAGATTACAGGTTGAAGTTTACTGTCCCATTGTAACAATTCAAGATTTGTGCAGCCTAATACTATCTGAAAATATTTTTTCTATTAAAATTTCTTTGAGCAAGTTCATCAGCCAGCACTCTTCTTTGATATCTAGCACTTGCAAGTTGTTCTGCATTTTCAATGATACCACACCAGATGTGTGCTTTTCATGACACTGAAAAATCAGCAGGAATCATTGTGAAAGAATAACACCCCATTGATTAGCATAATGGACAGTAATAATAGTGTAAGGACTTAATCAGCTAGGGCAAGGCAGGAGCACCATTTTTCTGCAGAGCTTTGCATAGCAACAAGAAGGGCAGTTTCAGGTCAGGTTAAAAACAACATAAGTGTTTAATAAAGTCTTGCACTCAGAGTTGCATTCTATGAAAGTCACCCACTGATTTGGAATGTGGGGGTATCTGATTGAATTGGGGAAACTTTACAGCCTGAAATATATCACGTGACTGCACACTGGTGGTAATTTTGAACAAGGGAAAGAAATGCAAAAAATGACAGTTGCATCTGGACTTTTATAGGAGACAGTACCGAGACCATCATCCTGTCAGTATTTAACTGCTTTTCTTTGTGTTGGTGTTGAAAACACCAAAAGACTTGGTTATAGCCTTGTTAGTAGGATTCAGAATCTTGTTTGAGTGACTTGCTGGGCGGCAGTCGCTGTAAATGTTCAATTTATGATTGTGTGCTGTATTGCTTCTGATGTAAATAAAAATGTAGATAATATACGTAAGAGTCCAGTGTTTATAAGCAAATGAGTAAGGCTATCCTGATGTAATTAGTAAATGTACCAGAGGGTAAAAGCTCACACACACAGGGAGAAAGGAAGAAACCCTATAAATGATTTCCCACTAGTTATAAGAAAGACTTGTATCCCCATAATACCAGGTTAATTTTAAAACACGAGTTTAAGTTCTTTAAACATTGTTATTGTAGAAATTAAAATTTTTTTTCAGTGCTTAAAATAAAATGTGCTCCTACCATATACTGAGAAGTAACTGCTTGACCTCTATATGATTGCTTAAAATATAATACAGCCCACCATACATTGAGAAGTAACCCAATTTCCATATGGCTCCTGTGTTGTTTGTGTTTGAGATCCCTATCATAGAGCAAAGGTTGGCAGCCTAAGGCATGTGAAGCTATTTCTACTGGCACATGCAATGGATGGCAAATGAAGGCACAATGCATAATTCAATACAAAGAATGTAGTGGTATTGTGCTATCTTAAAGATGGTAAAAAAGGAGATTTGTATACCTCATGAAAAAGGCTACCACAGACTTTCTCTTTGATGTATTAACACCATATATGCTGCAAAACAGGTTACAAGCACTTAATCTGTAATAAATATTCTGAATTAAAAAGAACTGTTGTTAGTTTACAATACACACTTGTAGAGTATATTTGCCTAATAGAGTATATTTACCGATTAATATGTTCATATGTTTTTGTAGCCCTGAAATGTCATTGTGACATATGTGGAAAGAACACTAATTTCACTTGTGAAACAGATGGACTTTGCTTTACTTCAACTTCCTATGATGATAATAAAGTTATTACTCATTCATATAGGTAAGGTCTTTTAATACTAAAACTTTTTGCCAATGTCAGTTCTGTCAATTTATGTACTAATGTAAAGTATATCTATGTGGAAAAAATTGCCATTTTGTGGTAAATGAAATGTGGCAATCAGAGGACAAGTTAAAATCAAGAAAGGGAATGAAATTTCAACTAATCATTTTGTATTTAAATATAGCTTCATTTTCTTTTGTAAGGATTTCAGTTTTATTCATAATGAAATCTAAATGTAGTCCAAATTTCTAAATTAATGCTCAGTTTTATTGATTGATTTACTTTTTTCTCATTAGTTCCAACAAAGCACAAAATGGAAATTTTAAATCAGACCAAGGTTTATCTGCAAACAAAAATTATCAAAATATCATCAGTAATAAGATGAAACAGAAATACTTTTGTCTAAGATAAAATAATTTAAGTATTCCTTGGAATTTGCAAGAAGCCAAGAAATGAAAAATTTGAAACTCTTGATTTATATACAAGAAGAGAATAACTACTAGAAAGATGATTTTTTTAATTCAAAATTTGAGGCCATTATGAATGAACTTCAGAACTGAAAACACGACACTGAACATAGGCTTGTGAAGCATTCAAATTTGATGCACCTAACAATTATATTCATTTATGAAATTTTTCATAAAATTTTCAGTCACCGAGCATATTAAACTACAAACCTGAAAATACAACAGTTGTGTGTTAATTAGCTTATGGTATAGAAGAGAATGCGCCTCTCCAAAGTGAAGTGAATCATTTGCTTTGTAGCTCACAGAAGAAACAGTTGCTCCTATGCTCCTTCAGTTAAATTATGTTAGTTCCATATGGAAGAAATTGTGGTTTTTCATGTATTGTTCAAAGTTGTATTTAGAATAGAAATGATAAAATTTAAAGATTTTTTTTTACCTTTCAATTGCAGACTTGTATCCTTTACAACTGGCAATAAATGGAACTATAATCACAATATCAGAAACAGTAGCTTTGGGAGATTCAAGTTGATCATTAATCAAATTTCAGTTAAATTGTGCACCACACAAAGCTTAAATTTGCCTGAAATATAAAAATGGGGCTGGCTCAATAGGGAGCATGCCAGACTTGTAATCTACAGTTCCCTGGGTTCAAGTTCCAACTGTGTCAGCATTGAGATTTTTCTCCACTAACTCCAGTCCTGCTGTTGTAATTAAAGGGGAAACCAATGGGCTTGGAAAGGAGTCAGATGGGCCATTAATCTCTGGCCCATATGCAGGAGAACCATACCCTGTGCACATTAAAGAACACACTGGATGACCTTGATGGGAGGCTAACATCTGTATTCTGTCAGCTGTCCAGTGGATCCCCCCCCCCCCCTCCACCTTCGAGTTCTTGTGACCTGACCATTTAGTCCATTGCATACAAGAAGGTGCCACTCAGAGATAAAATAGCCCAACTGGCACAGATAGAGTTGAACCCAAAAGTCAATAATTTTTATTCCACTTCTGCCTAATTGGAGGAACAAAGTATGGCTTAGTGTAAGTTCCAACCCTTGCACATAGTGGGAATAGTGATACCGACATGCAGTCTGCTAAAGAAATCCATATAGCAGATCTATAACTTCAGATGAGGATAGTGAAGCAGTTTTTGCCATGGGAGATATTTCCTTTTTAGCCACTCAAGTTGAATTGCCCAATAATATTTGAGAGATACTGACCTAGGGGGATGATATAGCAATTCTCTGGTCCTCACTAAGTACTACAACTGACATTAGTAGTAACAAATAGTTGAATAACACAGAAGCTATTTATTCAGTATTACTCTTAATTGTAGTTGTTTTATTGTTTTAAAATGAAGTAATAACCTTAAAGTAGCAACTTGAATATTAAATATTGAAAGGTAAGTGATTTTAAATATACATAATGCTACCTTTTGGAGTAAAAGTCCTAGCTATCCGTTATCTTTTTCTATAGGTGTTTTCCAAAGAATGAATTGGTTCCACCAGAGCACCCAATATTTTGTCAGCATTCTGGACACCGGCACGATCAGTTTGTTATAAAATGCTGCCATAATTATGATTATTGTAACCGTGATTTATCTCCAACTTTAGCTCCACCCACTTCTCTTGCAGGTAAAATTCATAAAAATCATTAATTTAGCTTACAAGTGTTAATAGTAGTAATAAGGTTATTAGATTATTTTCAAATACTAACTATTCATTAAATGGTTACATTTTTTTGTTAAGTATTCCAGATATTACTATCATCTAAATAATGGTGTAATGTATAAAGAATCCCAACATTGGTATTCTTCATAACATCAGAATTTTAATTGCAACAAGCAGAAAAACATTAAATACAATACACAATTAAAAGGACTTTCTTGCTCAAAAATTGATTAAAAATAACCTAAAATTCTATATAGTTAAGAAATAGAATTTTGAAGTTTATCCTTCAAACTATTTGCATGTTAAAAATTTTTGCTTAAAAACTTTTAACATGCAAATAGTTTAAAGAATAAACTTTAAAATTTCATTGCTCAATGACAGAATATTTTAGGTTATTTTTAATTAAATTCAAATTAATGATTTATATGATAATAAAATAAAAGACCAACTTATTAGCAATACTTAGTGCAAGGGTGGGGAAACTTTTTTTGCTCTGTGGGCCACTAAAAGAAAGTTTGGCATTAAGAGGGCCATATTGAAAATCCTATGAAACCATATATACAATATCTATGGGAAATAAAGAAGTGATTATATCAATCTTGAAATAATACTATTCATTAAGCAATGGTAAGAAAAATTGCATTTAAAGAACATATGAGTTTAATTTTGTATGTTCTTTAAATGTAATTTTTCTTACCATTGCTTAATGAATAGTATTATTTCAAGATTGATTACAGTTAATGAGATGGAAACCACAAATAATTCAAACAAGTTTATCTTTAACACTTGCGAAAAAATAGTTCAAAGTCCATTTTTCTTGAAGTAGGTGGCCATCTTTATCCATTATAAGTTTTTTTGCTTGAACTAGCCATTTTTGTTTGAAAATTGGTAAAATAAACTTAAAAGAAATAAAAAGTGAATGATGATCACAGCTATAAATGCCAACACAGAACAACCAGCTTTGCTTAAACTATTCACAGTAACAGATTCATAGTAAAGGATATCTGTGCTTCACAGGTGAGTCTACTACAAGGTGTGTTTGGTTTGGGTACTGGCAGAATGTTCCTGTGTTACTACATCATATTTATACATTGTCATTTACTAATACTTATTTAAACTGGGGCTGTTGGTTCTTCCATCATAGTTCCTACCTAGCTGGAGAAAATCTGTAATAATATTTAAAAAAAAATAAAATGAATCTCTCAGTTTTATAAGTTGTTTCTTCTGTTTTTGATTGTGGTCAATAATAATATTTACTTGCCAGTGGGCCACAAAAACTCTTGCCAGACAGAGTTTCCTCATCCCTGGCTTAGTGTTAAATCTACCATTTTTAAGTGAAATTTACTCTGAAATTTTATCTTATTCCTAAACTTTAACTGTACTGTTGTTCTCAAATAATGTTGCAAGTTTTTATTTTTTTGACAATGAAGTTGCCTTTTAAAATCCTTTTTTAATTAACCATGAAAATAAACAAAATAAATTCGTAATAATACAACATAGTTCTGTTATTTGATTACCTCAGGATAAAGAATCTACAGTTTTTTAGTTGTCAAGTTAAAAAAATTAGCCAGATGACATAGGGCTAATCAATATGTATCAATATAATCAAGTGGAGAATTTAATTCAATATATGAGCAAAAGAAAATAGTATTGAGGTATACATAAAACTTTTAAAATAATTCACTAGTAAGTCTGGGGTGGAAGTGGCTCAGTTGGTAGTGTGCTGGTCTTGTAATCTGCAGCTCCCAGTTCTGTCCCACATGGGCTGAAATTTATCTCTGCAAAACTCCCTGCCCTCTGTCAGTAGGGGATACTGATGGGCTTACTATAGATGTCAGCCCATTTCTTATAATTATGAGGCCTTTAACTTCCCTTTTTATTGAGCAATCGGATTTTGCTGAAATTCCCAATTATTAAAAGCAGAAATTAGTTATATTTACCAATTAGCAGAAGAAGCAGGTTATAAGAAAAGACAAATAGAAAAAGTATTTGGAAGAATTAATTGTTGAATAAAGCAAATTTCTCAACCCCCCCCCCTCTCCCCCTTCTACAAACGTTGATTATACCATAGCAATCCTTATATTACCAATTTGATTCAATCTGTACAGCAAATATGTAAACCTTACAGTATTGAAGTCCCTTACTACAATAACCAATTATATAAAACAGTTATTAATAAATGAGCCATCCCAGTAGCCAAATGGTTAGCATGCTTGGGTGCTGATTAGAGGGACCTGCATTTTGAACCCTAGATAAGTCATGGATGTTTGTGTTGTCTCTCTGCTGAGATCTCACCATCTTCACAGAGCTGTTATATAAACTGACAGACTACAGGCAGACCTCTGTGACAAGCAGTTGCTTGAGAGGGTATTTATTATTATTTGTATTTTTTTATATAAAAAGAATTAATATTGGAAAAATGTACATTATAGAGCAGTGGAAATAAGAGTAAAAGAACATACACATGATTTTTCATAAAAATTGGCATAATTCAGCCTAATACAGACAGTACTAGATAATCAATTTGTGAAAAATTTCTTAGTAGTCTTCATGATTTCAGCTTAATTTTACAGACAATTTATTAATATTTTAAAACAAGAAATGTGTAATGCAGATATTAAACCTCTACTCCCTTATGGGGTTTAATATTTGAATATTATAAACTTAGAATGTGAACTTTAGGAACCATTAGAGAAGGCTAATAGTATATTAGGCAACATCAAAAATGTACTCAGTAAGCTACCTGAGGATATTGGCACCTTACCTAGTAAAATGCATTATAGCCACACAATTTTAAAAGACATTTTAAAATTTTTAAAGTTAATTTAAAAGTTTTGAAAATACTAATCTGGAAAAATTATCTATAAGAACTCAAGTGAGATACTAAACAAGAACAACTATAAGCCAGCTGAACAACAACTTCAATGGACTGATAACATTGGTCATTAATTGTATCTACTAATCATTGCCCAAAGGTTTAAATATTATGAACTGGTATCACTGACAGCTGCAATAACAACAGCATGACAGCAAAGAGCAGCCAAAGGGCAAGAACTCAAACACTTAAGCCTCTTCAGGGAAAGTCGATAGTGTGCCAGCCAAGAGCACAGAATGTATGCATGTCAACCAATAGTATGCTCTCACAGAGACTAATGTCATCTCTGCTTGGGCAGAGAAACTGAGTAAGTTGTATCAGCCATACTGTAATGTAGCTTCCATTACTAATGGCAGTGGTCTGTTTACAGAGCACTGACACTAGATAAAGAATTTCCAGATTTGTATAACTTTTTTTTTTGAATAATATATACAGCCAAATTGTAGTGATTAAATAATTTGTAACTTCACATAATTTATGCAATACAGACCAATGCAACCATTGCCTTTTGATTGGCAATTCATCCTACAGGAATGTCAACTCCTCTTAGAGGATAAACTGTAATATGTAAGTTGTAGAGCACCTTGTCTTAAATATAGTGGGTTGATGCAAAAGTAATGGGAAAAGTGTTAACCATGCATTTGTCATTCTGAGGAAATGTGCAGTGGTCTTGTGAACGATGTAAAAGACAGTGCATGCATAGCTCTGGTATCTAATGAAGTTCTGTCCTACATTTAGTGTACGTGTGGCAACAGGCATTTCAGTGTGACAATGCAAGAGATATGCATTTGTTCCATCATGCTGTGTGAATTCAGAAATGGTGTCAGTCTCCAAGAGTGTTTGTGAAAACAGTGCAAAAGTGTATAGGGACAAAATAATCTCTAAAAGTAACTGTTACTGGTGGTATGCTAAGTTCCAGTCAGCTGACTTTCAGATCATAAATGAACCTTGAAGCAGGAGGCCGGTGGAGTTGAATGATGACCATTTAAAGGCACTGCTCAATGAAATTTCATGTCGGACTTCCTGGGAATTGGCACAGCTACTGAACACCAATCAGCCCTCTGTTATTCGACACTTGCAAAAGCTGGGCTATGGTGAAAACTTTATACCTGGATCCCACATCAGTTGTCACAGTATAACATGGTGGCTCGCTATACTGCATGTACTTCCATTGCTTGCTTGGCAAAAGGCCAGTGGTTTTCTTGACAAAATGATTACAAGGGATGAAAAGTGAATTGTTTATTATAATGTTGTTTGTAAAAGAACATGGTGTCAAATAGGGAAATTGTCCCAAGCTACAGCAAAACCGGAACTGCATTCTTGTAAGGTGATGCTCTGTTTTTGCTGGGATTGCAGGGGTATCATCCACGATGAGCTTTTAAACCAGTCCCAAGCCATTAACTCAGATTACTATGAGCAACTGGAGTGCTTAAGTGCAGCAATTGGGCTGGGAAATAATGATGCATTCCCCATATTTGCTGGACCTGGCTCCATCAGATTTCCCTCTGTTCCCTGAACAATTTCATTTCTAGTAGAAAGTTTAGGAATGATAGTGAGGTGAAAAAGTGCATTGCCAACTTCATTGCCATGAAGGACACGAGTTTCTACAGGAATAAATCTGTAGATCGTTGGAACTACTAATGGTTGTATCTACCAATAGCAATTACATTCTTGATAAAATAACATTGGTTACTCATGGGAATGATTATTCTTGCTTGTCTTGTGTATTCCCATTATATTTGCATCAACCCAATACTTTCTCATATGACATTAGTGCTTATCTGAAGAAGCTGCAGTACACTCACTGTCATGTATGACCAGCAGCAGAGCAGTAGAAGTTGACCTATGTGATGCAAGTGCTGTAGACTTCAAGTAACTATGAATATTTTAAAATTGTTATCTCAGTTAAAGTAAAGTACAAGTATATAAAAGCAATAACTTAAACGAATGCAAATGATAAATAATTAATAAATATTTTGCAGAAAACGTTTTTGCCGACATACGGGATTTGAACCCACATCTCTCTAGAAACATGCCAGAGTATTCTCCCAGTTGAACTAATGCCAGCTCATCTTTTTTCCACTAATTTTAAGACTAAACTCTATCCCCGAGATTTTTGGGCCAATCATTGGCACCATCTATGATCTCGGCTGACAATTCTTACCTTTTTATATTGCACAGAGTGAGATGGAAATAAATAATAGTCTCATCATGTTGATCATTTATTGATTTATCAATGCCAAAAAGGCAGCAAGTAACGCTGTGATTATCATCTGTGATAAATAATTGAAAACTATTTGCTGTAATAGCGATTAACATCAATCCATGTATGTGCTATAATAACCAATTATGTCAAATTTATATATGTATTACAAATCCATGTATGTGCTGTAATAATCAATAATGGTCATACCTACAAATATTAGAAACAAACTCAAGTGGTACTGTATAACTCATTGAAAAGGTAAAGCTCAGTAAAGAACTGTCCTTACTAACCTTTGAACTTTATAAATTATCCATATATTTAGCATAACATCATAGATTTGTGAAAGAATCTGCTCGTTATCATCTTGACCTCAACTGTAATATTGGTTAGATATTCCCTCTGATTGTGTACCAGAGACTTCATCATTCCTGTACTATTTGAAAGAGAACGTAGGTGTTTTTATAGTTGAAATATCAAATGCATATTACCCATAAAAGAAGGAAATATTTAATAATTAACAAATTTTAATTTTAAATGTATATTTTTTTCTGGTAATGAGTTACCATATTTCTTCGATTCTAAGACGCACTTTTTTTTTTCCATATAAATGTATCTAAAAACGGGGGGGGGGGGGGGTCTTAGAATTGCAGTTTTTTTTTTTTAGAATTTTCCCACACTTTGCACATGGCACCACATGTTTTGTTTTTACGCAGAAACCCTGCCTCCAAGTTTGACCATTATCTCATTCTTCAATTCCATTGGAGAATAAAGTGGTGTGGGTATTTTCCTGCGCTTTCCAAATGTGAAGCCACCGTTATTTCATTATAGTGGAGCTCATTCGCGACAACTAGGAAGTTGGAACCTGGCTGTTGATTGACTACCTTCCGGAAAAATTAAGAAAGCGCCGGCCTCAAAATTGGCAGAATGGGTATCAACAGCTTGGAAGCTGATCCCAGAAAAAATAGTGCAGCACTTATTTAAAAAAATGTTGTGTCACCAACGCTCTCAATGGTTCAGAAGACGATATATTATGAGATAATAGAGATAAAGATGGTTCAGAAGAACCAGACTCTGAATGTGAAGTATACTGTGATATTGATTCAGATGCAGATATCGATGGCTCAGAAGAATCGGACTCTGATATTGATTCAGAAAGAAGTGATGAATAGCATACCTACTGATAAATAGATACTATTGTTGTTAGTAAATTGAATTCTACTGTAATAAAAATATTTGTTAGAAATATTTTAGCGTTTTATTTATTTATCTTTTTTTCTTAGAATCAAAGTTTTTTTTCTGTTGGTGGTACTGAAATTAAGGTGCGTCTTACAATCGATGGCATCTTAGAATCGAAGAAATACGGTATATTTTTCTTTTTGCAAATTATTCAATTTTATGTACAGTATATGGCGTATAGTATTTTTAGTTTAAACTGTGAAAGCCAGTAAAATAATTAGTTTTTTTCTGATTTTTAGCTGACTATTTGAAAGATAGAGATTCACAGTTTAACACAGCAGAGCTTGCACTGATAATTGCTGGTCCTATTTTCTTTACATGCATTATTATTATTGTTATTATGGCTATCTGGCAAAGAAAGCAAACACCTCGGCGTTACCAAATGGATTTAGAAAATACTTTGGAAAGCACAATACCAATATTGCCTGCTGGTCATTCAATAAAAGATATGATAGAAATGACAACATCAGGTTCTGGCTCAGGTTTGTCTCATATTTTAATTGTATTTGAAATATTTGAAGTAACTGCTTTTTAAATTTAACCTTTTCAGTTTACACAATAAAGTCTTTATCCATGGGCACTTTATTCCTAAAAAATGCTGTGAATATGGAATTTACAGGAAAAAGACATTTAATAAATAGAGCAACAGGGAATGCATTATAAAAATTGCTGAAATTGAATATAAAAATATTTTTAATGTAACTATACTTTTAAATCTGAATTCTACGTATTTAATACAAAACTCATTTTATTGTTCATAAACCTAATTAATATAAAAAAACATTGTATCTAATTAAATTTAATTGGTAAGTTTAATTAATTAGATTAGCAATTAGTAAGTTTAGTTAATTAGATTAACATATTTCTTCAAGTTTGCAACAAGTTAGGCCTTCATTTTTAATTAGAATAAATGAAAAATGTATATAACTTTTAGTTTTAAAAAAGGGAAGAAGGTACTCTCCTACACAAAGGACAAAGATAACATAGAAACTGTATTGGGCTTGTAATGCTATTGAACCATGGCATAGTATCACTCCAGGCTCATAATCTACAGCCCACAGATTCGAGTTCCAACTGTATTGAGATTTATCTCTGCTGACCCCCATCTATCCACAGTGAGAAAGTGTATGTGAATGGGCTTGGAAAGGTCATCATCTTCAGAAGAATGTAAATCTGCATCCCTGTGTGTAGGAGATCCAGACCCTGTGCATGTTAAAGAATACACTAGATGACCTTGACAGGAGGCTTCCATCTGTCTCCTAACAACTATCCAGTGTGCCCCTTCCTCCAATCTCTGTGCCCTTGGGTTCCTTGTTATCTGACCATTTAGCCCATTATGTGCAAAAAAGATTCTACTCAGAGGTAAAGCAACCCAACCTATTGAACATAGATATAGTGGGGAGAACATGTTCCAGCTGCCTGCAGAATTAAAGGATTTAAAAGAAGTATGAAGACAGAAGGAAAATATAGGCCTTTTTTTAGACTGAAAGAAGCGATAAGAATAAATGAGTGCTAGTTTATTTTTATTTCATTTAAATGAAAAGTTCAACTTTAATGATTCTAGAGATCTGGGTGTGAGAGAAGCTACTTCTGGAGATCTAGAACTTGCTAGTGGGATTTTCAGATCGAAGATTGAGTTTCAGGTGGAACACTATCCATCCCTGCATAACATACCATCTATTAGATGAAATCATAACTTTTTACAGCTAACATACTCAGGATTGTAACTGCAGTTGACTAGGGCATTGTAGATGTATGAAAAGGTCTGATAAAAAATAATAAATTTCTATTGTGCAAAATCACAAGATTAATCTGCTGACAATGAGGCTTAACTCATTATCAGCTGAGTGATTAAAATATAGAAATTTAAATGTAAATTCAAGGTAATTAAAATATCTAAATAAATATACTTTAATTTCCTTGAGAAATTCAGCCCATATTGCTGTTACAGTAGTAGTGTGCCACAAGGTGAGTATATACACCAAAGAGCCAAAACATTATGACCACCTACCTAATATGACATTGGTCCTCCATGTGCTGCCAAACAGCTCTTACCTGGTGAGGCAGGGATGCTACAAGATTTCTAAAGGTGTCTTGTGGTATCTGGTACCAACACATTACCAGCAGATCCTTTAACTAAGTTACATGGTTGAGTCACCGCATATTGGATATGCTGTTCCAACACAAACTACATATGTTTGATTGGATTGATGTCTGTGGAATTTGGAAGCCAGGGCAATACTTGGAAGTCTTCCTCATGTTCCATGTACCATTCTCGAACAATCCTGGCAATATGGCATGATGCATTGAAAGAAGGCACTACCAGAGGGGTATACCATTGCCATGAAAGAATGTACCTGGTCTGAAATGATGTTTAGGTAGGTGTAGACATCAAAGTGTCCTACACATGAATGACTGGACCCAGAGTTTCCCACCAGAACACTGCCCAAAGGAATACACTTTCTTCACCAGCTTGTTTTCATCCCATGCTGCAACCTGGTGCCAACACCCAGGTAAACGACGCACATGTACCCGGCCATCCACATGATGCAACAGGAAACAAGATTCATCAGACCAAGAAACCTTCCAATCATTCAAGGTCCAGTTTTGATGCTCATGTGCCCATTGTAGGTGCTTTCGAAGGTGAACCGTGGTTAGCATGGACACTCAGAGTGACCTGTGGCTATACAGCCTCATTTTCAGCAAGGTTTGATGTACTGTGTGTTGTTACACATTATTCCTGTTACCAGCATTCAAATTATGGGCAAGTTGTGCCACAGTATCCCTTCTGTTGGCTCATACCATATAGGATAGCAATGTAGAATTGGTCATGGTAACAAGATGGAATTTTTTTTTATGTGGCAGGTTCTTTTTAAAATCTGAAATGGCATTATCATTTAGTTTACATTTAACGGTAGTCCTAAGAGTTTGCTTCATAAATCTTACAGGCGATCGATCTTAACAGGCATCTGAAAAATGTTTACCACATATCTGAAAACCACATGTGTTTACCATGCATCTGAAAAATGTTTACCACACTTTGCTCACCTCTAGCATCGATGAGCTGTGGTTGGTCCACACCTTGCTGGTGGTTCATGGTTTTTCTCTCCTTGGACCACTTTTTGAAGGTACTAACCATGGTTGACCATGAGCACCTCACAAGCCTTGCCATCTTGGAAATGCTCTGACCCAGTTGCCTGGCCATTGCAATTTGGCCTTTGTCAAACTCACTTAAGTCTGCTGTCTTTTCCATCTGAAGAACAAGAATAACACTGATTAACAGAGCTCAGTGTCAGGTGTTATTTATACTGTTTCATGACCTTCACATTCACCATTGTTTACTTGCAGTTGATTCGATTTGCATAAAGGTGTGCTGGTCATAATGTATTGACCCTTCGGTGTATAAGGTGGCCCCAAAAGGTTATATTTTACCAAGGTCATTCGAGTGTCACTGAGAGGGCATGCTCCGTGGTGTCACAGCGGGGAGAGATCAGCTAAAGTATTTGCATAATCACCTGGTCTTTCTTTGTTCTCTGTTTGATAAATCCCTCTCTCTGTGAAAACTTTTAGGTAATTTTTTTTTATCATGCCGAACGAACGTGCAGTAGCAAAGTAGCAAATTACATGAATAATCCTTCGAAGAATAAGAAAAATAATGTTTCATATATATTCCCAATAGAAGCAAAAATTGGTATGAAGTGGATGCTGCAATGTCGGCATGAAGATAAATTCAATGCACACATGCTAAGATATGTGGTAAACATTTTTCAGATGCCTGTAAAATTTATGAAGCAAACTCCTTAGGACTACCTGTTAAACGTAAACTGAATGATAATGCCATTCCAGATTTTAAAAAGAACCTGCCACATAAAAAAAATTTCGTCTTGTTACCATGACCGATTCTACTTTGACCTGATGATTGTTATCTCAGGAAAAAATAAAATAATTGTTTGAATAAGAAACCAATCGTTCTGAAAACTACAGCAGTGTAGCCAATAAAAAAGTAGCATTATCTCATGTAATTGATAATTTAAATACCATGCATTATACTGTACTGATTCATGGGAACAAAAAACTGTTGTCAGTGCATCATAGTCTATGCATTAGAAAATTATAGCAGCAATTTCAAATTTCTATTAAAAATTAAATAAACCAGAGGGGAAAATCTCAGCATTGCAAACAAGATTAAGATCAAAGCAAAAGTAATGGAATAAACATAAATAAAAATTGATGCAGCAGAATAAAAATTTCAGAATTAATCAAAACGAGAGAAAAAGCAGACTTTTCATTGGATAACTCCAGGAAACATTTTCTTAGTAAATTGATAACTATATTTACCCCAGGTCACATTAAATGTTTTTTGGAAGGGACAAAATTTAAACCACTCTACACGGAGGCAAAAAATTATATTTTATTTTCATTATGATTATTAACATAGTTGGTAAAAAGATCTGGTGTTTTAATTCAGTCGAATTTAATTTTGAGTGCAAGATCAGAGTAATTTCTCAGAATTATCTAATAGAAATTCTACAGTAATTCGATATAAATTACAAATGATGTAATTATGATATTTGTAATATCAACATATGTTCAAAAGGCCATTTTATTACGTACAGTTCCACATTATGTTAATATTATAGTAATGCAGATATCGGGTTTATTAACTCCTTAAATAATGTTTTTATGAAAATATTTAACTGAAAATAATTTTAGGAACATAATCAATACTATATAAATCTCGATTTCCGACAATATGCATTCAGTATTTCAAGAGTTATCGAAGCTGAAATGCTTAGCAAGTTAGCTCTTTCTACAAAATATTCAGAATTGACGAAAATTAACCCAATTTTCATATGAACTGCTGAAAACACTATTAGATGTAATTAGTAAAGTTTAGCATAACAGTTATTGCTTTAGTTCTAACTTGTTTTTATTAACTTTTGAGAGTAATTACTTAAATTGGAATTATTGCTGCTAAGTATTCCAATTTCCTTAACTCTACACCGAGAACAAATTTGGTTAAAAACTAAGTTGAAATGAATTTCAGATCTTTAAATTGTTTTCAGTTATACTTTTTCAAATAATGATCAAGATTAATTTGAATAACAAAGTAGAAACAGTAACTTGTTTTCTAGAAACGAATTAAAAAAATTCTGGGTAAAGTAGAATTTTAGTATCCATTGTAAGTGCATGTTCTTTCTGTTGCTATGTGTGTGAGCTTATAATATTGAAGGGTACTATTTTCTACCAATGTCAGGATGACTCTATCTCAGTGACAGCAAGTAGAATCAACACGTGTATGTATAATACTTATTTACACTTTATTCACAACTGCTATACAGTGCACAAACGGATATATACAAGGAAACAGTGACTGTCCAATTGGCAAGTCATTAATTGCAGCAGTTCCCATCCCTATTAAAACCATCTAAAAAAGGAAAAAGCTAATGCTAGGCTGGACAAAGCAGCATATTCTCCCCAAGTCCAGTCACAACTGTTCTTGTTAAAATTCCTTTCCTTTGTTGAAAATACTGCCATATGCACCTCACATGATGTTTTATTGGGTGTATATGAATCACTCAATCACTCTGGTAGTAGTTACCTTCTCTGTTAGGTGAACAAATCAGTTGAGAACACAGTTCCAATGTGGGACTTGAAATTGTTTTTTTCCCTCATCCCTCCTTCGGGACTGGACCTATTACTTTTCTCAGTGAAGGGTTCTGCCAAAATGATGCTCTTTCTAGCCCCCACCCCTGCTTTGCCCTAGCTTAGTCAAGTCCTTGGCACCCACTTAAGCCATAAAATTGGAAGACTGTGACAAAGTCTAATATGAAATACACTTAAAAATTGTATATTTATACATTCTTTGTAAATGATGAAGTCATATTTGTACTCGGGGGCGGGGGCAGTCAGTAGCGCGCCAGGCTCGTAATCTGTAGTTCCCAGGTTCGAGTCCCAGCTGGGTCAGCGTTGAGATTTATCTCCGCAAAATTTCCCCGCCTTGCCCACGGTCAGTAGGGGACACCGATGGGCTTGAAAAGGCCGCCGTCCGTCGGATGGGACGTTAAGCCGTGGCCCCGTGTGCGGGAGAGCCATACCCCGTGCACATTAAAGAACACGCTGGATGGCCTTGACGGGAGGCTACCATCTGTCTCCCAACAGCTGTTCCAGTGGGTCCCCTCCCCCAACCTTCTCTGAGCCTTCGGGGTGCTGGTGGCCTGGCCATTTAGCCCATGGTGTGCAAAAAAGTGCCGCTCAGAGGTAAAACAATCCAATCCAATCCAAATTTGTACTCGCAAATTTCATCCAGTTATTTTATCCATGGATATTGGAAATTTAATAGCTGGCACATTTTAATAAACGTTTAAGTTCTAAAGAGACCATTATTTATGCATAATTTTGTTTTAACATTGTTGCCAAACTTATTAACATCTCTGAACCTAATAGACTACTTGAAATCTAAATTTCATGTTTAATATTTTGCAGACAAAGGCAAGCAAATATTATGATTACTTCTTACATTAATATCCACAATTTTATTTGCAATCTTTGTTAATATCAATCAATCATCTCCAATGCTCTCTATATCCACATCTGTGTAGAACTGTCAAAATTGAAATCATTCAGTGAAGGAAATCATAATTAAATAATGATGCAGTTGAAATAATAAAAGCTTATGGTCATAAGTCTTGCTCAAGAGTTTTAAACTAACTGCATCTCAATAGATACAATGGCAATATTGTGCAATGTAGTTTTAAAAAATGTTAATTTTCTTATAGTTGAACCATTCAGAATGCATTTTCTACACACGAGGAACTGCTCTATATTTGCTTTTTTTTATGTAGCACTTACAAAGAAACTGACAATTTTAATGCAGTACAAAATGTAACTGAATATGGAAATTTGTATTTTATGATGAACAGAGCAAGAGCTATAATTTTAACTCATGTTGACTGAAACTTAGCGGCATTGGTTATTCTATGCTTCACTGCATACTCCATTAAAGATACTGTGTGGAAAATCTGGAAAATTTCTCATGTTTCTTATCAGAGTAGTAGTTCAAGGGTTCAAGGTGTTGTAAGAACATGGTGAAATTAGTCTCCAATGAGGGGCTCCCTACACCAGAGAGTAGTGGTGAAAGTTGAAAATCTCATTAAGACATATGCTACCACTTGATGCACATATGTGTCATGCTGCTTGTGCTCTAGGTTTTGCATGATGCATATGTGCATCAGACCATTCAAACACTAGCATGTACCCCCATAGTTCCAGTGGCATCCAGATGGAGGTTATTCATGTATGAGGCTACTCCTTTTCCCAGTGGTCTTCCAAGTATGTGTATGAAGGCAACAGTGAATGTAAAATGCATAACTGGTCTCTTATGCTCATTGCAAATTTCATGCATTTTTTATGGGAACTACATGATGCTTATGGAGACTTGTGCCTCCCTTTAAGAATGTGAGCTGAATGTGAGAAAATGTGCTATTTCTATTCATTTGCGTGTTTAAACAGTAATGTTTAATTATTAAAAATAAAACTTTTTTAATAGGTCTGCCTCTTTTAGTGCAACGAAGCATTGCACGCCAGATTCAGTTAGTGGAAATAATAGGCAAAGGTCGTTTTGGTGAGGTTTGGAGAGGCCGTTGGCGTGGTGAAGCAGTAGCTGTAAAAATATTCTCCTCTAGGGACGAACGATCATGGTTTCGGGAAGTTGAAATTTATCAGACAGTAATGCTTCGCCATAGCAATGTTTTGGGATTCATTGCTGCTGATAACAAAGGTATATTGTGAGTTATTTGATACTATTTTTGTAATTCTGTAATACATATTAGTATGCAGCATGATTAATAAATTTCAGAAAGATTTCATTTTTTTTAATGTTTGAAGAAATTTGTCATAGGTTTTAAACTGAAACACTTGGTTTACTGAGGTAGGGCAAAAATGATTTGATCTAAACTTCTAAACATACCCATTTAGTATTCTATGTAATGTATATATTAATTTCCTTACCTTTATTTGCTTTTTTTTTCCAGAGTTGTTTGACATTACACAGTGATACTACATTAAAATATTTTTGTCTATGTTATAATGTAGCTGAATGGAAGCAGTTTTAATTTTAACAATGACTAGCAAGCACACTGATATTAATTTTGTATAATTTAATGTACACCTATCCTTCAATTTACACAGTGATAGATTTGATTTTACACTGTCAAAAAAATGAAACCAGTTTTGTTTTACACAATTATACCCTGTTTAGCACAATACAGATTGAGTTTTTTTATTATGTAGATGAGATTATTAGACTGTTAATCCCAAAGTAAAAATGAACTAAATGATTTTAATTAATGTCATTTATTTTAAAGAATAAATATGTAAGTGGTTAGTGTGCTTGGCTAGCTATCAAAAAGACCTGGGTTTGAGTCCCAGATAAGGCATGGATGTTTGTGTTGTTTATCTGCTGAGGTCCTTATACTATGGCTTATAAATTGACAAGACTCCTGTCAGACCTCTTTGGCAAGCAGTTGCTTCAGGAGGTATGTATTTTATTTTTATGTAATAATGAATTCTTATATTTTTAAAATCGTCATCTATAACAAGTTTTAATTTATATTCTTTCACTAAAATTATATTCTTGCCATTGTAATACAGTCGGTCTTGTGACATCATAATGAAATGAAGCTAGTTTTGAATTGGCAGTAAGATCTGAATTTTTCAGACTAATAACAAAAGTATTATATCTCATTTTTAGAAACAAGTTTAACTTTGTAGACTCTTATATAGGCTAAATACAGCTGATTCAAAAATATACTATTTCATTAATATATAAATATTAATTTTACAACATAAAACACTAAGTGTTGGTAGAAATGCTTAATTTCTAATTTATATTCACTTCATAACTATTCTTTGACATTTTGTGTTCGAATTTGATGATGTGCTCCTACAGTAACAATGGGTATTTTTCATGATAAAAGGAAATGTATGAGAAATTAATCTAAACTTATCTGAATTGATGCAAAATAATGTTATATTAATGCTTATTATTACTGTTGAACTGAAATTTGAGCAAAATATGTAATAGTGCATTTTATTTATAACAAGGATTTTTCAGAACCTGTCCCCCTTTTTTCCATAAGTTCTTGGTTTCGATTTGTACAATTTCAATTTACGCTGTAATTTCCTGGAACATATCAACCATGTAAATCGAGGGATGGGTGTATTATGCAATATTTTAAAAGTTATTAGCTATTTTTTGATTCACTTTATATACAGGGTGTCTCAAAAATAGAGGTAGAAACTTTTAGGGGAGATAGATAACATCTAAAGGAATGAGAATTGCCTAGGAACCCATAACCGGAAACGTCACCGTAAGTTAATAGGCGGCGCTGTTCATCAGTGCGCTAGAGAGGAAATTTCAGATTTCCTCATTCGAGCGGTAGTCGGCTGATGAAGAGCATGCAAAGGTATTCGAACAGGGAGCTGGCAGACATACACTTAGTATGTCTGCCAGCTCCCTGTAGCAACCTGTAGCAACCCTGTAGCATGGAATAGCTGAGGGCAACAGACGAGCCGCTCAACAAATGTATCTAGAACGCTTTCCACACAGACATGTACTGGGCCACCGTTTGTTTGCGCATGCACATAAAAATTTGTGCGATTATGGGTTATTAAGAGCTGTAACATTATGAAATGTATCATCTAGTATGCCATTTGTAATAATTATGTCCAATAAATGTTTTCCCATTAATCACTGTCTTGTATCCTTTCAGATCTTGTACCTCTGCTACCACTTTCCCATGACGTTTCCGGTTATGGGTTCCTATGCAATTCTCATTCCTTTAGATGTTATCTACCTCCCCTAAAAGTTTATATCTATATTTTTGAGACACCCTGTATAGTTGGCTCATTGTAGTTTTCCCACACTGTGATTTTGAGGTGAAATGATTTTGTTATAAAAATAATGTAGCATATTACTCTTGTGTTGGACAAAAATTACAGTAGAGGTACACAGTGCGTTAATTAAGGTAAAGTAATTTAATTCTCTATGACACTGTTAAATGTTTTTAAGCACTTCAACACATGAACTATGCTATCAAGTATCAATAATTATAGAGAGATTTACGTACCATGCCATAGAGGATGGGAAGTAACAGGAGCTTCTTGGAATGCTTTCGGTGAGAAATTTAAAATTCGACTTTCTTGCCGGCAAGAACGTCGAATTTTAAATTTCTCACCTAAAGCATTCCAAGAAGCTCCTGTTACTTCCCATCCTCTATGGCATGGTACGTAAATCTCTCTATAATAATTATTGATACTTGATAGCATAGTCAATGTGTTGAAGTGCTTAAAAACATTTAACAGTGTCATAGAGAATTAAATTACTTTACTTCTTGTGTTGGAGGCATAATTGTCATAATTGATTATTATTTTGTGTTTTATATAGATATTTTTGCATTTTATTCTTAAACTTTAGATATTTATTAAAATTATATTTAGTGATGGTTGTGAATATATTTATTCATGATGTGAATGATTGTGTTACTCTTATTGATAATTTTAACCTACCTGGTTATGACAGTCATATTTATTTTGTTTTTAATGTTATATTTACATATAAATTTATAATCTTAAGAAATTTTGTATACAAAACTATTTCTGTTTATTTCTTTAACATACATATTCACATAATTCAAATATACATCCCTCGTGTAATATTCTCAATTAGAGGCTCTTGTGAAAAAGGGTTCTGAACTTAATATGCAGAAGTTTTAAGTGTAGTTTGCAATTAAAGAAAGGTTGGGAAACATTTGCTCTATGTGATGTCCTTGTAGCTCATGAACTTTCTACAAGCGAAGAAAATTCTGTGAAAATATGGTCAGAGTGTTGGTAGATATGTGCTTAATTTCTGTCTCGATGGTAATTATAAGTTTTTGAATGAATTGCAGATTTTTTCAAAAATACTATCCTTCAGATATCCCCATAGGAAAAAAAATCATAGGTTAAGATCTAGTGCTGGTGATTTTTGCAAACACAGGATACCTCTTTCCTAGGACTCTTCTCTCAATGGGTCTTTCAAAAATTGAAGCATGACATTGCTGGTGTGAGATCTGACTCTGTCTTGTTGAATCCAGGCTGTATTCAGTGCAGTATTCCTGCAGGAAAAGGATAAATTCATCTCTTAACAGACAGGTAAACATAAGAACTCACAATACCATTGATGGAGACAGGACGAAATAATTGGATGTTTTACAACACATACGAAACAGTCACTCTTTGTGGTGTAGTGACGACTTAGTAACAGTAAGCCTTAGATTTCCTGTAGCCAAAAAATTGGCATTTTGTTTTTTAATGAAACTATTTAAATCAAGAGGGCTTCATTACAATCATGTGACATACAAAAAGTCTTTTTTTTTTTGGAGAAATACTTCATAATCATTCACAAAAGTATGTGTTATTTTATCTTTTGATATCAACTGACACTACTAGGTTTTATTGGAAACAGTGATAACTCTGAATGACTAATTTTTCTTCTTGACTAATTTTGCTGTTTGCAATCCCTAACTGTTTCAATAAAATCATTGTTTGTTTGTTTTCGTAATTACTTGTTTGTTTGTTTTTTGTGCAAAAGATGGAAATAATCTATTATTCATACAATGTGCAAAAATATTCACAAACATTCAGCCATGCTATCCCGGGACTCAAAACCAGGTCAATGCAGCTGCAGTCATCATGAGCCAATACAAAATCACTCCACTACTGAAGTGACATTTATTGTTGCATGATAACTGCATAATAAAAGGAGCAAAAGAGGCAGAATTATCTGAGTGATAAGGTACTTGAGCTTATTTCAGAAAGAAAGAACTGCAGGAATGTTCTTAATCAATACCCTACTAGTCCTAATAGAAGCATTGCAGAGAACTTAATAAATGTGTAAAAGATCAGTTAGCTGCTGATAAGAATCTTTGGCTTGATGGTTTGGCTGATAAAGCCGAGGAGGCAGTTAGACAGCATAACAGCAGAGAGCAGTATCAGATAGTTAATGTTTTGTGTGTTAGAAAACGGACAGGTATACAGGGATTGAAGGATAAACAAGGTAAGGTTATAGAAGGTGAGGATTCTGTCATGGCTAGGTGGGCTGAGCATTTCAGTGATATTCTAAACAATGTGGTTAGTTCTATTCCCATTGTTTGCAATGATAATAGATGCATTGGTGGCTTTAATGTTGGCTTTATAACACAATCTGAAGTTATTTTCGCTGTTTCTAAACTTAAACTACATAAATTTCCGAGGGGTAGATGAAATTACTACAGAAATGCTTAGAGCTGGGAATGTTTCGGTTACCACTTGAATGACTGAAATTCTGAATATTTTTTATGATAAAGGCATGGTTCCTAAGGATTTTACCAGAACTATTGTTATCCCTATTTTCAAAAAAGGTGATCGCAGTTCTTGTGATAACTATAGGGTATCAGCCTACTCTCTGTTCCAGGTAAAATTCTTTCCATAATTGTGCTTAATAGAATTAAGAATCTGGTTGACAGGCAATTGCGTGATGAGCTATGTGGATTCAGAAGTGGTAGGGGATGTGTGGATCAGATATTTTCACTTAGGCAGATTCTTGAGAAATGTTTAGTTTCAGTTAGCTTTGTTGATTTCAAAAAGGCTTTCGACTCTGTTGATCGTCATAATTTGTGGTTGATTGTGAGATCATATGGTATACCTGACAAGTTAGTTCACATAATGAAAGCTCTCTATCATAACACTGAGTCGTGTGTGAGAGTTGGTAAGGCTTGTAGCAATTGGTTTAGCATTACTTCTGGTGTTCGACAAGGGTGCATTTTGTCTCCTTTTCTCTTTAGCTTGGTTATTGATTATGTTATGCGAAATTCACCTCAAGGGAAAGATTTTGGCCTTAAATGGACTGGAGATACGAAAATTTCTGATTTAGATTATGCTGATGATTTAGCCCTTTTGGCAAATGATGTTGATGAGATGAACTCTTTCATTCGAGCTGTTGATGAGACTGGTAGTAGAGTAGGTTTGGTTATAAACGGAGAGAAAACTAAAGTGATGAAAATTGGTCAGGCAGGCTGTGATTCAGTTAATCTGAATGGTTGCAGTCTTGAGCAGGTGTCACAGTTTAATTATCTTGGGAACTATGTAACAGATAATGGTGATGTGCGGCATGAGATTAACAGACGAATAGGGATTGCTCGCAGGACTTTTAAGAATCTATGGAGAGTGTGGAGAAATAGGTGTATACACCTAAAGACTAAAATTAGACTGTATAATAGTTTGGTTCTTTCTATGGTTAGTTATGGTAGTGAAACTTGGATGCTGTGTAAACAAGATAACAGGAAACTAAATGCTTTTGATTCCAGATGCTTACGCAGTATCTTGGGCATTAGGTGGTTCAACTTTGTAACTAATGATGAGGTTAGGCAAAGGAGTTTGCTTCCTCCTTTAAGCAGCATATTGTGCAGAGAGAGATTCCATTGGTTTGGCCATGTTGCCCATATGAATAATTATAGATTGGTGAATAGGGTTATGAACAGTGTGCCTAAAGGCCTCAGAAAGAAGGGGAGACCTAGGATGCGGTGGGCAGACAATATCAAACAGAACCTTGTTAAAATTGGTGTGCAGTGGCCAGATGCATTAGATGTAGCTCAGGACAGACTTACTTGAAAAACTAAATGGCACAGTCTGGTTGGACCTCCGTAGCCCATGGCTGCTTGAGGATGATGATGATGATAACTTTATTCATATGAACTGAAGTACTATGCTTACAACATTTTATTTGCTTATCACACACATTTCCTATTCCTTCAAATGTCTGACTATCAGGTAAATGCTATCTCCAGACAGTACAAAATAAATATTAATGATATCTCACCATAATAATATATAAACCTCTAAAAGAATAGTGTTTTGAAAAGAAACACTTTCTAATCTGTTGTATATGATGCTTGAAAAGTGAATTCAACATTATGAGCTTAACCAACTTCAAATCCTTCAGGTGTTTAGAAACTTCTTTCAAAGTGTCATGTTATTTTGTTCAGTAAGAAATGGTATGTTTTGAAGTGTTTTGATAAAAAGCACATTGTGTATATCTACTAGCATTAAATGATATACAAATAGCCAATAACATCTTCAATAAATATTCATATTATTAAGAGACTACATCCCCACAAGAAGAGTGTATTTAATTCTCTTAAAATATTCCAAAAATAAAACAATAACAGAGGGTTATATAGAATGACTTCAAAAATTCTCCAAAAAGAGTTAAAACAATGTTCAACAGAGAAATCTAGTATCAACCTTAACTTTTGCAGTGAACAACAATAAAACTAACATTTATTCCAAAATGCTTGTATAATGTCTTCAACACTCATTTTTCTAACTATTGTGTACAGAAAAAATATATCAGTCAACTTAGTAGATTTATCCACCATTGGCCTTAATATATAGTAAATGACACATCCAATGTAGCAAGCTTCATCTATAATAATACAGGTTGAGTATCCCCAATCTGAAATTCCAAAATCTGAAATCTGTAACTTTGCTCTCACAGCAGGCAGCCTTTTGGGATAAGAATATGATCACTGTTTGAGGCTGTCAATAAACGTGGTCTAATTTAGGCCAATTTTTGGCCTAAATTATCCCCCTCAGTGGTCCAACATGGTTTTTGAGGAGACCATGTGGTCTCCCTAACACAAATTTCCGTATCTTTCATGCAAAAGGATAGTTAAAAGAGGGAGATTCCCTGTGGGAATTTCCATAAGGGTGAAT
Organism: Ryuthela nishihirai; assembly: GCA_038380435.1. Lineage (NCBI taxonomy): Eukaryota > Metazoa > Arthropoda > Arachnida > Araneae > Heptathelidae > Ryuthela > Ryuthela nishihirai. The sequence continues at coordinate 20,399,507 of JAWZYU010000010.1, forward strand.
TGCATTTTTCAGTTTTATCCCCAGAAAGGGTTTTTAAAACAAAAATTTTGGTAATGATTCAAATGACACTACCGGAAATATTAAAAAAAGGCCAACCAACACAATGTCCATGGAGAATCCAGTTCTTGGTCTATCAATCTCTTTCGATGGTCCTTCCCAAGATGGCAAATAAATGCACTTACATTCTTTGTTTGTTGCATTTATATTCATGCTGCTCATAATCTTATGTTTTTATGTCAAATAAAAAAATATTTTTCTGAAAGTCTGAATTTTTCTCACTTCTCTTCAACTCCATCATATCATGCATTCCAAAATCTAGAAAAATCCAAAATCCAAATATTATCTCGGTCCCAAGCATTTTGGATTAGGGATACCAACCTGCAGAAGGTGTTCGTCTGGTGTGTGTTGTGGCAGCCATAACTCGTAGGGGAATTGTAGTTCTCATAGTCCTATTTGTTATTGAAATTTCAGTGCTGAATTTCAGGTTGAAATTCCAAAAGGGGGACTTGTTGCAAGCAAAAATCAAGTCACTGCAAAATTTATTGCTGCCATTTATTGCTCCCTAACTGTGATGTAGACTCATAACATAAATCTGTTACTTTTCCCAAATTCCCCGCTTTCTCAAAGGCATTATTGTATTAATATGTCACATTACAAGTAGGAACCAGATTTTTAAATCCAACACTGGGGGATCTATCAAGTATCAAGGGAGTCACAGGGTGCTAAAATATGTCAATACAAATAAAAATCTATTGATAGTTTGTGTAGAAATGAAGCCATGGACTGTGAGAACACATACTGATGTCAGCAACGACCTGAGAAGTGATAGGCAAATTCTTCATGTCAAAAAAAAAATGTCCTAAAGGTCGTGTGTGTGTGTGGGTGGAAGGGGGTGGGTGAATGTGCTCAGAAACTAACCTATAGTGCAGTGAAAAACAAAATATATCATTCTAAACTGAGACCCAGACAGTGCTGGAGGCAATTCAGCTAGTTTTACATAAAAGACTCAGATTGGCTCCATGAGAAATTTTCCTCCACCTCTTTTGTGAGGCAGAAAGGAGACCAAAATTTGAGCTAGCCCATAATATTCCCATTACAAATATCTTTGATTTTAGATATAACTGTAAGCTCTTTAATTGTTTACATAATTAATTTCTTCCTTGTTTTTGTATGAGCTAATTTTGGGGGTTCCTTGAACCTTGTTAAGGTCACTTGAACAAGTTCTAGTTCAAACCATAAGACATAATGCATCTGAAATCAGCTTTACCCAAGCATAAGCAATGTATATTTGTTTAATTTTGTAGCAAAAGAGATATCAGGTTCATAATTTTCTTCTATGGAAGGTAAAGGATTTTTTTTTAATGTAGTATGGAGTGTCAAGGGGAAACCCCTATGTAAAATTTGGGACCAAGCATACAAGTATTGGGGAAATAATGAAGTCAAAATATAAATTGTTCTAAAACAGTTAAAAAGACATTGATCTTTTAATACACAGTAATCTGTGAGTCCCATGTGAACGTGACCTGATTGTAGGTCAACATGCACTGTTGTCCCTGTTGTAGATAATGGCTAATATTAAGATCTCATTACACTTGCTTATCATTATGTATTAATCCAATATTTGGGGGTGGGGATTAAGTTTATGGGGTCCAAACTCTTACATTGTAATAAGTTATGAGATGAAACTATGTACCAAATTTGGCGGTCTTAACTCTTACTGTTTAGAAGGAATTCTTGAACAAACAGAAATATATTGTACAATATATAGTAGATCATATTGTTGTAATAACAAATCTATATTATGCATGCTGAATGCTATTAAAATAGTTTTCAAATAACCCCCACCATATTTCACAACCTTCTCAATAAATCGAAGTAAACTGCATCTTTTCAAAAATGTGCTTATAAAAATCATTTTCATCCTTCGTATTATATACAGGGTGATTCAAAACTTATCGTTCAAATTTCGTGGGGAGGTAGGGAATATGTCAGGAAACCGATTTCACATAGGAAAGTATGTCCACAAATGTACGCATGCGTATGTAGAGGGCGCTGTGTGTACCCAACCAGTGTACAGCTCGCCCGACCACTCCCGCTGTCATCAGTGTACGAGCTGACTTACTAGTGATAAGATGAATCGTTTTACGCATCAAGAGCTAGCGGATATGCATCTCGCATATGGGGCAGCTGGCGAAAGCGGCCGCCGAGTTAGGCAAGTTTACAAAGACCGATACCCCAACAGAAGAATACCGCAGCATCAAATGTTTGCACGTGTGCATCGCAATCTGCGCGAATCATCATCGCAATCATTGCAACCTACTCTGAACCTGTACTTTACCTTGTTGGAATAAAAGTCACATTCGTTACCACTTAACTGTACTGTTTCCTTGTGTTCACTTGTCCATTTTGTTCATGTAGATGACGTTTGCGGACATACTTTCCTATGTGAAATCGGTTTCCTGACGTATTCCCTACCTCCCCACGAAATTTGAACGATAAGTTTTGAATCACCCTGTATACCATCTAACACTTGCGAAACACATCCTGTTTCATTTTAGTTTTATAATCTTTGCAGATGGATGAATAATTTGTCTTTGTACCTGAGATTGTATCAATATAAGTTGAAATGATATACTATTTCTTGCTTCATTATTTGTTTTAAGCATTTTATTTTTCTGAAACAAGTTTATCATTTATTAAAATTCTTTTTGTACAAGCTTTTGTGTTTTGTAGATTTCATTACATGTTTCATTCTAGAAGATTATTATCTCTTTGCAAAGAATTATACAGGAACATCTGTGATTTTTGTTCACATCTTATTATCAGTGTTAGATTTTATATAAATATTTAGTGATTATACATTTATTTTTTTTAATTGTTTTATTTGTAGTCTACTTTTTTATAGCTGTTTAAATAAATAAATATGTTAGTGTTTTTTTAAATGCAGTTTGATTGATATTTATTGGTATTTTTCCCCTCATAGACAATGGTACTTGGACTCAGCTGTGGCTCATTACTGATTATCATGAAAATGGTTCACTATTTGACTACCTCATTAGATGTACAGTAGACACAGCAGGGATGTGTAAAATGGCATATTCTGTTGCAAATGGTCTGGCACATCTTCATATGGAAATTTTAGGAACTCAGGGTAATTTTATTTATTTGTAAGAATAGTGTGTTTATGTATATTTGTGTAATAAATAATAGAAATAGCTTTAATTTATTTTTACATACAGAATGAACTCCCAAATCAAAATTGGCCAAAATCTGAAAAGATAAAAAAAAATTCTCAAAAACTAAATAAAAATATGTACATTTAATTATTATTACTTTTATGATACCATTCACAATTTTTTTTTCTTTTTCATTCCTTTTAATAATCAATTAATAATGAATTTCCCTCCATAAAAAGTACCAGCACATATCAACAATAAATTTTTTCCAGAAAACTAGCAAGAAATAATAGTCTTAATTCTCCAGAAATATTACTGGCTGGCATTGTTTATCTTATGCTTCCAAAACTAATACATAAAAGTAGCTTCTGCCATAAGACACTTTTAGATAACATATATTGATTTTTTTCCTCTTTTATTCAGCTTCAGCTTTCATAGGGTTCTATGGTTGACCCTATGAGAAATTTTAGAAGGCCCCTGGAATTAGGAGGCAAATTACTGAGTTTTAATAGGATTAGAGAACATGTCTTGCTGACCAGTATGTTTGTTAGGGGGAATCTACCACAGTGTTATTTTTTAATTATTATTTATTACCTCCTTCAAGTAAATAATATGCAGGATGTTTCAAAATCAGTTGGTGGATGATCCTGATGAGAAATTGTTGCAAGATACCTTTCTGTTTTTAAAGAATTATTTCATAAACTAAAATAACATTTAAAGACAGGCTGGCATTGCTACTTCTTGAAAGGGCAACTGTATAAAACTAGAATGGCTAAAATTCTTGCCAGCACATTGACTGAAGAAGTCCTTAGAAGTTTAGCAATGGGTTTTTGCATCATGCCTGCCAGTATGTGAGAAACAGTAATAGATGTAAATGTTGCTGAAATATTAAAATCTAATCTCTTAACACTGTTTCCTCATGCTTTGCCAAAATATTGGATTTGGCTAAGGATTTTGGTAGAAATATTATTTCTGTTTGCTAGAAGGCATTTATGATTCTTGTGATAATTATAGAGGATAAGTCTACTTTCAATTCTTGATAAGTTTTTCAATGGTTGTGCTCAGCACAATTAAATCAAACATTTGGCCAATGATAACATTGTTGGCCAAATGTTGTGAATGTGTGTGTGTGATCCAAATGAATGTGATGTGCATTGCAAGTTCAGTAGTGGATGAAGGCTGTCTTTACTATTTCATTAAGGAGATTTATTTTTTCCACTTCATTCAGGAAATTTTTTTAGTTGATCAAATTGTACTTGATAAGAAACTGAAAATAGAAAAAAAACTTTTTTGACTTGTATCTTAGATCTGAAAGCACATCTTTTGACTAAGTCAAGCGTAAGGATCATTTTAAATTTCATGGCTAACTTTCAGTTTGTATATTGATTACAAAAATAGCCATTCTCATGGTTTTTCATACCCAGTTTTACTTAGACCATTATGCATAAATTGAGTGATAGGGAGAGAAAAAATGATAAAAATTCAGTCAGTTATGGTGAATGTGAAATGCTCTTTTTAATTGACAAAAGTTTTGACATTTTCCAAATTCAGTGCTCTCTTAATGGTGGAAATTGAAACAAATGGAAGATTTAAAAACAACAGGTAATAATCTTTTGCTAAAACATAATCCAGAAAGAATTTTTTTATTTATTTTTAATAAAAATTAGATATAAAATTATAATATTAATTAGACATAAAATTTAAAAATAAAATTTGTGCTTTCTTTCTCCCCCCCCCCACCTTCCCCCTGGGGTTAGGAGGCAAATTACTGTTAATGTAAACCCTTACCACAATACTCTACCATCAGAAGTTCAAATTTCTAGAATGAATAGAGTGTTTACGGTATTCATTTAGCATTTTGCCATTTTCCAGCTTTAGAGCACTGAATAGCAATGGAAACTCAAACTAAATACACTGGTTTCCATAAATTAAAAGGAAACTCAGAAAAAGTTCAGAAGGAAAACTCAGAAAATTATGATAAACAAAAAACTATATGAATAATTTTAATGAAATTTGATGGAAACATTAATTTCAATGCTAGTTTCAGAATGGAATAAAATATTTTACACTAGAAACATTGTCAAAAAAATAACACAGGAACTTGTCCAAAAATGAGGTGTCAGAATGCAATGGGCAAAGTTCTTTAATAAGGAGTGTGGTCACTGCTTACACTAATGTAGGCATGTGACAGCGATGTTCCATGCTGTTTGTGATGATGTGAATCAGCTCAGTAGGGAGTAACAACCATTGTTCCTTTAAAGCAGTAATAAGCTCCCCCTTTGTTTCAGGTGGTGGGTTGGCAGCAACACGTCTTCCTAGAGCATCCCACACATGCTCAATTGGATTTAGGTCAGGAGATCAAGCTGGCCACTCCATGCACATAATGGTCTCCACTTGAAGGTATTGTTCCACTAGTCGAGCTCTGTGTGGACAAGTGTTATCGTCTTGTAAGACGAATGTTTCACCTATTGTGCCAGCATAAGGATGTACATAAGGATCCAGGATGTCATCTCTATACCTTTGAGCATTGAGTTTCCCATTTATCAACACATGAGGTCTGTGCATCCACCTAAGGAAATGCCACCCCAAACATTAAATTAAATTTAAATTACTGTAAACAATCTATTCATGCTAAAAATTTCAGAATAGGGTATGGTGGTAAAGGTGTATATATTGACTTGACAACAGTGATTTGCTCATTATCTCTAGGAAGTTGGTATAAAATGTAACCTTTTGGTTGTCAAAAATGAGCTATTGTTTGCACTTTGTCATCTATCTGTAGACATTCAGTATGTTTATTTTTAGTGATAAATGAAAAATTCTAAGTGCTAATGGAATTTTAAAATTCACTTTTCCAAATCTTCCAATAGTTTTAATTTTTGCACCTTGCTCACCAGAGGGGGAGGGAGGGAGAGGAGGTAAAATGCAACTTTTTTTGTTTTAAGAGATGAATAAAAAATTCCTTTTTTGCTGGATAGATGCTTTATGTATTAAAATATTATTATTTGCATTTTCTGAATCATCCTTTAGTTCAAATTTCATCTGTTAAGAGGGTGACTAGTTGGAAAAGACGAACTTTATTCTCTTTAAAAATGAGCATTCCATGTGCACCATAAACAATATATTTATTCTTTTAGTTAATAAGTTTCATACTGAACAATTTCTCAAACTTTACCCCTCAAGCAGCCACTTGAACAGAGGTCTATCAGTCTGATATGCTATAGAGGAAATTGGTAAAGAAGGTGAGGCCTCAGCACAGCAAAGAAATGTCAGTGCTTTTTCTTGGGCTTAAACCCATGTCCCTTTGACTACCAGCCAAGTGTGCTAACCATTTGGCCATGGAGTGAGGCCATTGGTTATATTATAAGTTCTGAAGCATTTGGTGTGAATATGTTTTTAAATTATAATTCTGGAAAAAAAAATCCATTGATTATATTAATCCAAATTTGGAAAAGCCATTTTAAGGACCAAAATGTTTTGTTTTTTTCAGTTTTACGTGCAAAAACATTATTTGTGATTGTCAGTGTTGGCAAACTAAATGAAAAACGTTTTGTTATGTTTTTCATTACAGCCAAAAACTTTAGTATTGTTTTTCGTTACAGCAAAATGTAAATTTCGTTATAATGTTATGTTAGCATTATTTCGAAATATTTTTAGTACGAATGCAAAATAATGAAATATATGTTATAATTTTTATTATGTATGCAATAGCATCATCCAGTGATTTGCATCAATTCAATCAATCCACTTGTTATAAATCAAATTAAAAATTGGTGAAAGAAACCTATCAATATTAATAACAAAATAAATACATGCAATGTATCAGAATAATATGACCACCTACCATAGTATATGTATAGTAGGTGGTCATATTATTCTGATACTACTGTGTATATGTAAATAGATTTGTTGCAGTTCCTTTTTCTGCTATTGATTCTTAAAAATTGTGGTTTAAGAATAATAATGAAATAAAAATTGCAATTAGGAGACCCAGTTATGAATAAATAGGATGATGCCATTGTATATATTCTAATAATGTATATAAGTCATACAATAGAAATTATTAGAGACATGCGCGTACCAGGATTTTGTTTTGGGGGGAGGTTTGGGTCAGGGTTCGAGAATTTAGTTTTGAGGGGGGGGGGGGGGTCCAAAAATTTAGTTTGGGGGAGTGAGTCAGAATAAGACTTGAGTAGGGTGTCCTAATTACTGAAATATTCTACCAGACAGGAAAGATTAATATGATATTCTATGATATATGGAATAAAAATTTACAGTTATTTTCATTATATACTATATATTATATATAGATTAATGAAAATATATCTGCTTTTACTGTTGGAATATATATAGTCACCTGTTTTGAATTTCAAACCAGGTAAAACACATTTGAGATTTTGCATAAGATACTGGGTTTTTTTTGGGGGGGGGGGGAACTCCCATCCTGGATACATCCCTGACTAAAGAAATTACACCAAATTTCTAGGAATTGTTCAGAATAAAATGGAGCATTAGTAATAAAAATTCCTAAGCATAAGTTTGTAATTGTAATTCTTAGTACTATAATGATTTTTGTGCACATATTAATATTTTTAAAACAAGTTCCTAAAATGACTCCAGGAAATTTAAAAATAAAGTGAAATTTCCTTCAGAAATATTAACATTATAATGCATAGTCGACAGAAATTACAAAAGAAAAAAAATCATTAAAAAATACTGATATAATGCAATCAATGTTAATTTACTATTTGTTCATCATTATAAAGTAAAATATCTTCTAATAATTTTGAATCCAAATTATTTCTTTTGTCAGAAAGAATCCATTTAAGCATAGAAAAAATCTTTCCTTGTAGATACTAACTACCTGATACTACTAGAATAATTCTTTGCAATGCTTTGTCTTGATTTTTCCAATAGTGAAAAATGTTTTCCTTTGTAGAAATTCTGTTTGCTCTCTCAATTTCATTTTATGAAATGAAATTTTATTTTATTTTGCCTCCAGTTTTTCAGTTTTATCAAAATAGATTTCTAGCAAATTATTTGTTGAGTCGTTTGATGATAGTGAACTATTTTTATCAATGCTTTCCTGTAGAAGGGCTAATGCAAAATAATTAAATAAGTTTTCTCTGAAATAGACTTCAAATAGGATAAAAAAAATAATCAAATGAATAAATATAAGTAAAGAAATTGAAAATGGTATCTGTTTAACTTTGCATAGTCTCTTAAAAGAACTGCAGAGAAATATAAGATATGCATCGTCACTGCTCGATTGAAACATGAGAATTACCTCTTTTAACTATTGTCAATAAATTAATGTTCTCTTTCTCCATTCTCTATCCTATAACCAAATTATCCCACCTACATAGTTCCTTTTCTAAATGTCTAAGCTGATCACAAGGAATTGTAATATACCTGGCATTTTTGCCCTATTTTAATTATACTGTTTACCTTCTGCATGAATGGAGATTCTCTCTTTCTTTTTCACTGCAGCTCTTATCTGGCTATCACAAAGCACTTTCTCTTAGTGCCAGTTGCGACGAAGGTGGCTAAGACAGGTGCTCCCCAAATTCTTTTGGAATGTGCCAATGATGGGCTGTATTTGTTGATCATAAAAGTAAATTGTACATCTGTCTGTTACACACAAGTTTCTAAGTATATCTTATAAAAGAAAAATCTAAAATGTATCAAAATGCAGAAACTGAAAATAATGAAATAATTTTTTTCTGTTATTTGTTATGTTTTATCATTATAAATAGTTTGAAATTCCGTTAAAGTTATTTATAATGTTATTCAAAAAACATTTTGTTATTTCGTTATGTTATAGTGACGTTTTCCAATGTCATCGTAAAGTTGGATTATTAATCTTCTAGGATATATTAACAATTAATGGAAAATGTTTTTGGGTTTAATTGGTTAATAACATGCATTGATATTTTATGGTGTATATTATTAACTCCAGGTTTCTCTGTCTGAGAGTTCACTTCTTTCTCAAAGAAACCAGTTTTCTGTATCCATTATCTGGAACAGACGATCTCATCTGGGGTATCACCAAAATTTTTAGTTTATAAGGAACTTCAATTGATAGTCCAGTAAATTATCTTTTCTCATATAGTTGGCAATACTTCTAGTTTTCTGAGGAGGAGGAGAAAGTAAATAAAATAGTTGTTTCCTTCCTCGGATTTATGACATATTGTTGTTTAGCTAAAATCAGTTTTTAATTGATTCTAATTTTAACATTTTTCAGGGGGGGAAATAATGATTTGATAAAAGAATTGTGCTAACAAATATATGATGGAATTGAATGTGTTGTAAAGTATGTCATGCACAGGAGAATCATCCATTGTGTCTCAACAGAAAAAAAGTTGTGAACCTCATTTAGACATTCTTTATGTGCAATCATTCTAAGCTGGTCTTGTGCATATGTTCAAGAGTTAATATTTTAAACTATTGTTTCTAGAATTAGAAATAATTATACATCTTCTTCAGTGGTGTTGTTGAGAAATTAAAATGGCACCCTTGCAATGTTCTTGTTGACCTGGCCATTTAACCCATTTGTGCACAGAAATGTTGCTCAGTGGCAGAATAACTCAACACATAATTATATACTCTGTGCTTACTCAATCCTATGCCTTGTGTGCATACAATAGTGTTTTCTGATATAGTTAATTTATTACAGATTGGTAGCATGTATTACATACCTCTTGGATTTATACTAATGATAATAAATTAACACCTATATACAGAATGAGTCAGAATTCTATTTACAAATTTTGGGGACTCAAACAGTGAAAAGAAGTTTCTCTGAACATGGGTTTGGAAATGCTTTCTTTTGAGATATTGCTATGTTACTGTGTAGTTGTTTGCATCACTGCTATTGGCACAGAAACCAGTTTTTATCATATGCTTTGATTTACATGTGCTGATATGGCAATCTAGTATTGCTGTGTTTAAATAATGAGCAGTGCTACTCCTCTCAGTTGTGAATTCATATTCATTATTATGGAATTTATTTGAAGAGTTTAGTGATATTCACCTAACATATAAATGCAACAAAATGTTATGTAAGCAACAATTGCACATCTGTGATTATAGAGAAAGGTTTCCCAACAATGGCGATAGTAGCGATTATGGAGAAAGGTTATTGTTGGGGAACATTTCTCTATAATCATCATTGTTGGGGAACCTTTCTCTATAATTTACCGTTACTACCTGCATTCATTGCCTTGGATTACTGTTCCCATTCAACAGGATCATTATGCCCAAATTATCATATATAAACTGCAGTCAGCAGAAATTGAAGATGTCTTCATTACAATGGAAGCAATCCCATGTTTGAGTCCCACCTGTGCTAGCATTGAGATTTATCTCCACTAAACACCCACTCTGCCCTTGGTCAGTAGGGGACATCAATGGGCTTGGAAAGGCTGCCATCTGTTGGATAGGAAGTAAAGCCATGGCTATACTTCCTATCCAACATGCACTTAGTGTGGGAGAGCCATACCCTGTGCATGTTACAGAACATATTGGATGGCCTTGACAGGATGCTGTCATCTTTCTCCTAACAGCTATCCACTAGGTCCTCTTTCTCCAACCTTCTCTGAGCCCTCGGGGTTCTTGTGACCTGGTCATTTAGCCCATTTTGTGCAAAAAATGCTGCTCAGAGACAAACTGAATTTTATGCAGAGAACAACTACATACTTTCCACATACAGCCACTACAATCACTTCTCCCAACAGATCTCACTCATTTACAATTCTACCAATGGCTCTTAGGCCAGTTGACAATGTATCTTCCATTCAACATTTTTGTGCTATTCACAGATGAAGTCTCCTTTATTAAGAACAGTGCTATCACAATGAACATTTGTCGGCTGAAGAAAATTCACACACTTAGAATCCCATTTCCATCATAAATTTTCATTGAACTTTGGCAGGAATTGCCAGTGACCTGCTTATTGGCTGTCACATGCTTTCAGCATGTCCTAGAGGAGATTTATGTCTGCATTTATTGGAAGTTGATTTGCCACTTCTTCTCGATGATACAAATCCTTTCCAAAGACAGATATGGCATATTCAAGAATGTACCCTGTCACACTTCATTTACGTAGTCAGATATTATCTGGCTTTGCATTACCCACTGTGGCAGATTGGACAAAGAGGCCCTGTGGCATGGCCATCGAGGTCTCCAGACTCTGGAGTTTTATTTGTGGGTACACCTGAAATCTATGGTTTATGCAATGCCAGTTAACACAGATCAAGAGATCAAGCATGTCAAATGGTTATAACAAGCTTGGGTGTATTTATGCCTATGCAAATGTTAAAGTGGAATGTTTAATTATGAACACTTTTTGTAAAATCAATGCATCAGTTCTTGGTAATAAAGAATTTGTCACATTAATGCTTGTTATTCTCTTAGTAGTGATATCTCAGGAAGAAAGCATTTTCTGCCCCACATTCATAGGAACCTTTTTTTATTGTTTTGGTTTCCTGAACAAGCCTCTATGTTTTGTAAATAGGATTTTGATTCAATCCATATATATATATACACACACACACATACATAAGATTTGCACAATAAAGAACCAAGAGAAAATAAAAAAATCGATTAGAGACAAAAATTATCTTTCTAAAATTTCCTTTAGTAGAAGCTATAATGTTGCATTCTATTAAATGAATGTTTTGAAATTGTTTTTTTTTCATACTAAGTATCAGATTCTTGAAGAGTGCTAAAAATTTTATATATCAAGAAAATATGTAATAGTAATAAATCTTCACTACCTCCCTCATCTAGTGTGCAAGAAAATCCTAAGCAATCACCTCTTCTCAGGCTAATGCAAGATAATATTGCATTAGCAAGCATTCAACAATAGTAACTAACAAACACAGGATTACTTGAGATTTAGTGTCCTGTTACCTTGTAACAGTTGCAGAGTTGGATGAAGAAATGACTTTGAGAGGCAAGTGAGACTCAAATTCTCAACCTCAATGTCAAGTGCTTTTAAGGACAAGAATTTGAGTTTTCAACTAGGTGTGGTCATTGGATATGCTCTTATTTGTTGAGTTGTTCCACATAATTCTGAGCTAACAGAAAATTGTGAATATTATTTCATGATCTGCAGGTATTTATGCACACCTTCTATCACAGTTTGATTTGTATATATATGTGTCACCTTTTAATGATGGAATCCACCCTGCCCTCAATCTGAAAGGGGTTGTGTGGCTTAGAACAGGGGTCAGCAACTTTTTTGGATAGGGGCCAGGGAATGATGTGTCCCCTGGGTGGTGGGCCATGAGTTTTAAGCTTGTTGAGAAAAGCAAAAACATGTTTTTTTATTTTTAAAAAATATCAATTATTTAAGATTTTAAGTGATCAGTTATTAATGTGATACTTGATGCTGTTTTCTGTGGAAAGTTTGTCTAAATTAGGTTCCAGGCTAGAAGTTATGAGGTGTAGTATGTAATTTAGGTGTGAATCAGTCAGTTGGGTGCACAACTTGTTCTTTATAAATTTCATTTTGAAAAAAGTTGCTCACACAAGTAGGTACTTCCAAAAATATATACAGTAATACCCCGACTTACGCAAACTCGGAGTTACACAGTTCTTGATATTTTCGTTTGGCAACACTGCCACCCACTATCTTCGGTGTTTCTCTTGCTTTGATACGCATTGGACGCGTTTCACGCGAACTCTACATGCATGATTACGATTCTATGATCGACGAAAGTTAAGATTGTTTTGTTATACGTTTTCTAAACCCTTAAAAAAACTATGTCGTCCAAACGAAGTAAATCTGATTCTCCTGCACCTAGTAAGAAAAGGAAAATGATATCTTTGGAATGTAAACTTAACATTATCAAGGATTTTGATAGCAGAATGAAAATTTGTGAATTGGCAAAAAAGTTTGAGCTACCAGAATCCACAGTAAGAACAATCATAAAAGATAAAGAAAGAATTCTCGATGTGGTGAAAAATGCTCAATCCTTGAACTGAAGCATATTTCGTAAACGTCATGGTATTATTGTTGAAATGGAAGCAGTGCTGAAATTATGGTGTGATTATCAAGTAAAAGGGAAGAATTGTCCAGTCAATTAGAACACTGTGTGCTATCAAGCTAAGCTGATTTTTGAGAGGTTGAAAGAAGAAGTTGGGGAAGCGGGCAAAGATGAAAACTTTGTAGCTAGTAATGGTTGGTTCAACCGATTTAAAATTCACTGTAATTGGCACAGCATCATGGAGAGGTGGCGAGTGCCAATAAAAAGAAGCTGCGTCTTCTTTTCCTGAGAAACTCAAGGCTATGATAGAAGAAGGTGACTATAGCAGTGAAACCGTATTTAACGTGGATGAGACTGGCCTGTTCTGGAATAAGATGCCTAAAAGAACTTTAATCTCACGTGAAGAAAAAAACTTTCCAGGCTTTAAGGTTTCTAAAGACCGATTGACAGTGATGGTTGGCGGGAATGCAGCTGGTGACTGCAAGTTAAAACCTCTCTTAATTTATCACTCTGAAAACCCAAGAGCCTTAAAAAATATATCTAAAATTAGCTTACCAGTGATTTGGAAGTCAAATCATAAAGCTTGGGTGACAGCTTCCGTTTTTGAGGACTGGTAGCCGTCCCATGGCCGAGTTGTTAGCACGCTTGGCTACTGATCTAAGGGACCTGGGTTCGAGCCCCGGGTAGGGCATGGATGTGTGTGTTGTTTTTCTGCTGAGTTCCTGCCATCCTCACAGACTTTCTACTATGGCATATAAACTGACAGGCTCCTGTCAGACCTCTGTGGCAAGCAGCTGCTTGAGGGGGTATTTATTTTTTATTTATTTGGTCACCACTTCATACCTGAAGTCAAACGTTATTGCAAGTCTAAACAGATTCCATTTAAAGTGATGCTTCTTATTGACAATGCACCCGGTCACCCTCCTGCCACCCTAATTGATTTCGACCCAGGTGTGAAAGTTGTGTTTTTGCCTCCAAACACAACCAGCTTGCTTCAACCAATGGACCAGGGAGTCATCAAAACATTCAAAGCTTACTACACGAGGTGTTCGTTTGCACATCTGAATGAAGCTATGAGGCACAACAGTGAGATATCTGTTAAAGACTTTTGGAAACAATTCAATGTTTTAGATGCCGTAAGAATCATTGGAAAATCTTGGGATGAAATTTCAAAAAAAAAAACATTGAATCGTGTCTGGAAGAAATTTTGTCCTTTTTTTTCAAAAACGAGATGGAAACAATGCCAGAAACTGATCATGTCACTCATGTGATAGAAGAAGTTGTTAATCTTGCCAGGCAATTAGATTTGGAAGTCAATGGTGATGATGTCAACGAGCTGTTGGATTCACATAGTCAGGAACTGACAATCGATGAGCTCATTAGAGATGCATGAGCAAAACGTCACTGAAGTATCCGACAGTTCAGACCCATTTCCACCAGAAAAGCACATGACAATTGAAAGCTTGACAGAAGGTCTCAGCTCAATTGAAAAGCGCTTAAAAATTTTAGAAAACATAGACTCCAACGAAGAACGCGTTATAGCTACAAAGCAAAGAATAAAAAAATTATTGGCTTGTTACGAAGAAATTTTGCGTGAAAAAAAGAAGGCATTGTGTCGTCAGACGAATTTGTTAGATTTCATGAAGCCATTGACATCGAAATAACTTTTTTACGTAACTCATTTATTTTTTTAATATTTTGTATTAATATGTATAAAGAACTGCAATTTTATTAAATATTTTTCTTCTAAACTAGTGTTTTCGTTAGTCCTCGGTCCCAATTAAACAAAATTTATATGTATTTATATGCAAAGTTGTACCCCGACTTACGTGAATTCGACTTAAGCGATTTTCGTCAGACCCACCTATCGTGTAACTTCGGGGTATTACTGTACTTTTGTTTTGGCATGGTCAATTAAGTTTGGGTAAATTCCAGCTTCCAAAATATAATTCTGATAAAATCCAGCAAAGAGATTCGTGTTGCATGAAATTTTGATTTCATAAGCTCACTGCTGTGGAGTTCATGAGCCCCATTTGAAAACTTTCAGGAACTTTTTCTACTTCCACATCAAAGGGAGTAGTAAGCAGTTTGAAATCATTTTTTTTTTTGTGACCGAATGCCTGCAAAATGTATGGAAAGTTCAGTTCTAATTTTTTTTTACAATGGTTTCAATTTTGAAGTGTCAGCATGCTTATTTTCCTGCAATATAGGAAAATGTGTGTTGACGTTTTGTAGCTGGGTTTTCCAAAGTCTACACTTCATCTCAATTAATATGTTCATAAAGCACATTCACTAAGTGACTGCATCCTTGCAGATGCAAATTCAGTTAATTGGGAAGTTATATCCATTAAGAATGCAAGATCTGAGATCCATTCAGGATCATGGAACTCTGAAGCATTCACATTTTTACTTTCCAGAAAATCAGCAATCTCTACCCGAAGCTCATAAACTCTTTCTAGCATGGACCTCAGCTAAGCCAGCGCACACATCAGAAAAGTACAATAAATCAGAGTAATGTGTCTTTGCTTTGAATAAGAGTTGTTGGAACTGTTGGTGTTGTATGAAGTTTACTGTTTTCACTACAGTTTGCATTATTTCTTGCTTTTCTGGAGCCTTAGCACATAATGCTTCCTGTTGTATTATGAAGTGCAGTTTGATAATTTTCTTTTGAATGCCTATTTCTTGCATGTGCTTTTCAAGCAGTGCACAAGATGTTTTATATTTTTCCTGCCATGGTTTTTGCAACATCTGTTTTCACTGAAATTAACTTTGAGAGTTCCACATTCATTTTTTTCGCACAATGTAGGACTTCTTCCAGAAGTTCTGAACCAGTAGTAGTGCCCTTAATAGGTACTAGTTGAACAAATTCTTCAACAATATCAAAATTAGAGATACCACTCACAAATATTGCAAACTGAGCAGTATCTTTTGCATCTGCACTTTCATCAATTGCAAGTGAAAAGTACTGGAATCTCTCACAGTGGTCATGTTAGCACTTGTTTCACATCAGCAGACATTCCTTCAACTCGTGTAATTGTTCTTGAGGAGGGACTAATATTAGAAAATAATTTCTTTTTATTGGGGCATACAATATCTACCATGATCATCAAATGCTCCTTAACAAATTTCCACTCAATGAAAGGCTTCATACTTTTCACCACTAAGGAATTTGCTATGTAGCTGGCATGATTCTGCACTTCCTTTCGTGAGTACCAACAAACTCTGTGCTTTCAAACTTTTCCTCAGTTTATCAATTGTATCCTTTCTCATTTGTCCAGTCAAGTCACTGTATTTCTAGATTTCTTATTAACAGCTACTGATCCATGACAAATTAAGCGTACTGGCTTACCAAAGAGTCCCACAAAAAAAAAACTGTCCAATCTTCCTGAAATATGTTATTTTCAGTATCTATTTTTTTTTATGTTTTGCTGCCATCTTGGGATCTTCTGAAATAAAAATTGTAGTTAATTTAAACTAAATATCAGTAATTTATATCATATTATAAAAAACTACTGTTTGAATTCAGTGAAGAAGCAGAAGGGATGGTATATTAGAAAAACAGAAATGAAACTAAAACCCATTGAATTAAAGTAAAATAAATTATGATAATTTATCAAATCAATTTAAATTAAAAAATATATTACATTTGTAACTAGATTTTTAAGCAGTACAGTACTGTCATGAGCCAATTGGAAATAGAATACAGGACTAGAACTGATTCTAGTCCTGAAAGAAAGTTTTAAAATTTTTGTCCTGAAGGACAAAGTTGATATTTTTAATGCACATCTTCCCTTCAGTCAAGGCCTGAAGGCAAGCCAGCCTATTCTTAGAACATGAAAATGGTGAGCTTGACAAATATGCAGTCAGTCTGCTGCCAGATACTACTTCACTTTACTAAAGTGAGCTTACGACTAAAATGTCATACCAGTAAAATCGTAAAAAAAAATAATAAATGCCAGTTCTTACCAAAAACTGCACAACCGACCATTTCACTGCACAGCCTCTTCTATCGAGTGTTTCAGTCTACTGGTTTCACTTCTTTGAAAGGAAATAAGGAATAGTTGCCAGATAGTTCACAAGTATTTTTTTCAATTGTACCAGATAGAAATGCATTTTGAAGGGCACCATGATCTTTTTAATATAAGATTTAAGAAATGAAAATTATATGCTTTCATATTTTTATATATTGACCTGGTTGTGAGCTGGACATATTCAATTGCTGGGCCGGGTCCGGCATGTGTTGCCAACCCCTGGCTTAGAAGCTTGATGGGCTTAAAAGGGCTGCTGTCCATCGGATGTCAAGTTATGGTCCAATGTGCAGAATAGCCATACCAAAGAAGGTATAGGGGACAAGAAAGGGAGGCACCATAGAGCTAATGTAAGATACACAATCAATGCACCCTCATAACTGACAGTTCAAGCGATTGTAAAGCTTGCGTTACAGGAGTAAGTTGAGATTACTTCGGAACAAATCCCTCACAGTTGGGTGTACGCTTGCACAGCCCACCAAATGGCACTAGTGGCAATCATAATTTGGGCTTATGAAAAAAAAAGTGCATGATCCAGCTGGTATCGAACCAAGGACTAAAATGAATAACAAACGATCATTCTCACCACTGCACCAGTCCCCTCGGTTACTTTTATGCTTTTACTTTGTAATAAGGAAACAAAGATTGAAAATTGTAACGGTTTTAAAATAATGGTAGATTCTAAGTAGACTGAAATATAAGTTAATTATATGAACTGAACAATTCCATTTATTTTACACTTTGGTATCTGTTGGCCTGTAAATGGTAGCTAGACGTAAACTGGAAGGAGAGCTGTGTACCAATCCCTAGTGATGATGCACAGAACCGGCCAGGTCTAGCACCTAATGTCCGACCCCACCTTCTCGTGGTGCAGGCCATTAGTACCTTTCGAAAGAGATATTCTATTTTGGAAAGGAACAGAAGGGAGGGCTGCCAGTTCAGTATGGCCTACTGATCTGGTCAACCCTGCTGAGGAGGGGTCAACTTCACAGGGTCCTGGTGCTGACCATTTATACCTATTAGACTGGACTTGTTTATGGATTTCAGCTTGATTATGGGTCCTGGAATTGCTGCACTGGTGGGCCTCTGTTGAGGGAGAATTTGCTGTTGTGTTTTCTGTTTGCTTCTGGGTTGCCAGCCCTAAGTAAAAAGAGGCATGGGATACCTTATATCAGCTGGTGGATAATCCTAATCAGAGGCCATCGCAGGTACCTGAACCTTACTTAGCTAATTGGGCATCGTCAAGCCTAAACTGGAGTAATGTGTCTCAGGCAGGCCATATGGCTCTTGAAAAAGTCCACTTGAAAAGGTGGTGCCTCAAGTTCCTACCAGCATCAGTGACTTCAGCCTTTAGCGGAGGAGAAACAGGTCTTTGCCGCATGCCTGCGATCAGGGGTCTGTTTGATATTGTTGGCCCTACCAATCTCAATAAACCTAATTTCTTTGAAAATCCTACTAATCATTTTCTCCCTGCAGGAACGTGGAACGGGAGGACATTATATAGAGATTATTCTCTTGATGTCCTCATGCAGGAATTTCAGCGCTATAACCTAGATATTCTAGGCTTGCAAGAGACCAGATGGACAGGTAAAGATGAGATACTTAAAAATAACTTTAAATTTCTTTTTACAGGGAGGGAGGATGGAAAGCATCACTAAGGCGTGGGTCTGCTTCTCAGCAGACATGCTAGTGATGCTCTTTTTGGATATGAGTGCATTAATGAAAGGTTTCTTACAGCAAAATTTCAGACAAGCATTAAAGACTTGAATGTTATCTGCTGTTATGCCCCCACTGAGGATGCTGATGAGGATGAGAAGGATAGGTTTTATGGACAACTTCAGGATATTTTGAATTCTGTCAAGAAAGGAGATATTACTCTTGTTCTAGGTGACTTCAATGCCAAAGTTGGTATTGACCTACTACTCTGACCTTTGGGGAGGGGTGATAGGCTCTTTTGGTATTGGTAGCTGCAATGGCAATGGGCAAAGTCTCCTACAGGTAAGTAAACTCAATGGTTTCAGAATAACTAACACATATTACAAACACCACGACATACATAAATACACTTGGGTTTCACCTGATGGGCTGCATAGGAATATGATTGATTATATATTAATTAACAGCAAATGGGCTAGTTCTGTTAGAAATACCAGGGCATATAGGGGAGCTGAAATTGGATCTGACCATTACCTTGTTAAAAGTGTCTTGCAGCTTAAACTTAAAAAGTGTTGTGCTAGGGTTAAAAAATTTACCTTTAATACTGAAGCTCTGAAAGACCCAGTTATAGCTAAAGCTTACCATGATAGGTTACTTAGTCATTATGACAGTCATGGTTTGCTTAATACTGAAGTTGAGGAAGAATGGGGCCATTTCAAATGGGCTTTTTTGGAAACTAACAGTACTCTTTTAGGAAAAAAGGAGCAGAAGAGGCAGAATTATCTGAGTGATAAGGCACTTGAGCTTATTTTGGAAAGAAAGAACTGCAGGAATGTCCTTAATCAATACCCTACTAGTCCTAATAGAAAGCATTACAGAGAACTTAATAAACGTGTAAAAGATCAGTTAGCTGCTGATAAGAATCTTTGGCTTGATGGTTTGGCTGGCAAAGCCGAGGAAGCAGTTAGACAGCACAACAGCAGAGAGCTGTACCAGACAGTTAATGTTTTGTGTGGTAGAAAACGGACATTGATTTGCAGGATAACAAGATTTCCAGGATAAACAAGGTAAGGTTATAGAAGGGGAAGATTCTGTCATGGCTTGGTGGGCTGAGCATTTCAGTGATGTTCTAAACAATGTGGTTAGTTCTATTCCCATTGTTTGCAATGATGATAGATCCATTGGTGGCTTTAATGTTGACCCTATAACACAATCTGAAGTTATTTTGGCTGTTTCTAAACTTAAACTACATAAATCCCCAGGGGTAGATGAAATTACAGCAGAAATGCTTAGAGCTGGGAATGTTTCGGTTAACACTTGGATGACTGAAATTTTCAATATCCTTTATGATAAAGGCATGGTTCCTAAGGATTTTATCAGAGCTATTGTTATTCCTATTTTCAAAAAAGGTGATCGCAGTTCTTGTGATGACTATAGGGGTATCAGCGTACTCTCTGTTCCAGGTAAAGTTCTTTCCATGATTGTGCTTAATAGAATTAAGAATCTGGTTGACAGGCAAATGCGTGATGAGCAATGTGGATTCAGAAGTGGTAGGGGATGTGTAGATCAGATATTTTCACTTAGGCAGATTCTCGAGAAATGTTTAGAGTTTCAGAAACCTTTGGTTGCTAGCTTTGTTGATTTCCAAAAGGCTTTTGACTCTGTTGATCGTCATAATTTGGGGTTGATTGTGAGATCATATGGTATACCAGACAAGTTAGTTAACATAATGAAAGCGCTCTATAATAACACTGAGTCGTGTGTGAGAGTTGGTAAGTCTTGTAGCAATTGGTTTAGCATTACTTCTGGTGTTCGACAAGGGTGAATTTTGTTTCTTTTTCTCTTTAGTTTGGTTATTGATTATCACTTCAAGGGAAAGATTTTGGCCTTAATGGGCTGGAGATACGAAAATTTCTGATTTAGATTATGCTGATGATTTAGCTCTTTTGGCAAATAATGTTGATGAGATGAACTCTTTCATTCAAGCTGTTGATGAGACTGGTAGTAGAGTAGGTTTGGTTATAAACAGAGAGAAAACTAAAGTGATGAAAATTGGTCAGGCAGGCTGTGATTCAGTTAATCTTAATAGTTGCAGTCTGGAGCAGGTGTCACAGTTTAATTACCTTGGGAGCTATGTAACTGATACTGGTGATGTACGACATGAGATTAACAGACGAATAGGGATTGCTGCTGGGACTTTTAAGAATCTATGGAGATTGTGGAGAAATAGGCGTATACACCTAAAGACTAAAATTAGATTGTATAATAGTTTGGTTCTTTCTAGGGTTTGTAATAGTAGTGAAAATTGGACACTTTGTAAAGAAAGATAACAAGAAACTAGATACTTTTGATTCTAGATGCTTACGTACTATCTTGGGTATTAGGTGTTTTAACTTTGTAACTAATGATGAGGTTAGGCAAAGGAGTCTGCAACCTCCTTTAAGCAGCATATTGTGCAGAGAGAGACTCCGCTGGTTTGGCCATGTTGCCCGTATGGATAATTATAGATTGGTGAATAGGGTTATGAACAGTGTGCCTAGAGGCCTCAGAAGGAGGGGGGAGACCTAGGATGCAGTGGGCAGACAATGTCAAACAGGACCTTATTAGAATTGGTGTGCAGTGGCCGGATGCAGCAGATGTAGCTCAGGACAGATTTGCTTGGAGAATTAAACTGTGCTGTCTGGTTGGACCTCTGTAGCCCATGGCTGCTTGAGGATGATGATGGTGATCTGTTAGAATTTTTATACACTGTAGGGACATTCTTTGAAATGTAAAAGTAAAGTTACTACTATCATGTCATTTTCAATTTACTTTTTAATAAGAAATAATAAAATAGAAATAAATACCCCCTCAAGCAATTTTTTAATACACTGAGAAAATATTTAATTTCCTGCAAATAAAAATATTGTTTAGCAAATTTCTGTTGTTAGGTAATTTCTAAACCAAATCTAAAAAAAAAAGTATTTTGTAATATTGCTAGGAATAAATATCCTAGTAATATTACGAAATACTTTTTTTAGATTTGGTTTAGATGTTCTTCAGTTAGTATACCTCTAATCCATTGCATTTCAAACATTTCTGGGTGGCAGAAGACTTTGTAATGTGACAAAAGTTAGTGGAACACCCAATCAAATGTACATATCTTTATATATAAACTTTATTTTCATAAATCAATACAGTCTAAATAAATCGCCCTTTTTGCAAAAATATTTGTTAATAAAAAAACCCTTTTTCAACAATATTTATGGAAATATTTAAATTAATAGAAAACTTAGTTTTGAGTAGGACAAACCCCAGAATATTTAGGACATGTTCCATAACACCATTTCATCCTACATTAATTTATTTTACTGATATGTGCATCATTAATTGATTTACTGATGATTATTTACTTACTGATTTTTATTTTTCTGATATGTACATCATTTAGGGGGAAAGAGGGCTTCTTCCCAAGAATGTTATTAATTGAAATAGAAATGAAAGAATATTAAACATATTTGTTATACACATTTCAGAAAGAAAAAAATAATTAAAAAGTATTTAGAAATTTAGTGAAAAAAATTATGCAAAAGAACAGCATTCTTCATTTTTTGCATTTACTTTGAACTCTCCACATAGTGAAAAGTACTATAAATAATAAAGTCCCTCAAACAGGAGCCTGACAATTTATGTTAATAGGTTATTAATGACACTGTAAAAAAATTAAAATTTTTATTTGTATGTAGAATTAAGTTTCAAACACTAGTAGTAATTACATTCATGACTACCTTCAAATAGACAAGTTCAACAGATATTGTTACTGATCTAAGACAGAGATTCACTTTCTTGTAAATAAATATCCTAATATTCCGGATGGCACCCCCAGTCATGGGGTGAAATCTGAAGATATTTATATTTAATTATTCACGAATATAGCTGTTAAAATAAAGCAATCTACAACAATTCTAACACTCAAATCAGGAGGAGTGCAATGGGTTAACAAAAATATGAGTATATCAGCATTGGCTCATAGCCCCTGTTCTGTTAATATTTACTCATCAATGATGGTATTAAATTCTTTTGTAGTATTATGATATGCCCTTTGATATATGGCTCAAAGGTAAACTATAAGGAATAATAAAAATAAAGTTTATTTACCAGTTTCTTGGAGTCTGGCACAGCTGTGATGGAAGTTCGATAGAGGGGATATATGCATCGTGTTGGGCGTATGCTAGTAAGTTGTAATAATCACCAGGTCCAAAGCTACCAGTCTTTAAAACATGCATAATGGTAAGATGTTATTGCACTAAGCTTGTTTTTGCATCACTCCATGATGATTATGTACTTTCAAAGTGAGGTCCATGTTTGAAAATGTCAGGATTCTTTTAGTTTGGATGTTGTATTTTCCAATGCTGGGCAGTATTTATCCTGTTGACTTAAGAATTGTTCATAATGGCTATTAGTTCTTTGCTGTGAGTAAATTACGAGGATTCCATTAATGCTTGAGATAGCTGTATCACTTCACAGTTTTATCATAGAATTTTGTCACTCTCGACTCATATTTGTGAGTAAGTATAATTGATGTTAAACTGCCTATTTTTGTTGTCCTGGATGAATTAGCATTTGCATTGTTTATGCGTTTTTGTGCGGTCACTGATATATAGTTTTGCTGAAACTCTGTTGCAGTATCCTTAAGATTTAAGCTTTTAAACTATCAAGATAAAAACTTTAAAACATCTAAACTGGCCAAATTAACTTTAAAAACGAATAAAAACCTTGGCCCTGCCTGCTTCATGATGGTGAGTGGAGTGGCGCATTTCACTGTTCACCTACATATGGCTTCCTCAGCCTCTCTAAGTCTGAATGAAATACATCATTATATATGTGTCTCCTCACTTACGTCATTGATCAAGCATTCTTGCATGGTGGTATGTGTGCAGGTCTGCTGATGCAACAGAAGATTCCATGCCAATGGAAAGGGAGAATCTCCGTGTTGCATAACTTATTAAGATGTGTGTGTGTATTAGAAGTTTTCCAGTGTAGAGCAGCTGGAATTTAGACTGGGGTGCTGCTAATGGTTTATAATTGATATTATGTATTTTAATATTATTGTCCAATATAGTTTGCATTAATGCTGTGTTAGGTTTTTTATGTCATTTTGGTGCTCTTTCAAAAATGACATAAAAAAACAAAAACACGTCAAAGGGCATAAAAAATGAATAAAATAAATAAATACCCCCTCAAGCAGCTGCTTGCCACAGAGGTCTGACAGGAGCCTGTCAGTTTATGTTCCACAGTAGAAGATCTGAGAGAATGGCAGGACCTCAGCAGAAAACAACACGAACATCCATGCCTTACCCCGGGCTCGAACCCAGGTCCCGTAGATCAGTAGCCAAGCGCGCTATACCATCATTGATGAGTAAATATTAACAGAAGAGGGGCTATGAGCCAATGCTGTTATACTCATATTTTTGCTAACCCATTGCACTCCTCCTGATTTGAGTGTTAGAATTGTTGCACCAAAATTGTTTGAGTGTTAAAAAATTAATTGATATTAATTTACACAAATTAGTTCGAGATATAAATATCCATATCGTTAAATAAATTTCATAAAAAGAACCTCCCTAGCCACAAACGATTTTAATTTTTTTCTAGCAGAATAGTGCTAAAAAATTTATTACATACGCTTCTTCTAGGTTTTTTACACAGCAAAAAAAATGCTCTTCAGCTGGTATCAAACTGCATAACAACATGAATCAAAACTAGTTGTTCTTAGTGTTGCACCATCGTCTTTGCATGCTTGAGAGGTTTTATTTAGTAATGAGAAACAAAGATATGAAGATACTACCTAACTTCAGCATTATATCGCTATTGTAATACTTCTGTATTCTTTAGATCTCATAATTTTTTATATATTCATTGAGAGTGAACAACAGAATAATTCAGTGCTCAAGAATAGTAACAATGTGTATCTTTGCTGATGCTAAAATGCAAGAAATATGTGAAGGTTAAGCAGCTGCTAGAAGTCTACAAAGATGTGTTGCATGCTTGCGCAAATTGAGGTTGCGTGTCCCTGAACGTCTGCTTTTTTGCCTTGCTCTTTGAACCCTCAAGTGAAATTGGCAGCAAGAGGGCGCCCTTTAAGGTTTTGCTTGCTGTCCCTTCTTGTCGTTAAATATTCTTTGGCTATACCCTGCAGTGGTGGTGGTGGCTCAGTCAGTAGTATGTCAGGCTCATAATCTGTAGTTCTCAGGTTCGAGTCCCAGCTGGGTCAGCATTGAGATCTATCTCTGCAAAACTTCCCACTCTGAACAGACAGTAGGTCGGGGACACCGCTGGGCTTGGAAAAACTGCCATCTGTCACATGGAATGTTAAGCCGTGTCCCATGTGCAGGAGAGACATACCCTGTGCACATTAAAGGAACGCTGGATGGTCTTGACGAGAGGCTACCATCTGTCTCTCAACAGCTGTTCCAGTGGGTCACATCCCCAACCTTCTCTGAGCCTTCAGGGTCCTTGTGACCTGGCCATTTAGCTCATTGTGTGCAAAAAAGTGCTGCTCAGAGGTAAAACAACCCAACCCAAAAGCCATATCCTGTGCACATTGAAGAACACACTGGATGAGAAGTTACCATCTGTCTCTTAACAGCTGTCTGGTGGGTCCCCCTTCCCTCAACCTTCTCTGAGACCTGTGTGTGAAAAAAGTGCTGCTCTGAGGTTACACAACCTTTTATTGATGGAGAATAAGATACAATAACTGTCCACAAAAGGATTCTATATTTATATGCATATTTATAATCAAATAATATTACCTTATAACAAAGAGTTAGTTGAGAAAAACATTGAGTTTCAGGATTAGTGTGTCCTCTCATGAGACGGAATTAGTGACTGTAATTATGTAATTCATAAAAAGTTATATTTATTATATATGTCAAGTAGATGAGTTTTTAATGTAGTAATATTGCATAACCATTTTTTATTTATTTATTGTTAAACATGCTTTTATTTTACAGGGAAACCTGCAATTGCTCATAGAGATCTAAAAAGCAAAAACATTCTTGTTAAAAATAAAGGAACTTGTGCAATAGCAGATCTTGGTTTAGCTGTCAGATATGATTCTATTACTAATTCTGTGGACATTCCACCTAATCCTAGAGTAGGAACAAAGCGTTACCTAGCTCCTGAAGTACTGGATGAATCCATCAATATTAACCACTTTGATTCTTTTAAGAGAGCTGACATTTATGCTTTTGGTTTGGTGCTTTGGGAGATTGCTCGACGTTGTAATATTGGAGGTAAGTTTTCTTTTTAACCAATATTTGATGATCTCTCTAATATATATATGTGTGTGTGAAATTGCTATTGAAAAGCAAATTACTTTAAAGCAGGGAGGATGTAAAAGCATCTCTATGGTGTAGGTTTGCTTCTCAACATACCAATGATACTCTTCGTAGATATGACTGCATTAATGAAAGATTTCATACCGCAAAATTTAAAACAAAATTTAAATATTGGAATGTCATATGTTATGCCCCCACAGAGGACTCTGATGAGAATGAGAAGGATATGTTTTACAGCCAGCTTGAGGATTTTTTAATTCTGTGAAGAAAGGAGATATTGCTCTTGTGCTAGGTGACTTCAATGCTAAAGTTAGTGCTGACTAATCTTTGGACAGGAGTTTTAGGTCCCTTTGGCATTGGTTGTTCCAATGGCAATAGGGAACATCTCCTACAGGTAAGTAAACTTAATGGTTTCCGAATAACTAACACATACTAACAAACACCGAGACATTTATAAATAGACATGGGTTTCACCTGATGGGTTGCACAGGAATATGATAGATTATATTTTAATTAACAACAAATGGGCTAGTTCAGTTAGGAATACCAGATCATACAGGGGAGCCAAAATTCGGTCTGACCATTACCTGGTCAAAAGTGTTTAGCTGAAGCTTAAGAAATGTTGTGCTAAGGTTAAAAAAATTAGCTAATAACACTGAATTCCTGAAAGATCCAGATATAGCCAAAACATACTGTGATAGGCTACTTAGTCATTATGATAATCATGGTTTGCTTACTGCTGAAGTTGAGAGAAAGACTGGAATCAGTTTAAACAGGCTCTTTTGGGTAAAAGGGAACAGAGGAAACAAAATTATTTTAGTGATAAGGCTATGGAACTTATTTCTAAAAGAAGGAAGTGTAGGATATGAATCACCATCCTACTAGTCCTAACAGAAAGCATTACAATGAGCTTAATAAATGTGTAAAGGATCAGTTTAACAGCTGATAAGAATCTTTGGCTTGATAGCTTGGCTGACAAAGCTGAGGAAGCAGTTAGACAGCACAACAACAGGGGATTGTACCAGATTATTAATGTGTTTTGCAGGTTAAGGGATAAACATGGCAAGGTGGTTAAAGGTGAGGATTTTGTGATGATTATGGCTGAGCATTTCAGAGGTCTAAATAATGTGAATATTTCTGCTCCCATTGTTTGTAATGAGGATAGATGCATTACTGGCTTTAATGATGGCCCTATATCACATTTTGAAGTCACTTTGGCTATCTCTAAATTAAAACTGCATAAATCCCCAGGGGTGGATGAAATCACTACTGAAATGTTTAGAGCTGGGAACATTTGGGTTGTCACATGGCTGACTGAAAATTTGAATATTTTTTCTGATAAAGGTGTTCCTAAGGATTTTACCAGAGCTATTATTGTCCCAATTTAAAAAAAAAGTGATTGCAGTTCTTGTGATAATTGTAGGGAAATTAGTTTACTTTCTGTTCCGGGTGAAGTTGACCGTGAATATCTTGTCAAATGAAATCTGATTATGTTTTTACCATAATGTTTTGAATAAAGGATAGAAAAATGAAAATTGTTTATGAATTAACCCAATATTTCATGAAAAAAAAGAAGGAACCTCATATTTTCATTACATCATATGAAATTGAGGATAAATTTGGGGACCTATAGATTTGTATGGAAAAGGATTAAAAAATATTCATCAGAAAATGTGATCATTACTTCTTACTTTGCCACATCTTCATTGCATCTTACCTTGCCACTAATGTACACTCTAAAAGCAATATAAATATATGTTTTGCAACTGATCACAATTTTAATAGTAGTTATAGATAAGCATCTATAGGTTATGTACATTTATTGGGTATAGAGGAAAAAATCTCCTGTATATTGGGCTTTAAAATGCCAAGCATTTTTTTTCTCTGAAAATGCAACTCAACTTCTAAGCATTATTATGAAGCAGCTAATGAATGAAATAGTTCACATTACACACAAGGAGATAAAGGAGCATTTAATTCTGAACAAAAAATAAAAAAGTTAAAAGGAAAAAAAAATTGTAGGTAAGGATAAAAACTACATTATTTGTTCATTTGTTGTGATTTTTGAAAATGGATTAATCAGGTTCTGTCATTTAAAGTGTTAAGCATTATACTATTGAGTCAGTCATTGGCATCTATCTTGACTGTAATTAAAGATTCTGGTGATTGAGGCACTTTCCAGGCTTGTGCACAAGATCTGTCACACCTCAGCAATTGATTTTGCATTAATATAGTATTTGGAATTATATCTATATAAACATGAAAATATTTTAACAGACTTTGATTTTAGTATTTTTGTACTTTATGTCAAATGTAGCCATTCTGTGGCTGAGTGATTAGCGTGCTTGGCTACTAATCTAAGGGACCTGGGTTCGAGCTTAGGGTAAGGCATGGATGTATGTGTTGTTTTTCTGCTGAGGTCCTGCCATCCTCTCAGACCTACTGTGGCATATAAATTGATAGGCTCCTGTCAGACCACTGTGCCAAGCAGCTGTTTGAGGGGATATTTATTTTATTTATTTTATATGTCAAATGTATATTAGAAACAAGAATATATTTACTTTTCTGAAGGTGGTGATCACTTCTACTGGATTTTGCATGGAAAAACATGTAATGGACTTTGCAAAGTGATGGCACTATATCTAGCATCAGCTTTGTCCCCTCTTGTTCCGTTATTTTTATGGAAAAAATAGATTGCTGCAATTTTCTACAATATGGTTATCTTCATAATACATTTGTTGAGTTATAGCAGAATTGACTGTATAACCAAAAGCAATATCTGTGAACATATAAATTTATGTGACAGTGTAATAAAAGATTCAAACCTGAAGTACATACGCCATCTTTACACAATGATAGAAACAAATACTGGAAAAATTCATTACATTGATATTGAAGGGATTGTCACAAAATTCTGTTGGACTTGTTGTATGGCACAAGTCTGTAATGTCTGCTTATATGGATAAAAATGCAGAAAAATATCTGTTACAAACAGTTTAATCTAATATATAAAGAAGAAAGTTTATGTGTCTCTCTGTTTATGCACTCAGCCCCCAGAAGAACTAGAGACAACAACCTTTGCATGAACATTCCCTTCACCCAGGGGAAGAATATAGGATATGTGTAAACTTGCTGGGGTCAACCAAAATTGGGGTGGGCAGATTTGAATTTCTCAAAATCCCCATAGACTTAACATTAATGGTTGAAAGTTATTCAAAATAACTCTTGCACTAATAAATTTTAAAATGGAATACATCAAACTAAACTAATATCTGATTTCGCATGATTAAACATTAACAGTGAAAGTTATTCAAAATAACTGTTGCCACCATTAAATTTAAAATAATGAATGCATCAAACTAATTTCTTTCTGTTTTCACAAGATAAACTCATTGTTCAGTTTGCTGGATCAAGAGCATGAGTGTCCTTGGATATTGAAGTAGTTCTAATTAAGCACAAGCAGAACATGATATACGAAAACTAAATTCATATCAAAAGTTAAAATCATTAATTTAATTTGAAAAATATGCAAAAGCTAATAAAAGCATATATATATAATA
Source organism: Ryuthela nishihirai (assembly GCA_038380435.1). NCBI lineage: Eukaryota > Metazoa > Arthropoda > Arachnida > Araneae > Heptathelidae > Ryuthela > Ryuthela nishihirai. Next base: position 20,429,238 of record JAWZYU010000010.1, read on the forward strand.
ATAAATGTTTTGAATATTATGTTGAGTAATAAATAATTTTGTTTGATAATAATAATTTTGTTGTACCTTTACATTTTTTATCCATCTCAGACCATAGTTAATTTTCTTTTGCTATAAAGTTACATATGCCTGGAAAATTGTATCTGAGGAACTCTTGTGGGTACAAATGATTTCAAAAGTTTGATTATCTGAGCGAGAAAATTCCGGTTTTTGGTTTAGAAACTTCTGACGTGGGGAAGATAATGGGTGCCTCAAACTATGTCCATTTCTTTTCTCCCCTAAAAGAGAGGGAGAGGTTGGGTTGGGTTGTTTTACCTCTGAGTGGCATTTTTTTGCATACAATGGGCTAAATGGCCAGGTCAAAAGGACCCCAAAGGTTCAGAGAAGGTTGGGGGAGGGGACCCATTGGAACAGCTGTTGGGAGACAAATGGTAACCCCCCGTCAAGGCCATTCAGTGTGTTCTTTAACGTGTGCACAGAGTATGGCTCTCCCGCTCACGGTGCCACATCTTAACATCCATCCAATGGACGGCGGCCTATCCAAGCCAATAGGTGTCCCCTACTGACTGTGAGCAGGGTGGGGAGTTTTATGGAGATAAATCTCAATGCTGACCCAGCTGGGACTTGAACCTGGGAACTACGGATTACATCTGGTGCACTACTGACTGAGCCACCCCTGCCCCCCGGAGACCAAGTGCAATGATATTTATTTCAAATGAAAGTTTGTGATGCATGGGGAGTACTATCTACTCTACATTTTAGAAAGTTTCAGACCCGAACAATGCTAGGTAAATCTGCTATTAGATAATAAAATGTAATATCCCCCACTAAAGTGCTTTTGAATGATATTAAACAAATTGCTCCAAGTAACAGTTAGTGATAAGGCACCAGTTGCCATCAGATCAACATCACTTCTACTAACCATTAGTATTCACCAAATATTCTCTTCCTCGTACTCACAATTTAATTTAAATAGTGACATTTGTTTCATTCATTGATGTTTAAATTTTTTTTCTCTTTCTCAAGTGCTCTCAATTTAATGGAAACAAAGTCTAAAGTTCTGCCCGTGCTTCTAAACTGATCGATGTTTAAAAAAATCTGGAATCCTTAATTGTTTTAAAATTCAGTATGAAAATTAAAACAGATTTGGAAATAAATTACCTGTTATTGTGTTCATTATATTTATGAACTCTATTAAATCTCTTAAAGCAGCATGTTCATTTTGGCAAACTGAATATATTAGAAGTTTTTTTATGCAATATGAATGTTTCAGAATGAAATGTGCTCTGAATTGTTGCTGTAACAATTTGTTTGTTTATAGATCGGAAAAAAATTCCTCTTTACCATTCAAAGAAATGCTCTTTGTTCAGCAAATAAGTAATTTTTGTGTTGCCTCTACATTTTATTTTATACATATATTCATTCATTGTTAATCTCCACAAATTTTTTGGTTCTGGGGGCATCATTTTATTCAGTCCAGAAGAGGCAGTGTGGCTAGTTATAAATGATGTACAATAAATGCAGACTCCAAGTAAATAACACTGCTTTCATTAGTTTGAGTGTGCAGATGCTACCTTTAGTCTGTATTTTTATATTGCTTGTGGATTTTCAAATTTTTTTTGATTTATGGCTATGTCTTTGATAAATATTTTCACTAAGGAAGTCATACTCCTTTTGCTCCTGGAGATTTTATTTTATATTATCGTTTTTAGAGAATTGAATAATAAGAATTTTTCTATTTGTCCAATTAAGAAATACTGATCTTGTCTTAAATTGAACATTTTGAGAATGAGAATTTCATTGAATTTGATGGAAAACCAATGAGTGCTTTGCAAATAACATCCTTTCACTCTCTTATTTTTCTTGGGAAGTGGTGGTAAAAAGTGAACAAACTTGCATTTGTTCATTAATGTAGAGTAGAAAATTTTAAAGCATCTACCAGAAGGTTGGATCATTTTGTAAACATTCCAATATATATATGTATTGGGGGGAAGAAACATAATTAGGACAACTTTCCTGACAAATTTCTTAATTTCATTACACTCAATGTGAGCTCCTGTCTGTGGTAAGGGGACCACTCTGTGAAGGTTCCTCTGGTTTGGGTACCTTCACAGGATCATGAATGCTTGCCTGCATGTTTGCTGTGTGTGGTGACCCGTGTTCCTGGAAAGGAAGATCCTGGTAGTTTCTCAGGGGTCCTCATCTCTCCTAAGCTCATGACTAGTAAGGTCCCCTCTGGCATAGAGGGGCTGGACAGTGCTTTCAAGGACTGCTGCTACACACTGCTTTGGCCTCTGCTTCAGGTAAGTGGGATATCCTGGGGTGATCTCCTCAAAATCAATCCACTGGTGAGCTGGACCTTCTAGGGCCAACTGTGCAGCATGGTGAGTTCCTTACCACATCCTGTTACAGGTTCACGAGTTTCACCACACATTTTTATGCTTTGTAGTTAACTTTATTTTGCGAGACCAATTTGGTTATTCACACTCTTTGCTATTTTTTTGCTATTCATTTTGTGAGGACAGTTTATTTTCTCACACTTCTCTTTTTTTCTTTTGTTTATTTGTGAGAGCTTGGCTCCTTGTCTGTGTGAATATAGTGCCTCTGCAGCCCTGGCACCCAATCAGGTGTTCCCCATGTTGGGCTCCATGGTGGGTGGGGACCATGGCACTGAATTAAACTAAAACAAATGAGATCTATTCATGCATTAGATTCTGCCTCTTCCACAAAGAGGTTTCATCCTGAAGATCCATCCTTATTGTCCTCGTCTTCACCCTCATCCTCAATGTCTACTTCTGTTCCCCAATTCCTGACATCGATTCCACAGATAATCAGGTAATTAGGGACATGGCCCCTTTTTTTCATTAACAAAGCATTGGAAGGTCTCATGGGGGCATCAAAATCTGTCAAGTGCCTAAGATCTGGTGACTAGCTTGTGGAGACTGCATGCTCAAAGCATTCTGAGCTGCTCTTTAAGGTGACAGTGATTGATAGGGGTAGGTATCACTGTATCACCCCACAAATCTTTGAATTCCTCTTGAGATGTATCTCCGAATGGGGCCTCCTCAAAGTTTCTGAGGAGGTGATCCTCTTGGAGCTTTCCACCCAAGGAGTTAATAGCAGTCCACTGGGTTTCACAGCAATGTGATGGTAAGTTGGTACTCACTTTCAACACACAACATCTGACTACTGCCATCAAGGCAGTAGTCAAATGTGAGGTAGGGCTGTACATCCTAAACCCTCTGCATTATTTTCAATGCCAGAGGTATGGGTATGCTCACAACTTTCCAGGACAAACCAACCTATGCTCATTGTAGCAGCCAGGATCACCTTGATCCTTTACTGCACAGCAGAAAATGCAAGCTGCATAAATTATAGTGGCGACCATCTGGCATTCTCCCATGACTACCCATAGTGGGAAGAAGAAAGGGAGGTTCAATGCTTGAAAACAGTGAATAACATCTCTTGAAGCTCTCTCTCTTGCACCGCACACGCCACCAGGCAAGGTTTCCTATGCCAGTCAGTCATTGGGAAGCCCATCGTTTTAGTGACTTTGGTAACAGTGCAGATTGACATCAGTTTACCACCTACTGAATTTTTCTTGCCTGCAGTGAAGTGCTTCCTAATGCAGGAGTTGGTGTCAAGTTCAGCTCCAATTTCCACACCTGCTCCACAGCCTTCCACTTCCACCACTGGAAGGCCTCCTTCTTTCAGTCCTCAGACAGCTAAACCTTCCAAGCTGAAGGAGCCCCCACTGGGGTCAAAGAAGAAACTTCAAATCCCTCCACAAAAGGGGGTCACCAATCCATGTCCCTTAGATGATTCCGAGGACATGGATACAGACCACCCCTATTCATAAAACCATCCACTGCTGTGGTTAAATTGAATAGGATTTTTTTGTCTGCCCACTCTTCTGAGAGGGCCACACTCCTACAATGGAACTGCCATGGATTCCAAAGAAATATTGACAACATCAAGATCCTCTTTTCATGCATGAGCCCATTTGCATGTGCCTGCAGGAGACATACATGTATCCAGTCATAGATCTAATGATCCAGCACTTTTCACTAGTTTGCCAGGACCAGGATTGCCATCCTCATCAAGCTACAGCTTGGGGTTAACATTATTCCAGTTGTGGCAGAAATTAAGTTTCTCTTCTCTCATCTGCAACTAGAAATTGACTTTCTTACCACACCATACATCATCTCATGTCCAACTGCATTGGGCATTTAACATAATTAAGGCCCTATCCTCTTTCTCCTGGGAAATGGGCCAATGTTCCTTGCTTCACCTGTACTGTGCATTTGCCTGGTCGAAACTGGACTATGGATCCCAGGTGTACAATTCTATCTGGGATTCAGTGGTGAAGGTGCTGGACCCTCTCCACTATCAGGCCCTCTGTATTTGCATGGGAGGCCTTCTATGCCTCACTTCTAGTCTTTACAGTAAGACCTGCAAACCATCGTTATCTGTTTGCCATCAGCAGTTGTCCCTACATTATTATTCAAAATTAATTTATTAATTATTGAAAATTTTATTATTATTCAAAATTAATTTATTAAAATTCATTATTATTCAAAATTGCTATCTCTGATTTCAGTCCCAAATGGGAGATTCTTTACACCAATCATCAGACTGCCATTTGTATTTTCGATTTGCATGTTCAAGGCTACCTGAGAGACATCACCAATCTCAATGACATTGCACAATCGACAGCCAAGTCGCTTCCACATTGGTTCACTATTTTGTCTTCCTGTGATTTTTTTCCCCTTTACACCTGACTGTGTGTACCAGCAACTCTTTGCCAGCTACCATGTTGAGCACCCAGACTTCTTGCCTGTCTTCACAGATGGCTCGAAGTCAAGCACATCAGTGGGATTGGCCATGATTTGCTGTGATGTAATCATTGCAGACCAGATCCCATTGCAGTGTTCCATCTTCACTGCAGAGTTGCACGCTACCAACCTCATCTTGGGCTACATGGCAGCTAAGCATCATCATCAGGGTGTCCTCTACACTGACTCACTTAGCTCACTAAAGGCTTTGATCTCGGTGTGGCCTAGGCCTCATTCTGTTCAATATCCATCAGCAGCTCCATTGTCTGGCAGCCACCACCCCCATCATTCTCTTTTGTTGGGTGTCCAACCACATCGGCATCAGGGGCAATGACTTGGCAGATGCTGCTGCGAAGTCTGCCACACTCCTGTCAGGCTCTTTGCTGCTAATTTCATATTTGGATTTCCAGCAGCATTTTACCATTGAGCTCTGGACGTAGTGGAAGGGATCTTGGCCAGAACAGCTTATAAACAAGTTTTTTGAGATCAAACGTATTATCAAACCATGGCAGTTATGTTTTCACAGGAATCGCAAGGAGGAAGTTATATTTGCTCTGCTCCACTTAGGCCATTCATTTCTTACTTATTTGTTCTTCTATGGATATATGATGAACCTAAGTGTGAGTTTGTGACACCATTTTATCCATTAAACATATTTTAATTGGATGCCCATGTTTTAACTTTGAACAGCATCTATATCTTAGCTTCCATGATTTTATGTCCAAGCCTCATGCACTCGGATATCTTTTATCTGATCATTGCTTTTTATACCTTGTTTTTTCCTTTTTATGGTAATTTGGATATTTTAATAAACTTGATATTATGTTATTGTTGTTTTTCATCTGGGTAGATTTTATTTTGTGTTGTTATTATATACACTAGTTCTTTGTGTTTTTAAACCAATGTGTTTTTAAACCCTAAACAACCAAACCCCACCCTTTCCTCATGTATCCTATTTTTTTTAATATTCTTTCAGAACCCAGCACAAACAATGAGAAGATGCTTTAAATTTTACTGTTCTAAGCATTATTTTGTAAATGCAAGCTTGTTCATGCAAAATCGGTCTGTTTATAGCAAAACACATCTCTTTGAAGATGCCACTAAAATGGCACCATAACCACCTTCTGTGTCATTTGCAATCACAGCATGTTTTTCTTATACAAGTATTCAATTTTGTGCTGTATTCTGAATTGTTGATATGGATGAAAAACTTCAGTTATGTTTGCTAGGCATCAACTTTTTTTAACCCTACCAGGATCCCACCTGAAAAACAGATTTACATCCAGAGGTCCAGCAATTTTTTAATTATGATCAGCCAAAAATAATTAACTTTAGAACTTTTTTTTACCAAATAACTAATGAAAGGAATTATGGCATGTTATATGCCAAATTAATTGATATTTAATTCTGGATTTTCTGAAAATAAAATATTTTACACAAATGTCTACTAGTTTTATTTTAATAGAGCTTTTTTAGAGTCATGTAGTAAAAAAATGGATTTGGCAATGGAAATAAAAATTTATTAAAGAACAACTAATAAATAGAAATAATAATAATGCCCATGAATAGAAAAATTACTTATTTCTGAATAACACAAAAAATATATATATTACTTAAAGCTAGAAAATTACTCCTGTTTCGTAATTTTTTTCTTGGTACCATACTTTGAGAAAAGTCTAGGCTATCGCATCCTAGGTTTTCCCCCTTACCTTAGGCCTTTGGGCACACTGTTTATAATTCTATTCACCTATCTGCAGCTATGCATACGAGCAACATGGCCAAACCAACTCAGTCTCTCTTTGCACAATATGCTGCTCAAAGGAGGTTTCTGACTCCTTTTTCTAATTTCATTACTGAAGAAGTCAAACCACCAAATGGCCAAATCTGTGTAAACATCTAGCATCAAAGGCATCAGGTTTCCTGTTATTCTGCTTACAAAGGATCAATGTTTCACTACCATAACCTTAGAAAGAACCAAACTCTTACTAGCTGAATTTTAGTCTTTAGGTGTATATGCCTATTTTTCTACACTCTCCAAGATTCTTAAAAGTCCCAGCAGCAATCCCTATTTTTCTGTTTATCTCATACTGCACATCACCACTCTCTGTTGCATAGCTCCCAAGATAATTAAATTGAAACGCTTGGTCAAGAATGCAGCTGTTCAAAACAACTGATGCACCATCTGCTTGACCAATTTTCATCAATTTAGTTTTTTCTCTGTTTATCACCATACCTACTCTTCTACCAGTCTCATCAGCAGCTAAAAGGAAAGAGTTCATTTCATCAACAGTTCAAAGGAAAGAGTTCATTTCATCAACAGTTCAAAGGAAAGAGTTCATCTCATCAACATCATTTGCCAAAAGGGCCAAATCATCATCATAATCTAAACCAGTAATTTTGTAATCTTTAAACCATTTAAGGCCAAAATCTTTTCCTTGCAAAGAATTCCACATAACATAATCAATAACCAAACTAAAAGGAAAAGGAGACAAAATGCACTCTTGTTGAACTGCACTAGCAATGCTGAACTAATTGCTACAAGCTTTACTAACTCACACACATGATTCAGTGTTGTTATAGCGAGCTTTCATTATGCTAACTTGTCAGGCATTCCTTATGATGTAATGAGCAACCACAAATTATGTCAATCTGCAGAATCAAAAGCCTCTTTAAAAGCTATCAACTACAGGTTTCTGAAACTAAGCATTTCTCAGGAATCAGTGAAAATATTTGATCTATGCATTCCCTACCACTTCTAAATCCATATTGTTCATTGCACAGTTAGTTCTTCATCAACTAAATTCTATTATGCACAATAATGCAAACTACATTATTCAGGACAGAAAGTAGATGAATTCTCCTATAGTTATCACAAGAGCTGTGATCACCCTTTTTAAAACTAAGGATGATAATAGCTCTAGTAAAATCCTTAGGAACAACACCTTTATCATAAAAAAAAAACCAAAATTTCATTCACCAATGTGACAACACAAACTTTCCCAGTTCTAAGCATTTCAGTAGTCATTTCATCTCCCCCTGGGGATTTGTGCAGTTTTAATTTAGAGATAGCCGAAGTAACTTCAGAATGTGATATGGGTCAACATTAAAGCCAGAAATGCATATATACTCATTGCAACAATGGGAGTAGAACTAACCTCATTGGCTAGAACATCTCTGAAATTCTCAGCCCACCTAGCCATAACAGAATCCTTATACTTTCAACAGCCTTACCATGTTTAGCCCTCAATCTCTATGCATCTGTCTGTTTCTTCCCACACAAAATATTATGTATCTGGTACAGCTCTCTGCTATTATACTGTATAACTGTTCCTCTGCCCAAAGGTCAGAGTCAATACCAACTTTAGCACTGAAGTCTACTAGAACAGGAGAAATATATCCTTGACAGAATTCAAAATATCCTGAAATTGTCTGTAAAACCTGTCTTTTTCATCTTTATCAGAATCCTCTATTGGGGCATAACAACAGATAACATTCTTTAATCTTAGTGTTAAATTCAGCTATAAGAAATCTTTTATTAATGCAATCATATCCTAGAAGAGCATCATTGGAGTGCCTGCTGAGAAGCAAACCTGCACCTTGGAGATGCTTTCCATCCTCCTCCCTGAAAAGAGAAATTTAAAATTATTTTTAAGTATCTAATCTTTACTTGTCCATCTGGCAACCCATAATATATAGGTTATAATGTTGGAATTCCTGTGTGAGGACATCAAGAGAATAATCTATATGCAATATCATCGTGGCCGAGTGGTTACCACGCTTGGCCACTGATCTAAGGAATCTGGGTTCGAGCCCCAGGTAAGGCATGGATGTGTGTGTCGTTTTTCTGCTGAGGTCCTGCCATCCTCTCAGACCTTCTACTATGGCATATAAACTGACAGGCTCCTGTCAGACCTCTGTGGCAATAGCTGTTTGAGGGGGTATTTATTTTTATTTATTTAATGTCATCACATTCCATGTGCCTTCAGTGAGAAAATGATTAGTAGGATTTTTAAAGAAACTAGGTTTATTGAGAGAGGTAGGGCCCCCTTTATTGTAGGCATGGAACAAAGACCCATTCCCCATCCCTAGTCTGAAGTCACCCATGTTGGTTGAACTTCAGGCACCACCTTTTCAAGAACCAGAGTCTAGATGACCTGCCTGAGACACAATACTCCATTGTAGGATTGGTGATTCCCAACTAGCTTAAGTAAGGGTTCAGGTAGCTATGATGGCCCCTGATCAGGATTATCCACCAAGTTAATATAAAGTATCCTGTTCCCCTGTTCCCTTAGCAACCATAGCAACCATAGTATATTTCCCTTAGCAACCATGTTTGACTATGGGCTGCAACCCATAGTCAAACAAAAAACAGCAACAGATTTTTCCTCAACAGAGGCCCACCACTGCAACAAGTCACTGCAGTAAGTCCAGGATTCATAATCAAGCTCAAAGCCATAAACCAATCCACTGGATATAAAGGTCAGCACCAGTACCCTGTGAAGTTGACCGCTCCTCAGCAAGGCAGAAAAAAAAAAGAAAAAGTGGCTATAGATGATCAGATCACTATGCCAAACTGATCTGACACCCTTCCAGAAGAAAGTATCTCTTTTGAAAGGTATTAATGAATTGCACTGTGAGAAGGCCAGGTTGGACATTAGATGCTAGGCTTGGCCAATTCTGTACATTATCACCGGGGATTGGCGCACAGCTTTCCTTCCAATGTATGCCTAGCTACCATTTACAGATTATGAAGTATCAGAATAACTACCAAGGGGAAAAACTTATCAGAAAAAAAAATTTGTCTGTAACTAGAAAAAGCATGTATTAAAAACACAATATTTAAAAAATATTTTTAAATGATTTTCTTTGCAAGAACTAAAAAAAAATTTAAAAATTGTTAATTTTGACATTGTTGTTTTATATGAGTATTTCATTATTTTTAATTCTAAACAGTTCTAACGAAATATCATTACTCTAGGAATATATGAAGAGTATCAATTGCCGTATTATGATACGGTGCCTTCTGATCCAAGCATTGAAGAAATGAAAAAAGTAATTTGCTTTGAGAAACAGAGACCTCCTCTACCAAATAGGTGGCAGTCGTGTGAGGTAAAATATTTGATATATATATATATTGTAGAATTTGTGGTTATAATTAATGTAATCATGGATGCTTATGAAAGGTAGTAGTTCATAGGATAATTGAATGGGAACCATAATACAGGCAAATGTCAGTATAACAAACTTCAATATAATGAAATAGTCAGTGTAATTTTTTTTCCAACCCCAGCCAATTTACTATGTATCTCTGTATAAAAATGTTTCATTTTAATGAATGCCAATATAACCAAAATATCAGTTTAATGAAGTAAAAATTTATCCTGATGCAAAAAAAATATGACCAGTATAAGAAAATCCCTAACAATATGTACAACATACATTTTAGCATTTGGCAATGCTGCAATAATATAAATGTTATCAAATTGGTAATCACAGTGCTATAAATCATGTGCTATTGGATATTGCCAAGCACCAATTTTTGCTGATCTCACTGCATGTCATAGATGCTCTCTATATGTGGCAGCTTAATGCTTTAAATCCCTGTTGCCTAACATTTTCTTAACATAAAAGGGGTTTTCAAACTTGGAGATCTATGTGATTCTGATTATATTGCATTTTAAGTAATGTCAGTGAAAAAGTTCTTTCCAATTGGTTCCAATACACATTTTTATCATTCATTAAATTTTAGTTATTATTATTATTGTCTTAACTCTTAACATGCTGGCTTTGTAGGGTAAAATTCACTCTGGTGTCTAGGTTAATTTTGAAATGTTGTTAAGAGTAGAAAAGTATAACTTTGAAACTTTATCCTGAAATAACTAATAGACATAATTGGTGATGTCTTATACTAAAGAGTATTTAAATGGGAATTTTTGGAAAGTAAAATATTTGAGAAAAAAACAGCAAACATAATAATTTTAATAGCACTTTTTTGAAACAATATAGTGAAAAAAAGAGTAATTTTGATGCATTTGAACCTCATTCTGAAATAACTAGTGAACAGAATGTGACAAATATTATCTTAAATGATGGAATATTTAATTCTATGTAACAATATATAAATAGATTTCTTTCTGAAACATTTTAATGAAATTAAAAACAATTTAAAAATCAGAAATAAAGTAAAAATTGCAGCACTTCGTGTATCCATTCTTAAGAAATGATGCATGAATCTTCCATTTAAAAACATCCATTTTACCAAATTTCCAAGATAATCACAGCTACACTGTATATTCAGTACATTATCACTATCATACTGTATTTAGAGAAAAGGTGATTTTGAGGTAATTCCAAGAGATTAAGAAAAAGTCAAATGGCAACAGTGCAAAGTATATTTTGCATAAAACTTTAGTTTGGAAACATTACCAGAAAGAAGAATACAACTTAAAAATCTGGTGATGAAGCACAAATATAATAATAAAGGAGGCCACAAATAATGGCTGCCAAAGCAGTGTAATATTCCCCCCCCCCCTTTTTTTTTTCAACTTTACACAACATCTAAATAATCAGGTGTCTTTTTTATTGTCAAATTCGTAAATTTTCAGGATTAATTTAAAAAATACTTTAAAAACACAATTTCTATGGGTAAAAAGAGGGAAACTTGGAGCATATTACATTCTCTTGGGAACTATAGTTCCCACTCGATATGAAACTGAATTTGGCTCTGCAAACTATAATGTCTTCCAGCATTTTCAGAATAAAGTTTGTTAATTAGTTTCATTTTGTTATTAGCATGCCAATATGTGATGAAGCCTTTGCTGTTTCACAGTGACACAGAAAGATATTCTGGATAATGTGTTGGGGAGTTGTGAAATTGTTTAAGAATTCACAGAGAGATGCTTGTTAAACAGACAGATGAAAAAAATCTGGCTTTTTCAATAAACTGTAATACATGGTGCATTTATTTAATAATGATTATTTTGTAATATATAACTATCATAGCACTTTTCTCATTGCATTTCAGCATAACGAATATATTTTGGTCACCCACTCCATTTCACTATACTGATATTTCAATGTACTAGTAAAGCTATAAGCAGTAAAATTTTATTATTTATTCTACTAGTGTTTTATAAGTATGAAATTAGACTGCTCACAAAAATTAGGGGATATTTCAAAATGAATATGAAGCGATAAAAAAAAGAAGCATTTGATTTTTTTATTATTATTAAACAAGATCATCAGAAAAGCAAACGACAAGTCAAAGAAAGTTGTTCGATTATGCAAATGAGATGCAAAACCAACTTTTATGTCATTGGTGAAAATGCACTATACAAAAGGCTGAAAGTACTGGAGTATCTGCACGTTCCCTGATCTTGAAAGTGCGCATCCTGCAATTTCCCAGCCCTTGCAATGCCCCTGCAACACGATTTGCTCGAATGTAAAGCCTGGAGAGACATAGGACGTCTTGAAGCTGGTCAAACACAGACGACAGTGACAACAGGACTTGGAACATCCCAAAGCATGATTAGCAGACTGTGGAATCGCTTTCAAGAGACGGGCACAGTATGAAGAAGACGAGGGCAGAGTCGCCCATCTGCCACAACAGCAAGAGATGACCGCTACTTGACCTTATTGGCAAGAAGGAACAGACGCAGCAATGCAACAGAGCTGCGGGGACAGTTTCTTGCTGCCACTAGATAACAGATATGCACCCAGACCATACGAAATTGGCTCCATCATGTTGGACTGCATGCCCGGTGATCAATGGTATGCATTCCGTTATCTGCCGAACACTGTAGAACCCATAGAAGGTGGGCTGATGAGCATCGTTATTGGACCTGTGATGAGTGGTCAACTGTCCTCTTCTCTGATGAGTCACAGTTCAGTCTGCAGCCTGACAATCATCGTGTCCTGATCTGGCATGAATCAGGAACACAGGAGAATCCACATTTCATGCGAGAAAGGGACTCCGGTGGTGGTGGTGGAATCATGGTGTGGGCTGGCATCAGCATTGATAGTCGTACCAACCTCCACATCATCAGAAATGGATCGCTGACTGCTGTCAGATATCGAGATGAGGTCCTGCACCCTATAGTGGTACCCTATGCTGGAGCAGTTGGAAACAACTTTCTTTTCATGGACGATAATGCAAGGCCCCACCGTGCGCATCTGGTCAACAATATGCTTCAGGAGGTAGGAATCGAACGCATGGACTGGCCTTCACATTCTCCAGACCTGAATCCCATGGAACATGCTTGGGATGCACTAGGAAGACGTCTGGCAAACCGTCCAATGCCTCCCACAACACTTCTTGAGCTGGAAGTTGCCCTGGAGCAAGAGTGGCAGAGGATCCCACAAGAACTGCTGGACATTCTGTTCCTATCCATGCCCCATCGCTGTCAATGTGTTTTGGCAGTCTTGGGTGACCAATACACCCTACTGAACAGTCAATGTGTGCCACTCTCGTCCAGTTTGACATGCTTCTGTTCACCCCCACCAATATGTCATTTGCTACTCAATCACGACAATTGAGTTTGCATCTCATTTGCATAATCAAACAACTTTCTTTGACTTGTCGTTTGCTTTTCTGATGTTCTTGTTTAATAAAAACAATTCAAATGCTTCTTTTTTTATTGCTTCATATTCATTTTGAAATATCCCCTAATTTTTGTGAACAGTGTATTAAAGTGGAAATAACCTGCCTAAAAGTTTTTTTTTTTTTAATATGAGTATCTTTTCTCATGATTATTTATAGTTCTTAAGATTATAGTTAATTTTTATTGTGCGTGGATGTCCATGTTGTCTTTCTGCTGAGGTCCTGCCATCCTCTCAGATCTTCTACTGTGTTATATAAACTGACAGGCTCCTGTCAGACCTCTGTGGCAAGCAGCTGCTTGAGGAGGTATTTATTTTATTTATTTATGCATATTTTGATCACAAATTTATTGCTTTCTCACTTTAAGACATAAAGCAAGAAAGGAAAGGTATTAATGGGTTGCAGTAGTCCTAACAATCAGTAAGTATTTACTGTAGTACTACTGCAACCCATTAGTACCTACACCACAGGAAGAATATTGAGAAGATTTGAATTATGGAAATCAGTTATCATTGTGCAACTTGCAGATCTTGATACCAAGTGCAATATTCAGTGGTGTCAGAATTGCAAAAGTTCCATGTATGTAGACAGATGGGTTTGCACTTCGTGCTCTTTTGGCAAAATTTAAAATATATTTTCTGATCTATCTCACTCTATAAAAAGCACAACTACTATCAGGATTTTATGCCATTAAAATGTCAACAATAATTGCCTTAACCCTTTGCACTCGAAGGTTTTTTCGCTATAGGGAAGTAGCAACTCAAAGGTTTTTTGCTGAAAAGTTGATGAATTTTTTACAACTAAAATAAAAATAAATCTTACATAAACAACATAAAATCAAACTCATCTTCACTGCTACAAATTTCATCATTTGGCTCCATTTTTATAACCACTACCCACACAACCACAATTTCCACATAATATCCATAAGATATCTAAGATGGCCCATGGATATCTACTGGTCATTTTAGATATATTATGGATATTATGTGGATATTGCAGTTGTGTGGGTAAAAGCAGACCAAGTTTAACACCCAAAAATCTGAGAAAAGGGTAGTAAAGACAAAGAAATAGCGCTATTTGGACTAGTCCATTTCAAATCTGAGCCATTCTGGGCATTAAAGGGTAAAAATAATAATTTTAATTAAACACAATACTGTACTATGAAGTGCACATATACAATAGATTTACACATCTAAAATGTAAAGAGTAAAGATATCTGTTTATAAAACAGTTATTGTTGCCTCTTGAGTGTAAAGGATCTCTGTTTATAAACCAGTTATATTGTCGCCTCTCAGTTACCATTCGAGTTGTTGCATCAAACCAAGTGGTGACTGAGAGTCACCTCTTGAGTGCAAAGGGTTAATATCTGCAATATGCACAAAAATATTAGCAACATTTATGCAGCATAACATACCAAACAACTTCAACAATGAAAGTATGATATTAATTTTCAGTGTTAAAATGGCAATAAAAAGATTCTTAGCAGGTTATAGGTATGATGCAATAGACTCAAAAATTATTGATCAGATGAAGTAACCAATGGAAAATGATGTCATATTATGAAGAAGCTTTAGTGTAATTGTAACATCAATCGAGTTACCGTGTCAACTTTTTCTGGAGCAAGAAGGAGAGTATGGTTGATGCAGGCATAGAGTAGAGTTTTTCTTTTATTCATTTATTAACATAAATTTTTGTTACTGCTTATATACCATTATTTATTCAAGAATAGGGTATTGATGACAAATAGTTATGCTAAGACTATACCACTTACTTATCCAATTTAGGCTATTAAAATGCTACTACAATTATAATTGGCATCATATTATGTAGTTCCCAGGTTCGAGTCCCAGCTGGGTCAGCGTTGAGATTTATCTCCGCAAAATTCCCCGCCCTGCCCACTGTCAGTAGGGGACACCGATGGGCTTGGAAAGGCTGCTGTCCGTCGGATGGGACGTTAAGCCGTGGCCCTGTGTGCGGGAGAGCCATACCCTGTGCAGGTTAAAGAACACGTTGGATGGCCTTGACGGGAGGCTACCATCTGTCTCCCAACAGCTGTTCCAGTGGGTCCCCTCCCCCAACCTTCTCTGAGCCTTCGAGGTCCATGTGATCTGGCCATTTAGCCCATGGTGTGCAAAAAAGTGCCGCTCAGAGGTAAAACAACCCAACCCAAGGCATCATATTATGCCATGTGTTGTGTACAGCCTTAAAAGTACCATACATTTCATGCTTTGATCAGCTCATCTTCAGGTGGTTTTGCATATAAGGTATGTGTGTTTATATAAGCAATGGAATCAACATAGCACTGGAAAGGTTATATACATACTAGTTAAACCCACACCAAAAGTTTGGTGTGAAATGTATGCCCATTGATGAATTCCTTCACAGTTTACCACCATTAACATACTACTCCATTTACAATTATATCTCGCCAAATATATATCCATTGATAACTTCATTCACAGCTTTCCACCATACTACTCACAACGTACTACTCCATTCATATGGTAGGTGATGGCAGCACCTCCAGAATTTTTGGACACTTTTCGAGGGATCATTCCCCACCTAGAGCAATTAAGATACTGCAATGGATATTTTAGCTAAATTCGAACCGTAAAATAAGTTTTTTTTTTAAAACTATTTAATTGCATCTGATAGTGATTCAGATCAGTTGTGACTTTTCTCAGATTCTGAAGAGGGATATCAGTTCTTTAAGAATTATGTATATATTGCTTCTGAAATGTATACTGCAATTTGAAAGAATAATTGTTTGGAATAACTGAAAATTAAATCATTAGGCATATGTGACTTACAATGGTAGCTATTTTAGGAGGCATCTGATTAGGACATTATAACAGAAAATTTAATTTTTTAATGATAGGACTAAATTTAGTATTGTTTTGATTAAACTGAAGTAATTTGGTAACTAACATTAATATTTTGCAATTTTTAAGTCAAGTTTTCGCCATTGTGGTAAAGTGCAACTTTTCCATAATAGTCAGTATCTAATGCAAAGTAATCTAGAAAGGTTCAATCTCAATTTCAGTAGTTAAAAATAATTTATATTTGTTGTAAAATATTTTAATTTAACTTATTCAAAACTCTTTATCTCTTTTTGGTTATTTATTTTCAATTTTTATTTGAATTATATTGTATTTTAAAGCAAAATAAATTTTATAACACTACTACCTTAGAGTTTGCTGATTTGGAAAAAAAATATACATTGTACATTGTTTGCATAAATGACCATATAGTTTTGAAAAAAATAAATGAGATGAGAAATATTATGATTTATATATATATTCATCATCATCCTCAAGCAGCCATGGGCTACGGAGGTCCAACCAGATCATGCAATTTAGTTCTCCAAGCATATCTGTCCTGAGCTACATCTGCTGCATCTGGCCACTGCACACCATTTCTCACAAGGTCAGACTTGACATTGTCTGCCTACCACATCCTAGTGTAACGCTCCAAAGAATTAAATACTTTTAAAGTTTGGACCCATTATCTGATCCAATAATTATTTAAGCTCCGGATAGCTGAGTCGGGCACCAGGCAATAATTAACAAATTGCCAAAAATAATGTTTAATTAGGGTTCGAAATACCAGCGAGCTTTAATGAGTAAGAATTCAAAAATATTAAATGATTGTCAAAATTTAACGTTAATTCTAATCAAAACAATTAATGTTGCTCAAGAGAAAAAATTAGTAAAGATTCAAAAAGTTGCTGTAACAAACAAATTTATTTCCAAAAACACTTACCAAAACTTCAATGAAGAAGATACTACATCATTTCTACAAACTCTTCAACAAAACTACACTCTTTCTCAACTAACTCAAAACTGTGCTGCTCTCTCAACTTTTGCTGTGACTGTGACTAACATGTCACCAGGTTATAACAAGAGGTTACAAAGCTGGCACGTGTCATGTTGCACGCCGGGAAAGACATTTGCATAAATTGACGAATGGTGAAAGATATGATGCAAGAGTGGGCGTGTCCTTGTACACGCGCTTTACCGGGTGACAATCGAAAGTTCGGAGTTGCGCATGCGCAACTCCTATGCTCTTGGAAACAAGCGCTGTGATGCCAAAAACGAAATAAAAATCCCCAAAATGATAAATATAACGTAAATTAAGCAAAACTGGTTAAGGTAAAATAAAAGTGAATGAGGGGGCATCACATTAGGTCTCTCCCTCTTTCTGAGGCCTTTAGGCACACTGTTCATAACCCTATTCACTAATCAATAATTATCCATATGGGCAACATGGCCAAACCAATAGTCTCTTTCTGCACAATATGCTGCTTAAAGGAGGTTCCTGACTCCTTTGCCTACCTCATCATTAGTTAAAAGTTGAACCACATAATGCCCAAGATACTGCATAAGCATCTAGAATCGAAAGCATCTAGTTTCCTGTTATCTTGTTTACAAAGCGTCCAAGTTTCACTATCATAACTAATCCTAGAAAGAACCAAACTATTATAAAGTCTAATTTTAGGCTTTAGGTGTATATGCCTATTTCTCCACACTCTCCATGGATTCATAAAAGTCTCAGAGGCAATCCCTATTCACCTGTTAATCCCATGCCACACATCACCAATATCTGTTACATAACTCCCAAGATAATCAAACTGAGACACTTGCTCAAGGGTTCAGAGCGACTGAAGCACCAACTGCTTCACCAATTTTCATCACTTTAGTTTTATCTCTGTTTATCATGAAACCAACTCTATTACCAGTATAATATCATCAACAGCCCTAATGAAAGAATTATTCTCATAAACATCATTTGCCAGAAGGGCTAAATCATCAGCATAATCTAAATCAGAAATTTTCATATCTCCAGACCATTTAAGGCTAAAATCGTTCCCTTTACAGTGAATTTCACATAACATAATAAAATACTTCAGAAAATGCAGAAAAATTAAAAAAAATCTGCAGAATTTAAAGTTAAAAAATTACTGTAAAACCTTTCAAGTTTCTTAAATAAACTTTTATAAGCATTTTTTATCTCTTATTTTTTTAATTTTCATAATTTTCTTAACCCCAATTAAATATTCTTTCTTTTGGTATGTAACATATATATATTTTTGTCTATTGATTACTTTTTTTAAAAAAAATTCTAAAGTTAATTTTTTTATTTGACTGGTCACAGCTGGTGAAAAACCTGGACTTTTCTCAAAGTATAGTACTGAGAATAAAAGTGGCAGAATAATTTTCATAATTTAAGTAAAACATTTTTTTTTTGTTATTCAGAAATAAGTGGCCTTTCTATTCATATGCAGTATAGTTAGTTTTTTTTTTAATTTTTAATTTGTATTGC
Organism: Ryuthela nishihirai; assembly: GCA_038380435.1. Lineage (NCBI taxonomy): Eukaryota > Metazoa > Arthropoda > Arachnida > Araneae > Heptathelidae > Ryuthela > Ryuthela nishihirai. Next base: position 20,447,997 of record JAWZYU010000010.1, read on the forward strand.
CAGATTTTTTTAATACATGCCTCTGTAAAGCCCTATTAAAGCAAAATTAGTCATTTTTTGTAAATATTTTAATAAAAACCAAAATTAATTTTTGAGTAATTTGGCATACAGCATTCCATAATTCCTTTCATTACTAAATTTCATTAAAAATTTTTTTTTTAAATCACTTTTTTTTTGACTGAATACAGTTGTAAAAAAAAGTCTGACCACAGGGTACAATTCAGATTTTCAGGCCTGGCATGGTAAAGGTTGAAGAATTAAAATAAATAGGGAAGGTGGAGGGCAAAATATAACCTCCCAAATATCTAAAATTGCAGTGTTTAAAGGAACTTGTTTGTCTTTTACTTTAAATAATTGATACCAAAGATTGAGATAATGCAAATCTATTTAATACATTTGCTCAATGTATTTTTATTTGGAAAAAATTCCCAAATAATAAATGTTGATCTAACATTATAAAAAATAATTTTACTCTTTAAATTTTTAATCAGTAGGGGAAGAAAAATTATAGTTGGTAGAAAGAAAACAGGGTGTGTGAAAGGTGTTATAATGCATCATTGCCAAAGATGCCTCATTCATCAGGGGGAAAAATTCATTAATCTTGTGGGATTAGCCACCAGGTGGATGATATGACCATATATGCAGAAGTTATAAATCCATTAAGAATTATATTATGTAATAGGAAATAGATTCCTCAGTAAAGGATAGTAAGAGAGCCCCAATGATAGCTTTATTCTAGTTGTATAACAAAATTTAATTAATAAGTTAGAGGGGAAGGTGACCACAAGCAACACCTCCTACAAGAGAAAGCTATCCACTAGCTCCATGATATCACACTATGTAGACCCACATTGTCTCGTCAGTAGCACTTTGCTTGTCAGTAATAGCTGTATGATATTGATTCCTGCTGGATTTTTTTAAAGATATAACAAGCAAGTTACTTGAGTATTTTTTATTGTAATTGGTGATTGCATACATTGATAAGCATATTGTTGTTATTATTTAGGATGTTTAATCTTTACTCTGAAAATTTTGTGCTGAAACTGAACAATTAGTGTGTAACCGATTTCAGTACTTTTTTGTTGCCTATCTGATAGATTTTAAGCTTTTATTGGGAAAACTATTTTTGATCATAATAAAATTGAAATATTTATTACTTTAAATGTTCTGCTACAGTTAACAAATTTCACCACTTTAAATATATTTTGGTCATTTTTAACTTTAAAAATTTTCGACTCAAAATAGATCATCAAAACTAAAGACAATTTATCATCCCATAAATGCCTTACCTAAAAATACATACACACATACACATGTGGATTATTCTCAAGTATGTACTTGCCACAAGATATCTTATAGGAATCTATTATTTTCTACTTAAAATTCCTGCACAAAGTAAGAACTGTAAATGACTACTAGTATTTGAGCTCAAGAAAGGCGAAACCTAACCAAAATTATTCAGAATAGTTTGTACCCAGTGAGAAAGCAAAAATTCCTCTATGAATTATCAGAACACATCTGAGAAATCATAAATGTACAATGTTTCTCATTGATGCATGGAGACAATATTGTAAATCATTTAACAATTACATTAGAACGTAAAAATAATATTCCAAATCGCTTTTGAAGGTAAGTCAATTATTACTTATAAATATGACACATAATCTACATTAATTTACACATACATTTAGCAAAATGATTTGATAATGAATTTGATCACACTAAAAGAAAACAATCACTGAAACAATAGCAAAAAAGAAGCATGAGGTGAGCACACAATATCAACTCAACTCTTTGACTCAGTTACTCTAAGAATCTGATGCTTCATTCATGGGCAAAAGTCAGACCAAATCAGTCACCTGCATGGGTCTAATTTTTACACCCCTTTACCCATGGCCCCCATCCATTTTTGTTAAAAGCAAAACACACAAACCCTCACAACCTTTCTAACCCCTCATATTGAAATATTGTGCACCTACATTCAATCTCGAAAAAGGGTTATTAAAATTTTTAACCCTTTTCCCTCCAGACCACAGAACCACATCCTCAACCATAGACTTTCTCTCCAAAATCCAAAATTTAAAAGACATCCCTGATCATGCCAAACTGCTTTCTTTTGATGTTGTCTCCCTGTACCTAACACTCCAGCCGACCAAGCAAAAACAATTTTGATCCAAACACTGATTTACTCTGGAAAGCTTAACCAAGTCCAAACTAACGAAATCTCCAAATTGCTTGACATTGTCATTGATAATAATTATTTTAAACATAACCATGTATAAGCAGCTCACCGGATGCCCCATGAGATCTCCTCTTTCAGGCCTGCTCACCGACGTTGTCCTGCGTAACCTCGAAAAGCACGTGATCGATTAGCAAGTTTGCAATCCTCTCTTTTGGGCCAGATTTGCAGATGATGTGTTTCTCATTTGGGAACACTTAAGTGCAGGAATTCGCCAAATTCTTCCAAGAGCTCAATTCATTTTACCTTACTATTTCATTCACGCAAGAGAGAGGGGTAGACAGAACCCTATTTTTTTTTCTGGACCTTAATATTTGGCAAACCAACCAAGGCACTCTACCAGCATTTTCTCAAAACCTGGTTTTCCCCCCCCATCCTTATTCCCTTTGATGCCTTTTCTCCCACATAGTTTAAAAGTGCCTCTTTCTACTCTGCATTCTATCGCGCTTTTCATGCCTATGATTCCCCAACCAACCTGCAAAATGGAATCAACTTTATCTTTGCCACCAGGCGCAATGCTGGTTATGGTAATACCTTTATCAACAGAATTCTTCACAAAGCTAAGCATAAATTTCACACTCACCCACCATCCACCTTCAACCACAGCATAACTTCACCTCCATTACCTTCTCCAATATTGCACCCCTTGTTAGCAACCTACTAAAACCATTTAACCTAAAAGTTCTTTTCAAAACACCACCGAATCAATTTAAAATTCTTAAGCATGATAGAGACCCCATTAACCAAGCTGACAAAGGCAGAATCTACTTCATTTCCCTAATCCCCTCTCTCTGTATCGGCTGCACTCTACACACCCTAAAACAAAGTATAGATGAGCCTAAACATGACATTAAAAACAAAATTACATGAACCGCTCTAGCTAAAATCGTTCTTGTTGGCAAGGTAGCCCCTCAGTTTGACTCCACATTCATTGTCTCCTCCCCCACTCCAAAACTCAAGTTACTTTCTGTGAAACTCTCGAAATTTTCGCCTTCAGAGACATGTTGCAACTTTTTTAACACACCACTTTCTCCTGCAACTTGATGCATCTTGTTACATGACTCCCCCTACCATTGGTCAACTGCCTGCACTCCTCATCCCCACTGCACAAGACTAAGCTGATATTTCAACTACCCAGCATTGCTTCTCTGAAGTTAATGTCTGGCATGTGTGAAAATGGCTCACTGTTCTTAGCCTCTCACTACTGACAAGAAATCTAAGTGCTACTGGCAAAGCACCGAACTTCTGTAATTCAGTGACTTTTGTGCCACTACAAGCATGCTGAAAATTCCTTCTGCTGCAAGACTCTCATCAGTGACATTATCTTCAAGAAAAAGGTATTCTTTTGCGTATCTTAACCTTTCACCAACAATCCACTTCCCCAAGGAACTGTACGATGCCCTGAAGATGACTGCTGTTTGCAGTCGAAAGCACCTGGTTCCTATAAGCATGCAACTAGCACATTGCAGTGCCCCATTTATACTTGTGTAAAAAAATTTAAACAGGAAAAGAAACATCCATTCTTATGACTTATGTTAAAAGTTTAAAAAGCATTACAGCTCTAGTAGAGCTATAAATAGCACAAAAGAGTGGGAAATGCAACCGATTGATAAATTAAGCACAGTATGGGAGAATAAGGGCATGAACTGAATCAGCGCTGCTTGATGCTGTTTATAGTGACCGAACATGCACATCTGACTCAAATAGATTTATTTTTAAACTTTATCATAATTTTTTCAAGTGGAATCAACAGGTAATAAAAATTTATATCCTAGATTTAAATGTTATTTTCGATATCTGATTAGAAACAGTTAAAAAAATTCAGATTTCTATTTGGAATGCTTTTTTTATAGCCTTGTACTATGGGAGCAAAACTTCGTCTTCATCCACTAGAATGGGAAAGATGAAAGCGATTCTTCAGGCTACAGTATGGAAAGGGTTAAAAATGGCAGTTTTTGATTAATTTTCAGGAGCATTTAAAATTTTAAGGAAAAATTTGTTGATAATAGTTTAAATCAAATTTGTGAGTGTAAATCAGGGGATTGCTTCAGCATAGAGTAACATTAACAAACAAATCTGCTGTACTGTGTATCACTTCTAGGAAATGGCAATCAGATGGCTTTAACAAATTATTACATCATAGTTTAATAAAATATGCATCAAATGGAAATTAAAAGCAAATTAAAAGAAAATCGAAGTTTCATCTGTTGTATTAAATACTGATATAAGCATTGTCGGTCTCATTTCAGATTCTGTCAACTTGTATACGAGTTGTAAGCTTTGGAAGGGTTAAGGGACTGTTTATAAAGAAAACAAAATAGACAGTTAAAATTAAGTTTTGCATTTTGTATCAAGCATTGAAAAATATAATTGGTAAATGATTCCTGATAATGCAAAAAGGGATTTTTTTCAGTTATTTTTAGCAAATAAGTTTCTGGAATATAGTTAAATATTTGACAATGAATACATTTCCATTGATATGAAACATGATAAGAGGTATTTTACACTAAGTAGTAATATGTTTCCCCATTGTTACATCTACCTCAATTATAAGTACTGATGTGTCTTAGTTTGGGAATAGTTACCTTTCAGAACATTAAGCTTTTCATTGTAACCCTTAGCATTTCATTTCTGTGGCAACTATTAATACACCAATTACTTTTAAAAATATGCTGCCCCAAAAGTTTTTGCTGTTTGACCAGCCCTGTTAATAGGCTTGTGCATGTTAAAGAATCTGTAGGATTGAGAATGACTTTGATAGGAGGACCTTTTTTCCACCTAAAAATAATAATAATGTACCTTAATATAGCTGTTGTTAATTCATTTCTATTATATAAGCAACAGAATCCTAACATGAGTTGGGGCGGGGGTGGCTCAGTCGGTAGCGCGCCAGGCTCGTAATCTGTAGTTCCCAGGTTCGAGTCCCAGCTGGGTCAGCGTTGAGATTTATCTCCGCAAAATTCCCCCCGCCCTGCCCACGGTCAGTAGGGGACACCGATGGGCTTGGAAAGGCCGCCGTCCGTCGGATGGGACGTTAAACCGTGGCCCCGTGTGCGGGAGAGCCATACCCTGTGCACGTTAAAGAACACGCTGGATGGCCTTGACGGGAGGCTACCATCTGTCTCCCAACAGCTGTTCCAGTGGGTCCCCTCCCCCAACCTTCTCTGAGTCTTCGGGGTCCATGTGACCTGGCCATTTAGCCCATGGTGTGCAAAAAAGTGCCGCTCAGAGGTAAAACAACCCAACCCAACCCTAACATGAGTCACTCTAAATTTAGACAACTTGTAAGGCAACTGTTACAGGATGGTGCTTTACCCTACCAGATTTTAAGATCAGGTTGACCCAGTATTCAACCTCCACTTGTATGCCTAGCTGCTAGATATTTTTCTAATAAGATCCATCAGACCAGCAGAAGAAACAGCTATGCAGAAAATGTGTAGTATGCATAGCACAAAATGCACACTATGTAAGTGCTTTGAATGCAAGGAATGCAATGTGGCTTTGTGTGTTAAGAGATCTTGCTTTTTTAGACTATCACACTAAGAAATATTTTTCAAGGGAATAACTTTGTTTCAGGTAACTTTGTTATTATTTTATTCAGAATTAAATGCTCTTTCATTCTGTATAAATAATTTATAGGTTTCTTCATTAGTAGTTTTGATTAAAACAAGTCAAAATAAAAAAAACACATTTTTAATGTTTAAAATATATATTGTGTATGTATAAAATATTTCAGCATTAAATACTCTTCAGTTTGGTATATAGCATTGCATATATCGCTTCTTTAGGTACTCCAGAAAGTTTCTTAAAGTTAAACATTTTATTTTCTTAAAGCACTTCAAAATAAGCATGGCCACCAGGTGAGTTCAGTTGCAGGAACCTGACACTTTAGAGGTTAATCCTCTTAGTTCTGAATATTGTAACTTGGGCATGTGTTCTCTGTATTTCAATATGTTACATTCAGGGGTAAGAAAATACTACATGGAAAGATTCTATCTTCTCTAATCATCAAATACTAAGAAAATTTTAATTTAAATGTTGCAAAAAAATTATTTGTTTTATATTGTTTTGAATTATTAGAGTTCCATTAGAGTTGAATGAATTAAAATTACATCAATGATAATTTATGCTTGTAAGATGTGTTTCATCAAATAATAATTTAGGTTGTCAATATATGTTTTATGTTGTTTTAAAATGCAGTTTTTATATACAGTTGATTAAAAGGTTGCTTTTGGAATTTCAGGCACTTAGAGTGATGTCAAAAATCATGAAAGAATGCTGGTACCATAATGCAGCTGCCCGCCTCACTGCACTTCGTATTAAGAAAACCCTTGCTAGTCTAGGTGCTCAAGAGGACCTCAAAATGTGATTGCTGTCAAATTAGGACCAAGTGTTACAATATGTTATAGTTAGATGTACTGCAAATAACTTTTGCAGTAACTTTAGGTGCCTGAAATTATTTTCCAGTTTCAAGAAATTCATGGTTTACTAAATTATGTTAAATGTCTTTTAGTTTTACAAAATGAAAATGATGCATATAATTTTACTAATGTACAATATATTGTTTTCAGTTAAAATTAGGGTGACCAGACATCCCAGTTTTCTATTGTTATGTTTGTTTTGAACCTATTTTACTAATTTATGAAAAGGGATTTCAAGACCTGATTTGATCTTGTTATGTAAAAACTGAATGGCTTGTCTAAAATATAAAATTAATATATAGCGTTATTTCAAATATAGGAAAATAATATATAAGAATTGTGTGCACTTTTTTTGATCCATTGTCAGAAGTGCTCTAATACGCAAGATTTCCTGCTCAAATGCGATGTTGGATGCCCCACATAAACCTTGTCAGGGTCATCTATAAGAGTTTGGCAAAGTAAATGCATTTTGTACATGGGTAGAACAGCATTGTATGATGTTGAAGTTCACATGTTATGTTTTTATTGATTAATGTATGTAAAGACTTTCAAATCGCAGTTAGGACTTGCCCTCAGTTTAAATATATGCTGTGCATATTTTATGATTTTGACCAGTGTATTTTTCAATATTATTGGAAATTTTATTAAAAGTTTTTTTTTTTTTGAAAAAAGCTAAGTAAATTAAAAAGTGACAAAATTAAGATATATATATTCTATTTTTTTATTGATCCAAGTAGTTATAAATGACTGTTTTAAACTATAGTAAAATAATTCTTAGATGTTTAATTTTGATAGAAAAACATCCCGATGACTGTTTTAAACTATAATAAAATAATTCTTAGATGTTTAATTTTGATAGAAAAACATCCCGGTTTCAGAAAACAAGACATTTATTGAAATGTCACAGTTTTCAATTATAGAAATCTGGTCACCCTAGATAATAAGCAACTAGTTTAAATTTTTGATGACTTTTTAAAGAGTTGGATATTATTATAACATAAAAGCATTATGGCATGAATTTTATTTCATTTTCATCTTTTGAGTTCATATTTATTTTTGCACTAGCAATGCAAATCCTTATTTACATTTTTAAAGCAGCTAGTAAACCTTGATTAGTTCCCAAACAACATTTACAGCTTGCTATTGAAAAGAGTGCACTCTGTTGGAAATAATGTTGATAACACATTTATAAAGCATAATTGTGTTTGCATATTTAAGTTATTAACGTTTGTTTGTCATTTTGTCTGGTGCATAGAAACTAAAGCTGGGTGTAAAGGGTGTTAATTTAAAAATCAATGTATTTTTTTAATGATATTAAAGCATTTTTATGTGAAACATTTTTCACAGTATTAAAGTACATAAGCAAATAAATTGCATTTGTGCAATTTGGGCAAATGGTGAAAAGTTTAAAAGCCAGTTGCTTATGTGTAATCTGTAAATTCTAGTTAAAATGTGTTGAAGCTGAAATTAGAATTTCATAACAAAGTGTCTTTGGTGCTCATGTAATTAGTGATCTTGTGAAAACACACCGTCCGACAAGGCATGCTTTATGTCATGCTTGAAAAGCATGTAGATTATAAAATATGTGAGATATGCTATATAACTCCACTTGTGTTTGTAATATGTTTAGTATATATATATACTAGTATTGGAAGCATTTAGTAAAATATTGCAGTAAAATGTAATAAACATTGAAATGACAATGTTATTCTGATTTTCGAAGGTTTACAGTTTTTTGTGTGAAAAAAAATTATACAATGTGTGACATTAGTTTCAGGACTGTTAATTACACATGGTATTTTTAACCCGAAAAAGTGTGCTTCCCATTGAAATGGGTTCCTTGTAACAGTTGCAGATAACTACTATTAAAGTTGAATAACTGTAGCAATTTATTACTTATGCATAGGGCTGGATCTAGGTGGTGGGGAGCATCCCACCTTTTTTTTTTGAGAATGCTAATAATAGAGGAAAAAATTATTAAACCTATGTATATTTCATGGATTTTTTCAAGAAAATTTTAACGACCTAAAATAGAAGGGAAAATGCTATACTGCAATGGAAAACCAGTCTCCTCCCCCACATGTTTTCCTAGATCTGGTCTTGCTTATGCATCATTAATCTGAAATTATCAAAACAATTGGAAATGTTGATGTTTAATGATATATTTTTTTGAAATCCATAATATGTAGGAAAGGTAGGATGATATGAAACTCTAAATTTTTTTATGTGGGGCATAAATTAAATACTATTATGGTGTATTAGAAAAAAATTTAAATTGGATAAGATTTTTAATGTAGCATGGTAATCCTTATATTATACTAGTGGCACACACCCTTTTTCATGTACTTAGAAAAGACCGTGGTCTTTGTTTATGAATACTTGTATTTTGGCATGTATACTGAGAAATATCCATCATTCACCTCACAACAAATATTGAACTCAGGCAATGACAAATTTTGTGGGACATTCATATGATACCTCTCAAACATCATCATCATCCACATATTTCCATCAAACCACAAAATGTTCAAACCAGAGTCTTGGGAACATTGCATTATATCCATATGCCTTATTCATTCTTTAACATTAATTTGTTAAGTTTCTTTTGTTTGAAAAACGCTTTACGTCATTTCACATAATATGTTATTAACTAGAATAAATTGAGACATGAGCTACACGGTGTATACTGTGCAATTTATGGTATCCCTTTGACATACTTAAGTTACATATGTACTGAGAGAAAAATGTGCAGTGCATTAATGTAACATTTTTTTCAAATGTAATTAATGGGTCTTGAAACCTGATAGTCACAGTTGTATATAAGTATAAAGTTTAAATATTTGGTTTGGATGAATGAATAAATTGCTTATTCATTAGGGACAAGTAACTGATCAAGCATTAAGTGCATTGTTAACTATATACACAGTTGTATCAGAATAATATGACCACCTACCATAGTATATATATATATGGTAGGTGGTCATATTATTCTGATACGACTGTGTATATATTTCCTTCATTCAATTGAAACTTCCTAATCTCATATAGGCATCACTGAAACATTTGTGCTGTGCTAAGGTAGTGGGATAAAAAATAAATTCTGTGTAGCATGCAGTAATAATGACTTAAAGGGGAAAAATATTTTCCAAGTGTCTAGTAAAAGTTATATAACAATGCTTACTAAGAAAATCATCAAAAGTGTCTGCGGCAAATAATTTCATATTCCATGTTTTCCAAATACTCCCATTGGTTATCATACTGTAGTTACATTGGAGTAGTATTTACCCATGATATTATATCTTAATATGTGCAGTTTTAAATGTTTTGTAAATACTTTTTTATGAATAGATATATATTACCTCTGAGTGACTGTGTTCTTCATTTATTGTTGAATATATATTTTAGCCTACTAAAATAAGCTGAACTAGAGTATTATGCATGCTCTTCTGGATATAATAAATTCGTTTGGATTAAAAATCACCCTTGAGTAAAAAAAAAATCCTGCACTTATATGTAAAATTACTTTTTTATTGTAAAAAAAAACCTTGTGAAGAATATTTATGCATTGTCCGCATTTTAAAAATTACAGGTGTGAAAATGATTCTGTACTCTTCTCAACTATCACTGTAAATAGTTTTACCTCCCATGTTCTATAATGTATTTGCCTAATTTTTACATTTTGTTGCTCTATATATAGCATTGTGAAGTCTATTATACAGGTAATTGTTACTATGTTATTGATAAATGTAATCTGTGAAGGTATATTATTTTCGTTTTCTAACACTTTTTGGTTGTTATCACCTCAGTCTTTTGTACAGTTACAATCACCATTTCTTTACTCCTTGTATATATGGGTCCAGCATCTTGTAGAGCTTTTTGTATTTACAGGTATAGATATCAACAAGTTTATTTCCTTTTTTGATATCATTATGTTTCATCCGACAGATGAACTGTTGAACTTTATCATCTAAACATCATTTGTTATTAAAAACTTCATTGATATATGATGAGTAGCATTCATAAAGGTTATTTATCCAGACCTCAAGTATCTTGATAAGTATATTTGAAAAAAAAAAAAGGTAAATAAATGCACATAGTAGTTTTAGTTAGATATTTCCAAAATTTCTTTGCTTTCTCTCGCCAGGGATGAGAATAATTTGTTAATTTTCAGGTGATAAAGATGCTCTTATTGGAAATATTGTAGAGCAACTGATATATAACTGAGATTTAATGATTAAATCTTACAGTGCCATGACCTTGAAAATCAGGTTCACGAATCCTGCATATATGGCCAAGAACCATAAAGTCTTTACTACGATAAAAAATTTAAAAAAAATATTAAAGTTTAAAACTTATTTATTTATATGTGTGTGAAATAGACATTTTATAGCACCTAAAAATTGCTGATTTTTTTAAATTTATTCCTCAACTTGATGTCTCAGAAAATAAAAAGCCCTTTTGTTGAAACTGCTGGGCGTAATCGGGGCTGTACTAATGTACAACCCCGATTATGCCTTTGTAATAGCTGCTGTAAGATGCCGTCCCATGGCCGAGTGGTTAGCGCGCTTGGCTACTGATCTAAGGGACCTGGGTTCGAGTCCCGGATAAGGCATGGTTGTATGTGTTGTTTTTCTGCTGAGGTCCTGCCATCCTCTCAGATCTTCTACTTTGGCATATAAACTGACAGGCTCCTGTCAGACCTCTGTGGTAAGCAGCTGCTTGAGGGGGTATTTATTTTTTAATAGCTGCTGTTAGCTAATTTAGGACACTCCCCCACTAGCTGGCTGAGAGCTCCAGCGAGTTAATTGAGTTATTTAGTACACATCCCACCATCTGTCTAACATCATCTCAATGAAATGAAGTCAGATGCCAAGGGAACATTTTTATTTATTGGCAGTTTACACAAAAATACGGCCGTATACTTTTTTTTTTTGCATCATTTTGGTATATTTTACGATTAAAATCTATTTTAGTGCTTCTAAATTATTTGTATCCATTATCTGATATCTTTTACGAAAGGAATAGGAAGCGAAAAATCTTTCTTTGATCATGTGTCATAAGAGAGTGATTTTGTGCGCATGTTAGGTTGTACAGATCGGAGTATATGTACTGCATTCAGAAAGTACAGAATTGTTTTATGCATTTTGTTTTGCTGATGAAATATAAGTTTTGAAGGATAAATAAGTTTGCCAAATACTGCAATGGATATTTTATCTAAATTGAACCGAAAAATCATGAATTTTTTTTTTTACACTATTTTATTCATTCCAGTAGTTATTCACATCAGTTGTGACTTTTTCTTCAGATTCAGGAATGGGGATATCGATTCCACTACTTCTAGAATTATTTATATTGCTTTTCAAATATATGCTGCAATTAGAGAGAATAATTATTTGAAGATTGACTGGAAATTAAATCAATCATACGGGACTAAGAGACATCTGATAAGGACATTATCACAAAAAATTTTATTTCTTTAATGATAAGACTTTATAGTACTATTTTTAATTAAACAAATAATTTCATAACTGGCATCAGAATTTGTAAATCAAGTTCTGATGTTGTAAATCAAGTCCGTTTTCGTAAAGTTGATCTTTTCCGTAGTGGTCAGTACAGAACGCAAAAATTGATGTGGAAGGGTTTGATCTCAAATTTCAGAGGTTAAACTATATTTGCTTTGAAATGTTTTTATTTAATTTCTTCATAGTACCTTATCCTTTTTTAGTTATTTATTTTTCAGTTTTAATTTAAATAATCTTGTTTTAAAGCAAAATAAATTTTTTAGAACACTGCTATCTTAGAGTTTGCCGATCAGGAAAAAAAAAAATCAGCAGTGTACGTTATTTGCATAAATGACCAAATAATTTTGTAAACAGTAATGACAGAAATATTATGAATTATATATATATAGTAAGGTAGTAAAATACTTCAGAAAATACGACAAAATGAATTTTCTAAAAAATTTTACTGAATTTGAAATTCAAAAATTACAGTAAAACCATGCAGTTTTCTTTAAAAAATGCTTATAAAATTTTATTTACCTGTCTTTATTTTAAATTATCATCATTTTCTTAACTCCAATTAAATGTTCTTTCTTTTGGTATGTAATATGACCTATTTCTGTTGATTGATTAGAAAAAGAACCTCAAGCAGCTGCCTACCACAGAGGTGTGACAGGAGCTTGTCAGTTTATAAGCCATAGTAGAAGGTCAGGATGGCACGACCTCGGCAGAAAAACAACACAAACATCCATGCCTTACCTGGGGTTCGAATCCAGGCTCCTACAATTAGTAACTAAGCGCGCTAACCACTCTGCCACGGGAGGTTTCAGAAAATTCCAGACAAGCATTAAAGACGAATGTTATCTGTTTAGATTAGAGGGAGAGTGTGGCAGATACTGGTTATGTGCGGCAGACGAATAAGCATTGCTGCTGGGGGACTTTTAAGAATCTATGGAGAGTGGAGAAATAGGCGTATCTAAAGACTAAAATTAGACTAATAGTTTGTTTCTTTGTAGAATTAGTTATGATAGTGAAACGTGGACCTTTGTAAAGAAGATAACAGAAAACTTTATGCTTGCGCGGTATCTTGGGACCTAGGTGGATCAACTTTGTAGGTAATGATGAAGTTAGGCAGAGGAGTCAGCAACCTCCTTTCAGCAGCATATTGTGCAGAGAGAGAGACTCCATTTGGTTTGGCCATGTTATCTGTATGCAGAATTATAGAATAGTTAATAGGGCTATGAACAGTGTGCCTTAACGACTCAGAAAGAAGGGGAGACCTATGATGCGATGGACAGACGATGTCAAACAGGACTTGTTAGATTTGGTGTGCAGTGTATGTAGCTCAGTACAGATCTGTTTGGGAACTAACCCGGGTTGAACTCACCCGGCTGGAGCTCCGTAGCGCATGGGCGCTTCAGGATGATGATAATAGAGATAAAGACTGGATATTTTTAATATCACATAGGATGTACAGGAGAAAGACCATAGAAGAGATTAGGGACTGGGCAGTCGAGCATTGGGTAGTTACTGGAAGGGAAAAGTGTAAGCAATCAACCAATAAACTATAAAAAGATTTAAAAAAAAAAGTGATTCAAAGCTCTAAGCCGTGTTCTATTATAAATAAATAAATACCCCCTCAAGCAGCTGCTTGTCACAGTTGTGTGACAGGAGCCTGTCAGTTTATATGCCATAGTGCAAGGTCAGAGGATGGCAGGACCTCAGCAGAAAAAGGACACATACATCCATGCCTTTACCCGGGGCTCGAACCCAGGTCCCTTAGATCAGTAGTCAAGCGCGCTAACCACCATAGGCAGGGCCTTTTATTAAAGCAGCACAGGATGACAAGATCTATGCACGAAATTTAGGATCTGATAGTAAACTATTTGTGATATCGACCCTCAATATCTTTTTAAAAAAGAGAAAACACCAACATTTGTGTACTAATTACTTTTTAGTCAACAATGACCGAACGAGGACGTTGGAGAGCTGATAGCTTCCGAGCCAAGCATGTTGGGAAAGAATAATAATTAATTGACATAACTAGACCTAATATATTAATTGACATGTCTGTTGCAGACATGTCAATTTAATATATTAGGGTTACCAGATTCCTGTTTTATTTATCAGGATGTCATTTGTTCCCTTTCCCGTGTGCTTTTATAATTAGTTTGGAAAAATATGCATACTCTTTTCCGAAGAAAAGAATTAAGCTTAAAGTAATATATTCAAATATCAGATCTTGTTCTCGGTGGCCCAGTGGTTAGCTGTCTCATGATGCTCACTACTAACCATTTTTCTGTAACCCTTTCAACATCCCGTTTTTTTATACACTGAAGAGCCAAAACATGACCAGCGCGTCTTTATGCAAATCGAAGCAACTGCAGATAAACGACAGCGCCTATGAAGGTCATTAAATGGATGAATAACACCTCTGTTAATCAGTGTTATTCTTGTTCTTCAGATGGGAAAGGCAGCAGACTTAAACCAATTGTAATGACCAGACTGTACAAAGGCCAAATTGTAATGACCAGACGACTGTCGAAGCATATCCGAGACGGCAAGACTTGTGGGTTGCTCACTGTCAGATATAGTACCTTCAAAAAGTGGTCTGAGAAGGGAAAAAACCATGAACTGTCGGCAAGGTGTGGGCCAACCACGACTCATCAATGTTAGAGATGAGCGAAGGCTATCCTTTATTGTACAAGCCAACAGTTGAATGCTAGTGACAAGGGAAATGTGTCACAATACATCGAACCCTGCTGAAAATGGTGCTGCATAGCCACAGGCTACTCTGAGTGCCACCTTGGTTCACCGTCAAAACTGGTTCCTTGGTTCACTGATGCTAACCTTGGTTCACCGTCAAAAGCGCTTATAATGGGAATGCGAGCATCAAAATGATTGATTGGAAGAAAGTATTCTGCCAAACATAAAACGCATTCTGCCAAATCCGGTCCAATGAATCTCGGTTTCCTTTTGCACCATGTGGATACTTGGGAAAGTGTTGGCACCAGAATGCACTGTGGGACAAAATCAAGCCAGTGGAGAAAGTGTAATGCTTTTGTCAATGTTCTGCAGGGAAATCCTTGGTCTAGTCATTCATGTGCAGGAAACTAAGATGTATACCACCTACCTAAAAATCATTGCAGACCAGGTACATTCTTTCATGGCAATGGTATATCCCTCTAGTAGTGTCTTCTTTCAGCAGGATAATGCGCCATGCCACACTGCCTGGATTGTTCGAGAATGGTTTGGGGAACATAAAGACTTCCAGGTATTGCCATGGCCTCCAAATTTCCCAGATATCAATCCAATTGAACATCTGTGGTTTATGTTGGAACATCACATCCGATCTGCGGCGGCTCAACCACATAACTTGCGAGAGTTAAAGGACCTGCACGTAACGTTTTGGTATTAAATACCACAAGACATATTTAGAAATCTTGTAGCATCGATGACTCGCCAGGTAAGCTGTTTTGGTGGCACGTGGGAGACCAACATCATATTAGGCAGGTGGTCATAATGTTTGGCCCTTCGGTATATACATGCATTTGCTTGTAGACATTTTTGCCTGTCTCATCACAGAATTAGAGGTTTACAATATATACCGTATTTTAAAATTGGTAATTACTATGGCATATAAACTGACAGGCTCGCTGTTAGACCTCTGTGGCAAGCAGCTGCTTGAGGGGGCATTTATTTTTTATTTTTATTTAATATTGGCTGTGATGATAGGCTTGTAGTAATTGGTTCAGCATTGCTAGTACAATTAGGCAAAGGTGCATTTTGTCTCCTCTCTTTGGTTATAGATTATGTTTGGCAGAATGCGTTTCAATGAGAAGCTTTTGGCCTTAAACCAGTGGTGAAACTAGGGAAGTAATGGTTCCCTTAAAATTATAACAAAAAATGAATTATAAATTAAACGTGTGAACATAAAAATAAAAGTATATTCTTAACTTTAACCAGTTTATTCTAACATAAATGGGGCGGGGGTGACTGGGTCGGTAGCGCGCCAGGCTCGTAATCTGTAGTTCCCAGGTTCGAGTCCCAGCTGGGTCAGCGTTGAGATTTATCTCCGCAAAATTCCCCGCCCTGCCCACGGTCAGTAGGGGACTCCGATGGGCTTGGAAAGGCCGCCGTTCGTCGGATGGGACGTTAAGCCGTGGCTCCGTGTGTGGGAGAACCATACCCTGTGCACGTTAAAGAACACGCTGGATGGCTTTGACTGGAGGCTACCATCTGTCTCCCAACAGCTGTTCCAGTGGGTCCCCTCCCCCAACCTTCTCTGAGCCTTCGGGGTCCATGTGACCTGGCCATTTAGCCCACGGTGTGCAAAAAAGTGCCACTCAGAGGTAAAGCAACCCAACCCAGCTGGGTCAGCATTGAGATTTATCTCCGCAAAATTCCCCGCCCTGCCCACGGTCAGTAGGGGACACCGATGGGCTTGAAAAGGCCGCCGTCCGTCGGATGGGACGTTAAGCCGTGGCCCCGTGTGCGGGAGAGCCATACCCTGTGCACGTTAAAGAACACGCTGGATGGCCTTGACGGGAGGCTAACATCTGTCTCCCAACAGCTGTTCCAGTGGGTCCCTTCCCCAACCTTCTCTGAGTCTTCGGGGTCCATGTGACCTGGCCATTTAGCCCATGGTGTGCAAAAAAGTGCCGCTCAGAGGTAAAACAACCCAAATCTAACATAAATTTTATATTTATATAATATTCGAGTTTCTCTGCTATACTGTATAATTAACAGAAGCACCAATTTGCCCGGCTAGGAGTGTACGAACATCGCTATTGCATTGCTCACAATGGAAGTCCCATTTTCGATATTCAACCGAGCAGAAATTTTTCTTATGGACACAACCAGCAGAAAGTTTTCTTATGAACTCAACTTGTCGCTTTGTAGATTACGCATACCTTTTTTCACTAACCGCTAGAGGTCGTTAAAGTTTTCATACAATTAGAGGCCAACCTCTACCTATATAGATAGCTAGAGTTTGTACATCTCAAAATTGGACGCCATGTTTTTTCGTTCCTAGGATTGTTTAGCGTGCATAGCTGAATGGTATTGCTCGGTACTTATGGATTCCAGAAAAGGGTAGGGTAATATTTGAAACAGATTTCAGTGTTCATGATTAGAAACACTTTAGGAAACGGCTAAAAAAGGAAAAGTAAATTTTAAGGCTTTTTTTTTTTAAAAAAGATATAATTTCTCTTTGTTGTCTGTTCTGTAGACATCGAACTTTTTTGTTTATACAGATAAATTTTTTTTATGTTAGATAGTTATTAATGATACATTACAATTTGCATTTTTCGAATCTCCCAAAAGTTTTAAATGCACCATCTAACGGTGGAAAAAGTTGATTCCAAAATATCAAACCAATATTTCAAACGATGTAGTTATATTAGAAGTTTGAAATTTTGGTGTTGAAATGTAAAGGTTATCATTGGCAACAATCACTTGACCCTTTAGACCCAGGGGGAGGTGAATGCAACTTATTTTAGTTTTAGCAGAAAAGTGTATGTTTTAGAGATAAATTAAAAATTTTTTGGGTTGGACAGGTTTTGATGAATAGTACAATTTGCATTTTGCAAATTTCTCAAAAGCTATAATTGCGCCCTCTAACGGTGAAAAAATATCGAAAAATCCCAAAATTTAAAACGAATATTGCAAACGATGTAGTTATGCTAGAAATTTAAAATTTTGGTGCCGGAATGTGAGTCTTGAAAATTCCATTGACAACAATGAGTTGACCCTAAGTCCAAGATAGGTATGAAACGGAACGTTTTTGTTTTAAGAGATAATTGGAAATATCTTTTTTAGTTGGTACTAATGAAATATAATTCGCATTTTCAAAGGTAGTTTTAATTTACATCGTGAAAAATCACTAAATAATAATCTTATAAACAATTATCTTTTAAAACAAAAAAGTCGCGTTTCACGCCCACTCTAAGTTTAAGATGCCAATTCATTGTTGCCAGTGAAAACTTCATGATGATCACATTCCGCCATCAAAATTTAAAATTTCTAGCTTAATTACGTAGTCTACAATATTGGTTTGAAAATTTGAATCTTTCCACAGTGCGCAATTATAGTTTTCTATAATTGCGTCCTCTAACATAATCAAAAATGTGAATCATAATTCATTAATTCCTATCTAACTCAAAAAGAAATTTCATTTATCCCTAAAAACAAACAATTATCAGGTAAAACTGAAAAGGTGTGTTTTCCCACCCCCTCTTGGTTTAAGGGGTCAACTCATTGTTGGCAATGGAAACTTCATGACCTTCACATTCCACCAGAAAAACTACCATAAATATATCGTTTGCAATATTGGTTTTAAATTTTGGAATTTTCGACTTTTTCCACCGTTTAAATTATTATAGTTAAATGTGATAATAAAAATAAATTTAATATATTATAATTAAAATAAAAAATTATATTTTTTAAATATTATATGTCCAAAGAATTATAGCTTTAGAGAGATTCGGAAAGTGCATATCGTAATATTTCAGCAATACCTATCCAACACAAAAAGAATTTTAAATTTATCTCTGTAAACAAAAAAGTTCGTTGTCTACAGACGACAAAAGCGAAACTATTATATCGTTTTCTTTTTTGAAAACGAGATAAAAAAATGTGAAAGTCTTCAAGTAAGGCTTGTCTCTATGAGCATGACAGTAGTCTATAATGAAGCAAATGAAATTTGCCAAATGTGCCAGTTATAGGTCATTTTTCCTAAAGAAAATAGAGATACAGAGATAATGGAAACCATTCTCCCTGCACTAACATTTTTAGTGAAGAAATATGCTTCAGATGTCTTTAAGGTTAAGAAAGAAACGGCTCATACAAGCAATGCAGTGACGTAGTATCAAAGAAGGCTGTGAGACTTAAACCTCCACAAAGTAAGATGGACTAGATCAGGGCCGGAACTAGGAGAGGGGGGGGAGCAATTGAATTATTCCCCACTCTGAGAATGTTAGTAAGGCAAATTTATTAATCTGTTGTTTTTTTTTCACGAATTTTTTAAAACGAAGTGGTAAAGGTTATATTGCAATAAAAACCCAGTCTCTTCACCTACCCTTTTATCTCTTTCCGGTCCGATTGTGTCACTTCCCCCCCTCGTTTTTTTATATAGAGCTTTTACTAGATGAATTTAGTTAATCACATTTACTTTTAGACATAGCAGTACACAAAATGAAGGAAAACAAAAAGCCGAAATTGTGTCTGACCATTACCTCCCTTCTCTGCTAACAACTACCCTACTCTCAATGAGAAAATGATACCACTGGGCTTGGAAAGGCCGTCATCCGTCTGATGGGACGTTAAACCATTGCTCCCTTTGCTGAAGATCTGTGCCCTGTGTCCGATAAACAACGCGCTGGATGGCCTTGATTGAAGGATTATATATCTCTTGACAGCAATCGGTTCCCCCATTCTTCTCTGAGCCTTTCCGGTTCTTGTAACCTGGCCATATAACCCATTATGTGTTCAACTGCGCCGTTAAGAGGTAAAACAACCCACCACAACTAACTACAGAAATAAATGGGATTAGAGTATACCAGAGCCTTGATCAGCCATCCATCGTATGGCGTTTTCCTTCTCCAGATAAAGGAAGAAATCGTCACACAATGGATGTTGCCCACCTCTCGCGACTAGGACGCTCGAGGTTGGATTTGGAGAGGTGCTTCCCACCCACCCACCCTCTTATCTTCATCACTCATCATCTTCATAACATTCAAAAAGCGGTTCGAAAGTCATTCCTTCGTGCACAGCCATCTCACAATCTTCATAGATGATTTCATTTTCGATGGTGAGAAATGTGGTCTTAAGAGTTAGTATCAGTCTCACATAACTTACTTTCCAAAGTGTCAAATCGTCCTTTAGATAATCTGTTTTAATCTGAAGCACAAGACCACGTTCTTCATGTTGTCTGAACCCTTCACTTTCATCAAAATCAACACTGGGCAGTTCATAATATTCTTCTTGGCTAGAACCATAGGAAGGGGAATTTTCAGACCCTTCACTTTCTGCAAAATCAACACTGGGCAGTTCATAATATTCTTCCTGGCTAGAACCATAGGAAGGGAAATTTCCAGAATCAAGGGAAGTGGAATTTTCAAAATCATAGCAAGTGAAATATTCAGAATCATCACTTTCCCAGTCACGAAAGCAACCACAACAGAACACTGCCCTGAAAAAAGCGAAAATCCGTCTTCGCACTCCACGAAAACATCCTTTTCCAGTCATATCTATTTCGTATCCTCGAAAACACTGTTATTTACATAAATGTCCTCTCGAAATCTTCTCGATTCAAAGCGACCTAATCTTCTCGAATCAAAGCGAAATAACCTTCTTGATCACAGCGAAAAATATTACTATCAAACACATCAACCAAAATCTCTAATGAACGTTTTCCCTCAACAGTTTAACTCTGCATTCCTTTGTCATCATTGTTCCTTTGTTAGTAAGCGTCTGCCGTATGAGGCAGAGCCATATTCTGTTCACGTTAAAGAACACGCTGGATGGCCTTGACGGGAGGCTACCATCTGTCTCCCAACAGCTGTTCCAGTGGGTCCCCTCCCCCAACCTTCTCTGAGCCTTTGGGGTCCATGTCACCTGGCCATTTAGCTCATTGTGTGCAAAAAAGTGCCACTCAGAGGTAAAACAACCCAACCCCGTCGTTTTCCCTTTATTAATTTTTTTTACCCAATAGCATTTTTTCATTTTCTGTGGGACATTCTTTTAAAACAGTTACTGTGGGATAGTCCTTAAAAGGTGGGCGAAACTTTTGATAAGGAGGTTTTTAATGAAGGGGGAGTAAAAATTGGGACTTTGTAATTATTTTTGAGGATTGCATCAGCAATTCTGAGAGGATGCCACCGAAAATTTAATTGGACAATTATTTTGAGGATTGCATCAGCCATTCTGAGCGTTGCCACCCAAAGTTTAGTTGGACTTCGAAAATTTCAGATGAGGATAGAAACCATGGGACTTATTTGGGATGTTGTGATTGGTGAAGGGGGAGTTTAATAAAGGGGCAGAATTTTGGATAAGGGGTTTTTTAATGAGGGGGTGCCTATTAATAAAGGGGGGCGTGAATTTTGATAAGGGGGTGGAACTTTGATAGAGGGGAGTCAAAAAATTTGAAAAATTTCGATTAAAATCTTACTAAAGTATACACTAGATGGCGCCACCAAAAATCGTGGGGCTTTTCAGGGGCTTAATAAATACAGGTGGGTCAACCAGGGGGGCTTAAAAATACAGGTAGGTTTTTAATAAAGGGGCTGGAACTTTCGATAAGGGTTTTTTTTTAATGAGGGGGAGTTAAAAATTGGAAAAATTACGACTAGAATTGAGGGCTTTTCTAAATATGGTACTCATCATATACACTAGAGGGCGCCACGGGCTTTTAATAAAGGGAGGAGGAATTTTGAAAAGGGTTTTTTTAATGAGGGGGAGTCAAAAATTGGAAAAATTACGACTAAAATTGAGGGCTTTTCTAAATATAGTACTCATTATATACACTAGATGGGCCACAGGTTTTTAATAAAGGGGAGGAATTAATTTTTAATTAATTATGAATATTAATAAGGGGTGTGGTCGGTGACGTCATAGGGGGAAAGCACTGTGCAAAAGGGGATCGCTATAATGGGACAATACTACTGATACTTTTTCTCCAACCAGGGATGTCAGCAGTGGTGTTATTCAAGGCTTTGTCTCGGATCTATACTTTTCGCATTATTCATCTCAAGCATACTGTTCTACTGGCAGTTGCCTGCTATGTATTTGCCGATGACAAAATTTTATACCAATCCTGATTCTTTAGACAATTGTCATTCCATTCAGCTTATATGCGATAGCATCGAAGACTTGCGAGCTTATCACTCCAATTACCAGTATTCTTCAGACAAAACAACTATCATGCACTTGGGTCGTAATAATCAGAAGCAGAATTATGATGTCAATTGCTCCCCAATCATCAGTTTATCACCTTAATGAGATTTCGGTCATCATTTCTCCCAACCTCATTTTCTTGACACTGCCAAAACATCACCAAAACAGCCAACCGTGTCACCTTCATGATTTTGCGCTGCTATAAGAAGTGCAATAGATTCACTCTTTTCAAGGTATTCCTTACTTTTGTCTATTTTTGAATATGCATCTCCTGTCTGGTCTCCTCACATGATCACTGGCATCAGTCTAGTTGAACGTCCACTCATATGGTTTAATAATAGACTATCTGGACTTTCCAACTCAAGCTACGAGGAAGGATTGAAAGTTCTCGATATTCACTGCTTGAAATGAAGAAGGTTGGTTCACGATATAAAGATCTGTTATAAAATCATTAACAACCTTTATTAAAATCCGGTAGAGCCATTAATTCATGTCTTGGACTCTAGTAGAACAAGGAGGCATCCTCAATGTATGCATAAACATCATGCTAGAACAAACTGTAAATGCCATTCCTTCATAAGTCGAGTTGGTCGTGTTTGGAACTTGCTACCTCCATGATGTTGTGTTGGCCCCAACTTTGCGTATTTTCAAAGATCAACTAAATACAGTCGATTTGGCCAAATTTCAAAATCTTTTAAGTTTTAACCTACATACATAAAGAAAGTTAAGTTTTAACCTTTTTTATGTATGTAGTTATAAGTTCTCAAAGTGTTAACCATAGTGTAAATCTCAACAAGGGTTAATCACATTATAAATATTTCTCTGTTTTTGATGTCTTGAGCGGTGTTAGCGTATATATTTGTACCTCCCTTTCAATCAATCAATCGATAAATAAATAAGTAATAAATAAAATATCGAGGAGGTAGGAAAGTTTAAAATTGTTCATATAAGAAAGTCTGCAACATTTCAAAAGTACGAAAATACAAAATTTTATTAATTTTCTCATTGAATTTTCAAAAGACATTCAATTAGTATGATTCAAATTAAGAAATGTATTAATGAATGAAATATATATACAGGGTGAATCTGAAAAAGTGGGCAAAACTTTACGGGGTGGTAGAACGCAGCTATACGAGCAATATTCGTCATAGAATGTATGGGCGGAACGCAAACGTCGAGCCGCTGGGTGGCGTAGGAAATGGTATAAAAAGGTCGGTCCTCGCACCCAACGGCATTTCTACCGTGGATTGCCGAGAGGATGGCTGGTTATACTAACCACGAAATGGCGGATATGCACTTGAAAAGCCTAATCTACGAGTGCCCCATTGAAACCGATATGGATCTAGTCGCCAGGATCGCCGTTGTTGCCGGCGATATTCGGGAAATGCCTGGTGTCTTCACAAATGTGCGTCGGTCCCTATCCCGCAGGTGTGAAGCCTGCATTACAGCTGGCGGCAGCTCTTTCGAGCAATTTCTTTGAGCATGTACCTCAATTACATTCCTGTTAATAAAATGTTTTCTGAAGTATCTCCTCTCCTTCTTGTGTTCATTCTTTAAATGTGACAGTGGAAAACTACCTTTTAACTTCTCACCGCTTGCGTTCCGACCATACATTCTATAACGAATATTGCTCGTATAGCTCCGTTCTACCACCCCGTAAAGTTTTGCCCACTTTTTCAGATTCACCCTGTATATTTCATTTATTAATACATATGAGATAGGGGATAGGATCTTTCATACAACTGCAATTGTAAATCAACTGTAATACCACTGCAATGGTAAATGAAAGAATGGATGAAGCAGTTTATTCACTTAAATATCGTTATAACATTACAACTAAATCTTACAACTTTACAATTAGTGAAAAGGGAAAACATACGAAGCCTAAGCTTTTAACACAGTATTTCGTAAAGCATAATAAATTTTCAATACATCGATGGCAACTGCCATACTGAAATAAAACGTGACATATTGAGATTTTTTGTATAAAGAATCACTAATACAATACTATATTAATATTTCAAGTAACAAATTGCTACATTTTCTGCATTGAAAATAAATAGTTTTAAAAGAATATTTAAACTTATAATAAACAGTAATGGATGATATATCATCTGGAATTTCGTCATTCCACAATCTGGAACCGACAAACCTTATTGAACGTTGACTAATAGTTTTCCTATAAAAGAGGATTTGAATTCTATGTTGTCTGATATCATAGTCATGTATTCCTGCTGTTTGGAAAAATCATATGAATCGATTTGATTTATTACCTTATTTTTTATAGCATAAATAATATTTCCCATATCAAATTTATAGAAATTGGACATTCAGCATTCCATAAAAAGCCCTGAAATGTTATACTGGATCTCGATAATTTAATTTCAAAATAATACCTAACATTCTTTTCTGAAGACAAAGTATAGCGTTTAAGTTACGAACACTGGTGTCTGCCCAAACACGAATACCATAATATATGTATGAATATACTAAAGCATAATATAAATCAACATAATTTTGTGACACAATATTCTTAAAACTTTTTATGCTGCCAATGTTTTTAGAAATTGTAACTCTTAGCAAAAAAACTTGAAAATTCCAAGATAATGTATTATCAGTCCATGATCCTAAACATTTTATTGCATTATATAATTCAACCTTATAGTCATTTATAAAGATATTTTTCAGAGGAAAATAAATCCTTTTATTTTTATTACGAAACATCATACATTTAGTTTATTTCAAATTTATAAACGTTTTATTATATAATAGTCAGTTATTTTTATCCTTAAGTGTACTATTAGTTTCATTAACAAGTACTTTTAGGTTACCATGGAAAGAAATCATGTTTATATCATCAGCACATATTATCATTTTACATATACTCTTTGTGAAACAATATCATTAATGTAAATTAATAATAATAGTGGCCCTAATATGGATCCCTGAGACACTCCTATATGCCCAAGAACAGGTTCAGACTACTCTCATCTCTCGAACATAAGGAGAATATAGGTATATTTTATTAACCTTGAAATAGTTTATAACAATGCTACTAAAGTTGTTGTCTGCGGCGTAAGAAATACGTTCTGTAGCCCTTCAAAAATTCTGAAATATACAAAAATAGAAGTGTGTTTTGGAAAGCAAACTATGGTTTGGTTTGGTTTGTTTTACCTCTGAGCGGCACTTTTTTGCACACCATGGGCTAAATGGCCAGGTCACATGGACCCCGAAGGCTCAGAGAAGGTTGGGGGAGGGGTCCCACTGGAATAGCTGTTGGGGGACAGATGGTAGCCTCCCGTCAAGGCCATCCAGCGTGTTCTTTAACGTGCACAGGGTATGGCTCTCCCGCACACGGGGCCACGGCTTAACGTCCCATCCGACGGACGGCGGCCTTTCCAAGCCCATCGGTGTCCCCTACTGACCGTGGGCAGGGCGGGGAATTTTGCGGAGATAAATCTCAACGCTGACCCAGCTGGGACTCGAACCTGGGAACTACAGATTACGAGCCTGGCGCGCTACCGACTGAGCCACCCCCGCCCCAAAAGCAAACTATGAAAAACGAATGAGTGAAAACAGTAAAACAACAAATATCTATAATTTCATCATTAACTCTGGTTTTTGCATTCAGGTCATTAATACTTTTGGCTTTTTTTTATTACATATTATACAAGTTTAGTCAACATTAGCGACACAATAATACTTTTGGCTTTTTTTATTACATATTATACAAGTTTAGTCAACATTAGCGACACAATAATACTTTTGGCTTTTTTTATTACATATTATAAAAGTGTAGTCAACATTAGCGACACAATAATGCTTTTGCAGAGTAGTGCAATTTATTAAATTTAGAATATTGAATTTAAGCGAAATTAAATGAAAGTAAAATTAATTCTTTTTCAATTCTACATCGTTTTGAAACGGTTCCACTCAAATCTATACAAACAAACATTTGTAAGCTTATTATTAGATGTTTCTTTTGATTACTTTTTCGGTCACTTGCCAGTCAAAAGTGATCAGAAGAGCCTTTGTGTTGCAGCATATGAAGTGTGGGGGGGGGGGGGGTCTCGGTATGCAACTCGCCAAACTGGTATTTTGATGTTCTGAGGCTCGAGTGCCGACTGTGCCAGCATTAAGATTTATTTCTGTAAACCTATACTTAGACCTCGGCGAGAAAGGGGATACCATTGGGTTTGAAAATACCACTGTCCACTAGATGAGACAGTAAGTGGTGACTCTGTGCTCAGGAGAACCTTATTCTGTGTATGGGGAAGGACAGTTTGGATGATTTTAGCAGGATTGGGTTGGGTTGTTTTACCTCTGAGCGGCACTTTTTTGCACACCATGGGCTAAATGGCCAGGTCACATGGACCCCGAAGGCTCAGAGAAGGTTGGGAGAGGGTACCCACTGGAACAGCTGTTGGGAGACAGATGGTAGCCTCCCGTCAAGGCCATACAGCGTGTTCTTTAACGTGTACAGGGTATGGCTCTCCCGCACACGGGGCCACGGCTTAACGTCCCATCCGACGGACGGCGGTCTTTCCAAGCCCATCGGTGTCCCCTACTGACCGTGGGCAGGGCGGGGAATTTTGCGGAGATAAATCTCAACGCTGACCCAGCTGGGACTCGAACCTGGGAACTACAGATTACGAGCCTGGCGCGCTACCGACTGAGCCACTCCCGCCCCCAAATTTAGCAGGAGATTCCCGTCTGTCTTCTTATGATTGCCCAGTGGAATCCCTTCCCCTACTTAACTCTGAGCCCTTGGGACCTGGACCTTTAGCTATTGTGTGTGCACAAAAATGTTGCTCAGAGGTAAAACAATTTAAATCTTGCATAGGTATGTAGGCGAAAAATTATCGCAACTTCTACACATGTGCTTATGAAATTAAACATTGGAAAAAGAAATTGTATAATGTTTTTAATAACAATAATAGCTTTATTCAAGCGCATAGAAAACAGCAAGAAAAAAATGTAGGAATTATTCAAATATACTATCAGTGGCGTGGCAAAAATTGGCAAAAATATTTAGAAGCATGAAGGTTTTCGAATATTTCCTTAACGTTTTTATTAATGCCAATTAAAGAACAAATGAATAAAACATTTCCCCCCAAACAGCTGCTTGTCGACAGAAATGTGACAGAAGCCTGTCAGTAAAATAAGCCATAGAGAAGGTTTGTGAGAAAGGCGACACCCCAGCAGAAAGAGAACATTCATGTCTTTTATTCGGGGCTTGAACTCAGGTTCATAACATTAGTAACCAAACAGCCTAATTACTCGATCACAGGAACGACAATAAATAGTTTCTTAAAGAACACTTCCTCAACGACGAGAAGATTGCATACATACATTACTAATATTTCATTTAAAAAGTACAGAACTACTTTCACTTAACGATCCATAAACATCAGAAGCAGGAATGGCGTTCCGAGTCAGTGATTCGGAAACATCGAGCACCAGAACGGCCTTGGAAATTCAATGATTCGGAAACATCGAGTACCAGAACGGCGTTCCGATTTAATTGCTTCCCCTAATTCAGACAAATTGAAATAAATCATATCTATTTACAAGTGTCCCACAAAGCTAACAGCTTATCTACAGGAGAGAATAATGCATTGACATAATACTATTTCGGTTGAAAATTTTGATATTAAATAAATATGCCTTCTTTACTAAAATTTTTACCATTTTTCATTTAGAATATTTCAAAATAACATTGGGATTTCTATATTCACATTCAGCACTACATAATTTGTTAGTAGATGTCAATATTAATTATCTAATATTTTAATAAAAATATTTTTCATTCGTGTTTTAATTCTCTGAAAGAATTTACGGCTAGCAGTTCCCTTGGTAAGAGATTGAAAACGTATGGAATATTGTGCCACTTGGGCACTTCACATAGTGTGTGTTGTCAAAAAAATTTCGTATAACTATGTTATATTTATATAGGCTCCGTAATATAAGCTGGTAAGGTAAAATATCCAAGTAATAAATCTATCTTGGGCTGTAATTAGATGTGTGCGGTCTTTAACTGGTATAATATTTTTAGTTATTGAGGATTGAATACGTTCTATTTTTCTAATACTTGTTAAGTTGGTTGTACATGTATCGTTATGGCATAATTTAATAGGGACTCACAGATTGCTTTATAAAACATAATACATGTGTTGGTTTCCATAACATTGTTACAGCAGATGACGTACGACAATGGCTTGTGACAGGTGTATCATGAACGCTAGTCTATGCTTAGCGTGACGATTAGCTTTGTTAACTGTTTAGAACGAGAATGCTTTGAAATAA
Organism: Ryuthela nishihirai; assembly: GCA_038380435.1. Classification (NCBI taxonomy): domain Eukaryota; kingdom Metazoa; phylum Arthropoda; class Arachnida; order Araneae; family Heptathelidae; genus Ryuthela; species Ryuthela nishihirai. The sequence goes on from JAWZYU010000010.1 coordinate 20,476,358, forward strand.
TAAGAAGTGTGAAAAAAAATGCAAAGAGATATAACGGAGTAATAAAAGGAAGAAGGAGATAGTGTATTAAAGTAGTGTTGTGTAAGGCTATGTAAAAGAACTGCTCTTATTTGATTTAAGATGAAAGAATGATTCCGCTGGAGAAGAGGAATCAACGGTAAAGTTTGCTATTGGATCCTCTATCAGGGGAGATCAATGTTAAACGTTTCACGTGTATAAGGTGTAAAGTTTTATTAAGGTTATTTAAATATTCAAACTTCCATAACTCTTTAAATACTAAGGGAATATTGTTGAAAATTGGGATTTAGATAGATTTCATTGAGATCTTTATTTTCAGTCCCATTCTATCACAAAACGATTTCTTAGAAGTTATAGAGCTACGAAATTAGCGTACACTGATATAACACGAAGAGAAGTGCTAATAATTTAATGATCACTCAGTGTATATGCAACATGTTTTAACATGCATACATATACATATATGTATATTGTAGTTATAAGAATTTCTCTATAAATATTTGTTTATTTTCGGAAGCGAAAGTGGCTACATATATCAAATGTTTTTACATAGTATATAAAATAAAATATTAGCCATACTGAAGATTAACTTTTTTAATTCCTGAACGAAAAACGACCACCAAACACAGTGTGGTAGTCAGGAACGCGTCCTGACCCGTTCCTGACTATTACAAATTGGAATCGAGAATTTACATAATATCTTCGTGTCACGATCATGTGTATAAATATATATTAAACAACTAACTAAATTCAAAAGCAAATTTTATTTGTCCGTGCATTTCCTAACTCAATTTATCTAAATATAAAGTACACAAGGCTGTAATTTAAATCTTAAAGTACATGAGAAACAACATTTCATACTGCAGATTAATGAGAGGAATTTTTGGCAAAATTTACATTTGCAAATAAACTATAAACGCTTTATGTACTACATATGTGTCCCATCTAGTACAATTATATTGATTGGGAGCGTGTTCTAGTCCATATGAACGCATCCTAGTGTAAACCAATTACTAGTAGCTTTCTTTATCAACTGTAGGAAATACAATTTCGACAAACATAATCAATAATCTTCTTGCTTCATTTCCATTACGTATGTTTGCATTTCATGCTGTGGTATACACATAAAGTTTCAAAATGTAAAATTATAGTTTCATGAAAAATCGTAATATTTCAGTATTTTATAAAAATTCTGATTGATTGACTTTATTTTTCACAAGATTCTCAAACACTTATTTCATATTAATATTAGAGATATAAGTTATTTTTTCCTTTATGTAATTTAATATTGAAAGATATGGTACATATCCTCGAGAATTTAATTTTAATATCCACAAGATTTTTAATCAATAATTTTAATTTTTTATCAAGATCTTGCTATATACATTTTGCCTCCGAACTGAAAATCAGTCATATGAATAGATTGGTTCTCCATTGATGATGTCCAAGTGACATAATGTCAGTGATATTCAGCTGAAAGAGAATTTGAAAATCAATAGAAAAATCCATGCCTATAATAATGAATACCTAATGCTCAGGGACAAATCAGTAGTGAATGAATATTAAAGGTGGCAGCAGTGGACTTCTTATGACACCTACGGAACGATTCTGATGACATCAAGGACTCTTGTGTCACGAGTGGAAATATTATTGTAACATCAATGGAATTATTCTTGAGGCATCAATGGAATTATTCTTGTGGCAACTGTTGATACTAAAACCAGACGAAATTCAGGTCCATCAAAATTTCACATTTTTTGAATGGAAATCAGAAATGATGATTGTTGTATAGTTATTATTCAGTTGGATTTTAAATGATTTAGTGAGTGTCGCTTGGTTTTGAACAGTATGGCCTCTGATGTTCCCCATTTCGGTTAGAGATGTTGGAAAACAAGATTATAGATATCATCTCACAGAATGCGCCAAAGAGCCTTGAAGTCCATCATAACCAAGACTAATATTCGACATTCTTGAATGAATCATTGCATTCACTCAGTGACAGATGGAGGTGCATTAGTGAAACACGTGTGCTCTTTAGTTGGTAAAGAAATGGTAACGTCTATAGATTATGTTTTTCAATTGCTTCTTGTATATTCATGTTGTTCCATAAGAAGTTTCATCCCCAGTTAAAAAACTTAGGTAACAATAAACATTATGCGCCTTCACTTTTACCTTAATTTCAAAACGCTTCTTCACTTTTTTATATAAAAAAATCATTTCGTGGAATGAATTTGATCATTTAAGATATTATCCTTGTTAATATCTTAAACAGATAATGACAAGATTTTATATTTTGTCATTATCTGTTTAAGACAGCAATACTATACACAGATAATTTAAAATTATTGGTTTTCTTAAAAACATCAACTGTAATACAACATAAGAAGAAAATTTGAAAACGAAAACAATTATTCATAATTTTATATAACAACAAGTTACGTGTAATTCTTATGGTTTATAAATAAACTACGAGGTTAGCTGCTTTGCATTATTGTATTAGAGCATGAAATAAACTTTTGATACTTTGGGTATTTTTCAGATACAATTTTATTTAATTTTTAAATTTTTAACTCTATTTTGACATTGTATTAATTTTTTTAAACTATTCAAAATTTTCTGCACGTTACACACATACACACACAATATTTATGAACACTTAACATTTTTTATTTAACACGTTAAACAGATATTCAGATTATCATCTAATATTATAAATTGTTCCTAGTCCGTATACTAATCAAATTCTTAATATTTAATAAGTATAGTAAAACTTCTAAATCAAAATAAATAAAGTAGAAGCGAAATATTATTTTAGGAAGAGGTTGTAACTTCGATCTCACCACGTATGAAACAAGACATTTGTGAATGTAGCGATAAAGTTCAATTTCTAATTAGAACAACATTTTGTGCATTCCCCTATGAAATCATTATTTCTACTCACTGGCGTATTCGTAAAAATTATGTGAGGCGTTCAATCAGAACTTGTTTTACGACGAAACGATTGGGAACGGCGTTTCGGAATTTTTTTTTACCAAGGACGAACTTCTAGGAATTTCGAAACATTAGTGATTTAAAATAAAAATTTTCCTAATTCTTTTCAACGACTTTTATACAAAATCTTTTCAGTTAAATTTCAGAAACTAGATGGAAAATACAGAAAAAGATCAAAATTAGGTTTTAATAGGGGATTTCAATATTGATACAATGAACACTAAAAAGCATGGCACATAAAATTTTATCACACTACTGACAGAAATTAATTTCGAACGATTAATTATGAAAGCTACAAGAGAAGTAGAATAGTAAAAAATCAAATTACCAAAACATGTATAGACCATATTAATAAAAATCTAATGAAATTTGCATAGAATTAATTATACTCAAACAGACCAGATAAATAGGAATTGGTTTTTTGACCCTAACAAGATAGACAAAATATATTTGAAATGAATTGGAATTTAGAAAATTATGGAAACAATTCAATGGAAGATTTAAATCTCTATAAAGTATTTATTTATGATGTAATTTTAGAGAAAAATAGAGTACATATGAGGAGCGGAAAAAAAGAAAAAGAAATCATAACAAAAACTAGATATCACCAAACTTTATAGAGTTAATTGAGAAAAGAGATATAGCTTGGTGAAATTTAAAAACAATGATAAAAGTGATGTTCATAAAAAAGCTTTACATTACGAAACACAGTTAATATTTAGATTAGAAACAGAAATAATTTTTATAGGAAAAATGAAGGCAACCTGGCAATTAATATATAAAATATTAGAAGGGAAACAGAAAAAGTCAGCTGGCGATGCAATAATTGATAATATATCCCAAAAGAAATTATTTGTGGAAGAAATAGCAAAAAATTACAATAATATTTATAATACACAAATTCTACAGATAAGAGATACAAATCACCAAGACGATGTAAATTATGTTTCAACCAGGAGACAAAGAATCTTGGATTCTATTTATGCACCCGAAATCACTAAAAAATAAACTGAAGAAATAATTTCTACATTAGACGCCAATAAATCATCTTGTTACGATAATGTTTACGTTAAATATATAAAATTTAATAAAGAAATACTAAAAAATATTATATTTGATATTATAAATCAGATTATACTTACTGGGAATTATTACTACTTACTGTACTCAAAACTAGTATTTTAAGACCTGTCTTTAAAAGATTAAGGTGGACTTTACTAACTCTAGAACATTAACCATTCTATTTGTATTTTCAAAAATAATAGAAAAATGTATTTATAATACTGTATACAAATTTTTACTTACACAACAAAATTAATAAAAATCAATTTGGCCTTCAAAAAGGAAAACACACATTGCAACTAATTTCTAAAGTTGCAAAAAACATTAACAAAGCATTGAATAATAGAGAAAATATTGTAACTATGTTCTTAGATTTATAGAAAGCATTCAATACAATAGATCATAATATTTTATTAAATAGTTTGGGAAAATTAAGGTATTCGTGGTCAATGTTAGATTGGTTTCGGAATTTTTTTATCAGGCAGATAGACAATTACTAAAATAAAAAAAAAACTGTTACAGCACGAAAGTAATTATACCATATGGAATTCCCCAAGGTTCAATTTTTGGTCCTTTATTGTTTCTGGTATACATAAATGATTTGTTCAGTGTCAGATTAAAAAGTGCTATTTATCTATATGTTGACGACATTGTTTTAATAAACAATCACAAATATTCAAATGCTAACATTTCAGAGATTCAAACAGATTACAATAATATAATTAGATGGTTAATCATAATAAAATATACATAAATTAGAAAATAACGAAATGGATTATTATACACTCATCAGGGTTTAATATTCATTGAAACTTCTTTATCAAAACCACAAAAAAAATTTAAAAAAGATGCTTCTAATTGTGAATCAGTATGTAGTTGTCCACGTGTTGAACAAGTAAATCAAATATACTATCTAGGAATCGTATTTCATGAATATTTTAGGTGCATCCCATATATGTGAAAGCTTCAGAATATCAGCGACAAAAATTCAAAAATTTAAATGTATACTAAATACGAAAATCTGTGTATTATTCTTTAAAGCAATATGCGAATTAATTTCAAATTTTAGAGTAATTGTGCATGGAATAGCAAACTTAACTAACCTAAATAAAATAGAAAAACTTCAATCTATAGTAGCTAAAAATATTATTCCTTTTCGTTTGCAAAAACATTATAAAACGTCAAGAGATAGACTAAAAATTTTAAACCTTTTATCCCACAGTAATCTATAAAATATAACTTAATAATTAAAAACAATTTTGAGAAAACATGAAAACTAAAAGTTCAACACAATAAAAATACAAGATTTCAAAACCAAGGGTATTACAAAATGCCTACTTTTCGAAATAATTACGGAAAACATATCTCGAATATCAAATACTACTTATATTTAATGCTATACAAAAGATCTACTAAATAAAAATTCTTTTAGTAGACTGAAAATCGAACTGAAAAAATATTTGGAAATTTCATATTAGCAGAATATTATGTGTTGTGTTTAGTGAACTTATTTGATATATATCATTAGACAGTATAATAGTTTAGTTCCTTCTAAGGTAGTTATGTAGTGAAACTTGGACCTAGATGGCAGGAAACTTGGTACTTTTGATCCTAGATGTTTACACAGTATCTTGGGCATTAGGTGGTTCAACTTTGTAAGTAATGACAAGGTTAGGCAAAGGAGTCGACAACCTCCTTTAAGCAACATATTGTGCAGAGAGAGACTCCCTTGGTTTGCCCATGTTGCCCATATGGATAACTATAGATTGAGGAATAGGGTTATGAACAGTGTGCCTAAAGTCCTTAGAAAGAGGGGGAGACCTAGGATGTGGTGGGCAGACAATGTCAAACAGGATCTTGTTAGAATTGGTGTGCAGTGGCCAGATGCAGTAGATGTAGCCCAGGATAGATATGTTTGGAAAACTAAAATGCACGGTCTGGTTGAACCTCTGTAGTCCATGGCTGCTTGATGATGATGATACTATTTTCGTGGCTAAATGATCTGTATTTAATTTAATTTATTAATTTTCCTGCGGATAAACTATTTAGCTTTATGCAACAAATGGTAAATGTACTGTATTCTTTATATTTATATTCTTTAAAAATAATTCATATTAGAGCAGAGATGTCAAAGCATCCATATATTATAGATTTGTGCTAAAAGCTTTAATGGCCTCACTGATAAATACAATAATGGAACACGATTAGCAGCAGCTTGAATATTTGAAATCCAGAGAAAAATTAAAACGTGTCTCGGCTATCGTTTTTCAATATTTTAATATATTTCAGTAGAGGGTTTCCTTAAAAATCCTCTACTGAACTCCTCTACTAAACTTAAAAACCCTCTACTAAACATGAACTTTGCAATTATTTGAGGATTGCATCATCCATTCTGAGACCCCACTCATGAACATTCTGAGATGCCCTGAACGTTGACATCGAAAGTTTAGTTGGACTTCGTAATTATTTTGAGGATTGCGACGTCCTTTGTAGCATCTGAAAGGAGGGTGGAAATTTCGAGAAGGGTTGGCCGTCCAAGGTGGGGTCGAACTTTTGATAAGTGTTTAATAAAAGGGGGCGGAACTTTTGATAAAGGGTTTTTTAATGAATAACGAGATTATAGGTTGGCCATCGAAGATGCCCTCCAAAGGGTGAGGGGGGTGGAACCTTTGATAAATGTTTAATAAAGGGGGCGTCACTTTCGATAAGTGTTTAATTAATAATAAAAAAATAAGAAATAAAAAATAAATACATGAAATAAAAATGCAATTTATTAGTAAGTTAATTAATAGGGAATAAAAAAATTCATTTATAAATAATTTTTTCTCAACTTGAATGTGATTTCCAAAAAAAATATAATTTATTCGTAAGTAAATATTAAGGAATAAAAAATAAATACAAGAAATAAAAATATAAATTATTCGTAAGTTAATTAATAAGGAATAAAAAAATTCGTATGTTAATTTATAAAGATCGGTTATTCCTTCTTCACAGAGATCATCTATCGTTGAAAGTTCCAATTTCATAGTGCTCTTGGCGTAATGGGTAAACGCATTGATAAATGTGTGGGTTCATGACGAGCTGTAGAAAATAATTTTGTTTTTAATATAGTACATATGTTAAACACTAGATGGTGCTGCAGCTAACCGGTCTTGGAATATTTCGGGAGTTTGTGGCGACTCACGGTGGCGACTGTGATGACGTCAGAAACCAAGATGGCGGACTCTGGACTTCGAATTATTTCGAGGTTTTGTTTCGGATGGGTGATAACGTCAGAATACAAGATGGCGGACGAACGGCAAAGTTTGTGGCACGAAGGTGATGACGTCAGAACTCAAAATGGCGGACGTATGAGGGGTTTATTAATGGGGGGCGGTACTTTTGATAAGTGTTTAATTAAAGGGGGCACATTTTAATGAGGAGATGGCACTTTTAATTAGGGGAGTGACACTTTTAATAAGTGTTGAATTAAAGGGGGCTTATTAATAAGGGGGTCAATACTTTTTGATAAGTGTTTAATAAGGGGGCACATTTTAATGAGGGAGGCTGCACTTTTAATAAGGTTTTTTAATTAATAAATGAGTTATGAATATTAATTAGTAAGTCATGAGTATTAACTAGTGAGTCATGAATATTAACTAGTGAATTATGAATATTAATATGAGGGCGTGGTCAGTTATTTAATATTAACAAGGGGAAATGACGTTATAGGGGGAAAGCAGTGGAGGGACTGGAATGGGACTATACTACTATCAGTACATAAATGTTCAAAAGAAACCTCCAACTGAACAGGTTCACAAAAAAAAACACATGGAGGAGCAGTTCCAGATTTATTTTATAGGTTTCTACTTCTAATTCAAGTGTTAGCAGCTGCTTAGCCCTTAGATGAAACAGAAGAGTTCAGATATAGAAACACAAATTAGCATTTTCAAATATTTTCCTGAACATTTTGACGGCTTTAACCTAGTCGGATTTCTGTTGATTTTACAAATTTCTCTTATCGATATGTATTTGAGTCATCACAAACTTTCTACTAAAACCTCATATAACATCATCATCATTCTCTAGATAAGCCTCATATAACATTCACAAGAGAGAGAGACTGCAGTACATTTTAAAGTTCTCCGTTTTGAAAGTTAATCACATAAGATTAAAGAGCAATTTATACTATTCATCACTTCAAGTAACAAAAAAGTCATTTAACCGTTTCGAGCTCTCAAAGTTCTTCCCATGAGCTAAAATAACAACTTGCATTATTCGTCTGGTGCAAAAACAAAGCAAATGCATTTATTATGGCATAATTTCTTCATAATTTGACACAACAATCCTCACTTTTACACTCTGCAATACTTAATGTCAAAAGAATGTCACCTCGCCTCTATCTCCCAAATATTTTCCAACGCAGCCCACTGTGAGACATTTTGCTGCTTCTGAACGTTTCCGATTTATAGGACAAATTGAATTTTTGAATCTATAATGATATACGCCTTATTCATTCTTCAGTTCACCTCATCAAGATAATTCATTTTTTACTGTGAAAAATTGTTGTTCTAATCGAACGTCTCTTAACAGTAATTCAGTCTTTTCATGGTCAAGATAAAAAAAAAATTTGAAAGTTTACCGATATCGATTTCTATACTCGAGAAAGACGTAGAGGAATAACAATGCTGCTCATATATTATTAAAGAAAGTTGCTTTAATCCCTACTGTTATTGTGTATTTTCAAAAATTTTATAATAATAAAATATTTCATTGTAATTTCCGCATTCAATCGAAATGCCCTTCGAAATTTCCCTCTTCATGATAAAGAAGTCTGTTTGTCATTGTAAATAGTTCTCTTGAGAAAAATGTTCAATACAGAATTTTAGGAAATGAATATTTATCTAATAAAAAGTAGGATTAATTATTTGGCGCTGCAATCATTATAACACATGAAATGCCCTGAAACACCATCGGTCATGGGGCGGGGTTTGCCTCAATCTGCAGAGCCCTATCCGCTTGGTCGACATTCATATCAGATGTGAAATTTGTTGTTTCCAGTTTTCACTGTGTTTGCATTCCGTTTTTCTGTTCGATCTCGCTCTGCATCGATGACAAAGGAAGATATCGATGAGTTTCGAAAAGTTGCCTTTCATTAACTGAGATGTTAAGCCTTGGTGTCCTGTGTAGGAGGCTTTAATCTATGTAGGCTGCAGATTAACGAATAGGTTGGTTAGCTTAGACTAGGCTATCTTGTGAACAAATTCTCCAAACCTGACGTTCAGTCTTCGAGGTCCTTATGACTTGGAAATTTTGCCCACTGTGTGCAAGAAAGTACCGCTCAGATATAAAAGATGCCAACTGTCTAACATTGAATTAGATTCACGAGGTTGAGGTTTCAATCGCAGGATTTTTGTTTTGGATTGTTTTTGCCCATGAGCGGCACTTTTTTGCCCACAATTAGTTAAATAGTCACGTCAAAAGCTTTAATAATTTGAACTATAACTCGTTAAGGTCGACCTCCACGAAATTTTCGTCCCCTTTTGGGGGGAGGGGAAAATGTGGGGCAATAATTCGAAGTAGCCTACGACGGTCCTCATATAAGATTTCATTTTACTCCTAATTCGTAAATATAGGCACTTGCCTTTGGAAGATACAGTAAAAGAACTACTTTCTAATTTCTTCATTTTAGGGGGAAGATAGCAAAGGGGTATATTTTTATTACCCACAACATTCCCCAGGTCACAGGATTTCATTTGATATATAACTTGTTAAGTTCAGCCCTCTTTTTACTTTTGAATTTCAGTTTTTAAATTTTTTTTTTCATAAAAACATGTAATACAATACAAAATACATAGGACCAAACGCCAAATAGCTTACCAGTAGGTAATTGAATAATACATTCTTAACATATATACATATGTTCTCTCAAATATCGGTTTCATGAAAAAAAGTAATATATATATATAAATATGAGTGCAAAACGTTCATGAAATTTTACCAAAATTTAATAAGGATAGATTATTCTATCAAAGATATTATTTTAAATTTGTTATAATTGTATGCATTTAAAATTTATTTTGGAATAAAATTCAACGTATATGGTATTTTATAGCAACTTATACATTTTACATAACTGTTTTTAAATTTAAGCAGCCTAAAAAATTTACTTTTATTATAAACTTTTATTAGCTATGGGAATTACCTATTTCATTGATGATATATCTGTTTATTAAAAAATTCTTAATCCAATTTAACAAAATTCCTCGAATTCTATAATTTTCTAATTTCTTAAGTAATGAGAAATGATCTATTGCATCAAAAGCCATTTGAATATCTCAAAATATAATTTTTCTCAAAATACACTTTTTCTCAAAAATACACTTTTTCTCATTTGTTCCATGACTGATTTACTTTACCAGCAAATTTTCATAAAAGTTAAATTGTGTTCTTCCTTTTTTGAAACATTACGAGTTTGTAGAAATTTAGAAATAATATAATAAATATATTTTTCAGCAATTTTTGAAAAAGTAGGAAGAATTGATATAGGTCTGTAACTAATAAAATCTATTTTTGTACCGCCTCTACTTGGGTTTCAAAATTTCAGTTTTTAGATCGAAAGGTGTATTTTCTGTAGTTATAATTTGATTTATTATGTTTTCATATTACTGAAAATAATATATCTTTATTTTTCTTAATATGTTGATATGGATATTAACATATCCTTAAGATTTATTTTTATACATTAAACTAATGTGTTTATTAGTTTATGAAACAGTTATTTATTAGTTTATGAAACAGTCTTCTTCGTTGTTTATACCTCTAACACTTTTGATTATGAGCTATATGTATTATTGAATCCATTACCAGTCTTATTTGTGCCATATTACTTTTTGGACACATTAATTATACTATCTTCAATCGACATTTCTTTTTGCCATCAATTATTTCATAGATTAGTTCCCATATCTATCTCATATCATTTTTTTCACTTAAAAGTTTGCTTTCATAGAATGTTTGATGCTGATTTCTAATTTGAGTAATAACTGTATTTCTTATTTTTTTTATAGCTTTTTCCATGCAAAATATCATCTATTTTTAAAGTCTCGTGTTTTTGTGTTTTTTTTTTTCGGTTAATTCTAAACGATTTTTGTTTGCTGAAATTTTACATTTCTTAATTTAGGTATATTTTTCTCTTTAAATATATTTTATTCTTACATAAAATTTTGTTATGTTTTTAAATATTCTATGTAGTGACGTATTTTCCTTAACGTATTCATAATACTGTTCTAAATTCCAGTATTTTTTGTGATATTGATTTATTTATATTACTGTTGCCCTACAGTCAATTTTTTTGGATTCTTAAATTCATAATTGTCGAAATTTTTATTTCTATGATCCAGGCCTGGATCAAGAAAAAAATTTAAAAAGGGGGGGGGGGGAGGAAGTAAGCGGCTGGATTTTAACTGCAGTTTAACATTTCCATCTCCGTTTTACAGGTCTTTAAACCATTCATTGAAAAATGTATGAAATATGGACAAACTTCAATTAACAATTTTAAACTTTAAAAAACATTTTTTTTACCTCAATTACCCTTACCAGCATTCTGAAGTGTGGGGGGGGGGAAATGCCACCTTGTCCTCCCCTCATATTTTCTATTAAAGTTACAAATATTGGATTTTCATCCTTCATTGTACTTTTTAACCAGTTACGAAAATGTTTCTAGAATATATTTATATTATACTTGGTGATCTGTAGATAGCTTAAATATGATATATGTTATTTTTTTAATGATTTTTAAATAAATAGTTTCAGCTGGAAGTATTTTACAAGATAGTATTTTAATATCTACATTTCCTTTACAATATATAGTTATTCCTCTTAAATATCTTTTTTATAGCAATGCTTGTTTCTTTAAAACTCTAAATAATATAAATTATGTTCGATATTCTTAGTTTCTGCTAAAAACAAACCAAAATATTTATTTGAAATATTTTTCAGTACCTCTTTTCCGTGAGTGCCAATATTTTCTTTAACTTCTATTCACATGCAAAATTCTTAATTTATTTTCAGAGTTGATAATTTTGTACTCAACAGGAAACCTGTCGGCAACCTCTGTAGATGAATTAAGATAAGTTATACGTTATAGAAATTCCATTCTAAGTCCTCAATCGATAGATCAACATTTAACGAATTTAGTGTTTTTATATAGATATTACACATATATATATAATAAATCATAGCATATCAATGTAAGTGAACAAGCTGATATGAAACATTCTTGCCCTCCAAAAGATTCCTCTGTTAATAGTGGTTAGATTTTCATTTATGAATATTTGTGTCTTCATATCATTTATGTGACCATTATTTGTGACCACAGACATATGTGACCATTATTTGCTGAAACACTTTTCTCCTTGTTTTTTATCCATTGGTCTCTTTCAATGTCTTGAAGTAAATTGAGCAATAGGGATTTTAGTTTCATTTCTAGTTGATAATCTATGAACAGCTTCAAGTGATTTATAAGTGAAGGTATGGATATTTAGGTACTGCTCAATTTTTCCCATTTTGGTTGTCAAGACCAATTCATTTCCTTCATTTTCCAATGATACACTACGTATTTCGATATTTTTATTCCTCCCATATTGTTCTACATCATTATGATTGATTCTCGTTTCATTTGTATCTTTAGTTAATATCTTATTTTGATTTTCAAATCGTTTTGCGATTATATCAATTTCGTGTTTATCATAAGCTGAAATTCTTTGTACTAATTCTTCGCATTTTTCTTAGAAAAATGGAACAGATTTTTTAAATCCCTTATTCTGATCTTAATGATCTGAATTCCATTAGTATTATATTTATATTTCATCTTTGTAAACATGTTGAAAAATATTAATATTATGATGATTTTTATTTGCTGTTGATACATTCCCAGATCCAGAATCCGATGTACACAATAATTATTCTCTGTCCTTTTCTGTAAAGCCCGATATTATTTTACATACTTAGAATTTAATTATGCTATTGTAATTGGCATTTATGGTTTTAAACATACAGTTGAAACAATTCCATTTGTTTCCTTTTCCATTTGACATTTTCCTATGCTGCTTTTGTTATTTCCACACATTTTAAGTAGAACTCAATTTTTCATACACCATTTTTGAAAAAGGTGATCACAGTTAGTTTGATAACTAAAGAGGTATGAGTCTACACTCTATTCCAGGTCTTGTTGTTTTCCATTAGTGTGCTTAATAGAATTTCGGAATTTTGTTGATGGACAACTGTGTGATGAACAATATCGATTCAGAAGTGGTAGTGATTGTATTCATCAATTATTTCACTTAGAATTTGGAGGAAGGCTCTGAGTTTTAGAAACCTTCGTTGATTTCAAAACAGCTTTGTACTCTGTCTGTCGTCATAAGTTGTGGTCAGCATGAGATTGTATGGCATACATGACAAGTCAGTTAGCATCTTGATGGCTATCATAACACCGAGTTGTGAGTGAGAGACACCGAGTATTAAAAAAACAATATATATCATAAGTTTGAGTGAGAGTTAGCAAGGTTTGTAGCAATTAGTTTTGCATTGCTTAGCTCGACAAGGGTGTATTTTGCCTCCTTTTTCGTTTAGTGTGTTTAATGGTTATATAATGAGGAATTCACTGCGAGGTAAATATGACTGTAAATGGTCCGTGTTTGAAAATTACTTATTTATTGTAGATTATGCTGATAATTTAACCCTGTTGGGTAATGATGTTGATGAAATGAATTCTTTCATTAGAGCTGTTGATGAGACTTGTTGTAGAGTAGGTTTGTGGATAAAAAGAAAGAAAATTAATTGAAGAATATTGATCAGGCACGTTGCGTTTCATTTGTTCTGAATGATTGTATCCTTGAGCAAGTGTCTCAGTTTAATTATCTCGGGAACTGTGTAACATATAATTGTGTGTTCGGCATGAGATAAATGAAAGAATATGGATTGCTGTTGGAACTTTTAAGAATCGATGGAGAGTGTGCAGAAATTGCCGTATACACTTAAAAACTGAAATTAGGCTGTATAATAGTTCAATAATACTGATCATTTTTAAAGTTAATTTCTGGTGAAACCTGGACCGTTTGTATGCAAGATAACAGGAAACATAATGCTAGATGCTTTTGCAGTATCTTGGGTATTAGAAGGTTTGACTTTGTAAGTAATGATGAGGTTAGCCAAAGGAGTATGCATATATCTCTGAGCAGCGTGAGTAGTAGGGCTACTTTTTTGGCAGTTCCTTCCCCCCTTCCCCCGACGTGTTCGCTGGAGGTTGGCTCTTTAGGAGGGGTGTGTCCGAAATGACGTCACCGCTGCGTGTTCGCTAGAAGCTTGAGGTCCAGTGATTACAGATTTTTTTCCTGCAGTGTTGTTTATTGTCCCTATTTCTTTACTAAAAAATTTACTAAAAAGTGACCTAGGGAGGGCTTCATTTATAATCGGTTTTCCCCCTTCACTTCCGCTGGAGAGAAGTTCCTCTAAGTTTCTGTTGCTAGGTTAGCCCTCATTTTTTCCCCTTGTGATGTTCAAAGTGGGCTACATTTGTGTCCTGTTCTCCTAACTTGGGATGGTGCAGAGTCCTAGGATGGGCTACGAATTTTATTGGTTTTTCCCACTTCACGAGCGCCGAAGAGATGGGTGGCCCAAGAACGCTTCACACAGGTGTGCGATAACATCAGTGAAAATGTAATTCATGTCAGTATTGAAAGGTAGGCTATCGCTCTTATTGTTTCTTGAGTGTCATTCCTATTCTGGGAGGTCTCTTTCAAGAGTAAGGTGCTTTGTACTTAGGAAACGTAACAACTCCCTAGGACAATGCTCTTGAAAGAAACGTGTCTGTCTGTGAAACGAATTGCTTCAAGACGATTCTGTTGACAAAATAATTATAGTCGATGCGCTGCCTGCTACTTAGACAGGTAAGACTAATAATAGCGAGGACGCCAGTGCCCTTCGGTCTCCCTGCAGTAAGAGTTGTGTTGTTCAAGTCATAAACCCGAATGTAACAGACAAGAGGAGATGTACCTCTGAACAGGGGTCATACCTGCCTCCTGGTATCTGTTGTTGACGAAAACGTCCCAACAAAAAAGGAGATGGTGGAAGAAAGTGTTCGTTGGAGGTCGGGTGCTGTAGCTAATACAAGTGGCTGTACAATAAACCAGGACGCTGAATGACATAATGTGAGAGCGCTAAAGGAGGTGTGTCAGAAAGCCTGTTCTGTCGAGAAATAATTATAGGGGACTGACACTTAGTCAGGTATGTGCGCTGATAACAATGTCCTTTTGGAACGTTTCTTGGCTTCTTGTCGGGGGGGGGGGGTCCTTCAAGGGGTCGTGACGACCACTCGGAAGGGCCATTACTTGTTACTGAATCTCACCATTTAACAGAAAGGACGTCAATGAATGTGAGTCTTGAGTGGCGATAAGAAAGCCCCAAGAGAAGGACTTCCCGTCCGCGCGTTTCTCCATTATAACAGAAGCGAGGGAGTTAGCGAAAAAACCCATAACTCACCCCAGCATTGAAAGGTCGCTCTAAAGCGAGCCGTGCCAGGTATACTCTAAACGTTTTCAGAAATGTCAGTATACAATACAAGCGTGGGGAGATGGACGCTCCAGGTGTGGGATTTAAGCAGGCTTGTGATGCAACCTACTATTTCAAAGAAAAAACCAGTACGGTCACAGGGGGAAGAAATTTAAAATGTCCCATTGGAGGGAGGTGAAGGTGCGTGGACTCGTGCATGTGTATGAAGTGCTTTATAAACTCCTGCACGGCACGGAAGAAGTCATTAAGCAATGGATCTCACCTATGAAGAGAAATTGGCCTCAGCCAACATTCAGCGTGAGATAGATGCTATTTTAGCTAGGGTGGAACGTCCACCAAAAACTTCACGACTCAGTCTCAAGCGATGGAAGAGCGACCAGGCGCCGAAGCTTGCAAGGGTAGAGGCACCATCTACCGAGGCCGGCCCCATCAAGCCAACACCACCTAGAGGAGAAGGCCATTCCACTGATTTGTGACGTCAGCATTGCTAGACCGGACTACCGGCAGAATAGATTGAGAGATAGCTTATCCTTGTTAATAGAACTTCCCATTTAGATTTTGAATATTCACTAATAAATCATTAAAATAATTTGTTTTCATATAATTAAAAAAAAATCCCACTTTTTTCTAATTTTTTTTAGAGATAACTTTTTTTGCTTTGATTAGTATTGATAAACCATTAATTACCGTTTCCGATTATACAGATATTATCTAAATAATAATTTAAAGCTAACACTCTTTAAATGTTCGGAAATTTCAAAACTTTTAACGAATTTTGCAAACGATCGATTAATGTATTGAACAAGTACTAAATTTTCATTCTTAAAGGATTCTAGAAGTGCGAAATATATTTAGAAAAAAACTACTTGTTACAAAATACCACAGATATCTATTTTTTTTTCACAAATATGTATGTATATATATATGAGGTCTAAAACATTATTTAATGAAAATAGTATGTTTCAATATTGCATATGTTAAGAAAAACAACCAACAAATTCCTCATTAAAAAAATACTTTTATTTACAGTATGAGAAAACAAATATATATAGGATACACATTACAATGAAACAAATATTTCATTGTTTACTTTATTTTTAAGAAAATTGTGCAATTAAAACAGGAAAATTCACCAATCATATGGGAGAATTTTTAAGCAATATGAAGGAACTTAATATTGTGCAATACTATTTAAATTGAAAAAGAAAATTTTATGATATTCCATAGATCCCAGTTGAACTCTTTTTTTTTTAAATAGTTTAATAATGAAAGCTGTTTTTAAAATGCATCACATTAATAAAAACTGTTTCTAGGACAAAAGTGACTTTTAAATAAAAAGAAAAGAAAAATTGCTTTCCCAAACTTTTTCACCCTAATGCATATTAAAACTAATTTCTTCACATAACATAGAAATTTTTATCCTTTTTGCTATCATAATAAACTTTAATAATAGAAAAAAAAATTCTGAAGAAACATGAAAGCAACATCTAAATACATGTAGTCAAAAGGTTTGAACAGATTCAAAATACAACAGAAATATAAAATACAATGAGTATTATACAATGTAAAGGTCACATTGAAATATCCAAATGCACTCAGTAATTATGAAACCTAATTCCATGTTATGTCAATGGAAAGCTAATTTCAAACCTTTGTAACTTTTAAAATGAGCTTTTATGAAAAAAAAATGAAATGAAGATCAATTAAAGATCTCAATCAAATTTATCTAAATCTATGTTCATTAAAAATCAAAGAATTATGAAAACTGGGATATTTAATATGAACAATGGCTGTTTTAAAATATTGATCTGGGAAGTAGTTGAAATAAGTTAATCTCAAAACAGTATCCCATATTAAATTTTATTAGCATAGCTTTAGCTGAAAATGTAACAATTATTTAAATTTTCACCAACTCTGCAGAATGCACATTATTGTTTAAGATGTTGATATATAATAAAATACCCCTTCAAACAGCTGCTTACAACAGAGGTCTGACATGAGCCTGTAAGTTTATATGCCATAGTAGGTCTGTGAGGATGGCGGAAACCCGGCAAAGAAACAACACGAACAACCATGCCTTACCTAGGGCTCGAACCCAGGTTAGTAACCAAGCGAAGCCTCTTTAAATACTAAATGAATATTATTGGAATATAGAAAATTAAGATAGATTTTTAACTTATATATATTCAATCATATTTTCCCATGAAATGTTTATTTTAGAAATTACAGAGCTTTGAAATCATCTTTCCATTGACATAACATGGGATTGGGTGGTCATAATTAACAGAGTGTATATGGGGTAGTTTCATGGCAGCAAACACAGACTTTCATAACACAGAATTGAAAATATTTATGATAATACATTTGTACATACATGTAGTAAGAAAAGATTTAACTTGTAAAATTTGCAGCTAATATAATTAGTAGAATTGTAGCATCATCAGCAACTCAGATTTAATGACATTGCAAAACTTGAATTAAGTAAAAATAAAGTACTACAAGCAATATATATCAACTATTGAACATTTTACTAACATTGAATAGATAGAATTAGCATCTAAAATTTTCTTATATTTTTATAGAGGTCAAGCTGTTTCAAATGATTCAGTATACTCCAAATGTGCAAATTAAATTGAAGAATTAAAAAAATATCTAGATGTCATTTACATAAAGGTTGATGAAGGGGCAAAAATAAACTACACCAGTAGGTTCTTAATGGGATTCCTTCCCAAAGGCAAGTCAATAAAATAACTTTAAATTTGTATGGTGTCAAAAATATACAGAACAGAAAAAAATGTTTTGCTATTTTGTAAAGAGCATATACTTAACATGCCTGGAAACATATTAAATAAAAACATTATTCTAATCTTGACCTTCTGCAGAGTTTTTTAAACCTTAAGTCATTAACTATTATGCATATCTTAACTGCCATATCTGGTGAAGATACTTTCGAATGCTAAGAGCAACAGGGTATTTTCCCTTTATAAACAGATATTCTTACATTAAAATTTTAATATTACTTTAACTCACTATCAGTGTAAAACCAATTATTAACAAAGAACTTGGAAGAAGAAAATGTGTATCAGAACCAGTACAAGGTTTCTAATAACATAGTCAATCATCTCCCTCCAAGCAGAAACTGACATCCCCCAATGATACAGAAAACCTTATTGATCTGTTGATCAGGCTAGTTCATAGGCATATCAAACACCCATTGACAATCACTATTAGAAATTTAAAAAATCCTACATTTGCAAGGCAGAAGAAGCCACAAGATATGCATATATATTAAAGAAAATCAAGGAATAAATTAACTTCCTAAATCTCCCATGGCTTTTACAAAAACCAAAGATTGACACTTAAGTTTTCTGCTTATAATGTTCTCAATTTAAAGTAATGAAGGAAAAATAATATTCAGAAAATTCTATTTGCAGTTTAATGAGTTTCAGTTGATCATTTTATCCAGAAACTGGTGGTATATGTTCCAACAGAAAATTATAAATTTCATACCCCACTAAATGCATGTATAACATAAGCAATGAAATGGATTTGAAAGAAAACCATATACTGTCACATACTGCATCCGTACTGAATAGCTGTCCAAACAAAAGCATCCACCTCAAGTATTTGATACATTGATAAAAAGATTTAAAGACAACCAAAAATATAATTTATCTTCAGGGGTCCAGCCATAAGAGTATAGTGGGAAGTGAAAATGTTGTGGAATTGGCAAAAGATCACTCAAAAGTAACACTAAACACAATATTAAGAAAAAACCTACTGACAAGTGCAGGTAGAGATTCCCTTTGATCATAGATTTAGCCACAAAAGACATGAAATCAGTAAAATAAAAATGAAATAAATCTAGTAGACCCTGTACAGTAGCAAAATATAGTTAAAGGAACTGAAAATAGCTATTGCAGCTTGCATGCAATAAAATTTCCACTAAAATATTGCAAAATATTTGACAATAAAGTTAATCAGTTTTTGTGTCTAAAAAACAATGGTTGAAACAATAGCACACCATTCCAAAGGGGTTTCCACCAATGGATTTATAGGGCTATGATTATTTGAGTCAAAAAAAAACAATACTCATTAAATATACTATAAAATATATGGTGCAGTGATTTTTATTCCTATTTCATAAACAATCAAAGGTTATTTCACCTAAAGTGTCATAATGATTAGTAACTATGCACTGTCATAAAAGGTAAACTTTCTGTTACTTCAAACTCTGACTGAGGTAGTGGTCAGCAATGATTTCAGTTTTGGGCATAATATTTTTTTAAAGTGTATTTGTGGATGCTTTAAAAGTAGTTGAACAGTACGCCCATTAACATACTGGTCATATAGCAAACATTCCCTCTCCATCAGTATATGGATACTTTAGAGGTCAGCAAGCTTTCTCCCAGTTTTCATGTCAAACATGCTGGTTTCTCTTTCAACATCAGATGGTGCAAAGTGGAGTTCACACACCTATGTATGCAAAAGAAATATTGAGAATATGTACAAAAAAACCTCTGATGAATGATAAACATTAAAACAAAAATCCAAATACCAGGAATACTGTTCACCATACACTAAAAAATTTTATTCAGAACTGAAGACTTTTTACCTTCGAAAGTAAAAGCTATAATTGTATTCAAAACAATTCTATAATCAGTGTATTTTCTAAGATTTCAATAAAAATCCCTGGTTAAAAGAATGAATTCTCCCAAGGAATGCACCTATTCTACCAGTAAGCTGGTTTTTCTCAATATTTATAGCACTTCTTTTATCATATATAGTTCACCTTGAAAGCTAATGCTAACCATCTAATAGCATTCCACTGCTAGTACTAACCATAAAGTGCTTTTGGTAATGCCACTATAAGGTGATAATGTAAAATAAAATGCGAAAAATCATACTGAGCTGAAAATCATTTAAAACAACACTCTTATGAATGAACGTTTAAAGGTTTGAAATATTCCTGTCCAGGAATTGAGCCTGAAAACAACTCCAGTAATAAGTTTATTGTTTCAGACAATTTCCTCTTACTGTAATTTTCAGTTTATTAGGCATAAATTTGTTTATATAGACAGTACCTGGTATTATACTAATGCTGAAAGGTATTAGGAATTGATTGGTCAGGAAGTTTACTGTTGTTGACAGTTTCTACAATAAACTTGTACCATTACATATCAGTAAAATCAAAATACCTCAAATTTTTGTGATAATTTTTGGATTTCTTCATTAGTAAAAACCAAACCAGTGGTCAGTACAGAGGATAAACTTTGACATTAACTCGAAAACAATATTGTATGCATTTGTGGTGTTTAATATATTTATATTCACATAATAGGTGAAATGACAGATATCCCCTCAAATATTCTCTAATATGATTATAGAATACATTTGTAACAAAATTAAAACAAAACCTGCAATCACATGCAGTAAAGATATGACAGTAGACTGTTATACCTTTATTATAATATACCTGACTTATCTCATTTTACAATGAGAGTGATTGGAAATATATGCACTTTTAATTACTCCTTTGAAAGTAAAAAAATTCTTTAACTTTACTATTAAATCCTTTTCAAAATATCCTTTCATTTATTAATCCATATGTACACTAGATGTAGCCCACCCATTCTTTAATATCCACTATAACTTGACCTGATTTCAGAGATATAATTATGCAGATTAATTTAATGCTGAAAGTTATTAGGAATTGATTGGTCAGGAAGTTTACTGTTGTCCACAGTTTCTACAATGAACTTTTACCATTACCTGTCCTGCTTTTATTAAAAAAAATAGCTGATGTGTGAGGTAGGCAAAACTTCAGCAGGAAAATAATACATATTCACAAAGGCTTTGAACTTGGGTCCAATTTGTATCCAAGTATACTAGTAATAACACCAAAATAATTTCTAATACTTATGCAGAGATTTTGTATTTAAAAGTAGGTTTTCCCCATGATCTTGCCTTTGGCTTATATATGTATTTCAAGTTTAACAGTATTATCGTATTAACTTATAGGAGATATATTTGAACTCTATGGATATATAAATATAGTGATATAACATTAGACCCTGAAACTATCCCAACAAAAGTACCAATTTCTTAACTTACTACTGTAATCTATTAACTAAAAAGTCTGGTCACTGTCAAATATTCTTTTCTATTTAAGCATTTTAACAAACGTACATTCGACATTTTTTATTCCAGCATATTAGGTTTCTTACTTAATAAAAATAACGTCAAATTAATCCATAACAGATCAATGATATTATATATGTATATTATATAAACGTAACATACAATAGTTAAAACGATAATTTTTACATTAGAAGTTCATAAGTATGACAACAGATATTAATACAGAATAAAGTTCTTCTTACCTTGGATGCTTTCGTTGGACAGAAGTTTTGCCTTGGTAATTGAACGAATCCATTTCTGTCGCAAATCGATATCTTCTGGAAATTTAAAAACTGAGAATATTTGTTCCCCATCGTAATTGCTCCTGCACTGAGGAAAGCAGCAGCGCGATGGCATTTCGCTAAAAAAAAATCAATGAACGTAATAACAAACCACACTAAATCATACGTTTTGCAGAACTAGCTAAACACTAACAAAGGCAAGATGGAGGCGACGCTACTAGCTACGGGTCGACTAAATTGACGTCATCAGAATCGCTTCACCGAGTGGTAAGGCCTTCTCCTCTAGGTGGTGTTGATCAAGCCCGCCGACTAAGGAACCGTCGAAGTACCTAGCATACCTGCGTCAAGATCACGCCTTAGCCACAAGAGATGCCGTGGACAGGTGACGCCACCGTCGAAACGCCAGAGAGCGTGCAGTAGGCCGCCAAGGTCGCCGCACGCCGGTGAAGGAGCAAGCATGCCAGCCGTTACCATGACAACGGAGAAGCAGCAGCCGATCCCTCCGCAGTCGTTACCATGACAACGACTGTCGCTGCTGATGGGCAGGTTACGCAATTACGAAAAATTTCTAGTTTTGATTTAATTCATATTTTGCAGGGGATACAAATAGTTTTTCACCATAGTACACGCCTCTGAATATGTACTAAATAAATATTAATAGTGTTACTAAATAATAATGTTCTATATCTGATTTTTCGTCATTGTGATTTCTTAACGCAGTTAATATTAAGTTGAAAGGCTTACAACGACCTGAAGCCTAAACCATTTGCAAACTAGTGAAACAAAGTAGAATACGACTGACAATCACACATTCTATTTTGAAAAATAACCGCAAGAAGAAAGTGACACCTAATTTCTCCGTCAACAGAATTACACGGAAATAAAAAATCTGCTTGCCAGAGAAGTTTTAAAAGAACACAAAAATGTGCTACAGTACTGCGAAAGTTTTTTCCACGACATGTCTTGGAAGGAACACTTGGATCTTTTTTAGCTTCAAATGTCATTTAGAATAGTAATTATGGGTAAACTTCGATTCCAAAATACTGTTACCTTCGTACGTTCCTGCAAGAGAAATGAAAGTTCCTTGGTTCACAGAAAATATGAAACTTAAATTTTCTTCCAACGTGAACAAAAAATAAATACAAAATATTTCTTACAAGTGTGTTATAAATAATAATAACCCCCTAGAATATGACTCGTTTGCGGTTGTAATTTTCCATAAAATATTTCACTCACGATATGCAAGTGTTCACAGTAAAGTCTTATAACACAATTTTACTAATAGTGCAATCCATATGGTTTTCAAACACTACATCTGGTCAATACTAAAGATTTAATATAATAAGTCAGAGAAATAAAGTGGTTAAATTAGAAAACAGTTTCGCCTAATTAGCATTCTTTCTGAAAATGAGACTTCGCAAATTTAAAATGTTGCTCATCATTTTCGAAATGTTTCAAAATTCGAGACTATAAGACGATCTTAGCCTCAAATCTTGACCAACTGCAGGGTGCATACTTTCATTAATAAGTCCTTTGCCGAGAAAATGATCTTCATTTTGCATCCCACTGCGATAACAAAATATTTTTGAAGTATGGCGGTGCATTTTCTGATCTGTAAATACTTTTATTCTCCGACATAAACTTTAGATCCCGGTAATCCTGCATTACCTAAAATGATTTGTGATAGAATAACCAGTTAAGATTTAGGGCGTATATTTCACCATGAATTATTTGTACACGGTTTTATCCGTGGACCAAAACAAAGATTGTCAAAATAATCATAACTCCATGCAGGGGCAAGGTAATTCTGGATATTAAACATTAAAGTGACTTGGTACCCCAGTACATTTGAGGATAGTACAAATATATTTACAGGAATATATTAATACATATAAACAAGTTCGACGGTCAAACATGTAATATGATAAAAAAAATAGCAAACTTAGGGGGAAGAAGGTTTAAGACGACAGAGTGTAAATAAACGAACAGGGAAAAAGGATAATCCAGATAAAGATGGGGTATTGTGATGTTGCTTCTTCGTTTGTTTGTCTATTGGGACCACTTAGGAATGTCCCCTCGGTTCGATCGCAATACGCGATGGGTGAAAGAGTTTTTCAGATAAAATCAACGGTTTTATCACAATTGCTGGGACTCAATACTGAGACTCCTCCCCAATAAATTGGTTCAACTTCAGCTTTTACTTAAATATAACAATTATTTATTGAACCTTCCAAACATGCTTGATAGACAAGGACATACGCTTAATTACATAGCATTACATCAACACCAGCTTACTATGCCTGTTCAGCTGTATTCACAGAGCCCAATGCCGTTATTACCAGTCGGCATTTCCCAGCTTTACAATTTTTCGTCTGCACTCGTTCGTTCCTCGACTGGCTCTGTTCTCCTCCTTTCTCAACCTTCTGTTCCAACCCTTTCTCTTTCTCTCTCCGCCCGACCATCTGGGAAGTCCGCTAGCCTCCGGGTTAGGAGTCACTTGTCAGCGGACGCTAGCCGTTCCCCGGACACTGCTACTTCAATTAACTTTCCAGATGCTGGGACAGAGGGCCTCCCACCTAGCATATGCCCATTTTGGTGAAATCCAAAATAACATTCAAAACCCGAACAAAACAAATATTTAAAAAGGCCTCTAGCCTGACACCTCCCTGCCAGAAGTCAGTAGTTAGTCCTGTTAACTGCTGACTAAAAAGTCAAGTTGAACGCTGAAAATTAGAGTTCATTTTCGCGTAAATCTTAGAGTTCAATGCCATAAACTTCAGAGTTCGAAGTCGCTTTATGAATTCTATAAATTCTCTGCGAATTGGCACATCTTTTGCACATCCACGTACACTACACCTAAATATAAAAGAATTTCTAGGTATATACTGGTGCACTGAGTCTAAATATTGTCTTTTTTCTTAAAACAAAAAAAAACCTTGTGACTGAAGTAGTTGTCCAAGAGTAAACAGTTTATAAATTAATTCTCTCCTTAAAAACTGTCCTTGACGAAGGTATGCCATACTGGAGGTGTTCATTCGTTCACAGGTGACATCCCATGTGAAAGGCTATGCACACCTTTCGTGACTACCTAGATATCACCTTCCCGTACGTACCCTCTGATTCTACAGGCTGAAAGTCGTCGACATTGGCGTCGGCCTGACCCATTGTTACCTCCAATTGCCATGTTCGCCCCCTCCCCTGCATAATTTTGATCATTGTAGACATCGAGTCTGACAGATTGCTGCACGTGTTTGGGCTGGGAGATAGAACGGCGTTGATTGGACGGTCTCCATGGAGCCTACATTTCCCTTTTTCTAACTGGAATTTCTCTACCTCTTTCATAGCAGCTTCCTGTATTGCCCCACGGCTCGTGGATTTTCCTCCTGAGGTTACCAGTTACAGGCCTTCTCTTCATCTTTCTAATTAGCTTACTATAAGCTTCCACACTCAGGAGTACCTCCTTCTGCAGATTTGCTACTACTGCGCATAGCACTTTAATTTCTCCGCCACCCCCAGTGCTATTGTCTGTGCCATCAGTCAAAGTTAAAGGCAGTTCTTTTACTTCTGCCCTTTTGGCATCACCAAACGGTCCATGCAACAACAGATGGTCTTTTACCGGGTGCTTTTCTTCGTTCAGCATCCACTTTCTAATAACTGTTAGGTCTGCCCCCAAATCCACGACTGCTCTAGCTCTCTGGTCGCCACCTCTGATTCGAACCTCTTTATAATCTACTGGGATACGTATCTTTCCCTGTTCCATTACTCGTGTGCTTGGACCTGGCTTTGAATCTGTCGTAACCCTTCCTATTGTTGCCTCACAAACATCTTCAGAATTCTGATCCCAGGTGCTAACTGGGTACACCTGAGTTCGGCTCTCATGGTCCCCAGTTCTCAGTGGGCAATCTCTCATCAAATGTTGATCGGATCTACATTTATGGCACCTCCTTACCTTTGGGACATTTCTATATTCAGCTAAATTAACTGCCGGTTGATACCTTCTGCTCGAATAATTTCTCTCTGAGTCTATCCTCTGCTGGGGACACGTTCTGCATTTTGTCTATGCCTTACCTCTTTAAAAGTTAGGACCTCTTCTGTTCCGTTTACACTGGCTAGATGGATTTCTGCCCATGTGGCTATTTCGTCTGCTTTTGCCCATGACTCCGCCTCTTTCTGTACTACGTAAGCATGAGTGTCTAGAGGAAGGCTATCACGTAACTTATCCGACACTATCAGGTCCATAAGCTCCTCAAATTTTGTCACCTTCCTACTGCAGACATAGTAATCCCAGCTATTTCTGAGCCTCGAGGCTAACTGATTATATGACTCACTCGGTTCTTTAGTGATAGTTTCAAACTTTCTCTTTACGCAGAGGGAGTGAGCTTAAACTCTTTTAATACAGCCTCTTTAACTTTCTTATAATTAACAAAATCCTCTTCACTTAATTTTCGAAAAACGTGATTTGCATATTAACCGTCTAAAAAAGAAATGATGACTTTGCTTTGAAACTCCTCTGGTACTTCATATATCTTAAATCCCCTTTCCACTGTCTCAAAGAGATTTATCACCTCTTTTGGGTTTCTAGGGCTTCCAGCTAACATATTTCCCAATAATTTTATATAATTAGCCAGCCATGCATCTACTGGATTACTAGCAACTGCCACTGTTCTCACATCACCCCTCTCCTCGTTTGCATTCCTCATTTGCAGTTCCAGCATTCTATACTCATGCTCTCTCTCCTTTTCTCTTTCTCTTTCTGCCACCTCTCTCTCTTCCCTTCTCAGCTGCATCTCTAACCTCATCCTCTCTAATTCAAAATCATCTCCAATCCTTTCTTTAGCTCTCTGCTTTCTGTTCCCGCTCCGCAGCCTATCCTTATCGTTGTCATTGCCAGAATCCCTCAACCCTCTCATGTCTTCCGCAGTATCAGACTCTCTGTCTATTGTCACCTCCTCGCTTCCCCAGACACTCCCTGAAGCACCACCCTGCGCGCTATCCCTTTCTGTGTCTGTGTAGCCTCGCCTTAACTCATCCCTTTCCCTATCGCGACTGCTCCTAAGCTCCAATTTAGCTCGTACAGGCTTCTGCCGTATCTAACTATTCACCCCTAGAGTAAGAGGATACTTACCTCCGATGTGACGACAGGAACGAACCGCCTCGTCAGTCTGCCACCTGAAGCACACAGTCAGAACACTCTTGGCAGTATCAGCCTTGCGTTGGTCAGCTCCCAGTGGATGTTGAACTTTTCCTTGACCTTCACAGCTTTTTCCACAGTTCGAACGTGATGCACGATTCTTCAGGTACCTTCACAGCTATTCTATCTCCTGAAGCACACCGCAGGACACTCTTGGCAGTATCAGCCTTGTTCTGGTCAGCTCACAATGGATGTCGGAACTCTTCCGTCACCTTCGCAGCTTTCTTTCACCACTGTTGCGTACTTGCGGCTGCGCCACTTTGTGATGTTGCTTCTTCGTTTGTTTGTCTATTGGGACCACTTAGGAATGTCCCCTCGGTTCGATCGCAATACGCGATGGGTGAAAGAGTTTTTCAGATAAAATCAACGGTTTTATCACAATTGCTGGGACTCAATACTGAGACTCCTCCCCAATAAATTGGTTCAACTTCAGCTTTTACTTAAATATAACAATTATTTATTGCACCTTCCAAACATGCTTGATAGACAAGGACATACGCTTAATTACATAGCATTACATCAACACCAGCTTACTATGCCTGTTCAGCTGTATTCACAGAGCCCAATGCCATTATTACCAGTCGGCATTTCCCAGCTAGGAGTCACTTGTCAGCGGATGCTAGCCGTTCCCAGGACACTGCTACTTCAATTAACTTTCCAGATGCTGGGACAGAGGGCCTCCCACATAGCATATGCCCATTTTGGTGAAATCCAAAATAACATTCAAAACCCGAACAAAACAAATATTTAAAAAGGCCTCTAGCCTGACAGGTATAGAAGATATTTTTGGTCAAAGGTTTCAATATAGTTTCTGAATGTAAAGAAGTGATATCGCTCGATAGAGTTTGCTTGAAAATCAAAAGAAATTTCGCCACACTTAGCTTATAACAAGGCTTCCTGATTTTTGTCAGAATATATGTTATTACTACTCAGAAATAACCATCCAGGGCTATCTAGAGTGAAAAGCCGCATACCCCGTAATTCTGGGTAAAACATTCGGGACTTGGGTTTTTCAAATTCTCCCCTGTGAAGGGACCCACAACAGCAGCGACTTTCAAGGCTCCAATTTTTTTACTTTAATGCGTTTGATAAAAATCAGATGTGAAACACACAGACAATTATACCGTTGTTTTAAACTGACTTTACTGTTAACCGCTGAAAGCACAGACAGCGACCAAGACCTCAGCCATAATATCTTAGAGTGTGCCCTTGGCTGTTCATACATTTCATATGCATCTATATGCGTACGAGCCATATTACTCATCAGAGAATGTATATTAACATTCCTTTGATCAGCAGAGAGTGAATATAGCGTTTGTATATGGATGCTATTTGATTTTAATCACCAGAAAGTGTATAGAGTGTTTGTATATTAATGTCGCTTTCATTTAAATCAGCAGAGGTTGTATATCCCAATATGGTCTTTGACTCTTTTTTCAGTTTCCACTACCACCTAAGAATATGGAAGTCGGTTTCATGGGTGAACAGTTGTTTACCCTCATATCGACCCATGACGCATCCTAGAAAAACACGCTATGGATGGGTTTGAGGTACCCCTGGGGTGGTGTATTGTAGGAATGCGCTCCATTAAAGTTACACGGGATGGGTTTATAGAAATATCCTTTAACCCCTGGGGTGGTATATTGCAGGAAAGCGCTCCATCTCGGAGATCACACCACCCTTGCCGCCAGCCCCTGTTGTGGTGAAAACGTCCCATCTTCGATGTCTAAACTTTTTGATAAGTTGCGATTCTAAGGGTTTTCGAAAAATAGTGCACACGATTCGTGAAGGCGCATTGCGATTTTCAAGTGGAAACCTTTTCAAGTCAGCTTTCACAAACAGGAAGTTAATGCTATTATTTTGGATTTTTCTTCACGGAAGTAAACTATTAAAAACAATGAGTATCTTATGTTCTAGCAAGTTTTTCCCTGTGTGAGAACCATACTGTAAGAAGGAAGAGAGTTTTGCGTCCTCGCGTCAAACTCCCATTAGGCTCATCCCCCGTTGCCATCAAGCGTCTGAAAGGTTGCACCCATCCAAGAATCCCCCGCGGCCCTTCGTCAGCGCAAACGCTACGCAGTAGCCATCGAGCGAGGCACAAGGTGCGACAGCAAAAAACCTGAACTTTTTTCGAGTGTTGAATTTTAATACATTAGTTAATGAAGCCAATGACAAAATATCTTTAAACATTAATTAATAAGTCTGTCAATTATTTCGGCATTCTAAATGAAACCACCTTGTTTGGTACTCATCAAAAAGAGTATCGCCGTTTACCTACGGAGAGAGAAACCAGGTAAAAAGGACTCCGTGTCCTCCTTTTTGCGTAACATGTTTTAAACTTTGACTATTATTTACCGTGAATGCTGAAATAAATGTCTTGAAAGTTACTATTTTATCTCAATATTAGCAATTTACATGTCTGATTTAAAAATTTTGCTTACGCACATGGATAGCAGTTTTATTTACAATATAAAGTGCAGCAATTATACCTCGGTCAGAGCTTTCTGTAACATAGTCCTCGATTGTTTTCCAAAATCCTTAAATCGAATAATTATGTCTTTTCCCGATTGAGCTGTTAATAGGCAAACGTATTTTACACCGTAGAGACCAAACATCTGACAATATATTAATTTCGTTGGTAACGTTTGATTTTAACGATCAGAGAGTGTAAATATTTAACCAGAGAGCCTTCGCTTTTTTTCAGTCCAACTTTAGAGGTAATACTATAAACGATTTCGTACAAAGGCGTGTGCACTCTATTGGTGCATTTAAAACTATCGACATAGCGATCCGTGAAAAACACGCTGTGAATGGGTTTGAGAAAGATTCTTTAGCACATGGGATGGTGCGTTGTAGAGAAAGCACTCAGTCTTCGATACAGGAACTTATATCAAAGTTATACTGTTTGAGAAAGAATTTTTAGACCCTGGGGTGGTGTGTTACAACCTATTTGTCTCCCCTGCGAAATATGAAAAAAAATCTTCCCCTATGCGCTGGCCTCGTGATTTTGATGGTAAAATCAATTACTCTTTCAAAATGTAGAGCCCTCCATCACCCAATGTACATGACAGTGGGGGAAAAATCAGTTTTATTAACACCATAATCAATACGTTTTGAGATCATTGTCAAACCTCATAACATAAGAATGAAAGAAACATAACATAACAATAAGACATAAAGAAATCTTTTTTAAAAATTGATTATGAAATGGATACTCGCACAAAATGTAGAAAATTTGTTATAGTGATTATGTCTTGCATGATTATAGTGTCTAAATATACTTTTTTTAGTCATATTGTTAACGGGTTTATTATATGTCAGTGTTAAGCTGGGCCCGTTACATTAAAATACTTTATGTTTTCTTAATATCTCCAGAAATGCGCTTTGACTCATGAGGAGTTTTGTATTTTAAAAATTATCTATTTACTTTGGAAAAAACATTTATTCCTTTTGTTATTATAAGTCCCGTCATGTTTTCGCTAGGAGGTAGTTCTTTCTGGTCATTCGTTTATTACGTCAGGGTCCTAAGTATGACACCATTAAACATATTTTACTTGAGCGTTCTGCCTTTAATCTTGAAACGAGTTTTTATTTTGCGTACCTTCCAGGAGGATATGTTTTCCAATGGCTGTTTTTACTGGATGTTTTACCGTTTGATTTCCTGAATTTTTATTATATATTTATATCCATACTTTATCTTTTTCGGTTTAATGCTTCCATCATTTGCATTTTAACGAGACTTTTGCTCCGGTACCGAAGTTTTATGTCACCTCTATATCAAACGTGTTATGGTGAAAAACTAATTGTCTCCCGTGCAAAATATGAATTAAATCAAAACTGGAAATTTTTCGTAATTGCGTAACCTGGCTATCAGCCCGTAACCGTCGAGACTCAAGGCCATTTCACTGATGACGTCATATGTTTTGACGTCAGTATTCGTGGATCTAGCATCTTGATACCCCGTAGCTACTTGTATGTTTGTTGGCGGGTTTTTTTTAGTGTTGTGTTAGCTTCGAAGTGGCACTTTATTTCTCTGTGATTAAGTTTTTACTTGTGAATCATAGTTTTTGAAGAAATGCGTCATCCTTATTATGTTCCTGGCTGTAGAGGAAACTATGAAAGTTCAAGAAATTTGCGCGTTTACAGTTTTCCCCAGGATGAAGAGTTGTGCAGAAAATGGCTTCTAGCAATAAGAAGAGAAAACTTCACAGTAACAAAATTTAGCAAGGTATGTCGAATTTTTTTTTTGACTTTTTATAATAGCAAGTATATTTTTGATAAAATTTTGAGATTGCTGAAATCCTAGCAAAATTGCAATATTTAGCAAGAGTATATAAAATGGTTTGAATGATAATTGTGAAGAATATATTGTGCATACGTTCATATAACTTAACTGCTATACGTGTTGTCACAATTAGTTGTTTATTTATCCTGTTCTATTTGCATCGTGGTTGTTTATGCTGAGGGAGGTTATTGAATATGAGATTTTTATATAGTTATGTGAAATAATGGTTTAAGAAATAGTGATCACCAAACAACATATATGTAGAGTACATAGCATTAGTCACTCATTAATAGTTTGGATGACCTTGGGAAATATTAGGCGTGAACTATGCATCTAGAAACCCATATTTCTTAACTTTTACTGTCTTAGGTATTTGCAAATCTGATTTTCACATTTCCTCAGAGTTTTAATGTGTTAGTTAGTTTTAATCATTTTCAAGAGAACAGGTTATATGCCATTCATTATTTAAAGTTTGAATGCCATAGTCGTCAGGTAAAATTTGTGCATTATGAATAAATAATGAATGTCTGTGTAACATAAATTATGTAGTGATTGATCATTTCACCTACAAAATATACATAGCATAACAGAATTATTTATATACAGAAATCGTAGAGTTGAAAATGGCAAATTATTATTGACACGTTAAAAATGGAATGTTTTACTGGATCATTATAAGTTAAATGTAAAATATGTCTCAAATTAGGTTTCTGCAAGATATAGAAAGTTTCTAGTATTGGTGTTTCATAAAACAGATACCATAAATACTGTAGGAATGAACTAATGCATAATACAAATTCATCATTGCCTTATATTTGTAATTCAAGATATAGTTTAATTCGTCTAATATTTTTTACAATTATTCTACTCACTTGAACAATATAATTCAAGTTTGCATCTCTCAAAACACAGAGAAACTTGGTTTGTTGATATATTTGGACTTTTGACCATTTACAATAATTTTTACTTAGTATTTTTATAAAACATATATAACTGGAATAACACAACAGTGTTGTAGATTATGCAGAATTGATCAGTAACAATCAGAAGGTCACGCCTTGGCGGCCTACTGCACGCTCTCTGGCGTTTCGACGGTGGCGTCACCTGTCCACGGCATCTCTTGAGGCTAAGGCGTGATCTTGACGCAGGTATGCTAGGTATTTCAACGGTTCCTTAGTCGGCGGGCTTGACGGGGCCGGCCTCGGTAGATGGTGCCTCTACCCTCGCAAGCTTCGGCGCCTGGTCGCTCTTCCATCGCTTGAGACTAAGTCGTGAAGTTTTTGGTGGACGTTCCACCCTAGCTAAAATAGCATCTATCTCACGCTGAATGTTGGCTAAGGAGGCCAATTTCTCTTCATAGGTGAGATCCATTGCTTAATGATTTCTTCCGTGCCATGCAGGAGTTATAAAGCACTTCATACACATGCACGAGTCCATGCACCTTCGCCTCCCTCCAATAGGACGTTTTAAATTCCTCCCCCCTGTGACCGTACTGGTTATTTCTTCGGATAGGAGGTTGCATCACAAGCCTGCTTAAATCCCACACCTGGAGCGTCCATCTCCCCACGCTTGTATTGTATACTGACATTTCTGAAAACGTTTAGAGTATACCTGGCACGGCTCGCTTTAGAGCGACCTTTCATTGCTGGGGTGAGTTATGGGTTTTTTCGCTACCTCCCTCGCTTCTGTTATAATAGAGCAAGGTGCGGACGGGAAGTCCTTCCATTGGGGCTTTCTTATCGCCACTCAAGACTCCTATTCATTGACGTCCCTTCTGTTAAATGGTGAGATTCAGTAACAAGTAATGGCCCTTCCGAGTGGTCGTTACGACCCCTTGAAGGACCCCCCCCCCCGACAAGAAGCCAAGAAACGTTCCAAAAGGACATTGTTATCAGTGCACATACCTGACTAAGTGTCAGTCCCCTATAATAATTTCTCGACAGAACAGGCTTTCTGACACACCTCCTTTAGTGCTCTCACATTATGTCATTCAGCGTCCTGGTTTATTGTACAGTCACTTGTATTAGTTACTGCACCCGACCTCCAACGAACACTTTCTTCCACCATCTCCTTTTTGGTCGGGACTTTTTCGTCAACAATCAGATACCAGGAGGCAGGTATGACCCCTATTCAGAGGTACATCTCCTCTTGGCTGTTACATTCGGGTTTATGACTTGAACAACACAACTCTTACTGCAGGGAGACCGAAAGGCACTTGCGTCCTCGCTATTATTAGTCTTACCTGTCTAAGAAGCAGGAAGCGCGTCGACTATAATTATTTTGTCAACAGAATCGTCCTCGAAGCAATTCGTTTCACAGACAGACACGTTTCTTTCAAGAGCATTGTCCTAGGGAGTTGTTACGTTTCCTAAGTACAAAGCACCTCACCCTTGAAAGAGACCTCCCAGAATAGGAATGACACTCAAGAAACAATAAGAGCGATAGCCTACCTTTCAATACTGACATGAATTACATTTTCACTGATGTTATCGCACACCTTTGTGAAGCGTTCTTGGGCCACCCATCTCTTTGGCGCTCGTGAAGTGGGAAAAACCAATAAAATTCGTAGCCCATCCTAGGACTCTGCACCATCCCAAGTTAGGAGAACAGGACACAAATGTAGCCCCCTTTCGACGTCACAGGGGGAAAGAAATGGGGACCAACCTAGCAACAGAAACTTAGAGGAACTTCTCTCCAGCAGTAGTGAAGGGGGAAAACCGATTAGAAATGAAGCCCTCCCTAGGTCACTTTTTAGTAAATTTTTAGTAAAGAAATAGGGACAATAAACAACATTGCAGAAAAAAAAAATCTGTAGTCACGGGACCTCAAGCGTCCAGTGAACACGCAGCGTTGACCTCATTTCGGACACGCCCCTCCTAAAGAGCCAACCTCCAACGATCACGCCTGGGAAAGGGGGGAAGGAACTGCCAAAAATGTAGCCCTACTACTAACGTGTATGAAAAGAGATACTCGGTTGGTTTAGCCATATTGCCATTATCCAAAGCTGGAGCTTGGCGAATAA
Organism: Ryuthela nishihirai; assembly: GCA_038380435.1. Lineage (NCBI taxonomy): Eukaryota > Metazoa > Arthropoda > Arachnida > Araneae > Heptathelidae > Ryuthela > Ryuthela nishihirai. The sequence goes on from JAWZYU010000010.1 coordinate 20,510,899, forward strand.
GATTATGGAGAGTGTGCGTAAAAACCTCATAAAAATGGGGAAAACCTAGTATGCAATGGGAGACAATATCAAACAGAGCCTTGTTGGAATTGGCCTTCAGTAGCCAAATGCAGCAGCTGGTGCTCAGGATAGATATGTTGGGAGGGACAACCAAATTCCAGAGTCTGGCTGAACCTCCATAGCCCATGGCTGTTTGAGGATTATAGATGTATGTGTGCATGTACGTATATAAGTCTCAGTAACATGCACAAGAGTTTCTTATGGGGGAGGGGGTCCAAAATTCAGAGTTCGTCAGGAATTTAAAATCAGTATCATTCCAAAAGAAATATATCTCAGGCAATAAAATCTGATAATATTAGTAATCAAAAACAATGTACTTTTGAATGTTGTAGATTTTTTTTATCTCACTAAAAAAACTTGTACATTATTTTAATGGGGGATCCAGACCCTTGCGTAAGGTACTGGTATGTATGTATGTATGGACAGGGCCAGATCTGGGAGGCAAGGGGGCCATAGATCCTCCCACCCTAGAGAACGCTAATAGGTGAAATTGAGGCAAAAAATGCATATTTTATGCATTTTTCAAGGCATTTTTAAAAGATATCTGAAACGGAGTGCGAAATGTTATATTGCTTTAAAAATTCAGTTTCTTATCCTCCCTTTTTATTTTTCTGCATGAATGTTTAAAATGAAAAAATGTATATTAATACTTCAGCTATGTGACAAAAGCCAACACCACCTAGAACAGAATGCCATCTCACTGAGTTATGACGTCAGCATTAATGAACCTAAAATATAAAATTCCTTCTATACGTTTATTTCTACTATTTCTACTAGTAAGTTTTAAAATTAATCTTGATACTAACTTATATTTACAAATATACATTATTTAGAAAAAAATATTCGCTTATATTAGGATTATGATAACGCTTATATATATATATACGAATATTTTTTCTAAATAATGTATATTTGTAAATATGAATTAATATAAAGATTAATTTTGAAACCTACCAGTATAAATATCATAAATACATAAGAAATTTTTATATTTTTAGGTACACTAATTTTAATGCCATAATTCAGTAGAACGGCCTTCTGTTCTAGGTGATGTTGCAAAAGCGTGACCAATAGAAAAATTGAAATCACCATCGAATATTTGAGGTTCTAACATAGTGGATGCGAAAGCTAATTTAACTAACTCTATATGTTCTAGATGACACTTGAAAGAATTCACTTAAGAAATAGAGTATTAAAGGTTTCTGCTCTACGATTTCAGTTGCAGAATTAAACTGTAGGTAAGCAAGCTTCCGAAAGCAGAAAGGATGAAGCTTCTGGTGAATGTAAACACTTTCCATGCTGACAAAACAACGATGTCATTCAGTTCAAATTCTTTTAACAGTGATGCAGCGATGCAGCGATCGTCGCACGATCAGAGGATAACACCATCTTTTCAGAAATCTGTGACAAAATATTTCTGATTTCTTTATCTTTTTCGTTGATCTCTGCTGCAGATATCGCAATCACAAGAAATGATGCCATACTGCTGGTGAATCCGGCTAACAGAAGAATTGCAGTAAATAGGGTGACACTCAAACTAGAAAAACCGAATATGTAACCAAAAACTATAAACAGTTCAAAAACATATAATACTATCATAAAAATACTGGAAACGAAAGCAAATCTTCCATCCGATAAATAGAGGAGGTGGTTTTACGGTATGATTTCAAAACATGAACAAACTTGTCTGCTTCGGTTAGTAAATTTAAAATACTTTTAAACATGTCATGGTGAAGCTGAAGCATTCTTTTGAAATAGATGCATAAGAAAACATAGAGTAATATCGCAACATTCGGCAAGGAAAATAGGTTTATGTAAAATAATATATAAAACATAAATGGGAGCAGGTAAAAAAACTGCCGAATACTTTTCAACACTCATGCCAAAGAAATCACAATTTGTATAACTTTTCAAATCGGACTCATTACCAACAGTTATCATTAAAGCCGCCCAAAAAAGTGGAATTAAAACGATACAGCAGATCCAGATGATTAACCATGGTTTCAAAGACTGACGCTTCCTAGCCGAAAAACCATCCTTTTGAAATTGAATCAAATCGAGGAAGAATTTGAGAAAACGACGTCGCCGAAATCGCAGACAATGCCATAAAGCAACAGAAATTGCTATGTGTATTGTCTGTAAAATCAGAAGCTTTAAATTATCCAGAGATAAAATTGATGAATAGGTCAGGTGGCAAATGCCGTTGATTAAATACAAATGTATTTCCAAATTCACAAACGAGGGAAAGATTTTACGAATCCAACTTTGTTTTCCACGGTAACTTTCAAAATTTCCAAATCCAGTTAAAGTCAATAATTTCATTACTAGATTGAAATCAGAATTAGTGTTCTTTAGTTCATCGTTGAGACTTAGAGATCGTTCGGAATGCAAATGAATAAAAATATCTGATCTATGATTACGAGTTCTATTTTCTGTATCGAAGCGATGACTTTTCAAATCTACAGATTCGTTTGCTTTGTAATGAACCATCTTCAATTTAATATATTAACGACCAATATTTCAATAAATTTTAAAAAACTAATTTTACTTACAAGTCTTACTAGACGATCTTATGAAATTGTGAGAATCCTTCTAGATATTACTACAATATGAAAACAGTCTCTCAATTATACAATTTTTGCTAATTTCATTTCTAACGATAAATAGTAGTCTGCGGGAAATTCGACCATTGTAGAGAGCCGAAAAAAATTATTTCATTAACAAAACATTTTCCGTTTCATTTTTAAGACAGGAAAACTTCGAACGTAATAGAAAGACTCATCAATAATTAGATAGTTCAAAACAATGTCTCCTCGTGCACTTAATTAGTTACTTTTTCTTCAGAACAAAACGTTTAAAGCAGTTCTGATTTTCCATAAATCTGTTGAAAAAGGATTAACACTTTGAAATGTAAGAATAGCTGTTTAAATCCCCGAGATTACATTCCAATTTTCTCTTAATATGACTGTTATATTTTTAAGTCCTTTCAGCATCAGCTTCACATGTTCCCTTAGGAGACATAATCAGGCATCACCAGAATTTTCGGAAATGTTTTCAAGCCTTCGAAGCTAAGCGAATAACAATTCAGATTCATTTATGTTTCGTATCTTGGCACTCTATCACAAAATAAATAATAACTCACTAATATATTATCTTCAGAATGGTGCATATTAACATCTCAGGTCCTGGTGCAGATTATTCAACATCTCATATCAATATCAACAAGACATTAGTACAGAGTTCCTCTCGGAAAATTTAGATCATTAACCAAAACAACAGACAAGGTTTACCTTCTAGTTCTCTAAATTTATAGCATTGAATCCAACTGTGTTACATAGTATGTTGTACACAGTCTTATTTCTCACCTTCTGCCTCAATGAGCTCCATATGTGGAGTTGTAGAATCTGTAGCATTGGTAAATATATATAGCAGTTTTATAGACAGTGATTATATAGCATAAATTAATGTTTATTCATCTCCTACCATAGAGGAAAGACTAACATGAAGATCTGAATGACGTCAAGGACAACAAAAATTGAAAGATGAATTTGTTGATTCATCTCTCCATCAATGTAAGAGAAAAGCGTGAACAGAGAATATTGATCTTTCAAAAGAAAAAATTAATTTCTTTTCGATACTGAAATCATTATGTGGTTCCGACCTTTGGAATATATATTCAGAAACGCCCATTCAATCTAAATACCTTTTGCGAAAACTCGAGGGCGTTTTTTCCATCTTTTGTAGCGTGTTATTATATTGTTCTCCTGCAGTTGTCTCCCTATATATAGGCAACTGAATAGTTTTCTGGAAAATAATTGTTTGCATTACAAACAAGAGCAGAAAGTTCTACGCAGAGCTATATGAACCATGCAACAGCAGATTGATATTTGTACAACATTTAATAACATCTACCTATGAGCTGGAATGTGATGTACCAATAAAAAATGTGCTGCTATTATTGAAAGAGTCAATGGCGTTTATACCCCACACACAGACACTAAGGGATTTTATACCATATATTTTATAAGCGAATCCTCGAAAATTAGACACTCAATTCTGTCAAACAGTCACTTTGAAAAAATTTCGGGATACGCCATTACTTAGAACTTCTCGATTTCGTGTGCTCTCTTCTAATCTAGCAAACAATTGTTTCAGGTTAATAATTTGCTCTACGATACGGTTTGAAGACATAAAGGTTTTGTAGTTTCGATTTTCATTGCAATAAAGAATAACTTTCGTAAGGGTTGGGTTGTTTTACCTCTGAGCGGCACTTTTTTGCACACCATGGGCTAAATGGCCAGGTCACATGGACCCCGAAGGCTCAGAGAAGGTTGGGGGAGGGGACCCACTGGAACAGCTGTTGGGAGACAGATGGTAGCCTCCCGTCAAGGCCATCCAGCGTGTCCTTTAACGTGCACAAGGTATGGCTCTCCCGCACACGGTGCCACGGCTTAACGTCCCATCCGACGGACGGCGGCATTTCCAAGCTCATCGGTGTCCCCTACTGACCGTGGGCAGGGCGAGGAGTTTTGCAGAGATAAATCTCAACGCTGACCCAGCTGGGACTCGAACCTGGGAACTACAGATTACGAGCCTGGCGCGCTACCGACTGAGCCACCCCCGCCCCAGCCTTTCATAAGGGAAACAATGCAGTATTTTTAGCAATTGTGGTTAATACAGATATGAAAAAACAAATACCCCATTTTTTTTTAAATCTCACACTAATCCTAACTAAAATTATACCAGTATCTAGGAAAAAGCGAGGTGGGGGGGCAAGTGATCCAAATGAAAGGGAGGATCCATGATTGAGCTGAAACCCCATTCTGGTATAAAATTCTACCAGTTGGCTCTTAACTTTGCCTACAGAAACTGAATTAAAGCTCGTATCTCCAGCTTCATATACATATTATATAACTACGATTCACAACACGATTGTGTATCAGTGATGATTGCTGCCGCTTAGCGATATTATTCGGTACTAATATGCGGTGGTGACACAGCCCAGATGTTTGTTACTTTGAGGTAAAGACGAGTTCGGGCTCAATTTTTTGAGCCTGCGCCCTACCGAAACAAATTATCGAGCCCAGAACATTTTGGCAATTGCAGAGCCCAAGTCCAATTTCGTAGAAATCTTTCTCTGACGCATCATAAGACATGTATACCGAAATACATGTCGCTAATCATTAATTTTAATCTCATGTTATTAATTATAATCATTTTATGACAAGTTTAAATAATGGTATTTGGAATGAAAAGTATCAAAAATAGAAGTAGAAACTGAAAGTTTGTGGACTTGAATATAAACACAAAGAGGCCTTCATTTATTAAAGATAAAGGACATAAAAAACAATGAAAAGTCTCGTGGTGCTTATTTTTAATTCATGAAAACCGATTAAAATGGTGACATTTTAAAAAAATATATTTTGACTTTTTTTTTTTACAATGCAAGAAATATTTCAAATTTATATTATTCTGAGCCCGAGAATAAAGAAGTCTGTCTATTTTGAGCCGGACAAGACCCGAGTCCGAACTCATCTTTAGTTTGGAGAAAACAAACTCTAATCCATTCTCTTAGCGGCAGCCTAGTACAGCCTAACACAGGAAAAGGCCAGTCGGTCAGTAGTTGATTCTGAATTAATTAATGATTAATAGGCTATGCTTACCATGGTCAAATGTGGTGTATTGGTTAGTAGAAAATATAAAAGAATGGAATTGAAATCTCTGGGCCGTCAGTTGGGCCTGAGTTGCAAAATTCAGACCGTAGTCAGACAACAATTAAGAGGCCATTGCTTCGAAGTGATGTAAAACGGAAAAAGATGTACACCAAAGTCAAAAAACGGCTTGTTCCGATTCGCAAAAATGATGTATTGAAGCTGACTATTCAGTGTATCTGTAATTATTCTTTTTTACTTTCAAGTGGTTAGCATGCTTTCCTACTGATCAAAGGGACGATAAGTTTGAGCCCCGGGTAAGGCATGGGCGTTTGAGTTTTTTTTTTGCTGCGATCTCGCCATCCTCACACACCTACTATGGCATAAAAACTGGCACCTCCTCTCAAATCTCTGTGGCAAGCAGCTGCTTGAGGGAATATTTATTATTATTTATTTAAATAATATAAACATTATTTTCTTTTTACTCCTAAAGTTGAGGTCTTGAAAGATGCAGTTTTCCAATTAAATCAGTGTTTTTGGAAGATTAATTTTGATATCTTTATTTCCAACTGTGAGAAATTGTTCGAAAAGGTTTGAAAACTATTCTTATTTCGCTTTGCGATGACGTCAAATAAAAAAGAACGGCGTGTGAAAAGCGTGTTTTTTTTTTTGGAATTTCTTTTTTGCAAAAAAGTAAAAAGACAGATATATATCTAAAAAATAGGAAACATAGAATTGTTATGTTGAAGTTACTGATATGTGAAAGGCCACATAGTCTCAGTATATATATATGATAAGTGTTTAAAAAAGAATAAGTATTTTATATGGTGAGTGCGCGGGGGTTGATTAGTTTATTAGTGTGGATCGAGTTAGTAAACTAGTAAAGGAAAAGAAGAATTTATCGTCTTGTGCGTGGTGATCAACGTCTGAAAAAAATTGGTTCTGAGAAACGTACACTTAGCCGCAGTTTTGGAATACTTGATGACAAAAACCTTAGAAGGAAGTCATTTAGTGTATAATTATTTAGTTTGTTAATGAATTGGTAAGGATATTCTCCTTAGATTGAATATTTATTTACCAACATGATTTTATTGTTCATTGAATGATTTTAGCCTTGTTTTTTGATTTGGGTGTGAATAGAATTAATATCATGGATTCTTCTGAAAGTTTATCTGTGTATTGTTATAGAGTTTCGTGCTGGTTGACTTAGTTTGTATAAATAATTTCATCCATGCTTTTGTAATAAATTGCATTGCTTTCTAATTAACATTGTAAAATATTTACTTGAACTCACATTGAGTGCTCATCCATTTTAATTCGTAACAATATATATAATCAATCATATTCTTATGCAGCCCATCTAGTGAAACCCATGTGTATTTATGTATGTCACGGTGTTTGTAATAAGTGTTAATTATTTTGAAACCATTAAGTTTACTTACCTGAATCAGTTAGCTGCTGATAAGAATCTTTGGCTTGATGGCTTGGCTGAGAAAGCCGAGGAAGCAGTTAGACAGCACAACAGCAGAGAGCTGTACCAGATAGTTAATGTTTTGTGTGGTAGAAAATGAACAGGTATAAAGGGATTGAAGGATAAACAAGGTAAGGTTATAGAAGGTGAGGATTCTGTCATGACTACGTCGGATGAGCATTTGAGTGAGTTTCTAAACAATGCGGTTAGTTCCCATTTTTTGTAATGCGGATATGTGCATTACTATCTTTAATGTTGGCCCCATAACACAGTCTGAAGTTATTTTGACTATTTCTAAATTAAACTACATAAATCCCCAGGGGTAGATGAAATTACTACTGAAATGCTTAAGCAGGGAATATTTCGGTTATTATACGAATGACTGAAATTCTGAATATCTTTTATGATAAAGGCATGGTTCCTAAGGATTTTACCAGAGCTATTATTATCCCTATTTTAAAAAAAGGTGATCGCAGTTCTTGTGATAACTATAGGGGTATGAGCCTACTTTCTGTTTCAGGTAAAGTTCTTTGCATGATTGTGATTAATATATTTAAGAATCTGGTTGACAGGCAATTACTGACAATCTGGTTGACAGGGAATGTATAAATAAGATATTTTCACTCAGTTAGATTGTTGAGAAATGTTTAGTTTCATAAACCTTCGGTTGCTAGCTTTGTTGATATCAAAAAGGCTTTTGAATCTGTTGATCGTCATAATTTGTGATTGATCGTGAGATCGTATGGCATACCAGACAAGTTAGTTAACAATAATGAAAGCTCTCTATAATAACACTGAGTCGTGTGTGAGAGTTGGTAATGCTTGTAGCAATTGGTTTAGCATTACTTCTGGTGTTCGAGAAGGGTGCATTTTGTCTCCTTTTCTCTTTAGCTTGGTTATTGATTATGTTATGCGAAATTCACTTCAAGGGAAAGATTTTGTCCTTAATTGGTCTTAAATTATTATGCTTCAAAATTTCTTTCAGCCCAAATACTGTGGAGGTGTAGATCGAGAGTCATTTTCGCAACTAGAAAGTTTTACCTATACGGTATTTAATTCATTTATTTATTTTCTTAGCAAACTTAATTCATTTAAACACAATAAATTAGAAATTTGCTCTCAGAAAGCATCGAAACACGGAAATTCCATTTTACAGAAAAGCTAACTGAGTAGTTTCTTCTAATTCAACTTTCTACTTGTAGAATTTTAATTGAGATCTTACGGTCCGAGTAGTTAGCGTGCTGATCTGAGAAGCTCAGGTTCGATCCCCGGATAACGTATGAAGGTATTTATCATGTGTTTTACTATTGAGGTTTCTCCTTCCTCAGATCAAATGAGAACGAGACGGCAAGCAACTTAGACGTGAAAGAGTTAATTCATGTTTTTGCAGAAAGGAAAGCTGAAGTAGTTTTCAATAAAATGAAAGAATAAAATTTTAATTTCATACTTGTCATAATATTTAAATATCATACATTTTAATTAAGAACTAAATCATCTGTCATGAAATAATAAGCTGAAAAAATATGGTTTTGCAATGAGAGGGATTCGAACCCATGTCTCCAAGAAACATGCCTGTTATGCTACCACTACACCGTGTTGCACGTATGCATAAGTATAGATTGACGAACAGGGTGATAAATAACCGAACTAAAGAGAAAATGAGACAAAATGCACCCTTGTCGAACACCAGAAGCAATGCTAAACCAAGGGCTAACCTTCTCTCAGCTTGTGTGACCACCAGGTTTGCCATTGCGTGGTGTAGTGGTAGCATAATAGGCATGTTTCTTGTAGACGTGGGTTCGAATCCCACTCAAGGCAAAACCAATTTTTTTCAGCTTATTATTTCATGAATGTCTACAGGACATATCCTGTGATTCTTTACTACTATATCATCTGTTTTTGTTGGGTTTTTTTTCTCAAATTCAGTGAGTGAATCTACTGTTACTTAATGAACTAACTGCGGAATAATTAATAGTTAAATATGCTTTGACAAGTGATTCAGGAAAATAGGAGACTCATTTAAATGAGAACAACGTTTACTCCGATAGCGTAAGTCACTTTTACTTTGATAGTGGACAACGCCATTGTTAATTTTTTATATTGTTTACATACGTATGTTTTCAGCTATATGAAGCAAACAAAGGAAACTAAAGTGATGAAAATTTGTCAGGCAGGCTGTGATTCAGTTAATCGGAATGGTTGCCTCTTGAGCAGGTGTTTCAGTTTAATTAATAACTTGGGAGCTATGTAACAGATACTGATGACGTGAGGCATGAAATTTACAGACGAATAGGAATTGCTGCTGGGATTTTTAAGAGTCTGTGGAGAGTGTGGAGAAATAGGCGTATACACCTAAGGACTAAAATTAGATTATAATAGTTTGGTTCTTTCTAGGGTTAGTTATGGTAGTGAAACTTGGACACTTTGTAAACAAGATAACAGGAAACTAGATGCTTTTGATTCTAGATGTTTACGCAGTATCTTGCGTATTAGGTGGTTCAACTTTGTAAGTAATGATGAGGTTAGGCAAAGGAGTCGGCAACCTCCTTTGAGCAACATATTATGCAGAGAGAGACTCCGTTGGTTTGGCCATGTTGCCCGTCTGCATAAGTATAGATTAACGAATAGGGTTATGAAGACTGTGCCAAAAGGTCTTAGAAAGAGGGGGGGGGGGATATGACGTGCAGACAATATCAAACAGGACCTTGCTAGGACTCATTATAAGATATAATTTATAAGGAATCAACTAATGATCAGAGTGGCCAGATGCAGCAGATATAGCTTAGGACAGATGTGTTTCCAGAACTAAATTCTTTTTGTACCTCCGTAGCCCATGGCTGCTTGAGGATGGCGATCATGAAGTTATTGACGATTTTTAGGATCATACTCATATAAAGGAAGTTGGTAGAAAAACAATACGACAATATTAGAGGACTTTTGACAGTCAGTTAACCCTATAAAAATATATTTTCCACCATTAATTCTTAAAGAGATATTTTTGTGGTACCGAAATTCTAACTCACGTCATATTCTCAGTGTAACATGTTACATGACACTGTTTTCAACAACTGCATCTAGACTGAAGAGGTTTTGCCATATAATAAATATATGCCTGTAGTTAAACCAACATTGACTTTAAATCAAGAAATTTAAAAAACATTGTTAGAAAAATAAAGTATAATGTATTTGGTTGCTTTTGAAAATATTTGGGGCCCGAAAAAGTGTCCTGCCTCAGGGTCCGTGCTCTACTTTTTCCGCCCTTGATAGGATGGAAATACCTATTATATTTCACCTCCTTGTACTGTACATTATGATTGTATTGTTTAATATTTCAATTTGAATAGTCTCTTTGATTTTAAACTAATTTGACACCTATAATACGTGGTAGCCTTCGTTCTTTTCCCAGCTCCTGCAACTGACATTATTCACCCACCAGTCGATGACACTGCTGACTACGGATGACGTCAACGGTTGATGCAGCCTCTCGCAGAGGCGGCACATCCAGGGATCCAGGTATGACTTAAAGCGTGCTTTTCTTTGCAGAAAAGAGCTGTACAAAGCCACGCTGCTGCCCACAAATTTCAAATATTCTGCTAAGTCGAACGGTTCTGGATATAATCCCGCGTCTATGTAGCTGCCAGGAGGGGCTATATTCGAATAATTGGCTCCTCCAAACACAATCGGCACGATATCATAATTGAAGACATTAAAGAACTTTTCTGTGACGTAATCGGTGCAAATAGAGTTTTCGAAAGAGAGGTTAAATTTATATCCGATGATGACGTCATCATAGCATGTTGCTGATTGGGAAGGAAAACATTTTTTATCGCCACAAAGTCCATAGACATCAACGTCGATGTAATTTTTTAACTCTTCAACATATTTTTCCCTTTTGCTCTGGGTATCGCAATCACTTACAAACCACACTACAGAGCCTTTCTTCTTCTGAAACGCCAGATCCCATTCTGTGTCTTGATCCACATATGTGTCCTTCTTGTTGATGAATCCGTAACGTGCTTGGATGCTAGAATCTTCTCTATAACTCATTGTCAGGTTGAACATCTCATTTGGGAGATGCTGCAGCTGAGAGCGACGAACGACCAACCACGGTGCTTCCATGATGTACACAATCCATAGCTGATCCCAGCGACGCTTCCGAGGCAAGTCATTTAATTGGATATCCAACAGGTGAAAGAGCACGGCATCAGCTGCTTCAAGCTGCTTTCTATCTCGAGTTGTCCTGCACCTATTGTAAGGACAACCATATCTCACAAAGGAACTGTTTCCCCTCTCCAGAAAGTAATAGTTGATTGTGTTCCACAATCCGTTCCATTTAGTCCAGAGAAAAATTGTTTTAGCAGAGCTGCCTTCATATTCATTGCTTTTCACTCTAAGTGCAAAGGTGCCCACTTTCCTCGACTCATAAACTTGATGGAAAAGTAGCTTTTTCTCTTGCAGATGAGACGGAATAAGAGCATTCGTTTTAAGGACGGAAAGTTGAGGGATCGTTTCACTCTCAAGGAATGACAAAAGGTCCAGTGCACTGAAGTCATGGCTAGCGAAGAGAGAAAAGTACGCAAGAAGTGAGATAGAGGTTGACAACAGTAGCATTAGGGAGAGACAAAGTGGTCTGGAAATCATTGCAGAGGAATTCTCTTCTTTCTTTCAGCACCTATGAATAATTCAAGCAAAATACTTAACACATTAAGAAAAATAAATATTACTACTATATTAAGGTTTAAGCAAAAAGAAATTATCATTCGGAAAAAAAATATTTCTTTTCGTAAGAGGCGTGGAAGTGTATAAAAATAAAAAAAATAAATACCCCCTCAAGCAGCTGCTTGCCACAGAGGTCTGACAGGAGCCTGTCAGTTTATATGCCACAATAGGAGATCTGAGAGGATGGCAGGACCTCAGCAGAAAAACGACACACACATCCATGCCTAATCCGGGGCTCGAACCCAGGTCCCTTAGATCAGTAGCCAAGCGTGCTAACCACTCGGCCACAGGATATATAGTCACTCAAAAAAATATCCGAACACTATGATTACAGAATTCAGAAAAAATATCTGGCAACGATTTTTTTAGAAATTAGTGATCTGGCAACCTTCATGTACGTACACGAAATTCCGTCACAAAATTTTTCTTACTTTCATAATTAATTGTAACTCATGCAAGCGATTTTTTACCCACGTTTACCTCTCTAAAAATCGCCTATTTAATACAATTTTGAACTTACCAAAACTCCTTGAAAATATCATAAGCTATTCTAAACAAATACCATATTGTCTTTCGTTACGATATTTCAAATGAATTTTATTCGTATAATAGAAGCTGAAAGGTTATTTAAATAAATACCTCCCTCAAGCAGCTGCTTGCCACAGAAGTCTAACAGGAGCCTGTCAGTTTATATGCCAGAGTAGAAGGTCTGTGAGGATGGCAGGACCTCAGCAGAAAAACGACACGAACATCCATACCTTATAACGATATAAATTTACTGCATTTTTACCTCTGTTGCAATTACGGAGAAAATATTACAGAATTTGGCCTGTTTAAATCAATATGTATGAATGAGGAGAAAACAAAATGAAAATGATTGATTTAATTTCAGTTTATATGTCAATGCATTACCAAAATATATGCAAAAATTTCACAAACTAGTATCTTTCAAAATAAAAAATTCAGCTTGCTTTAAATAAAACATTTGCAATACTGATGATACATGGCCACGGCTGTCCAGGCTAGAGCCCACAGGACTCTAGCCTGGGGGCCCGGGATTAGGGAGGGACTGGTGTTGGCGGGTCGGCCAGCTAAGTGAGATGAACAGAAGACAAAAAGCGACTTTATAAAACATTGACTTTTGTTTTGTCAATCCAACTAAAATTTATTTTATTAGGCACATTACATTATCTTCTCATCATACCGACTTTTTGTTTCGTCTTTGTGATTTATCGCCATTCATATTCTTATTTATGCCGATGGACAACACGTGCCTGTTTCGATACATTTAAAAAGAAAATCAATCGCTTTTTGATTTAAAGCTCAAATTTGCAAACGCAATTTAAAACGCGGCATGCGACAGAAAACGATTACAGGGCGGGCGGTGTCTTTGAACTTTGTCGGCACAGGCGGGCGGACAAGCAAAATGAACTCTCTACACCGGGCACACAATTTATTTAGACTGTGACACAGGTGCCTAGCGGCTTCTTTTGAAAACGCATTTCATTGCCCCGCTCGAATATATGGAATAGACTTTTTCTACAAGACTTGGGTTGGTTTATTATGATAAGTTGGAGTTCAGTAAAGTGTGTGTGTCTGTATGTAGAAACATGGTACTGATAAGAAATTTATTAGGACCTCTTATTACTCTAAGTTACGTAATATGATAACTTTAAGAATTTCCAACGAATTGCAACTGTAAGTTAAAAGTTTAATCCACAAAAGATTTTCAGCATCGCTTAGTGTTATTGATCATTCATCATGAAATGCATGCAAAGAAGTAATAGTTTTATTTATATTTGTAAGAAACAAATGTTTTATTTTATTTACAGAGAAGTCTATTCCATACTGCTATTGATTTTTAATGTTTGTTTTTATAATTTGACCGCATTTCGGATGATGCTTGAGGACAATGAAAATTAATCGCCCTCTTTGATTTTTCCGCAAACATGCACTATAAAAAGACTGACTTCTAAGCAAAATCTTCATTCTTGCAATGACTGCCCTGCCGGTTGATAATAATTTTAATAAGCTACCATTGGGATTATTTTTCGATCCAATGACCTGAACTGTGGTCGAAAATCGAAATATAAAGCAGTTTCTTTCGGTTTATTAAGTTGATAAAGTTGAGACTCATGAACGCAATTTACGACAAAAAACTGCAAGTTATATTTGCCAATATCTGCCTCACCATTAAACTGTTTTGTACAGTCACTCAAAAAAATATGCGAACACTATGGTTCATTGCAGAATTCAAGAAAAATATTTGGCAAAGATTTTTTGCTCGTGTATGTACACGAAGGTTGCCAGATCATTAAAATCTAAAAAAAACTAATTTCTAAAAAAAGTTGTTAGATATTTTTCCTGAATTCTGTAATCAACCAGAGTGTTCGAATTTTTTTTTGAGCGACTGTACACTACCAGTTACTGTTTCTTCAGCTGAAAGATCGTTCAGCATACTGGTAAATTCATTGAAAACATGGCAAAGAAGCGCAACTAGTCAAGAGCGACTTAATCATCTAGCAATTTTGTGCATTGAAAATGATTTAGCTAAGCAAGTTGATTTTACTGAAATTATTGAAAAATCTGCGACGACCAAAGCTAGAAAATATACGTTGAAATAATTTTTGAAATTATTGTAAGTTTTTATTTTGTAAATCGATATAATTTTTTTAATAAATATAAATATTTCTTTTGTGTCATTGTTTAAACTGACTTATTTTATACTAAATCCTGCAGAGCAGCACGCTGCCCTTAACCTTAGCGGTAGGTAGGGGGCCCCCGCCAAAGATCCTGGCCTGGGGGCACGCTTCGGTTTCCCTGACCTTACCGATGCATTTCTGATGTCGCACTGTAGTTGCTTGTGATCAACCAAGTTCAGAACAGAGCCTGCGAGTGTGTGTCGATGGATCAGCTTCAAAAGCGTGGCAAAGAATGTTCGCTCCACCAATAATATTGACCGTCTCAATAGCATTTTCTAAATTCTTTACTTTCGAGGCTTGTGCCACAACCTTTGAACTTCTTCAACGAAGCTTGTGCAGCACTAACACGGAGATTTCTCCTTTGCTTTCCACTTCGCATATTTCAAGAGCCCCTTCTGTAGCTTTTAAACCTTTTTTTCTTGTAATGATATAAAATATAAAATTTGACGAATTTTAATACTTAACTCATTGTAAAACGTCTCTAATGGCTCAGTCGGTAGCGCGCCAGGCTCGTAATCTGTAGTTCCCAGGTTCGAGTCCCAGCTGGATCAGCGTTGAGATTTATCTCCGCAAAATTCCCCGCCCTGCCGACGGTCAGTAGGGGACACCGATGGGCTTGGAAAGGCCGCCGTCCGTCGGATGGGACGTTAAGCCGTGGCCCGTGTGCGGGAGAGCCATACCCTGTGCACGTTAAAGAACACGCTGGATGGCCTTGACGGGAGGCTACCATCTGTCTCCCAACAGCTGTTCCAGTGGGTCCCCTCCCCTAACCTTTTCTGAGCCTTCGGGGTCCATGTGACCTGGCCATTTAGCCCATGGTGTGCAAAAAAGTGCCGCTCAGAGGTAAAACAACCCAACAACCCAACCCTCTGAACGTTTGCCATTTATTGGTTTCGGGGAATTTGTTTCTCTAATTTAAGCTCTGCACTAAATCGATTCCTTTGTTGTTGTCTGGCAGATCGAAAACTTGTTAGGGTTAGCTGTTGACTATTGATGAGTTTTTATCTCCGTGACAGCACCGCAGTATTACATTATTAATCATATCGAATTGCGGTCCTGTAGGCGACACACAAACGTTTCGTGTGTATCGGGACCAGTAGCTGCTCGTGAGCTTCTAAAAGATCGAGTCAGTTCCGGTAGTTCTCGATTTAAGGTAGGATAAAAAAAAAGGGGGAATCCTAAAAATATGGTCGTAAAACGGATCTTATTTCCTCATTGAATCCCATTATGTAATCATAAAACAATTGTGATATGTAGAGCTCAATAATTCGAATTTCATATATTTCTTGTAATGGTAAAAAAATAAGCAAAACTATAAAATAGACCTGTAAATGGTAGCTAGGCGTAAACTGGAAGGAGAGCTGTGCACCAATCCCTAGTGATGATGCACAGAACCGGCCAGGTCTAGCACCTAATGTCCGACCCCACCTTCTCGTGGTGCAGGCCGTTAGTACCTTTCAAAAGAGATATTCTCTTTTGGAAGGGAACGGAAGGGGAGGGCTGCCAGTTCAGTATGGCCTACTGATCTGGTCATCTATGGCCACTTTTTTTTTTTTTTCAACCCTGCTGAGGAGTGGTGAACTTCACAGGGTCCTGGTGCTGACCATTTATACCTACTAGACTGGACTTGTTTATGGATTTGAGCTTGATTATTGATCCTGGACTTGCTGCACTGGTGGGCCTCTGTTGAGGGAGAGTCTGCTGCTGTGTTTTCTGTTTGCTTCTCGGTTGCCAGCTCTAAGTGAACAGAGGCATGGGATACCTTATATCAGCTGGTGGATAATTCTAATTAGAGGCCATCGCAGGTACCTGAACCTTACTTAGCTAGTTGGGCATCGTCAAGCCTAAACTGGAGTAATGTGTCTCAGGCAGGCTATATGGCTCTTGAAAAAGTCCACTTGAAAAGGTGGTGCCTGAAGTTCCTACCAGCATCAGTGACTTCAGCCTTTAGCAGAGGACGAACAGGTCTTTGCCCCATGCCTGCGATTAGGGGGCTGTTTGATATTGTTGGCCTTACCAATCTCAATAAATCTAATTTCTTTAAAAATCCTACTAATCATTTTCTCTCTGCAGGAACGTGGAACGTGAGGACATTACATAGAGATTATTCTCTTGATGTCCTCATGCAGGAATACCAGTGCTATAACCTAGATATTCTAGGCTTGCAAGAGACCAGATGGACAGGTAAAGTTGAGATACTTAAAAATAACTTTAAATTTCTCTTTACAGGGAGGGAGGATGGAAAGCATCACCAAGGCCTGAGTCTGCTGCTCAGCAGACATGCTAGTGATGCTCTTCTAGGATATGAGTGCATTAATGAAAGGTTTCTTACAGCAAAATTTCAGACAAGCATTAAAGACTTGAATGTTATCTGCTGTTATGCCCCCACTGAGGATGCCGATGAGGATGAGAAGGATAGGTTTTACGGACAACTTCAGGATATTTTGAATTTTGTCAGGAAAGGAGATATTATCCTTGTTCTAGGTGACTTCAATGCCAAAGTTGGTACTGACTCTGATCTTTGGGGAGGGGTGATAGGCCCTTTTGGTATTGGTAGCTGCAATGGCAATGGGCAATGTCTCCTACAGGTAAGTAAACTCAATGGTTTCAGAATAACTAACACATCTTACAAATACTGCGACATACATAAGTACACATGGGTTTTACCTGATGGGCTGTATAAGCATATGATTGATTATATATTAATTAACAGCAAATAGGCTAGTTCTGTTAATTTATAATTTGTGTTTTATAATTTGTGGTTGATTGTGAAATCATATGGTATACCAGACAAATTAGTTAACATAATGAAAGCTCTCTAAAATAACACTGAGTCGTGTGTGAGAGTTGGTAATGCTTATAACAATTGGTTTAGCAATACTTCTGGTGTTCAACAAGGGTGCATTTTGTCTCCTTTTCTCTTTAGTTTGGTTATTGATTATTTCATGCGAAATTCACTTTAAGGGAAAGATTTTGGCCTTAAATGGGTTGGAGATACGAAAATTTCTGATTTAGATTATGCTGATGATTTAGCCCTTTTGGCAAATGATGTTGATGTGATGAACTCTTTCATTCGAGCTGTTGATGAAACTGGTAGTAGAGTAGGTTTGGTTATAAACAGAGAGAAAACTAAAGTAATGAAAATTTGTCAGGCAGGCTGTGATTCAGTTAATCTGAATGGTTGCAGTCTTGAGCAGGTGTCATAGTTTAATTATCTTAGGAGCTATGTAACAGATAATGGTGATGTGCCGCATGAGATTAACAGACGGATAAGGATTGCTGCCGGGACTTTTAAGAATCTATGGAGAGTGTGGAGAAATAGGCGTGTACACCTAAAGACTAAAATTAGACTGTATAATAGTTTGTTTCTTTCTAGGGTTAGTTATGGTAGTGAAACGTGGACAGTTTGTAAACAAGATAACAGGAAACTAGATGCTTGCGCAGTATCTTGGGCATTAGGTTGTTCAACTTTGTAACTAATGATGAATTTAGGCAAAGGAGTCGGCAACCTCCTTTAAGCAGCATATTGTGCAGAGAGAGACTCTGTTGGTTTGGCCATGTTGCCCGTATGGATAATTATAGATTGGTGAATAGGGTTATGAACAGTGTTCCTAAAGGCTTCAGAAAGAGGGGGAGACCAAGAATGCGGTGGGCAGACAATGTCAAACAGGACCTTATTAGAATTGGTGTGCAGTGGCCTGATGCAACAGATGTAGCTCAGGACAGACTTGCATGGAGACCTAAATTGCACTGTCTGGTTGGACCTCCGTAGCCCATGGCTGCTTGAGGATGATGATGATGTTATTTTAGATACCGTAAATCTGATAAGTAGCTTTGAAACCAGTGTAATGCAGTTCTTCTAATTTCTGTAGAAGAATGTCGTGATCCAAAGTGTCAAAGGCTTTCTGCAAGTCTAAAAAAACACTGCAACTGCCCTGTCACCTCTATTTAATGCCATACAGGCTGAATCAGTAAATTTCGTTAGCAAGGTCAAGGTACTTTTCCCCTTCTGAAACCCATATTGATTTTCATTGAGAATGTTATGCTTTCTAAGAAATTTATATAAGGTATTCTAAGCATATTTTTCCAATATTTTACGTACAGAAGATAAAATAGCAATGGGCCTGTAATTAGTTACAATTTACTTTGTTCCTCCTTTGAATGATGGTCGTAGAATTGTTGTTTTAAGCTCAGTTGGTATTGCACCAGTTGAAATACTTTCGTTAACTATTTTTTCTTTTATGACATCCGCTTATACCTCGACACTTTTTTTAATGTGTTTGATTTGTATATTGTCAAATTCAGGGGATTTGTTATCTTTTAATGTTTTGATTATATTCACAATATCTGTCCTATTTGCAGGAGGTATATAAATTTATGTTTTTGTTTGTAGTGTTATTGCTTGTTTTAAATTCAACATCAGGTTCTTGGTTGACTTCACTTATGTGTAAAATTAACGAGGAATATTAACTGTTAAATTTATTTGCAATTTGTTAAACTGTTAAACTTTTAGACATATTCTTAATGATGGTTTTTTCAATTGTTCTTGATCTTTTAATCCTCTAGTGAAGGGGTTCTCAAAGTTGGGTACGTGGTAAAATTTTTTAGGGTACGCCGTGAGAGCTCAAAAGTCTCTAGTTCTAGTAACAAAGTAAAAATAACCATTGTTATACTATAACTATAGTGTTATCTATCTATACACGGGTACGCCAGTTACATACACATTTCTAGGGGGTACGTGAAGCATAAAAGATTGAGAACCACTGTTCTAGTGCTTGATGGATTAATTCCTATGTTTGTCTCATATCATTTCTTTTTAATGTTAATTTTATTTATAAAAATTCTTATATATTCTTTATAAAAATTGTTTCTGATATCTGATTTTCGCTGTAACTAAAATGCGCAGTTTTTTATACTCATTTTCATACCTATCACTTTTTCTGTTATTTTTACATTTAATCCAAGCCTTATCTCTGCGTTCTATTAAATTGATAATATCCACTGTGATCCACTGTTTGGTAACTTACCAGTTATTTGGATGTTCTAAATTTTTATACGTTGTTTTATTTTTAAAGAAATTGTATATTTACAGTCCATTCTTCAAACGTAGAGTTTGTTTTTGCTTTTGGAAATGTAAATATGTAATGAATTAAAACTATATGTGTGAAGAAATACATAATACTAAAAGTAATCTTTTAAAACTAGTAGCACCTTAGCTACCTAGCCTTTAGGCAGTCGTTGCCAAGGTAATGGCTTCGATCAGCGATAGAAGGCAATATGGTGGTATATCTAAATAAGCATGGCCGCTGATCACTTCAAATTGCCTCGCAATGGCCGCTACATGAGCAGTTTATGTTTCCTATGTCGTTACCTGAATCCTTACTTCAATGGGCATCGCCAACCTACTCTGGAGTAATGTGTCTTCAGCAGGTCAGTTTCTATTTTTATTACGGGCCTTGGAAAGGTGCACTTGCAAGATGATGCCTGAAGTTGCTATCAGCATTGGTGGCTTCAGGCTTTAGGGTAAGGGAACGGGTTTCTGCCTCATGCCTGCAATCCTACCGATGGGCTTGGAAAGGCCGCCGCCCGTCGGATGGGACGCTAGGTCGTGGCCCGTGTGCGGGAGAGCCATACTCTGTGCACGTTAAAGAACACCCTGGGTGGACTTGACGGGAGGCTACCATCTGTCTTCCAACAGCTGTTCCAGTGGGTCCCCTCCCCCAACCTTCTCTGAGCCTTCGGGGTCCTTGTGACCTGGCCATTTAGCCCATGGTGTGCAAAAAAGTGCCGCTCAGAGGTAAAACAACCCAACCTTGCAATTATAAGGCTGTTTGATATTGTTGGGGCTATCTCTCTCAATAAGTCTATAAATAAAAAAAATAAATACCCCCTCAAGCAGCTGCTTGCCACAGAGGTCTGACAGGAGCCTGTCAGTTTATATGCCATAGTAGAAGGTCTGAGAAGATGGCAGGACCTCAGCAGAAAAACGACACAAACAGCCATGCCTTACCCGGGGCTCGAAGTTCCTTAAAAATGCCATTAATCATTTTCTTTCCACAGGTACATTACATGGAACTTGCCGATGATGCATAGAGAATTTTCTCTTGATGTCCTCATACAAGAATTCTTTCATTGTAACCTTGATGTTTGGGCTTGCAAGAGACCAGATGGACAGGTAAAGGTCAGATACATAAAATAATTTTAAAATTTTCTTTTCAGTGGTTAGCGCGCTTGGCTACTGATCTAAGGGACCTGGGTTCGAGCCCCAGGTAAGACATGAATGAATGTTTGTGTCGTTTTTCTGCTGAGGTCCTGCCATCCTCTCAGATCTTCTCCTATGGCACATAAACTGACAGGCTCTTGTCAGACCTCTGTGGCAAGCAGCTGCTTGGTGGTGGTGGTGGTGGGGGGGGGTATTTATTTTTTTTCAGGGAAGAAGGATGGAAAGCACCTGTAAGGTGTAGGTTTGCTTCTCAGCAGACAGCCAGTGATACTCTTCTAGGATATGACTACATTCATGAAAGATTCTCTTACAGCTAAATTTATAACTAAGTTTAAAGTTGGGTTGGGTTGTTTTACTTCTGAGCGGCACTTTTTTGCACACAATGGGCTAAATGGTTAGGTCACATGGACCCCAAAGGCTCAGAGAAGGTTGGGAGAGGGGACCCACTGGAACAGCTGTTGGGAGAGAGATGGTAGCCTCCCGTCAAGGCCATCCAGTGTGTTCTTTAACGTGCACAGGGTATGGCTCTCCCGTACACGGGGCCACGGCTTAACGTCCCATCCGTCAGACGGCGCCCTTTCCAAGCCCATCGGTGTCTCCTACTGACCGTGGGCAGGGCGGGAAATTTTGCGGAGATAAATCTCAACGCTGACCCACCTTGGACTCTGACCTGGGAACTACAGATTACGAGTCTGGCGCGCTACCGACTGAGCCACCCCCGCCGCACCCCACTAAGTTTAAAGACTTAAATGTTATATCTGCAGTAATGCCCCCACAGAAAACTTTGATGAGAATGAGAGAGATAGATTTTACAGGCAACTTCAGAATATTTTGAATTCAGTCAAGAAAGGAGATGTTTCTCTTGTGCTAGGTAATTTCAGTGCTAAAGTTGGTACTGATTCTGACCACTGGGCAGGGGTGACAGGTCCCTTTGGCACAGGTAGTCGCAGGAGCGTAGCGAAGTGCTATGGTTGCGGGGGGGGAGGGGGTAGATAACGATATTTTGTCAACTCGGAAATCAAAATTTTCTAACTCGGAAAATAAGTATTTTATATAACTTTAATTACATATTTGACACTGATGTACCCAGAATTCGTTCAGTGGTGGTGGTGGGGGAAGGGGTTTGGACAGCTTCCATCGCTTTTTCCCAAGGGACTCGATTTTGCAACCTCGCCATAATTCACTAGTTTTTACTTCCCGTTGAATTTTTGCCAACTCCACAAGATTTTGCCACGTTTTCTCGATTACATCAACTCTCCTTACTTTCATAAAACCAATCCTATTTTTAACAACTCATCAGTATTTTATCAAGTGGTTTCCAATTTTGCCAACTCCCCTAGATTTTGTCCCCTTAATTTCTCAAAAACAATCCCAATTTTTACATTTCCCCTGAATTTGCCAAGTCACTTCAAAATTTTCAAACTCCCCAAGATTTTGCCAACTCTCCTTAATTTCACAAAACCAATCCCAATTTTCGCAACTCGCTTCTATTTTACGAAGTAGATTCGAATTTTGCCAACTGCCGTAGATTTTGCCAAATTGTCTCGATTTTACCAACTGCCTAGATTTTACCAAGTTGGCTCGATTTTGACAGCTTCCCTCAATTTTGAAAATAAAATAAATACCCCCTCAAGCACCTGCTTGCCACAGAAGTTTGACAGGAGCCGATAAGTTTACAGTATTGCGCCATAGTAGATGGTCAGTGAGGATATAATGAGTGACCAACCCCAGATGCTCCGCAATTCAGAGACTGCACATCTATCGGGAGAACATCATGTTTACCACTATCAACCGTCGGGACTGAATAGTACTGAATGTTGAACAGTACTATAGAAGTAAAGTCCAGCACTCACCAAAACCTAACTATAATCTTCGTCCTGGGTCGCCACAAAAAAGAATATTGAGGATTTACGGTATCCGAGTTGACGGGGGGGGGGGGGGGGCGTGACGCCATCATCATCATCATCCTGAAGCAGCCATGGGCTACGGAGGTCTAATCAGACCGTGTAATTTAGTAGATGTAGCTCAGGATAGACTAAGCAAGTCTATCCTGAGCTACATCTACTGCATCTGGCCACTGCACACCAGTTCTAACAAGATCCTGTTTGACATTGTCTGCCCACCGCATCCTAGGTCTCCCCTTCTTTCTGATGCCTTTAGGCGCACTGTTCATAACCCTATTCGCCAATCTATAATTATTCATACGGGCAACATGGCCAAACCAACGGAGTCTCTCTCTGCACAATATGCTGCTTAAAGGAGGTTGCAAACTCCTTTGCCTAACCTCATCATTAGTTACAAAGTTGAACCACCTAATGCCCAAGATACTGCGTAAGCATCTGGAATCAAAAGCATCTAGTTTCCTGTTATCTTGTTTACAAAGTGTCCAAGTTTCACTACCATAACTAACCCTAGAAAGAACCAAACTATTATACAGTCTAATTTTAGTCTTTAGGTGTATACGCCTATTTCTCCACACTCTCCATAGGTTCTTAAAAGTCCCGGCAGCAATCCCTATCCGTCTCTCAATCTCATGCCGCACGTCACCATTATCTGTTACATAGCTCCCAAGATAATTAAACTATGACACATGCTCAAGACTGCAACCATTCAGATGAACTGAATCACAGCTTGCCTGACCAATTTTCATCACTTTAGTTTTCTCTCTGTTTATAACCAAAACTACTCTACTACCAGTCTCATCAACAGCTCGAATTAAAGAGTTCATCTCATCAACATCATTTGCCAAAAGGGCTAAATCATCAGCATAATCTAAATCAGAAATTTTCGTATTTCCAGTCCATTTAAGGCCAAAATCTTTCCCTTGAAGTGAATTTCGCATAACATAATCAATAACCAAGCTAAAGAGAAAAGGAGACAAAATGCACCCTTGTCGAACACCAGAAGTAATGCTAAACCAATTGCTACAAGCCTTACCAACTCTCACACACGACTCAGTGTTATTATAGAGAGCTTTCATAATGTTAACTAACTTGTCAGGTATACCATATGATCTCACAATCAACCACAAATTATGACGATCAACAGAGTCGAAAGCCTTTTTGAAATCAACGAAGCTAGCAACCAAAGGTTTCTGAAACTCTAAACATTTCTCAAGAATCTGCCTAAGTGAAAATATCAGATCCACACATCCCCTACCACTTCTGAATCCACATTGCTCATCACGCAATTGACTGTCAACCAGATTCTTAATTCTATTAAGCACAATCATGGAAAGGACTTTACCTGGAACAGAGAGTAGGCTGATACCCCTATAGTTATCACAAGAACTGCGATCACCTCTTTTGAAAATAGAGATAACAATAGCTCTGGTAAAATCCTTAGGAACCATACCTTTATCATAAAAGATATTCAGAATTTCAGTCATCCAAGTGGTAACCGAAACATTCCCAGCTCTAAGCATTTCTGTAGTAATTTCATCAACCCCTTGGGATTTATGAAGTTTAAGTTTAGAAACAGCCAAACTAACTTCAGATTGTGTTATAGGGCCAACATTAAAGCCACCAATGCATCTATCATCATTGCAAACAATGGGAATAGAACTAACCGCATTGTTTAGAATATCACTGAAATGCTCAGCCCACCTAGCCATGACAGAATCCTCACCTTCTATAACCTTTCCTTGTTTATCCTTCAATCCCTGTATACCTGTCCGTTTTCTACCACACAAAACATTAACTATCTGGTACAGCTCTTGTGCTGTCTACTGCTGTGTGCGCTGTTGTTCTGTCTAACTGCTTCCTCGGCTTTGTCAGCCAAGCCATTAAGCCAAAGATTCTTATCAGTAGCTAACTGATCTTTTACAAGTTTATTAAATTCTCTGCAATGCTTTCTATTAGGACTAGTAGGGTATTGATTAAGGACATTCCTGCAGTTTTTTGTTTCCGAAATAAGCTCAAGTGCCTTATC
The DNA here is from genome assembly GCA_038380435.1 of Ryuthela nishihirai. Classification (NCBI taxonomy): domain Eukaryota; kingdom Metazoa; phylum Arthropoda; class Arachnida; order Araneae; family Heptathelidae; genus Ryuthela; species Ryuthela nishihirai. The sequence continues at coordinate 20,535,655 of JAWZYU010000010.1, forward strand.
ACTCAGATAATTCTGTCTCTTCTGCTCCTTTTTTTCTAAAAGAGTACTGTTAGTGTCCAAACAAGCCTGTTTAAAATGATCCCATTCTTCCTCAACTTCAGTAATAAACATACCATGACTGTCATAATGACTAAGTAACCTATCATGGTAAGCTTTGGCTATAACTGGATCTTTCAGAGCTTCAGTATTAAAAGCAAATTTTTTAACCCTAGCACAACACTTTTTAAGTTTAAGTTGCAAGACACTTTTAACAAGATAATGGTAAGATCAAATTTCAGCTCCCCTATATGACCTGGTATTCCTAACAGAACTAGCCCATTTTCTGTTAATTAATATATAATCAATCATATTCTTATGCAGCCCATCGGGTGAAACCCATGTGTACTTATGTATGTCGCGGTGTTTGTAATAAGTGTTAGTTATTCTGAATCCATTGAGTTTACTTACCTGCAGGAGACGCTGCCCATTGCCGTTGCAGCTACCAATACCAAAAGGGCCTATTACGCCTCCCCAAAGGTCAGAGTCAGTACCAACTTTGGCACTGAAGTCACCAAGAACAAGGGTAATATCTCCTTTCTTGACAATTCAAAATATCCTGAAGTTGTTCATGAAACCTATCCTTCTCATCCTCATCGGCATCCTCAGTGGGGGCATAACAGCAGATAACATTCAGGTCTTTAACGCTTGTCTGAAATTTTGCTGTAAGAAACCTTTCATTAATGCACTCATATCCTAGAAGAGCATCACTAGCGTGTCTGCTGAGAAGTAGACCCACGCCTTGGTGATGCTTATTGTCGTCCCTCCCTGAAAAGAGAAATTTAAGATTATTTTTAAGAATCTGACCTTTATCTGTCCATCTGGTCTCTTGCAAGCCGAGAATATCTAAATTATAACGGTGGAATTCTTGTGTGAGGACATCAAGAGAAAAAGCTCTGTGCAAAGTCCTCACATTCCAACTACCTATGGAGAGAAAATGGTTAGTGGGATGTTTAAAGAAACTATGTTTGTTGAGAGAGGGAATGCCGACAATATCAAACAGCCCCCTAATCGCAGACATGGGGCAAAGACCCGTTCCCCCACCACTAAAGGCTGAAGCCATCTATACTGGAAGACTTCCTCCAATGTAGAATTTGACGATGCCAATAGAAGCAAAGAGTTCAGGTGCCTGCGATGACTTCTGCTCAGGATTATCCACCAGCTGATAAACATATCCTGTGAATCTATTCACTCGGGGCTGTCAACCCACAAACAAACAGAAAACACAGCGGAAGATTTTCCCTCCACAGAAGCCCACCAGTGCAGCAAAATCAAGATCCATAATCAAGCTCAGAGCCATATATCTGTCCAGTCCAGTGGGTTTATATGGTCAGCACCAGGACCCTGTGTGGTTGACCACTCCTCAGCACGGTAGAAAAAAAAGAAAAGTAGCCACAGTTGTCCAGATCAGTAGGCCACACTAATCTGTCAGCCCTCCCCTTCCGTTCATTTCCACAAGAGAGTATCTCGTTTGAAAGGTACTAACGGCCTGCACCACGAGAAGGCGGGATCAGACATTAGGTGCTAGGCCTGGCCGGTTCTATGCATCATCACAGGGGATTGGTGCATAGCTTTCCTTCCAGTGACTACCTAGCTACCATTTACAGATCAAGTCACTGAGACGTGACGCCAGTCATTGAGAATATGTATACGATGACAAGACCCACTAGTTCCACCTGAAGCACCACCAATATAGGTAAATGCCATATTCACCACTAACTACGGTGAGGGGTAAGACAGTACCATATAGATACAGCTCATCCCCGACTACCTAATGGCGAACAGTACTATAGGAGTAAAGCTCATCCATCGGTCAAAACCTAAATTTAATCTATGTCCCGGACTGCCACAAACAAGGATATAGAATCTAACTAGACAATTCATGCTATGCTATTTAAGAGAGGTAAATAACATCTTATCAATGAAAGTCTCCTTCCATTGATAAGATGATCTAAAATGATCTCTCCAGTTTTAAACGGGGCAATGTTGTTTTACTTTTATATTAAAGTCGATCAGTTATACTCTTGAAAGCGGTGTGCACCCAACATTCAATAAACACTAAATTACCAAAAGCACTAGGATAGTTGTCCATTTATAAGACATAGGACAGAGAAGAATCCTAAAAGCTACTCCTATTTTCTACGGGCCTTCTCATACAAGGACATATCCTACTAAGACCGAAGCTACTGCTGACCACTTCTTCAGTCAGAGATAATACAACACACAATAAATCACATTTCCTTGTTATTTTAATAGAAAGCTGAACTCGAAGCGCATTAACTTTGAAACGCTTTTAACAGATTTTTTTTTAATTCGTGATGCAACTCGTTAAGATTGACCACCTCGAAATTTCAGTCTCTTTTTGGGAAGGGGAAGAATAATTCGGAGCAGTCTATGATAGTCTTCATCTAAGTATTCGTCACACACCTAACTTGTAACTGAATGCCCTCAAGTTCGGAAGATATAACAGAAAAGCGACTTTCACATTTCTTCTCTTTTTAAGGAGGGGCGGAAACGTGGTGGGGTATATTTTTATAGCCCATAACACTCCACACTTCATACGCTTTTATTTGACATAAAATATGTTACATTCAGAAGTGGAAGTGGTTTTCCACATCTAGGTGGACGCTCCAGAATCAGTCGAAACGATTAAAGACCAGGAATTATGATAAAAAAAATTGTAAAGGGGTGGACATACAGACAGTGGATCTATTTAGTCGGGAAAAAAAGTGGGATCGAAACACAAGAATAAAAAACTCTGAACCTAGGGGAACGATGCCCACTTCATTTTCAGCTCAGGTTACATTTTGCCCCTCGCTTTCCGGAGATATAGTATAAAAATCGTTTTAATATTTTACTTTTTTTACGGGAAAGAAAGAATAGAGAGTAAAATGTTATAACCGATGATATTCCCCATGTCACACGCTTTCATTTGACACATAATTCATTAATAATCTTAAATTTCTCTTTTCAGGGAGGGACGACAATAAGCATCACCAAGGCGTGGGTCTGCTTCTCAGCAGACACGCTAGTGATGCTCTTCTAGGATATGAGTGCATTAATGAAAGGTTTCTTACAGCAAAATTTCAGACAAGCATTAAAGACTTGAATGTTATCTGCTGTTATGCCCCCACTGAGGATGCCGATGAGGATGAGAAGGATAGGTTTTATGAACAACTTCAGGATATTTTGAATTCTGTCAAGAAAGGAGATATTACCCTTGTTCTTGGTGACTTCAATGCCAAAGTTGGTACCGACTCTGACCTTTGGGGAGGAGTAATAGGCCCTTTTGGTATTGGTAGCTGCAATGGCAATGGGCAACGTCTCCTACAGGTAAGTAAACTCAATGGATTCAGAATAACTAACACTTATTACAAACACCGCGACATACATAAGTACACATGGGTTTCACCTGATGGGCTGCATAAGAATATGATTGATTACATATTAATTAACAGCAAATGGGCTAGTTCTGTTAGGAATACCAGGGCATATAGGGGAGCTGAAATTGGATCTGACGATTACCTTGTTAAAAGTGTGTTGCAACTTAAACTTAAAAAGTGTTGTGCTAGGGTTAAAAAATTTGCTTTTAATACTGAAGCTCTGAAAGATCCAGTTATAGCCAAAGCTTACCATGATAGGTTACTTAGTCATTACGACAGTCATGGTTTGCTTACTACTGAAGTTGAGGAAGAATGGGATCATTTTAAACAGGCGTTTTTGGACACTAACAGTACTCTTTTAGGAAAAAAGGAGCAGAAGAGGCAAAATTATCTGAGTGATAAGGCACTTGAGCTTATTTCGGAAAGAAAGAACTGCAGGAATGCTCTTAATCAATACCCTACTAGTCCTAATAGAAAGCATTACAGAGACCTTAATAAACTTGTAAAGGATCAGTTAGCTGCTGATAAGAATCTTTGGCTTGATGGTTTGGCTGACAAAGCCGAGGAAGCAGTTAGACAGCACAACAGCAAAGAGCTGTACCAGATAGTTAATGTTTTGTGTAGTAGAAAACGGACAGGCATACAAGGATTGAAGGATAAACAAGGTAAGGTTATAGAAGGGGAGGATTCTGTCATGGCTAGGTGGGCTGAGCATTTCAGTGATGTTCTAAACAATGTAGTTAGTTCTACTCCCATTGTTTGCAATGATGACAGATGCATTGGTGGCTTTAATGTTGGCCCTATAACACAATCTGAAGTTCTTTTGGCTGTTTCTAAACTTAAACTTCATAAATCCCCAGGGGTAGATGAAATTACTACGGAAATGCGTAGAGCTGGGAATGTTTCGGTTACCACTTGGATGACTGAAATTCTGAATATCTTTTATGATAAAGGCATGGTTCCTAAGGATTTTACCAGAGCTATTGTTATCCCTATTTTCAAAAAAGGTGATCGCAGTTCTTGTGATAACTATAGGGGTATCAGCCTACTCTCTGTTCCAGGTAAAGTTCTTTCCATGATTGTGCTTAATAGAATTAAGAATCTGGTTGATAGTCAATTGCGTGATGAGCAATGTGGATTCAGAAGTGGTAGGGGATGTGTGGATCAGATATTTTCACTTAGGCAGATTCTTGAGAAATGTTTAGAGTTTCAGAAACCTTTGGTTGCTAGCTTTGTTGATTTCAAAAAGGCTTTCGACTCTGTTGATCGTCATAATTTGTGGTTGATTGTGAGATCATATGGTATACCTGACAAGTTAGTTAACATTATGAAAGCTCTCTATAATAACACTGAGTCGTGTGTGAGAGTTGGTAAGGCTTGTAGCAATTGGTTTAGCATTACTTCTGGTGTTCGACAAGGGTGCATTTTGTCTCCTTTTCTCTTTAGCTTGGTTATTGATTATGTTATGCGAAATTCACTTCAAGGGAAAGATTTTGGCCTTAAATGGGCTGGAGATACGAAAATTTCTGATTTAGATTATGCTGATGATTTAGCCCTTTTGGCAAATGATGTTGATGAGATGAACTCTTTCATTCGAGCTGTTGATGAGACTGGTAGTAGAGTAGGTTTGGTTATAAACAGAGAGAAAACTAAAGTGATGAAAATTGGTCAGGCAGGCTGTGATTCAGTTAATCTGAATGGTTGCAGTCTTGAGCAGGTGTCACAGTTTAATTATCTTGGGAGCTATGTAACAGATAATGGTGATGTGCGGCATGAGATTAAAAGACGAATAGGGATTGCTGCCGGGACTTTTAAGAACCTATGGAGAGTGTGGAGAAATAGGCGTATACACCTAAAGACTAAAATTAGACTATATAATAGTTTGGTTCTTTCTAGGGTTAGTTATGGTAGTGAAACTTGGACACTTTGTAAACAAGATAACAGGAAACTAGATGCTTTTGATTCCAGATGCTTACGCAGTATCTTGGGCATTAGGTGGTTCAACTTTGTAACTAATGATGAGATTAGGCAAAGGAGTTTGCAACCTCCTTTAAGTAGCATATTGTGCAGAGAGAGACTCCGTTGGTTTGGCCATGTTGCCCGTATGAATAATTATAGATTGGCGAATAAGGTTATGAACAGTGCGCCTAAAGGCCTCAGAAAGAAGGGGAGACCTAGGATGCGGTGGGCAGACAATGTCAAACAGGACCTTGTTAGAATTGGTGTGCAGTGGCCAGATGCAGTAGATGTAGCTCAGGATAGACTTGCTTGGAGAACTAAATTGCACGGTCTGGTTGGACCTCCGTAGCCCATAGCTGCTTGAGGATGATGATGATGATGATGATGATGAGATGGCTTTGACGGGAGGCTACCATCTGTCTCCTAACAGCTGTCCAGTGGGTACCCTCCTCCAACTTTCTCTGAGCCCTCTGGATTCTTGTGACCTGGCCATTTAGCCCATTGTGCGCAAAAAAGTGCCGCTCAGAGGTAAAAAAACAACTCCTTTCATCGTTGTTATTAAGAGCGCATCACAGCGCCTCGTCAACTAGAACTATATGTCATGTTCCACAGTATGAACGACCATCGTAACCTTTCGTAAGCAAGTTTTAATCGCCATCGCCTTAACTGGTAGAGCAATTGGTTTGCAACCAGGAGATCCAGCGTTGGAGGCCAGGAGGCGGACAATTGGCTTTTTTTCCACACTTGCCTAGTTATCAATGCAATCGCTGCTGTTTACTTCGTGTATTTATGCAAGAAACATAAAAGAATATCAAATTGAAATAAAAGTGCTGGTTATTTTAAACCATATAACGAGGTTTCATTTTATGTTTTATAAGAATGCAAACGTATCTCAATGATTCAGCTTTAGGTCTCATCTTAAGGGCAGATCAAACTTACTGATATTGATTTCCACAGAAATGTTTTTTAGGGAAAGGGACACAATGTGTTCATACATCCGGGTGATTGAAAAGGGGCATAATATTTTCCCTTTTTAGGGGGTACTACTAAATAGATAGTACAGTCGCTCAAAATAGTATCCGAACACTATGGTTGATTACAGAATTCAGAAAAAATATCTGGCAACGATTTTTTTTAGAATTTAATGATCTTGCAACCTTCGTGTCACGTGACACGAAGGTTGCCAGATCACTAATTTCTAAAAAAATGATTGCCAGATATTTTTTCTGAATTCTGTAATCAACCATAGTGTTCGGATACTTTTTTGAGCGACTGTACACTAAAATGGGAAACTATTGTTTCAATTTTCCCAAGTCATAGAGGTTCTATATTTTAGAAAACATTTAAATAATCATATTTTAGAATAGTTTTATCAGACCAAAAAACCGTGTTCCCCTCAGTTAACAACAACCATGAATATATATAATATATATGAATATAAATTGCACGTATGACGTGAATATTCCAATGTTCAGCTTTGTATTAAGCATAGGGAAATGTTGGGTTGTTTTACCTCTGAGCGGCACTTTTTTGCACACCATGGGCTAAGTGGCCAGTTCTCATGGACCCCGAAGGCTCAGAGAAGGTTGGGGGAGGGGACTCACTGGAACAGCTGTTGGGAGACAGATGGTGTACGATAAAGAACACACGCTGGATGGCCTCCCATCAAGGCCATCCAGCGTGTGTTCTTTATCGTACACAGGGTATGGCTCTCCCGCACACGGGGCCACGGTTTAACGTCCCACCGACGGACGGTGGCCTTTCCAAGCCCATCGGTGTCCCCTACTGACCGTGAGCAGGGCAAGAATTTGGTGGAGATAAATCTCAACGCTGACCCAGCTGGGACTCGATCCTGGGAACTGCAGATTACGAGCCTGGCGCACTACCGACTGAGCCACCCCGTCCCCTATAAGAAAAGGAAATAACCATTCTTCACCTTAATTACCGGCGACCATGTTTAAATGAACAGTTTGTAGTGAACAAAATCTTATATACTGAAGATGGAATTTACTATTCCATTCAGGAAAATATAAACCATTGCTTCGCAGATCGAAAATCGTAAATGCGTTTCTCTTGAACCCCAAGCATTCATTTGCTCGCTGTTTAAGAGAGTCCACATTGGCCCATATTAAGAATTCAGGGCTCCATACATTAAATTCGTAATATTTAGGGAATACGTAAAGTTTTTTCCACTACAGTGTGCATACAGCTTTAACAATTTCTTTTTACCACCATTATACAGCAAAAGGAACGAAAACAATGTTGAGAAAGATGAAAAACTCAAACTGTGCAATTTACGCGATTGAATTACGAGATTAATAATTAGGCAGCCTCTGTGCACTGGAACTGCGTGAGCACGAACTATTCAAAGCACGAGTATGCCATTCTGAACGTGAGAGCGTTAAAATTCACGAGACTGCAATCGAAATGTTTACAAAAGAATCGTCGTAAGGGATTTAACTTCTTTCGTTTTGTATTTCTTAACATTGGAACAGATTTGATGTCCAAAAATGGCAGACATTCCTCATGTTGGGAGTTCCACAAGTGTTACGTTCGCAAAGACTAATCCTAATCTGGTTTATCCGTCCTTGGTTCAGCCTTCTGTGCAGTCCATTGAGAGGCAGCAGAAGCCAGCAGAGAAACTCGCTGCTCCCTCAGAAGTAGAGCATGGAGTCGATTCCACGTGGTCCTGGGTGATTTGTGTTGCTGCATTTGGAGTGAACTTGCTGGTGGTCGGAATTCATCATGTTTATGCGATATTCTTCTTAGCTTTCATCAAAGACTTCAAAGTGAGCGGTGCTACTGCAGGTAAGGGAAAATCTTGAAGGAGAAATTGCTTGTAATTTGACGTTCAAAATTAGGAATTGCGAAGTCTAATCCAGTGAATTCTGGAATTATAGAATCTTTCTTTACTAGGTGAATAAAAATGTGTTATTTGGCTTAAGATACGCAATATTTTTGCAAACTATTTTTTACTGAAAACACATCGGTTTAATTTTATTAAGTCTTCCGATGGTAAACATTTTTGCATGACATACTATGATCGATAGAACATTTAGTTTCATTTTATCGGATACAAAACCGTTGGGTTGTTTTACCTCTGAGCGACACTTTTTTGAACAACATGGGGTAAATGGCCAGGTCACATGGACCCTGAAGGTTCAGAGAATGTTGGGGGAGGGGATCCACTGGAACAGCTGTTGGGAGACAGATGGTAGCCCCCCGTCAAGGCCATCCAGCGTGTTGTTTAACGTGCACAGGGTATGGCTCTCCCACACACGGGGCCATGGCTTAACGTCACATCCGACGGACGGCGGCCTTTCCAAGCCCATCGATGTCCCCTACTGACCGTGGGCAGGGCGGGGAATTTTGCGGAGATAAATCTCAACGCTGACCCAGCTGGGACTCGAACCTGGGAACTACAGATTACGAGCCTGGCGCGCTACCGACTGAGCCACCCCCGCCCCAATGATTCTAAGTTAGTTCTGCTTTCAGTCATCAGACGATCTCTTAAATGCCACACTTATATTTCATAGTTTACATAACTTAAAGAATGCAGTCAATGCTAATTCCAGGTAATTACTATTATTATTATATACAGGCCCGGATCTAGAAAAAATCGGGGAGGGGGGGGGGGCTGCAAAAAAAAAACACAATTGAGCCGGAAAAGATGTAAAAGGGGGAGGAAGCAAGCGATTGGATTTCCAATGCAGTATGACATTTCCCCCTACGTTTTACAGGTATTGAAAATTTTCTAAAAAAAATGCATGAAATATAAATAAATTTAAAATTTTTTTTGCCTCTATTACCCATATTAGGATTCTGAAATGGCTCTCTTTCAATCCCTCCTAGATCCGGCACTGATTTTATATGTGTATATATTTAGTTGCTCCAAAATGCTCCAAATCAATCAGGCCAGGATGTAGAAAAAAAATAAAGGGAGGAGGGCAAGTGACGCAATCGAGCAGGAAAAAAGTGAAAAGAGGGGAGGGTGGAAAAAGACTGGATTTTCATTGTAGCGTATTGTAATTATCATTGTAGTGTTCCATTTTAGAGGCCTTAAAAATTTCATGAAAAATACTTGAAATATGCACAAGCTTACTCCTTTTCCCTCTATTACCTTTCCTAGCAATTTCAAGCCCCCCTCCCCCTTCCCTGTTCCAAATATGGAAAATCTGCTGTTATTACTCTGGGTTGGGATGTTTTACCTCTGAGCGGCACTTTTTTGGCATACAATGGGCTAAATGGCCAGGTGACATGAACCCCGAAGGCTCAGAGAAGGTTGGGGAAGGGGACCCACTGGAACAGCTGTTGGTAGACAGATGGTAGCCTCTCGTCAAGGCCATCCAGCGTGTTCTTTAACGTGCACAGGGTATGGCTGTCTCCAGCACACGGGGAACTAATAAAAGAAATGAGAAGAATAGAGAAATAAGAAGACGGCTTGACGTTCCATCCGACAGACGGCGGCCTTTGCTAGGCCATTGGTGTCCCCTACTGACCGTGGGGAGGGCGGGGAATTTTGCGGAGATAAATCTCAAAGCTTTCCCAGCTGGGACTCGAACCTGTGAACTACTGATTACGAGCCTGGCGTGCTACTTACTGAGCACCCCCGCCCCCAATCGAGCAGGAAAAAAGTGAAAAGAGGGGAGGGTGGAAAAAGACTGGATTTTCATTGTAGCGTATTGTAATTATCATTGTAGTGTTCCATATTAGAGGCCTTAAAAATTTCATGAAAAATACTTGAAATATGCACAAGCTTACTCCTTTTCCTTCTATTACCCTTCGTAGCAATTTCAAGCCTCCTCCCCCTCCCCTCCCCTTCCCTGTTCCAAATATGGAAAATCTGCTATTATTACTCTGCATCTGGATGAAACCTTTTCGAACTTGTCTCGTATACAGAATGGATATTTTCTTTCTGATGTAGGTTTCGTCCACTCGCTCAAAAAAATATCCGAACACTATATACGATTACAGAACACTATCCGAACACTATCCAAGATTACAGAATTCAGAAAAAATATCTGGCAACAATTTATTTAGAAATTAGTAAATTAGTGGCCAGATATTTTTTTCTGAATTCTGTAATCAACTACAATTTTCAGAAAAAATATCTGGCAACGTGGACCTTCGTGTCACGTGACACGAAGGTCCACTAATTTACTAATTACTAATTTCTAAAAAAATCGTTGCCAGATATTTTTTCTCAATTCTGTAATCAACCGTAGTGTTCGGATATTTTTTCAAGCGACTGTCCTTTCTCTCAGGTCTGGCATTTTTCACAGAATCTTCTCTATTCTTCAGGGTCGGACTTACGCATCAGTTGACTAAGCTACAGCTTAGGGCCTATGAGGGACCTAAAAAAATTGAGTTTGAAGTTTATGAAAAAAATGTTATGACCATGTTCAAATTAATTTCTTCTGCAAATACTATTCATCTTACCTTACACAGTCGATATTCTGAACCAATGCTAATGTTTTCATCACATCAATTTTTTTAAACGTTCGTTTCAATCAGAATCATAAATATTTACTTCGCCTTTGGAATCTCTTCCACTTACTATAGCTTAGGTCCTTTTAATTTAACATAGCTTAGGGCGTCTGAAACTTGTAGATTAGGGCTTCAGAAGGTTAAAGTCCGGTTCTTGCACTATGGCATATATAAAATAACCTCCATGAAGAGCAGTTTATTGGTTATTTACTTTTCAAATCTCGCAAAAATCAAACATGCACAGAAAAAAAAGCATAAATTTACTAAAAACCAATTTTCAATAAATTATCTGTTTGAATTTGAAAATGTGAATGTACTTGTGGCATCAAAACGACCTTCGCCGATGTTTATGCAATGATCAAAGCAGTTTAAGTATCAGTCAGCGAAAAAGAAATGATAACTTGTGTATTCTGTGCAGTAATAGCCTTCTACGGGCTGCAGAGTTGGGTTGGGTTGTTTTACCTCTGAGCGGCACTTTTTTGCACACCATGGGCTAAATGGCCAGGTCACAAGGACACCGAAGTCTCAGAGAAGGTTGGGGGAGGGGACCCACTGGAACAGCTGTTGGGAGACAGATGGTAGCCTCCCGTCAAGGCCATCCAGCGTGTTCTTTAACGTGCACAGGGTATGGCTCTCCCACACACGGGGCCACGGCTTAACGTCCCATCGGACGGACGGCGGCATTTCCAAGCCCATCGGTGTCCCCTACTGACCGTGGGCAGGGCGGGGAATTTTGCGGAGATAAATCTCAACGCTGACCCAGCTGGGACTCGAACCTGGGAACTACAGATTACGAGCCTGGCGCGCTACCGACTGAGCCACCCCCGCCCCCACGGGCTGCAGAACATCTTGTGAGCAGCCAAATGTTATTAATTCACCGCTTTGAAACTTTTTAAATCAACAAGTTTCATCAAGTTTTGTTCTTTAGGAAGCTCTATTATTAGTTTAAACATTTGCAAACAACGCTTTTTAGTTCTACTTTTTGAAAGTAACGAACTAAAGTTAATTTAAAATTAATCGTAAATGTTATCCACATAAAAAAAAAAATCATTCCAAATCCTGAGCTAGAAAATCCTCTGTCGGTATTAATTATTAATTCACTGCTTTACCGTTTAAGTAGACTTCCGTTTAATATTGTTATAAAATGTGTTAACTCATATAACTTCAGTCGTAATCCTCAAACCGATTTAGTTTATTTCCACGACTTATTTTGTTGGAATATTTATGAGCATCACTTGAGCAACTTTAGAATCACATTAAAAGACAGTCGTCTGCTTCATTTATTCTTCTCGAAATCGACATTCCATAGGTTTGGGTTGTTTTACCTCTGAGCGGCACTTTTTTGCACACCATGGGCTAAATGGCCAGGTCACAAGGACCCCGAAGGCTCGGAGAAGGTTGGGGGAGGGGACCCACTGGAACAGCTGTTGGGAGACAGATGGTAGCCTCCCGTCAAGGCCATCCAGCGTGTTCTTTAACGTGCACAGGGTATGGCTCTCCCGCACACGGGACCACGGCTTAACGTCCCATCTGACGGAAGGTGGCCTTTTCAAGCCCATCGGTGTCCCCTACTGACCGTGGGCAGGACGGGAAATTTTGCGGAGATAAATCTCAACGCTGACCCAGCTGGGACTCGAACCTGGGAACTACAGATTACGAGCCTGGCGCGCTACCGACTGAGCCACCCCCGCCTCTTCCATAGGTTTCAAAGGGCGTTCTATCTGCTGTTTCAGCAAAGAACTCTACGAGAATGATGGAATTTGAAATATTCAAGCGCAGCTTTGTGAGTTTTAAGAGATAAGAAGTATTTATTACTTCGAATAAACAACAATAATAGCCATCATCAGATAACTGAATGGCCACGTGATCGAAATTTTTCCATGGAATATGGAGAGCCAATGGGGAATTTATTTCAACACTCAGTAATTTCTTAAATCCGTTTTTTACTGAAAAATGTTACTAAGCAGAACTTTATGGTTCAATTTTTTTTTATTTTCAGATTCCAATCAAATCTATCAAACTTTCGATTTTCAAAGATATTCGTTCAGCGTCTATAGAATCATGGATTATGGATATTTAAAAACGTCAATGTTAACCATAGAACATGTTTGAAAAGTTATTTAAAAATAATGAGTCTTGTTTAAAAACCGTGTAATAAAATAAATGTATATTTTAAAAGTTTATGTATGCGATTCATTCAATGTATCGTATATCAATGTTGCATTTCTCATGACTGGTATTCATATTACTATTGTTAAATATTATAAAGTGCATAACATTCTAGTTGCCGTCCCATGGCCGAGTGGTTAGCACGCTTGGCTACTGATCTAAGGGACCTGGGTTCGAGCCCAGGATTAGGCATAGATGTGTGTGTCGTTTTTCTGCTGAGGTCCTGCCATCCTCTCAGATCTCCTACTGTGGCATATAAACTGACAGGCTCCTGTCAGACCTCTGTGGCAAGCAGCTGCTTGAGGGGGTGTTGTTATAACGTTCTAACTATTAAACGAATGTTGTTGAAAAACGAGATATAAATAGATTTGCTAAGATCTTTATCTTCAGCCACCTCTTCCCAAAAAAGTTGTTTTTTTAAGGGGATATAACGGAGCTTCGAATTTTGTTCTCCATTGGCATGGGGCGGGGGTGGCTCAGTCGGTAGCGCGCCAGGCTCGTAATCTGCAGTTCCCAGGTTCGAGTCCCAGCTGGGTCAGCGTTGAGATTCATCTCCGCAAAATTCCCCGCCCTGCCCACGGTCAGTAGGGGACACCGATGGGCTTGAAAAGGCCACCTTCCGTCGGATGGGACGTTAAGCCGTGGTCCCGTGTGCGGGAGAGCCATACCCTGTGCACGTTAAAGAACACGCTGGATGGCCTTGACGGGAGACTACCTTCTGTCTCCCAACAGCTGTTCCAGTGGGTCCCCTCCCCCAACCTTCTCTGAGCCTTCGGGGTCCATGTGACCTGGCCATTTAGCCCATGGTGTGCAAAAAAGTGCCGCTCAGAGGTAAAACAACCCAACCCAACTCCATTGGCAGACGTAGAAATGGTACTAGTCAAGTAGCCACTGAAGAAGTTTAAGATGTTTGTGCTGTGTCCAGCTGAGACAACTTTTAAAACATTGAACAAACATCACTGAAGATCAATATTTAAATCTTATTATTATCAGTATTTTAAATGTTCCCTTATACGCCTATTTGAGATTTTGGTTTCGAATTGACGTGCTATGGAAGTGTCTTAACACTTTATACCAATGTAGCCTATTTCTTCGCTTTCTGACTGTTTTAATATTCCTCTGCAGCATGGGTCGGTTCTCTGGGTTCTGGCCTCATCCTGATGTTCGGTCCCCTGTCCAGCTTCATCACCAACCGTTACGGCCATCGGGTGTCTGCCATCTTGGGAAGCATCATCGCAGGCCTGGGCCTCTTCCTCTCCACTCTCATCACCCAATTTTCCTCCATCTTCTGGACGTATTCTCTGCTCTTCGGCCTGGGCACTTCTCTCTGCCACATCCCTGCCATGTGCATCTGCAGCCTCCACTTCAATCGCTACATCTCCTTCGCATCCGGCATCGTCTCTTCTGGCTCAAGTTTCGGGACTCTCCTCCTCACTCCATCGATGCAGTTCTTAGTTGACAGCTATGGGTGGCGGTTGGCGTTGAAAGTGTGCAGCGGCATCGCCTGGGCTGCGGCGCTCTGTGCTCAAGTGTTCAGGTGAGTTTCTCTCTTCGTTGATGTGCATCCAGTGGCTCTTTTCTCTTATGGAAAGGTTCACCAAAGTGTTATCCACTAAAAACTGTCATTGATATTTTCTCGTGGAGCCCCAGGACTTCGCTTGAAAATATTAATGAAAATTGTATGGTGAATATTGTTTCGGTAAGATGTAAGTTTTCTTTATCTGAATAACCTATTACAGTTAAACTTCTCTAATTTCATACTTCCAAACAATGCACACCTCTCAATAACAGATGATTTTATAATCACTTTCCGGGGCGGGGGTGGCTCAGTCGGTAGCACGCCAGCTCGTAATCTGTAGTTCCCAGCTGGGTCAGCGTTGAGATTTATCTCCGCAAAATTCCCCGCCTTGCCCACGGTCAGTAGGAGACACCGATGGGCTTGGAAAGGCCGCCGTCCGTCGGATGGGACGTTAAGCCGTGACTCCGCGTGCTGGAGAGCCATACCCTGTGCACGTTAAAGAACACGCTGGATGGCCTTGACGGGAGACTACCATCTGTCTCCCAACAGCTGTTCCAGTGGGTCCCCTCCCCCAACCTTCTCTGAGCTTTCGGGGTCCATGTGACCTGGCCATTTAGCCATTGGTGTGCAAAAAAGTGCCGCTCAGAGGTAAAACAACCCAACCCATAATCACTTTCCACACAGCCACATATCCATAAAATGTCAAGAAGATATCTAAGATGTGAAATGAACATCCATTTCTCATCGTAAATATTATTATGGATATTTTCCGGATATTGTGGTTGTGAGGTAGTTTCTCAGTATTAGTTTCGTTTGCATTTTCTTCCATATTGTGAACACGCAAAATAATGTAGATCACTCTAGAGTTTTCAGGAGTGTAAATATCAGTTGCTTCCCGAAACGTCAGGTGAAGCTTAATTCTACCTTTTTGCTAATTGTAGGGATCAGGAGATTATGCAACTCACTTCCGTTCTCGACTCTGCATGTTTTTATTATTCTACTTTGTTCTCGAAATATCCAGAGCAACATATACTCGACAGACCTAGATATACCGCTCCTTGATATGCTTGCGAAGAAAGCATCAGGAGCTCATTACTCCTTGGGATGTCAGAAGATGAGGTGAAGAGGATCTCAGTTCGTTCAATACTTATGTGATTTGCACTCTTCTCTTTTTGGATTACTTCCTTCTCACAAACAACAACATCTGCAGAGTTTATTATAATAGTTATAGGAATTCTTCATTCAGGTAATCACAAACAATAAGCCTAGAATAGGGGGCGGGGGTGGCTCATTCGGTAGCGCGCTGGCTCGTAATCTGTAGTTCCCAGGTTCGAGTCCCAGCTGGGTCAGCGTTGAGATTTATCTCTGCAAAATTCCCCGCCCTGCCCACGGTCAGTAGGGGACACCGATGGGCTTGGAAATGCTGCCGTCCGTCGGATGGGACGTTAAGCCGTGGCCCCGTGTGCGGGAGAGCCATACCCTGTGCACATTAAAGAACACGCTGGATGGCCTTGACGGGAGGCTACCATCTGTCTCCCAACAGCTGTTCCAGTGGGTCCCCTCCCCCAACCTTCTCTGAGCCTTCGGGGTCCATGTGACCTGGCCATTTAGCCCATGGTGTGCAAAAATGTGCTGCTCAGAGGTAAATGAACCCAACCCTAGGCCTAGAATATGACAAAAAGATTGAAAAATGACACCAGGAGCAACATCCCGAGAGACAACTAAATTCTGCAGCATTTTTCATGATTATTTACGGAGCTGGTGAAGCAAAACACCTGATGACACAAACCAACACCCAACGTTCACTCTGAGGCTATTTCTGAAGTTTTTATAGACATGATAAATAAAATGTTATATTGTATACACATATATATGAACATTAGATTGTGCCTGACCACTTTCTCTTTGATATGAAAATTGTGAACACATCATACGTCACCTGTTGCTTCATCAACACTCAGGCTGTCCATCATGCCTGCTGCGAAGTGCAGACATCTCTGATATTTAGGAGCACAGTCTTGGCATTCTCTGAAGAACTCGCATCAGTGTGGTGAGTGATATTGTTTGTTCTTTTTCAGGTTGGGTTGTTTTACCTCTGAGCGGCACTTTTTTGCACACCATGGGCTAAATGGCCAGGTCACATGGACCCCGAAGGCTCAGAGAAAGTTGGGGGAGGGGACCCACTGGAACAGCTGTTGGGAGACAGATGGTAGCCTCCCGTCAAGGCCATCCAGCGTGTTCTTTAACGTACACAGGGTATGGCTCTCTCCCGCCATTCAGCGGTGTATCACGGAATTTGTAGTTCAGAAATGACATTAAACTTTTACTAATAAATAAATATACCGATAGCCTATTTAGCATCGTTTGGCTTCTGCTGTACAGTCGCTCAAAAAAGTATCCGAACACTATGGTTGATTACAGAATTCAGAAAAAATATCTGGCAACGATTTTTTTTTAGAAATTAGTGATCTGGCAACCTTCGTGTCACGTGATTACAGAATTCAGGAAAAATATCTGGAGCAACTGTACACAGCAACTGTACACGCTCCAGTTACCGTTCATAGCAAACTGGAGCGTGTGCAGTTACTGCACACGTTCCAGTTTGCTGTGAACGGTAACTGCACACGCTCAATATTTCCGTGAGTGAGCCCACACGATCCAGGTCTTTGTGAGCTCACACAATCCAATGTGCTGTGAACATTAACCCCAACCGCTCCAGTTTGCTGTGAACGGTAACTGCACACGCTCCATATTCATTGCATTATATATTCATACGCATTATATATATATTTAAAAATATTCGAACACTACAGTTGATTACAGAATTCAAAAAAAAAATCTGGCAACGATTTTTTTTTAGAAATTAGTGATGAATTCGTGACATGAAGGTTGCCAGATCACTAATTTCTAAAAAAAAAATCGTTGCCAGATATTTTTTCTGAATTCAGTAATCAACCATAGTGTTCGGATATTGTTTTGAGCGACTGAGAAAATGCCCTGCGCCTCTAATTCCTTCAGGAATGAAAAGATACCTTGCTTTTGGAATTGAAAGAAAAAATGACTCAAAGTTTTGTTGTAGGGGGTCATGCCTCTCATTGCTTATTGTATAGGCCACTTATTCACTCGTCTGCGCCATTTGTATAGAGGAACGTTTTGTGACGCTCAGGTACTCTTAGGGACACGGCAGTCCTTCCGAAACCTTGTAGGAATTGAATTGGATTGTTTTACCTCTGAGCGGCACTTTTTTGCACAAGATGGGCTAAATGGCCAGGTCACATGGACCCCGAAGGCTCAGAGAAGGTTGGGGGAGGGAACCCACTGGAACAGCTGTTGGGAGACAGATGGTAGCCTCCCGTCAAGGCCATCCAGCGTGTTCTTTAACGTGCACAGATATGTCTCTCCCGCACAAGGGGCCATGGCTTAACTTACCATCCGAAGGACGGCGGCCTTTCCAAGCCCATCGGTGTCCCCTATTGACCGTGGGCAGGGCGGGAAATTTTGCGGAGACAAATCATAACGACTGGCCCAGCTGGGACTGGAACCTGGGAACTACAGATTACGAGCCTGGCGCGCTACCGACTGAGCCACCCGATCCCCAATGCTAGTAAGGGTTATACTATGTATACATATATTGGGTGATCCAAAAGTAACAGAAAAAATGCAATAATTCGAAAAATATAGACAGTAGCACGATGCGATTTTCACAGAAATGCACAGAAAGACATGGGATTTTTTTTTAATAGCGAAAAATTTTATTGCCAGGATAGTTACATTTGCCATCGACAGATGGCGCTTCAGTTGTGTCAGTAGTTTGTACAGTGGCGCAGCACAGTTCGCAACGCAGCTAGGATTACAAATGTTCAATGTGACGGCCGTCATTCACGAGAATGGCCGTCAGTCACGAGAATGGGCGTCAGACGTGGCACGACACTCTGCACAACATCGAAGAGGGCTTCAGCTGTAATTCCTGTCACATGATGGCGAATAGCTTCTTTCAACATGGCCAATGACGTTGGCCGACCTCTGTATACCTCTGACTTCAAGTAGCCCCATAACCAAAATTCACAAGGTGTAAGGTCTGGAGATTTTGGTGGCCATTCTTGCGGGAAAGAGCGACTGAGGACATGGTCATCGCCAAATGTCGATCGCAGCAGGTGCTGGACAGAATCTGTGGTGTGCGAAGGCGCTCCATCCTGCATGATTGTTACTCTATGGAGCGTTTGCCGCTCTTGCAAGGAGGGATTGATGCTGTCTCTTAAAAGTGCTGCATAACGCTCGCCTGTGACAGTAACAGTTCGAAATGTACCGCTGTGGACTTCCTCAAAGACAAAGGGGCCTATAATGAATGACGCAGTGAACCCGCACCATGCTGTCACCTTTGGCTGATGCAAAGGGGTTTCCACAATCGCGTGTGGGTTCTCTCTCGCCCAGATGCGGCAGTTTTGTGCATTTACACTTCCATTAAGCAAAAAGCGCACCTCGTCAGTCCACAGGACGTTTGACAGTCAGTCCGCATTGTTTTCCGTCTGTTGAAAAGCCCAATTTGCAAATTCATGACGTCTCTCGAAATCGGTTGGTTTCAGTTCTTGTACGTGTTGGATTTTGTAAGGATACCTCTTTTGGATGATCCTCTGTGATCGCCACACAGTCCCGTACGAAATGCCAGTTCGTCTTGAAATTTCACGCGCACTGCATTCCCCATGTGCGGAAGGTGCCGATTGTGTGTCGGCCTCGTGTTCGACCTCGTGCCCAAATGCAATAGTTTTTTTGGGTCTCCCCCTTCTTGCACGTGCTTCCAAACTGCCAGTGTCCTCAAACCTTTTCATCATAGGTATCAGTGAGGAAGAAGACATCGGTCCCTTTCCACTTCTAATCCCCCGCATCGAATGATAGATGCGCAAAGCCTCACTTGCACATTCGGAGTTCTGATAATACAGCTAACTAAAAGGGCTTTATTGTATTTTTGTTACTATATAATCATATCCTTGGTTAATTCATCAGGGGGATGATGAATAAAATTCTTTTGGATATGGCATTTTTTTTTCAAAGTACTAAATTTACTTACCTATGATAAAGGTTCCTCATTATTTTTACAACTCCCAAAGTCAAAATATCCTGTCACTATACGACCGAAGGTTAGAGTTAGCATATGGCCCATAGTTGGAATCTGTATGCGCGCCCTCATGAATTTTTGTCCTCATTCAAGTTTTTCTTACAAGGCGTTTGAACGTTTCTTCACGTCAGAGAGTTCTTTTCTAGAGAAGATATTTGTTTACAGCGGGTACCGTTTAATGATGTTTTAATTCCCCGCCCTGCCCACGGTCAGTAGGGTACACCGATGGGCTTTGAAAGGCCGCCGTCCGTCGAATGGGACGTTAAGCCGTGGCCCCGTGTGCTGGAGAGCCATACCCTGTGCACGTTAAAGAACACGCTGGATGGCCTTGAGGGGAGGCTACCATCTGTCTCCCAACAGCTGTTCCAGTGGGTCCCCTCCCCAAACCTTCTCTGAGCCTTCGGGGTCCTTGTGACCTGGCCATTTAGCCCATGGTGTGCAAAAAAGTGCCGCTCAGAGATAAAACAACAGTAGCTCTGAGGATACAATAGTTATTTTTTTTTGAAAAAAAATGAGTCTTTCACATTTTGTAGATCCATTTTAAATTATCCACTCGGAGAATTTCGAAGTCAAATGCAATGTCAGAGATGTAAGAATAGAATAATTAATTCCATGATTATGAGAAATGAGAAGTCATTAATTTCTGCTTTTTGCAGACCAAGAGAAAAGAAGAAACCAGCTTCGGATAGCGCCAAGTCTGACAAAGTCGTCATCACTGTCGATTGTTCCCTCTTCAAGAACAGAATATTCCAGTTGTGGTGTCTAACGACAAGTTTAACTGCTTTTGGATTTTTCGTTCCTTTTGTGCACCTCGTGAGTATTCTTCATTCTCTCTCTCGCTTTTACTTCAACCTTACTTAACGTTTTAAAGACTTAGAGTAAGATATTCCTTTCAGAATTCGTGTCTTTTTTATTTTTCTTGTATCTAAGGGACCTGGGTTCGAGCCCCGGGTATGGCATGGATGTATGTGTCGTTTTTCTGCTGAGGTCCTGCCATCCTCTCAGACCTTCTACTATGGCAACAACCCAACAACCCAAACACATCTTGTCAGCAAAGTTTAGTCTTGTTCAGCCTGCCACAGTCAAATGAAGATATTCGCTAAGTAACAAGCTCTTCGACTCTTGGTTGCACTGGTATTTAGAATCAGCCAATCAAGTGTCACGGGCCCTTTCGAAATGGGGGTTCTGCAGTTCACCCCTAGTGTAAATCAGCGCATGATCGTTATCGCTAATAATAGATAACGTTAAGATGATGGCGGTAATGTTAAAACTCTCATTGGCAATGCGAAAGCAGCCGACGTAAACCTTTATACGCAAAGTAGATGATGTGATTGTCTACGAAAATAATGATTTCGAAACGAATAAAAAATTATATTTTTCATTAATTTTGATACGACAAATTATTAATACTAAATTTAAAAATCGTTTATTATTTTTCGTGATTATTTTGGGTTGGATAGGTAGCCTAATAGACGAACAGCTACTGAATAGATCGAAATGGGAGGATCGTTCGCTGCAGTTACTAAATCTGGGAAATCATTTTGCAGTCCCATCTATTTTATGCAGAGATTTTTGTTGAAATTCTGTTTCGCGAAATGGGTTGTTTTACCTCTGAGCGGCAATTTTTTGCACACCATGGGCTAAATGGCCAGGTCACAAGGACCCCAAAGGCTCAGAGAAGGTTGGGGGAGGGGACCCACTGGAACAACTGTTGGGAGACAGATGGTAGTCTCCCGTCAAGGCCATCCAGCGTGTTCTTTAACGTGCACATTGTATGGCTCTCTCGCACACGGGACCACGGCTTAACGTCCCATTCGACGGACGGGGGCCTTTCCAAGCCCATCGGTGTCCCTACTGACCGTGGGCAGGGCGGGGAATTTTGCGGAGATAAATTTAAACGCTGACGCAGCTGGGACTCGAACCTAGGAACTACAGATTACGAGCCTGGCGCGCTACCGACTGAGCCACCCCCGCCCCTCGCAAAATGGTATCTTCCCTGATGTCAATCAGCTCTTTTTGGGTAGGGATCAGAAGACGACTACCAAGCTTCACTAACTCCCTTTCCTCTGAACGTGGCCAGACGATAAATCCATTGAATAGGTTCAACCTAGCCCAGCGCTCGCATTGTATATTCAGACACCTTTATGAAATCGAACAGGGTCTCAGGCACTTAAAACTATCCCGAAATTTAAATATATTGGCCATTTCATTATCCTTCATATTTTTGGGGGAATTTTAAATTTTCTAAAAAAAATACCAAAATATCAGGTGCGACGTTCTTGTTCAACGATTGCGAATCATAAGGTACGACGTTCGTGTTCAATGATTCCGAATCATCAGGTACAGTCGGTCAAAAAAGTATCCGAACACTATGGTTGATTACAGAATTCATAAAAAAATATGGCAACGATGTTTTTAGAAATTAGTGATCTGGCAACCTTCGTGTCACGTGACAGGAAGGTTGTCACATCACTAATTTCTAAAAAAAATCGTTGCCAGATATTTTTTCTGAATTCTGTAATCAACCGTAGTGTTCGGATACTTTTTTGAATGACTGTACAACGGGTAAGACAGAAAGATCAAAGCGGCAGGAAAATTAAAAATAGTTCATATAAGAAATTCTGCCAGGTTTCAAAATATGAAATTACACCATTTTTTTAATGTTTGTCACTGAATTTGCAAAAGGTAGAATTAGACTGTATGGTCTGGTTGGACCTCCGTAGTCCATGGCTGCTTGAGGATGATGATGATGATGATGAAGATGATGATGATTCAACTAGTACGGTTCAAATTAAAAAGTGAACGAAAATGTTTCATAGGGGATAGGGGCGCTCATTGGTCATTGAAATGGTAAACTATTGTGCACTTTCAGCTCGCGAACATCGAGAGCAAGAATGCATATTGGTAGTGAAAGTAGCGCTATAGGAAAGATGGCGGCCAAGGACAAGTGTTTCCAGAGCAGGTGTTTCCGATGCAGATGTTTCCCAGCTGTTATAACCCTTTTGTGATTGACCATAGATGAGGGTGATTTTCCTCCCACGCTCTGGATGTCGGACTAAAACACCAATGCGTGTGAAGAACAGCTGTTGCCTTAGTTTCCTCTCACGCTCTGGATGTCCGACTTATTGAAACCATTGTGAAGAGCATCTGTATAAAAAATTATGAAGCCCTCCCCCAGCGGATGTTGACCCCAGGTGGGTGAGTTTCCTCCTACGTATTGAAGCCCTACCAGATAATGCTGACTTAAAAACCAATGCGTGTGAAGAACAGCTGTTCTTCACACGCATTGGTTTTTTAGTCCGACATCCAGAGCGTGGGAGGAAAATCACCCTCATCTATGGTCAATCACAAAAGGGTTATAACAGCTGGGAAACATCTGCATCGGAAACATCTGCTCTGGAAACACCTGTCCTTGGCCGCCATTTTTCCTATAGCGCTACTTTCACTACTCATATTATATTAATCTTGACCAAGGCCAGATTTAGAAAAAAATAAAGAGGGGGGAGGGGAAGAAAGAGAGAGATTGCATTTCTATTGCAGTAAAACATTTTCTCCTTCGTTTTAGAGGTTTCAGAAATTTATTGAAAAATGTGTGAAATATGCACACGTTTAATTATTTTTGGCCACCATTATCCTTACTAGCATTCTCTAAGTGGAGGGGGGGGGGGGGGGTATGTCCCCCGTGCCCCAGTTTAAAATTCTGCTGCCCCAAAAATATCTGCGGCGTAAGAAATATATTCTGTGGTTCTTGAAAAAATTCTCGAATATACCAAAACAGAAGTGTGTTTTCAAAAGCGAATTATGAAAAGCAAATGGGTAAAATATTGAAACATTGAATATCTACTGTATAATATTATCATTAACTCTGATTTTTGCATTGAAGTCATAACATTTTTGGCTTTTACACTTTTTACTGATAAACAAGTTTAGTCAACATTAACGAGTTCAATTACGTATTAAATATAGAATATTGAATCTAGGCTAATATCCTCTTTCTTCACTAAACTCTGAGCCCTAAATGTGACCTGGATAATGTTAAGATTCCGGATGATGGCCATTGTGTGCACAAAAGTGCAAGTACCACGGAGGCATGTACCACGAAGTACTTTTCGGAGGGGGGGAGAGGCGTCAGGGAATAAAACATCAGTAGGGTTTCCCAATTACTAAAATTTTTAAGTGGACTGGAAAGCTTAAAACAATATACTACATGGAATAATTTATTTTTAGTTTTTTTATTTAGTGTCCGACATGTACTATGGGGCTAAAATAAAACTATATAAAAACAACTGCTGATTT
The DNA here is from genome assembly GCA_038380435.1 of Ryuthela nishihirai. Classification (NCBI taxonomy): domain Eukaryota; kingdom Metazoa; phylum Arthropoda; class Arachnida; order Araneae; family Heptathelidae; genus Ryuthela; species Ryuthela nishihirai. Next base: position 20,559,617 of record JAWZYU010000010.1, read on the forward strand.
CGTAAAAAATGTCCGGATTTTAGAGGAGAGAGGGAAAGTCCGTACACTCCCCCTCCTCCTCTTTGAGAATGCTAATAAGGGAAAAGGAGGCCAAAAATAATTAAACTTGTGTATTTTTCACTAAGTTTTTTGTTTAAATCTCTAAACCGAAGTGGTAAAGGTCCTATTGCAATGGAAACCCAGCCTCGTGACTCACCATTTTATCATTTTCAGGCTCGATTGCGTTGCTTGTACCCACCCCCAACCACCACCACCACCACCATTACATCACCACCATTACCACTTCTTCCCTTTTTTCTTGATCGGACCGAGATGAATTTGGATGATAACATTTATTTTTAGAAATAGGAGTAAATCTCAATATGAGGAGAAACATTTGTCAACTTGCGTTAAAATTGTTTCCTTACCACTTTAATATGTCTCGCGCCAATTTGATAAAAAAAGGCTATGGTTTAAGGTGAAGGAGGGGGGATGACAAACTAGGAAGAGCCCATTTCAAAACTCGGCAGTTGTGGTATTCTGAGGTACTTCGTTTTTCAAGGCCTGTGGAGGTTAAATGATTAATAAAGGAGTGTGAAATTTTAGTTTTATAAAAACTGTGCACAGCGCTTGAATTAAATAACGGCTACGGTCTAATGTCTCCTATCACAAGACTAAATAGTAAAGGCTACGGTCGATGGCCACGCTCTCGCGACACTGATAAAATGGCAATTAATTCTGTCAAGAAAGAAGTTATTACACTTGTGATAAGAGACTTCAACGAACAAGTTGCTACTGACTGTGATCTTTGGGCAGAGGTGATAGCTTCTTTTGATATATCAAAACGGCAATGGGGAACGTATCCTATAGGTAAGAAAATCTAATGATTTGAGAATAACTAACATTTACTATAATACGATTATTGGGACATTTAGAAATGCACTTGGGTTTCACCTGATGGGTTTCATAGGAATATAATCAATTATATATTAATTAAGAGCAAATGAACTAGTTCCTTTGAGAATACTATAGTATCATACAGGGGAGATGAATTTGGATCTAACCATTATCTTCACTTCCTGTTAATCCCCACCCTACCCTCGATGAGAAAAGGGACACCACTGGGCTTGGAAAGGCAGCCGCCCATCAAATGGGGCGTTGAACCCTTTCCCCATGAGCAGGAGAGCCCTTCCCTGTGTAAGTTACAGAACACACTGGATTGCCTTGATTGAAGGATTACATCTGCCTCCTAACAGCAATCGGTTCCCCCAACCTTTTCTGAGCCTTTCCGGTCCTTATAACCAGTCCTAACAGCAGTCGGTTCCCCCATCCTTCTCTGAGCCTTTCCGGTTCTTGTAACCTGGCCATATAACCCATTATGTGTTCAAAAGCGCCGTTAAGAGGTAAAACAACCCACCCCAACTAACTACAGAAAGGAATGGGATTAGAGTATACCAGAGCCTCGATCAGCCATCCATCGTATGGCGTTTTCCTTCTCCAGATAAATCAAAGGAAGAAATCGTCACACAATGGATGTTGCCCACCTCTCGCGACTAGGACGCTCGAGGTTGGATTTGGAGAGGCGCCTCCCACCCACCCTCTTATCTTCATCACTCATCATCTTCTTCATAACACTCAAAAAGCGGTTCGAAAGTCTTTCCTTCGTGCACAGCCATCTCACACTCTTCATAGATGACTTCATTTTCGATGGTGAGAAATGTGGTCTTAAGAGTTAGTATCAATCTCACATAACGTACTTTCCAAAGTGTGAAATCGTCCTTTAGATAATCTGTTTTAATCTGAAGCACAAGACCACGTTCTTCATGTTGTCTGAACCCTTCACTTTCTTCAAAATCAACACTGGGCAGTTCATAATATTCTTCTTGGCTAGAACCATAGGAAGGGAAATTTGCAGAATCATAGGAAGTATAATTATCAGAATCAGAGGAAGTGAAATTTACAGAATCACAGGAAGTAGAATTATCAGAATTATAGTAAGTGAAATTATCAGAATCATTATTTTCACAGTCACGAAAGCAACCACAACAGAACACTGCCCTGAAAAAAGCGGAAATTCGTCTTCTGACTCCACGAAAACATCCTTTTCCAATCATATTTATCTTATATCCTCGAAATCTTCTCGATTCAAAGTGACCTAATCTTCTCGATTCAAAGCGACGTAATCTTCTCGATTCAAAGCGACGTAATCTTCTCGATTCAAAGCGACGTAATCTTCTCGATTCAAAGCGACGTAATCTCGATTCAAAGCGACGTAAACTTCTCGACTCAAAGCGACGTAAACTTCTCGACTCAAAGCGACGTAAACTTCTCGACTCAAAGCGACGTAAACTTCTCGACTCAAAGCGACGTAAACTTCTCGACTCAAAACGACGTAAACTTCTCGACTCAAAACGACGTAAACTTCTCGACTCAAAACGACGTAAACTTCTCAACTCAAAACGACGTAAACTTCTCAACAAAAAAGCGACGTAAACTTCTCAACTCAAAGCGATAAATATTCTTACTATCAAGCACATCAACCAAAATCTCTAATGAACGTTATTTTCCCTCAACAGTTTAACTTTTCATTCCTTTGTTATCATTGTTCCTTTGTTCGTAATGTGACGATTGAATACATTCTTAAGTAAACAATCATCGTTGCTGTTTCGCATGTTGTGACGACATTCATACAAGATGTTTTACGTGAACCTAATTTGACTAATGCTTATTGTTAAAATATAAAATTTGTTACCCAAATTTTCTATTCTGCATTCATTAATTATGAACAAAAACATTTTCAAAAATGCTGTTTTAAAAATTCTATTCGTAAACTTTATTTTAAAATGACATACTTGAACCATTTTAACCCTCAGAGTGTGTATACGGCTCTATGAATCAGATCCCTATATGAATTTCCTTATTACACTCTTCTGTGTACGACCTTAGAAATATTCCTATCAGGGAAAAGAACAAAATGGAATTTTGAAATTTTACTTGGAGGTTGGATTGGGCTGTTTTACAACTGAATATATATATATATATTTCTTTTTTTTTTGGGGGGGGGGGTGAAAGAGGCTAACTGATCAGGTCGCAAAGACCACGAACTGAACAGAGGAAAACTGGCAGCTTTCGTTAAGGCCATCCTGCATGTCCTTAACGTAGTATATCAGGTATGTCTCTTCTGCACACAGGCTACGGCGCAACATCTCATTCGACGTACGGCGATCTTTAGAAGACGATTAAAGTCCCCCTTGTGACGGAATGCAAGGTGGGAGTTTAGTGGATGAAAATCTCTACGCTAACACGGTTGGGACTCGAACCTGGGAACTGGAGATTACGAGCGTAGCCAGATACTGACTGAGCCACCTCCACCCCTTTATACCGGGGAAGGGGAGGCAGGGGTAGATGAAAGGATGCATCATGTTTTAATATTATTTATATTTTACAAGAGGCGGTGGGGGGAGGACAATAAGTCTTATCTAAGAATTTACATACATATGTCCTATATGGTTTCATATTGATTGCATGTGGTTAATACGACTGACTTGATGGCAGCGCGGTTATGGGCGAAATTCGGTATGTAGAGAGATTATCCCTGCTAGGAAAGAGGGTAAAACACAATCAATGCACTTACGGTAAAACACAATCAGTTGCTTAGCGTCGTCGATGTATCAAGCAAAAATTAAAAACACTGAAAAACGAATTAAGTTAGGTACCAAAATAGAAAACATTAAAAATAATTGCATTGATTGAAATTCATTTCTCAAACTTTACATAATAATAATAATATAATAATAAATACCTCCTCAAGCAGCTGCTTGCCACAGAAGTCTGACAGGAGCCTGTCAGTTTATATGCCACAGTAGAAGATCTGAGAGGATGGCAGGACCTCAGCAGAAAACAACACAAACATCCATGCCTTACCCGGGGCTCGAACCCAGGTCCCGTAGATCAGTAGCCAAGCGCGCTAGCAAATACAAATCAAGCAGACTACTTAACAAGCAATTTATACATTAGTGGCAAAAGTTTCAAGACAAATTTCCTGTTATCTATTATTACTTGCATATCCTACTGCATAGTAGGGTCATTTCATAAAAAAATACCTAAAATATTGTACATAAATCGTACCATACACCAATAACTGATTTTATTTGATAAGTATAAATACGAGAAATCTCTTTCGCTTTCGGCGCTTCTTGATTTCTTGACCGTTGATACTCTGACCCTTATTTAACCTTGAACATCACGTCGAATCAGAAATTCGTTTTTTTTTTTAAATATGCTGCTCGAATTATCCTCAGGCAATAGTTTTTACCTTTCTAGCACGTCTAGTTCATGGTTATATCGAAATATGACCTTAATTGGATTTCATTTTTACCTCAAAGGACACTCAAATTTCGCATTTTTTTCTGACACCTAGACCCAGATTTACTCCTAGGTGCAAATTTTCATATCTCTACCATTTCTGCATCTCAGTTAGAATTAGAGTCATCCCCTGTCAGTAAGCCAATCACTAACTTAGTCACAGTCAAGCCCCGATCTAGAAAAGAGAAGTGTGTGTGTTGGGGGAGGGGGGTATATTTTTCTTTCGGTTTTAGTCGTCTTTAAAAAAAAATTGGGGCGGGAGTGCTCAGACGGTAGCGCGCCAGGCTGTAATCTGTAGTTCCCAGGTTCGAGTCCCAGTTGGATCAGCGTTGAGATTTATCTCCGCAAAATTCCCCGCCCTGCCCACGGTCAGTAGGGGACACCAATGGGCTTGGAAAGGCCGCCTTCCGTCGGATGGGACGTTAAGCCGTGGCCCCGTGTGCGGGAGAGCCATACCCTGTGCACGTTAAAGAACACGCTGGATGGCCTTGACGGGAGGCTACCATTTGTCTCCCAACAGCTGTTCCAGTGGGTTCCCTCCCCAACTTTCTCTGAGCCTTCGGGGTCCATGTGACCTGGCCATTTAACCCATGGTGTGCAAAAAATTGCCGCTCAGAGGTAAAACAACCCAACGTCTTTAAAATTCATTAAATAGAAACGACAATATAAATGACTGATATACATTTTTCGCCTTCTCCGGTTATTATCATTGTCCAAATGTGTGTATATGTCAATGTGTGTGTATCACGGGGCAACTCAGTATTTGCCTACTTTGTCTATGCCAAAAGATGACCCTGCCAATATTGTTGATACCGCATTGACTAAATTAATTGTAGTTGGACAGTAAGGTACCTCAGTAGCGCAGCGTTCATGAAAGCAAGGGATGCAATGGTTCCCTTAAAATTACAATAAATGTTTAAAAAAAGGTAAAAATCAATATAAAAATGTTTTGACCGAAGAGTAAAAGTAATTTCAGAACTTTAATAAGTTTATTCTAACATAAATTTTACATTTATATATCATATTACTATATATAAACAGAAGTACCAATTTGCCAGGCTAGTCGAACTAGGAGTGTATGAAAGATCTCGCGTCATTGTTACTGCAATGGTAATCATATCGCAGAGCGGAAGTTCTATTTTCGATATTCAACCAGCAGAAATTTGACTCGTGGAAGCTACCATTTGGCTGCTTCATGGCCGAGTGGTTAGCGCGCTTGGCTACTGATCTAAGGGACCTGGGTTCGAGCCCCAGGTAAGACATGAATGTTTGTGTCGTTTTTCTGCTGAGGTCCTGCCATCCTCTGAGATCTTCTACTGTGGCATATAAACTGACAGGCTCCTGTCAGACCTCTGTGGCAATCAGCTGCTTGAGGGGGTATTTATTTTTATTATTTATCTTATTATACAGCCGTCCCGTGGCCGAGTGGTTAGCGCGCTTGGCTACTGATATACGGGACCTGGGTTCGAGCCCCGGGTAAGGCATGGATGTTCGTGTTGTTTTCTGCTGAGGTCCTGCCATCCTCTCAGATCTTCTACTGTGGCATATAAACTGACAAGCTCCTGTCAGACCTCTGTGGCAAGCAGCTGCTTGAGGAGGTATTTATTTTTATTTATTTTATCATATTATACACTGGTGGAGAAGAGTTTCAGACATAAAAGTTGACAGACCAACATAACGACTTGAGAGACTTTTATGAAATTCAGGTGAGAGGTATATCAGATTATGACAAATAACATATGCAAGCATGAGATGCAAAGGAATGGATGGCCAGGAATAATGCTCATGCGTCAAAAATGTCTTTCACTGGTGGTAGCAGAAATATCGTTGTTCAGGTGATCAACAGATGATCAGATTAGCAGGCATCGCCCCTGATCATCATGCATATTGCACAACGATCATGCATCTTGGTGTCGAAATGACGGATGGCAATAAACGCCACTTTCGTTAATGGAGATCGCAGCTCTTGGAGGGTACTTGGGAGGGGCTGAAGACCAGCAGTTCGTCTACTGAGAGCGTTCCAGACACGCTCAATAGTATTAAGATCCAGAGACCTGGCTGGCTGGGGCGCGGGTGGCTCAGTCGGTAGCGCGCCAGGCTCGTAATCTGTAGTTCCCAGGTTCGAGCCCCAGCTGCGTCAGCGTTGAGATTTATCTCCGCAAAACTCCCCGCCCTGCCCACGGTCAGTAGGAGACACCGATGGGCTTGGAAAGGCCGCCGCCCGTTGGATGGGACGTTACGTCGTGGCCCCGTGTGCGGGAGAGCCATATCCTGTGCACGTTAAAGAACACGCTGGATGGCCTTGACGGGAGGCTACCATCTGTCTCCCAACAGCTGTTCCAGTGGGTACCCTCTCCCAACCTTCTCTGAGACTTCGGGGTCCATGTGACCTGGCCATTTAGCCCATGGTGTGCAAAAATGTGCCACTCAGAAGTAAAACAACCCAACCCAACCTGGGTGGCTAGGCCATCCTGAGGATATTATCACTCCCGATGTAATCGATCGATGACTAGCTGAAGATATGAGGACGAGAATTAGCATCCATAAAAATGAACCTGGGGGGCCAACAGCACCCCTGAAAATGCTTATATAGGGCTGAAGGATCTCACCGATATACCTTTTAGTATACACGGTATCATCCTGAAACACACGGAGTGGTGCATGACCATTCAGAATTATGCCTCCCCACACAAAAAGACCTCCTCCTTCATAGTGGTCTCGTTTCCGTATGTCGTAGGGCTGGTTGCGCATTACGTATTCTCTCCAGATTAGCAGGCATTGCGAATTGATAGATCGAAAAGGGGTTGTTGTTGTTTTACCTCTGAGCGGCACTTTTTTGCACATCATGATCTAAATGGCCAGGTCACATGGACCCCGAAGGCTCAGAGAAGGTTGGGGGAGGGGACCCACTGGAACAGCTGTTGTGAGACAGATGGTAGCCTCCCGTCAAGGCCATCCAGCGTGTTCTTTAACGTGCACAGGGTATGGCTCTCCCGCACACGGGGCCACGACGTAACGTCGCATCCAACGGACGACGGCCTTTCCAAGCCCATCGGTGTCCCCTACTGACCGTGGGCAGGGCGGGTAGTTTTGCGGAGATAAATCTCAACGCTGACCCAGCTGGGACTCGAACCTGGGAACTACAGATTACGAGCCTGGCGCGCTACCGACTGAGCCACCCCCGCCCCATCGAAAAGGGGACTCATCTGTGAAGAGCACGTGAACCAACTGGGCCAGTGTTGAAATTTATTTCTACTATTATGTCCGTTATGCCCTCGGTGGGAAAGGGGCCACCGATGGGCATGGAAAGGTTTGTCGTCGGTCAAATAGGACCATAAGCTGTGGCACCGTGTGCAGGCTACCGATATATACCCTGTACACGCTAAATTATACGCTGGATGGCCTTGACGGGAACTACCATCTTCCACCCAACAGCTGTTGAAGTGGATCCTCCCAAACTTCCCTGAGTCCTTGTAACTTGGCCATTTAGCCCATTATGTGACAAAAAAAGAGTCGCTCAGAGGTAAAGCAACCTAGCCCAACCTTCTTCACACCTTTCGTGTGGCACCGTGTGCAGGCTACCGATATATACCCTGTACACGCTAAATTATACGCTGGATGGCCTTGACGGGAACTACCATCTTCTTCAAAAAAGTTTTGACCGAAATCCCGTGGCCGTTGGCTTTGGGTTTCCCGAGGCAAAGTTGTATGACTTATAAACAAAAGACAATGAATTTGCAGCCATTGTAAACGTGGGAGATCTGGAAGCTGAGAGGATACCTCTCGGTTGGAAGGAGAAACTTCAGAATAGGTTGGAAGGGAAAACTTCTGGGTGTTCTGAAAAGGTCAAGCCCAAAGAGAGGGAAGTGAATGGGGAAGTTTATCAAGATTCTAACAACAGAATTAAAAAATTGATAAATAATCTTCCTGTGAAAAAATCAGACTTGTATATTAATAAATAAAAAAATAAATAAATACCTTCTCAAGCAGCTGCTTGCCACAGAGGTCTGACAGGAGCCTGTCAGTTTATATGCCATAGTAGAAGGTCCAAGAGGATGGCAGGACCTCAGCAGAAAACAACACGAACATCCATGCCTTACCCGGGGTTCGAACTCAGGTCTCGTAGATCAGTAGCCAAGCGCGCTACTCGACCACGGGACAGCTACTTGTATATTAAATGGAAAAAATGCCAGAAGTAATAATTTTTAAAGGCGAAACGTTCAGAATTCGGATCACGGAAAATTCTTGAAAACATGGTATCACAAAAGAATTGCAGTTTCACTGAGATCAATCAAGATGAACCTCCTTGAAATGTCTGTTTTTGTGTGTTAGAAGGGTGAGAGACAAAACTCGAGTGGCCTGCCTCAGTGGACACATAAGAAGCTCTCATTTTACACCTAACTCGTAATTGTGGGCCTTCGCTTTCGGAAGAGAGAGTGGAATAATGATTTTTACATTTCCCTTTCTTATTTGGATGGAGGGGGGGGGGGAAAGAACAAGGGGAGCCTCTGACACTCTTCGCGCCATTAGATTTCTTTTAAAACATAACTCATTGTCGTTGGTCAACGTGTCCCAAAGGTTGGGCTGCTTTTCCTCTGAACAGCACTTTTTCTGCACACAACCTGCTAAATGGCCAGGTCACAAGGATCCCAAGGGCTGAGAGAAGGTTGGGTGAGAAGGAATCATTGGACACTTGTTAAGAGGCAGATCGTAGCCTCCCGTCGAGAGAGCTCTCTTGCACACGGGGCGACGGTTCCTTGGGCCGTTCATTGCACGCGGTGGGGCGGGGGTGGCTCAGTCGGTAGCGCGCCAGGCTCGTAATCTGTAGTTCCCAGGTTCGAGTTTCAGCTGGGTCAGCGTTGAGATTTATCTCCGCAAAATTTCCCGCCCTGCCCACAGTCAGTAGCGGACACCGATGGGCTTGGAAAGTTCGCCGTCCGTCGGATGGGACGTTAAGCCGTGGCCTCGTGTGCAGGAGAGCCATACCCTGTTCACGTTAAAGAACACGCTGGATGGCCTTGACGGGAGGCTACCATCTGTCTCCCAACAGGTGTTCCAGTGGGTCACCTCCCCCAACCTTCTCTGAGACTTCGGGGTCCATGTGACCTGGCCATTTAGCCCATGGTGTGCAAAAAAGTGCCACTCAGAGGTAAAACAACCCAACTGTACGCGGTTCCATCCGACGGGCGGTAGCTCTTAGAAGCCCATCGATTCCCCTTTCTGACTGATGTTATAGTGGGAGTTTAGTCGGGTTGGGTTGGGTTGTTTTACCTCTGAGCGGCACTTTTTTGCACACCATGTACTAAATGGCCAGGTCACATGGACCCCGAAGGCTCAGAGAAGGTTGGGGGAGGGGACCCACTGGAACAGCTGTTGGGAGACAGATGGTAGCCTCCCGTCAAGGCCATCCAGCGTGTTCTTTAACGTGAACAGGGTATGGCTCTCCCGCACATGGGGTCACGGCTTAACGTTCCATCCGATGGACGGCGGCCTTTCTAAGCCCATCGGTGTCCCTTACTGACCCTGGGCAGGGCGGGGAATTTTGCGGATATAAATCTCAACGCTGACCCAGCTGGGACTCGAACCTGGGAACTACAGATTACGAGCCTGGCGCGCTGAGCCACCCCGCCCCAAGTTTAGCGGGAATAAATCTCGACACTGGCACAGGTGGAACTCGAAGTGTTGCTAAGGGCTGGTGGAAAAACCAGTTTGACAACACGAACAAACAAACAGACAAATGACGAGCGAAAAGTGGTCATACGGAAAGGTGAAAATGTGCTTGGTACTCCTAATTACCGAAGTAAGTCGGCATTTCAGTGTTTACTGTCATTGAAATTAGGAAAAAATAACGATCATTCAGTTCAAGACTCAGATGAACAAAAACCTTTGAAGTTCTTTAAAAGGTACAGCTGAGAAGTATTTGTTTCTTAAAAGAAGCAAGCTTAAATCTACGAAGGAGTTTATTATAAATGCATAAGTGAACTTTATGTTTCCTTTAGAATTTAATCCCTTTTTGTAGGGATAGCCAGAGACAGGAGCCTTAAAGGAATCGTATTGTGCCCAGATCAGGAGGTGTCCCCCATCTGCCAAATGTGAAATTCCTGATGTAAAAGGAATTCATACTCTGTGTTTAAAGTTTCTCAGAACTACTGTATGCTTCTCGGAAATATCTAGAGGTTTGAAAGAACCTAATGGCCTTTAAGATTTGTTTGCCCGACAATAGGTCAGGGAAATTTTCTTGAATTTTATTTTAATTGCACTGTACTTAAGAGTACTCCTTATGATTCAGAATTCGCCAGCAGTGACTCTTTGAACTACAGTACTGTGCAAATTAGTTGGGACAAGCATCATGTCCATGGACACGTCCCGTAAAGGACATTGTGGAGGAAAAAGAAAAACCACCCCTAGAGATGATAGTGTAATTCGAAGAATTAGTATCATAGACCCGAAGAAGACCAGTGGAGACATCAAAAGGGAGATTGCATCTCATGGGGTTAATATAGATGCTTCCACCGTACGTTGTCGCCTTCTGGAGTGTGGCCACCGGGCTCGACGCCCATCCAAAAAGCAGCTTTTGACACCCGCTATGAAGCAAAAAAGGCTATCGTGGGCAAAGAAACATTGAGACTGGACTGTGGAGAATTGGGAAAGAGTGATATTTTCCGACGAAATCCACTTTGAGTGCATGGCTACAGGTCAAATTTCGTCTGCAGCTCGCCTGGAGAACCTCTTCGATCCGACCACATCAAGCAATCCCCCAAATACCTACCCAAGGTCATTTTTTGGGAATGTTTCACAGCTTCCAGGCCACAGACACTTCACCCCATTGAAGGAATGATGGACAGCAAAAAGTACATAGGCATTCTGGAGGCGAAAATGGTCCCAACACTGCAGAAGCTGTTTCCTAACGGTGATGGGGTATTTCAACAGGATCTGGCTCCATGCCACAATTCTAAGCTTGCTAAGAGCTTCATTACCCAGCAACATTTGAAGGTATTGGAGTGGCCAGGAAATTCACCCAATCTAAATCCCATTGAAAATTGGTGGGCCATTATTAAAGCACGCATATCTAAGATGGATTGCACGATGAAAACCAAAATGATAAAAAGTGTCATGAGATTGTGGTACCACGACCCTGAAGTGAAGGAGTTGTTGGAAAGCCAGTGGCATCAATAGTTGAGAGGGTGGAAGAAGTAATTAAAGCTAAGGGGAGTCACATTCACTATTAACTACAGTATTAAACAAATAAATATTTTAGTTGTGTATTTGTTACTGCATTTTCCTATTGTCCCAACTAATTTGCACAGTACTGTAAAACAGAAGAAACAATTTTCTATCAGTCAATTTCTATCAGATTTTAATTTCGTTTGCTCTCTGAACTGAATTAAAAGCGAAACTACCAAATACTGATGATTATCGTATTATTAATTTTCTAAAATTTGAAATAATCAGATGTGTAAGGATTTTTCTCTGAGCATTTGCAAAAATGAATGATGCACATTAAATTATTGAGAAGCTAATTCGTAAATTTGGAACAGCAAAAAGTACATAGGCATTCTGGAGGCGAAAATGGTCCCAACACTGCAGAAGCTGTTTCCTAACGGTGATGGGGTATTTCAACAGGATCTGGCTCCATGCCACAATTCTAAGCTTGCTAAGAGCTTCATTACCCAGCAACATTTGAAGGTATTGGAGTGGCCAGGAACTCCAATACCTCCTTCACTTCAGGGTCGTGGTACCACAATCTCATGACACTTTTTATCATTTTGGTTTTCATCGTGCAATCCATCTTAGATATGCGTGCTTTAATAATGGCCCACTAAATCGTCCATATTATGAATGTAATAAAAGACAGTAGTTTTGATTGACTGACCCCTCCCAATGGAACTTCCTTTCATATGACGTATTAACTCTATGTCCTGCATCTTCTACAGATAACAAAACTGGAGTTCATGGAGTTAATGCTTTCTTTTTATTTAAATATTTAAACCAAAGCCAAACTCGAGTAATTGAACTGTGAAAAGCTGGTTACGACGTTACTCTGAAAGCCGCCAAGCACGACATGGGCACCGGCAGAAATGTTTCCAGGGTGGGTGGGAGGGGGGGGGGGGATTTTGTTTCAGAGAGGAAAAATATTTTCAGGGGTAAAAACTAATTAATGTTTCAAGACAGAAATATTTATATAAAGCTGTAAATGTATGAGTGCAGTTACAAACAAGGAATCATATATACGTTCTTTGAAGCAAAAACATTGTTTTTGGTACACATGACTCTATTAATAAAATAAATACACCCTCAAGCAGCTGCTTGTGACAGAGGTCTGACAGGAGCCAGTCAGTTTATATGCCATAGTAGAAGGTCTGTGAGGATGGCAGGACCTCAGCAGAAAAACAAAACACACAACCATGCCTTACCCGGAGCTCGAACCCGAGTCCCTTAGATCAGTAGCCAAGCGTGCTAACCACTCGGCCGTGGGACGGCGGTTGACTTTATTAAACATAATTTAATTTTAGTTCAATATTTTTTAACAGAGTGGCAACTGTCTCCACCTCTGACGCCCTTGAGCACGGTTATGACTTTTTTCTATCTGATCATTATTTAGAAAATTATCTGCGTTCAAAACTATTGGATAAACCGTAACCAATCTTCTTTCCTTTAAGATTCCTCATGCAGCCGACCTCGGCATTCCCATCTCGCAACGAACGATCCTACCAATGTGTATAGCCGGCTGCACCACTACGGGGCGCCTTCTTTTCGGCAGGGTGGCCGATTGTCCTTGCATTCACAGGCCACTGCTCTTCCAGGCGGCCATTGCTGGTAAGTGTCTCGCAAACTCACTGATATCTGCATTCTTCAATCTAGCTTTAAGCAAGAAGTCTCGTGTACAATTCGAGTCAAATATTTGTGATATTTTGTATTTTATATTCGAAAAAATCACGTGAAAGTGAAACGTTTAATATTGGCGTCCATTTTAAGTCTGAAAAAAGCAAACGAAAAGATTTCAAAGACTTAGCCTCGAACACATAAAATAATACAAGTATATGATTTCGAGATTACTCGGAAAGAGGAAGGCAAGCTATCATAGACAATCTGTGTCTCTTATTAGAGTCACTCTTCCAAAATGGGGCGGGGTGGCTCAGTCGGTAGCGCGCCAGGCTCGTAATCTGTAGTTCCCAGGTTCGAGTCCTAGTTGGGTCAGCGTTAAGATTTATCTCCGCAAAAATTCCCCGCCCTGCCCACGGTCAGTAGGGGACACCGATGGGCTTGGAAAGGCCACCGTCCGTCGAGTGGGATGTTAAGCCGTGGCCCCTTGTGCAGGAGAGCCATACCCTGTGCACGTTAAAGAACACGCTGGATGGCCTTGACGGGAGGCTACCATCTGTCTCCCAACAGAGGTTCCAGTGGGTCCCCTCCCTCAACATTCTCTGAGCCTTCGGGGTCCTTGTGACCTGGCCATTTAGCCCATGTTGTGCAAAAAAGTGCCGCTCAGAGGTAAAACAACCCAACTGTCTGATGTTGCAATCCTATTTTGGAGCATTTTGTTGTGAGATTATTCTTTTCTCAATTCAAGTTCTATTCGTTAATGGTAAAGGAATGTGAAGGACAAATGACGTCAATTGCAAAGGTGTGTGGGCGTAACCTTAAAAGATAACTAATAAACGGCAGTGACAAAAAAGTGTTTGCAATCTTTCATTTTCACACAGAAACAGTTCTTAAATATGTTTTTTTACATTTGAATTTACAAAATATGCGAATATGTGATGCATTCAATAATTTAGCCATCTGATTTCCGAAGCAGTTGCAGCTAGTTTCTCATCAGCCCAATTTTTACGTCATCTTCGCCTCATTTCGTTCCATTATGCAGACTGCAGCCGAATGCGGCCAACCGACAAAAGTAGAAACAGACGCATGGATTGTATAGTTCGCGTTCAATCATACATCACATAAGAGTGAAATATACACTCGCTTATCTCGTTCTCTCGGATTCGAACTCTGGATCACCTGATGACATTTCGTTCCTCTAACCATTGGAGCTTGGGTTGTTTTACCTCAGCGGCAGTTTTTTGCACACCATGGGCTAAATGGCCAGGTCACATGGACCCCGAAGTCTCAGAGAAAATTGGGGGAGGGGACCCACTGGAACAGCTGTTGAGAGAGAGATGGTAGCCTCCTGTCAAGGCCATCCAGCGTGTTCTTTAACGTGGCTCTCCCGCACACGGGGCCGCTGCTTAACGTCACATCCAACGGACGGCGGTCTTTCCAAGCCCATCAGTGTCCCCTACTGACCATGGGCAGGGAATTTTGCGGAGATAAATCTCAACGCTGACCCAGCTGGGACTCGAACCTGGGAACTACAGATTACGAGCCTGGCGCTCTACCGACTGAGCCACCCCCGCCCCTAACCATTGGAACTAAGATGATGGTAAATGTCTAAATAGCAGATCGCGTTAAGTGTGCGAGGGGGGGGGGGGTTAATTATTGGAGGAGTTTTTTCGTATTTGAATAACATTAGTTAATATTGCCCTCATGCATAAATGACGACCATAGTAAAGCTTCACTTATACGAAAGGTGAAGCCCTCAAGTTTCCTCTGGAAAAGTTATTCATTAAATGTTATTCATCTCTGCAATCGGCAATTACTTAAAGGTGCATCTCCTGTGGCCATGGTAATCCCACCGCCTCCAATTATTTTTGCTTTTTTTCTGTTCGATCGAAATCCTCCCCCTCCTACTCCCCTTATTTATTTTTTATAGATTTAGGTTTTGTCCTACACCTAGAGAAACACAATGGGTAACAACAACTTTTTTAACCCAACCCAAGGATGCTAATAAACATACAAGATTTTAACTATAGGTTACATAAGCCGAGTGGCTACTGATCTAATGGACCTGGGTTCGAGCCCCATGTAAGGTATGGATGTTTGTGTTGTTTTCTGCTGAGGTCGCGCCATCCTCACAGACCATCTACTATGGCGTATTAACTTGACAGCTGCGTGAGGGAGTATTTGATGCGTGGTTTAAATGTAGAGCGCTCTGGCATATATCTGGAGAGTTGCGGGTTCGATTCCTGCCGCGTCAGCGATAGTTTTTTCAGATATATGTAATAGAGAAGTGTTTTGAGGAAATCAGTTGACAGACAAGAAATTTGTTGCGTATTTTTTCATGGTGCCATATCTTTTGCAATTTGTAATCGATTATTTGACGAGATCTTTTTAACTTATGGGCACACAATTGAAGTACTAATTATAACAACAGAATCGTTGATTATAACAACAGAACCAATGATTCATTCATCAATATGCATTGAATTGCGAGGGCCATTGTCTCCAAGTCTCTACACTAGCCATAGACACGAATTGCTTTTCATTGCTCAGTGACGTGCCAACAAAACTCGCCTCGCGTGCCACCTTTGTCAAGAGTGCTATAAGGACCCCATCCCTATTCTAAATGAACAATTTGGTTCCAAAAGAGTTTGGTACGATGGCCGCTTCACTGAAATACAAGGACAGTCCCAAGTGGGGGGAAGGGGGGGGGGTAGGCAATCGTTCCTCCAAAGGATAAGAGACAGAGTGAAAGAGAATCTTGCACAGTACCATTTAGTTGCGTTTTTTTAAATAGTAACTCAGTTATCCACAAAATGTGGTTCCTGGGACCTCCCCTGACGGAAAGGAGAGAAATAAACGCATTAAATTGTGATAATAGCATATGTAACATTCGTGTGACTGTTTAGCGAATAAGGTGCCACAGAGCTCGATTAGAAGGAATTGTAAATCACTGACTTATTGAAACGTCTACTGCTCAGTTCTCGAAATGCGCCTTTCTGATTAATAGCAACTACGCATGGGCATTGCAGGCCAATTCTGTGTGATATTGCCCACCCATTTCATTCCTATTTTCCCTTATTCCTCATTCCCTTTAAATGTACTTCTGTAGTGTTCATGATGCCATCAGTGTGACGAATTGAGAAAAATTCATAAATTATGCTAATGCGCCCATCACTTGTGACTGATAGAATATTGAGTGATTAGCTTTGATCCTATTTTAATAAATTACATTTGGATTATTTTTCTTTTGCTGGACTGAGAGCCAATTGTTATCGAAACAATCATTGCAAGAGATTAGTGTTAGAATGAATTGCCAGAGCTCCATCTGCCATCCATCGCCAACATGGATTCCTAAGGAGACTCGACAGACGATGGATGTTGCCCACTTCTCGCGACGAGGACGCTGGAGTTGGTCTTTTGAGAAGCGCCCCCCACCCCCCAACCCTTACTCCAATCTCAGGACATCCGAAGAGCCCGAGATTCATCACGCAAACTATCGCGCGCGTTTATTATGTCATCACTCTTTTTAATTCGCGATTGCAGATGAGGAAAACAAGAAATCGTTTCCTTCTTCCGAGGGGTCGTCCATAAATGAAGTAACAACTCGAGGGGTAAGGAGGTTACATGGGAGAGATGGTGTTATGTAACACTAAAATTATTTTTAGATTTATAGATTTAGTTTCCTTTTTTTTGTTAGCCATTTCAATATGTTATTACTCTTAATTAACTGTTACTCTAAAACTCATTTTCTAAGCTGATTATTGTACAAAAATGGAAGGACACTTATGAAAGGTTTTAGCTGAGAGTTGCACAGAACAGCTTAAGTCATAACCTATGGCATATATATTGCATAGGGACCCCTTCAACCACCCAAGTAGAATGCATTTCACTCTCTTTGTAGAACAAGAGGGGCCCCGAACACTACACGAGCTTAGGGCCTGACTGCACCTTAATTTGGTGGTAAGCATTGCATAACACGGGGAGCGGTGTTGTGAGAAAAGGCTCAGTGGGAGAAGGGAGATATTGGAATTAATTTAAAACAACGTGACTTTATTTATGGACGATCCTCAAATATGGATTTTATGTCATTTTGTTTCCCAACCATCGTGAACACAAAAAATACAAATAATTGAAATACACTGAAAACAGTATTCAATTAATAACTACTGAATTTCTTCGCAATTCAAATAAATATTCTTATTTTGCTGATCATTGACGCATTAACGATTGATTCAAATGATTGATTGTTTGATTCAGGAACAATACTTAAATTTATTGTTGATAAATAAAAATAAAACCGTTATTCACTCTTTCTGTATAACACGATTTTATGGTATGCAATCATTTAGTTCAATATTTACGCAAAATGGATAAATTGGAAGTAAAAGGTATTAATGTGACCATGTACAAAACAATTAACTTATAGTGGTGAAAATTATGAGCAGAATGCAATAATTTAATGAATTATTTTAAAAATTGAGGAACAATTGGTACATTGCAAAGCTCTTTTAACTAACACTTAGATATAACTAATGACCATAACAAAAGAATTGTAATAGTTAATGTTTACAAGAGTACAGAATATTAACGATAACTATACTGATTGAAAAGGAAAGAATGCGTTTCTTCACTTAATACGAATATAAAAGAATTGATTATAATTTTCTGAACATTAGGAACTGACTGATTTGCTAATAAATTAAAATCAGACTTGAATGTGTGATGTGCGACATATTTATACTGAGCATGTTAAACTGAACAAATTTATTTAAACCCTTCTTTGAAGTATTTACTTTTTCTGACTCTGATATCTCAGTCTGTGAGGATACTAAAATATTCTCTTTTAAAGAAAATAATAGTACATTTCGAATATCGACTTATATCAATTATTACGAAACACTTTACAGTAATAACTTTTGCCTTAAAATTTTAAGACGTGAATTATATCACACGAATGTTTCAATTTACAAATTGTTGGAACATAGATCTGTATTTGTATTTGATTCTTTTGCGTTCATAATCCCACAGAACTTTCCTGCCGATGCAAAAGCCCTATTATGACCAATAAATTAAATTTAATGCATAGAAATAGGTTCGTTAATCTTTCTTATTGTAAAGTTCACAAAAAATAGCAATCTAAAACCCATATCTTTAGCATTCATAAAGTTAGCTTTCAGCCGTCGTTGATTTGTAATTAGAAATGCTTCCTGAAAAATGAGTAAACGTAACAGTTAGATTTGACCTGAACACGAGGAATAGAATCAAATACAATAAGGCACGTGTAAGAGAATGAAGCTTAAAATATTCAAGTTAATATTGTAAAGTTATATCTAAAATGTAATCTTACAAAATTAACATCAAACCCAAATCATAGAAACTTGTAATCATAATAAAATGTAAATACTATGAGTAACTACAAACGAATAAATATGAAAATTTGCAAATGTATAAACATGAAAAATTATAAATGCGTAAACATGAAAAACTATAAATGCGTAAACATGAAAAATTATAAATGTGTAAACATGAAAAACTATAAATGTGTAAACATGAAAAATTATAAATGTGTAAACATGAAAAACTATAAATATGTAAACGTGAAAAACTATAAATGATATATAAGGTGAGCTACAAATCCATGAACATTTAATGTTTAATTATTTTTATTCCTCTGGATTCATTTTATTTCAAATTCAAATGTTTTAAAAATT
The DNA here is from genome assembly GCA_038380435.1 of Ryuthela nishihirai. Classification (NCBI taxonomy): domain Eukaryota; kingdom Metazoa; phylum Arthropoda; class Arachnida; order Araneae; family Heptathelidae; genus Ryuthela; species Ryuthela nishihirai. The sequence goes on from JAWZYU010000010.1 coordinate 20,578,495, forward strand.
AATTTTTTTTACTTTTAAAGTTAATTAAAGATTATAATGATCTTCCAAAACAGAAGTTTACTTAACGAACCAGAGAGTACTGTATCGACACTTTGATCTAATAAATTGTAAAGACTTCATTTAAGAAGTTTCTCTGTGCGAAACAAAATCACCCACCTTTATCCTCAGTCCTCTGCACTTGTACAGTCGCTCAAAAAAGTATCCGAACACTATGGTTGATTACAGAATTCATAAAACTCGTTGCCAGATATTTTTCATGAATTCTGTAATCAACCATAGTGTTCGGATACTTTTTTTGAGCGACTGTACCTTTAGGTTGCACTACTGTTAACAAAAGGATTAGTTAGACAAGTAATATGTTTATGTTACGTTGCGATTTTTTAAAGAATAAAAATAGCCTTAAAATTATTAGCAAATCAACAATGTTAATTAAGATTGCAAAAAGAATTATTGACAATGGTTAATAAGAAAATTAGGAAAGAGAATAATCTTGTGAAATTAAAATATTCACTAGTATGAACAAAGATCGTTATCCTTAAACTGGCAGTTAACTTTGCTATACATAATAAATTACAAAACAATAAACATTTAATGTTCAAAATACCTTAAATCACAATTACACGAATGAAAATCATTTCATTGTTTTTAATTCTCACTTTCGTATTTAGTTGTGCAGCGTAGCATATTAGTTATGCATTTATCATCGGAATGAAAGAAATCTTTTAGATATACAGATCTATGTTCCAACACAACAGATGCAACTTCAATTGTAAATTAAATTCCATCGACACCCACCTTGACCCTCAGTCCGCAGCACTTGACCTAAAAAACACTTACCTTTTCGATCCATTGCTGCCAAAAAATAAGTTTATTTACACAGCAAATATTTAACTTTTTGAGACGCGAAATGTTAGGACACTTTATTTACATTATTTTCGTGAAAATATAGTTTAAAATTACATTACATGGTTTCTAAGATGTGAAACATTAAGATTTATAAAAGGGATACGAAAACGCTTTAACGAAATGCCAGGTAAAATTATGATTACAAGTGTAAAATTAAATTATGCTTAAAATTTGGTATTTAAAGTCAATATTTTACGATAATTTTTGCTTGAAATCCGCTTCAGTTATGCGTAATTGTCATTTAAAACTAGAGATTATGAGAATTTTAATCATGAATGTAAAGCTTCTAAGGTTACCATTTGAGGGTATTTAACAAAATATTTTTCTTTAAGTTCTTCGGAAAATAAAATGAATTTGTTCTAGAAAGAGTAATTAAAATAAGAAATAGTAAGAAGATACAGAGAAATATAAAACCATCATTTGATGTTTACAGCCATTGCTGAATCAATCAGGGATTTCCCTATTCCCAAATGCCTGATTGAGACAACACTGACCTTAGCTGCCCTTTTGGTACTAGGTGACGCAACCTCATACTACCTTATATGAAGATTGCATCACTTTTTAATTGTAAAATAAATAGCTGACCGTTTATGGAGACAGCAATAGGGCATCAGACGTGGTAATGGATCCTCCGAGGACATCACCAATCGCACACTTCATCGGCAGTAGATTCAGGAGCACGTGAGGCTTCCGGAATGCGATCAGGAACACAGGGGGCGCGGCCACCTGGCAGTTGGAACGTTGCTCAATTTAACACCCAAATGATGAGAAAGGAAGACCGATCGACGGAAATGAACAGAAACAATCGATTAAATCACATATTTAAAACATTGTTTCGAGAAAAAATGTCGAGTTTTGGCCAACAAGGAAAAGCAATTGCCAACGTCACTCTTGTTTCATAAAGCATTATTGCGTTCAACTCTACGACGATGCCAACATTTTTTTCAATACATTTTTCGAACTTTTATATTTTAAATTAAATTTAATTTTTAATTCATATTTTTAATACCTAAATTCCTTTAAAATAGGGAAACTACGTTTCCATCCAGTTTTACAAATGCACTGATGTACTGAAGCTGTTCCTTCCCCCCCATGTTATATGAATGAAAAACTAACTCCAAGACTCTCTAACTTAAAAATTAATTTTTTTTAATGACCCACTGGAACAGCTGTTGGGAGACAGATGGTAGCCTCCCGTCAAGGCCATCCAGCGTGTTCTTTAACGTGCACAGGGTATGGCTCTCCCGAACACGTCCCATCCGACGGGCGGCGGCCTTTCCAAGCCCATCGGTGTGCCCTACTGACCGTGGGCAGGGCGAGGAATTTTGCGGAGATAAATCTCAACGCTGACCCAGCTGGGACTCGAACCTGGGAACTACAGATTACGAGCCTGGCGCGCTACCGACTGAGCCACCTCCGCCCTCCAAATCGGTACAATATCGTATAGTTAATAAATGTAGTCGATTTATAAATAATAAATATACCCTCCTCCAGCAGCTGCTTGCCATAGAGGTCTGACAGGAGCCTGTCAGTTTAATACGTCACAGAAACCTTGCATAAAGACAACAACAAACATCGATGTCTTTTACCCAGGGCTCGAATTCAGGATCCTCTGATTTTTTAAGGTGTTATCATTAACTGCATGGAGATTTCTTTTGAATTATGTTCAGTAAATGGTATTATCTTTTCATGACTCGATGATAAATTAGTCCCATACTGCAAGTTCTCATCTATATCTATCTCCTAATACAGAACACAATGTATATATATCTTTTTTTGTAGGGGGAGGGGGTAGGAAATAGATTGAGCTAGAGCGTTGCTCAAGTATTTTGTTTCAAAAATACTCGCGAAATTGATTTTTTTTCTCTTTTATTCGAGCAGTCTTTTAAAAACTAGAAGGATAACATATCAGCTCTGGTGAATATGGGATGCTCATTTTCAGAGAAAATGAAGTTTTAATTTTCTAAATCGTTTTGGAAAGAGTAGTAATTCGTAGTAATGGGCGATTGGAAATGTAAATAATAATTATTATCTCATTTATCCCTTAAATAGGAAACGCGACATCTTAAAATGCACCGAGACACCTTAAAATGAAGCGTTTATAATCTCCCAAGGTTAAAGGGCAAATCAGTCAGTGTATGTAAAATAATTTATTTATTATTAATAAGTTAGAATGTTATGGAAATTTTTGAAATTAATTGTTAACATTAGTAGTAAATAATCACAGGATAAGTCCTGTAGACATGGAACTCATGAAATGATGAGCTGAAAAAAATTTGGTTTTTACCATGAGTGGGATTCGAACCCACGTCTCCAGGAAACGCATGTTATGCTAGACCATCAATGGCTAAACTTTTCTCAGCTTAGTGACCTTATAAGCGTTCTGAATTTTATTTATTTGATTCACATTAGTGGCGCCATCTATCCAGGAAGTGGACAACTCTGTTGCCTCTTTGCCTCCTCATCCCACTCATGGCAAAAACCAATTTTTTTCATCTCATCATTTCACGAGTTCCATGTCTACAGGACTTATCCTGTGATTATTTACTGCAGATTTATTGATTTAACGCCCTGAGCGTGAGTGACAAATATTAATTCCATCTCTAAAGAGGCAACAGAGTTCTCCACTTCCTGGATAGATGGCGCCACTAGTGCGAATCAACTAAATAAAATCCAGAAAGCTTATAAGCTCACTAGCTGAGAAAAGGTTAGCCATTGATGGTGTAGTGATCTAGCATAACGAGCATGTTCCTTGGTAGACGTGGATTCGAATCACACTCATGGCAAAAACTAATTATTAACATTTTAGAAATAAAGAACAGCCAGTTGAATTTTAACTTATAGCAATTTAATTAAGACTCGTGTCATTTTAAATTACACTGCTGGGCATAGAAAATGCCACACTATGAGGGAATGTATGAAGTGAGACGAAACTTACCACACGTATAGACAAGTAGGTGGAAAAGAAGTGATTTAATTTCTGAGGGATTCGGGGGTGCTCACCTTTTGGAAGTCGCGGGCCAATTTGAAAATTTGGCACGTCGTGCTATTATATATTTTTTTAAATATTTTTTGGAAGCTTCATCATGTTCGCTGGCCACAATTAAGGGTCTGGCAGGACACGATTTTAGCACCCCTGGATTACATGAATATGATGGGAGAGGAGACAGTATAATGAGGCCCGAGTCAGTAGGTTGTATGATCGCCATGCTGGGCTATGCATTTGGTAACACAGCATGGAATCGATTGAAAAATTCCCCGGATGGTGTGCTGAGGTATAGCGGACCAAGCATCATTGACCTGTGTCCATAATTATTAATTCAAACTGTTTAGTCGTCACTAAAAATTTAAACAAAGAAATATTTTCATGGTGATGCATTACCCACTTCTGTTTGTTTATATCAGCGTTCATGTGAAATCGCGTAAGTCGAAATTACTTGAGTTGGAGATGGATACGTTATACCCAATACCTTTAATATACACAACCAACCACATAAAGTGAAATTTCAACCAATACATTATTTTTCAACATAATCACCACAAATATTCAAACACTTGTCGGTGTTGACGAACCACAGATGCTCAATTGGATTGATGTCTGGAGAATTTGGAGGCCAACAAGTCTTCCTCATGTTCCGCAAACCATTCTCAAACAATCTGGGCAGTGTGGGGCATGGGACATTATCCCACTGAAAGAAGGCACTACTAGAGGGGGAATACCGTTGCCATGAAAGGATGTACCTGCTCTACAATGATGTTTAGGTAAGTGGTAGACGTCATAGTTTCCTGTACATGAATGACTGGACCTACAGTTTCTCAGCAGAACATTGCCCAAACATTACACTCCTTCCACCGGCTTGTTTTCGTCCCACAGTGCATCCTGGTGCCAACACTTCCTTTGGTAAACAAAGCACACTTGCCCAGCCGTCCACATGGTGCAACAGGAAACGAGATTCATCGGACCACACGAACTTCTTCCAATATTTTGAGGTGGAATTTTGATGCTCACGTGCCATTATAGGCTTTTTGACGGTGAACCGTGGTTAGCATGGGCACTCGAAGCGCCTGCGGCTATGTGTCCCCATTTTCAGCAAGTTTCGAAATACTGTGTGTTGTGACACATTATGCCCGTCACCAGCATTCAAATTGTGGGCGAGTTACGCCACAGTATCCCTTCTGTTGGTTCGTACCATATGGGATAGTTTTTGCACACCTCTAGCATCGGGGCGGGGGTGGCTCAGTCGGTAGCGCGCCAGTCTCGTAATCTGTAGTTCCCAGGTTCGAGTCCTAGCTGGGTCAGCGTTGAGATTTATCTCCGCAAAATTTCCCGCCCTGCCCACGGTCAGTAAGGGACACCGATGGGCTTGGAGAGGCCGCCGTCCGTCGGACGGGACGTTAAGCCGTAGTCCCGTGTATGGGAGAGCCATATCCTGTGCACATTAAAAAACACGCTGGGTGGCCTTGACGGGAGGCTACCATCTGTCTCCCAACAGCTATTCCAGTGGGTCCCCTCCCCCAACCTTCTCTGAGCCTTCGGGGTCCATGTGACCTGGCCATTTAGCCCATGGTGTGCAAAAAAGTGCCGCTCAGAGGTAAAACAACCCTACCCAACCTACATTACAAAAGATTTTCGGTAAGCAACGATATCTTTGAATATTGTTTAAATTGCTAAAGATTGCTTTGCAAAGGATCGCTATGAGCAATGCCCGAAGATTGCAGCAAAAATGAGCTAGGAACGTTTAAAAGAGCGCATATGTGCATTTGCTGTAGACGCTTATGTTAAACGATCGAAATTTCGCGAAATGACAGAAGTGTACAAATTGAAGAAACAACAACAACAACTATGGAACAGAAATTCAGACAATGAGTGTGTGAATGGCAGTTCGTCCACCATGACAGTTAATGATGAATATCAATATTATGTTTTTTAGACAAATAATAAATAACAAAATTTGAAAATGGTTTAAAATTTGTTTTTGATATTTTGTAATGTGGCAGTATCCCAGAAGCTCTCTATTTGTCGCTTTTGCTTGTCATGATGAGTGTTCGTGGAAATAAGTTTGTGTGCATGTGAGCATGCGTTTCAACCCAACAAAAATGTATAGACTACATCTCTGGTTTCACTTTTTTCTCAATAAAGATGCGAAATGTCTCTGTTTTCCCTCCATAGTGATAGGTTTGGCAACTTTGTTGATGCCATTTGCCACGGCTCTGCCGTACGCCATCGTGTCCGGTCTTGCCGATGGATGTTTCACCGTCCTCCTGCCTGTCCTCACCTTCCAGTTGCTGGGACCGGAGAGTGCCGCTTTCGCATGGGGCTACATGGTCGCCTTCAACTCCGTCACCTTCATTTTGGGACCGGTAGTAGCAGGTGAGCCTCTTCATTCTCTAGACCCAGCACCTTATTAAAACGAACTTCACTAATCTAGTATCGGTTGAACACGTATGTCGATAATATGGTGTCTGTAATATATTTTATATTTTTTCAATATAAAGCAATTAAGTACACACTATTATTACTAATAGTTTTATGAAGAATGCTCAGAAGGCCTCACGTGATTTGTTACGACAAGGGTCTTTGCTGATCAGAGATTCCAAAATGTTTAACACTTTAGGCTTAAAATAGTATCTAGGAATTAGAGAAAGGCATATTGCCTCTGGCTCGTGCGTTTGCAAAGAGAATGAAGTTTTTTGTTTACCTTCTTTTTCGCTCATTAAAAGTTTCAATTTAAGCTAACTGATGATGAGGGGAAATGCAAACAGCAGTATTGTATAAATACCAAACACATATTGGTACTTATACATCAGAAAAAGTATCTGTCTTTTAGCCTTCAAATTGAAAAGTTGCTTTTCTCACACCCCTTTGAGAAAAGGGGGCAGATTGTTGCTGCCAGTGGATATCTCATGAAATTCTACCATCGAAATTTCAAATTTCTACCTTAAAAGGATTACCTTTAATATTCGTTAAACATTTTGCCATTTCCACATTTTGTGACCTATATCGATGTAAATTTAAACTACCTAAGGATTTAAAAAATTGCGAATTATAATATTTCATTAGTACCAATCCAACGAAAAAAGAGTACGGCAGATTTTCTAATAATCGTTTTCAAAAGTTTTATTGTACACATTTGAATACATCTAGTTTAAAATTATATATGGTCTTATTTCGTTAATAAATAATCTGTGGTTTCTTTTTTCCTGTTAAGGCTCTTGACCCAATAAAAGATTATAATTTGCGACTCTCAAAATTTATTAGTTGAACTTTTTTGTTTTGCTGTTTTGGCTCATGACAGAGAAAAGATCCCCCCCCCCCAGCACCACTTCCCACCATGTTAGCTGCCGTGTGGGTTCCAGGGAAATACTCCAGGAAGGCATCCCAAATTTAACAACGCGCGCTATGACAGAGTTTTCCTGTGACTGTCATGACCGCTGTTGATTGAGTTTCTGAACGGTGGCGACACCACGAACTCGCAACGATATTACAAAACTTTGTGTATTTTGGAAGCAGGCAATAAAGTCGAATCGCCCAAGACTTTGGAGAAAGGCCGTTGCTTTATTGCCTGACAACCGCTGCTCCAACACTGCCCAAGTAACAGTAACAACTTTCAATATCTGTGGTTTGAATTGTCTTGCATTTTGTACTGATATCAACAGTGCTATATTTTCACATTTCTCGACTCCTGAAGATTTCCCTGAAAGGATGAAGAGGTTCAACTCATGGTCATGAAATTTCTGAAACAATCGTTTTGCGAACAATGTTACAACGAGTAAATTCGCTTTGCGAAAAATGTCTCCAAGGCATGAACAATAATATCTATAGATATTGCTTTGTTTCCGACTTGTTCACTTTTCATTTGAATACCTCTTATATGTGATTCGGAAAAATGCATTTCTCATACATCCAGAGTTAACTCTAGGTTGGGTTGTTTTACCTCTGAGCGGCACTTTTTTGCACACCATGGGCTAAATGGCCAGGTCACATGGAACCCTGAAGGCTCAGAGAAGGTTGGGGGAGGGGGCCCACTGGAACAGCTGTTGGGAGACAGATGGTAGTCTCCCGTCAAGGCCATCCAGCGTATTCTTTAATGTGCACAGGGTATGGCTCTCCCGCACACGGGGTCACGGCTTAACGTCCCATCCAACGGACGGCGGCCTTTCCAAGCCCATCGGTGTCCCCTACTGACCGTGGGCAGGGCGGGGAATTTTGCGGATATAAATCTCAACGCTGACCCAGCTGGGACTCGAACCTGGGAACTACAGATTACGAGCCTGGCGCGCTACCGACTGAGCCACCCCCGCTCCCACTGCAGTGTGAGTGAAGTATCATGAAATATTCCAATGTATGCAAATGTTTTACCTGATCAAAGTATTCTATGTCGCCATGAAGTTTTATAAAAGCATAAAGCCATGGTCGAAAGCAAAGTCAAGTGCGACGTGGGAAAAATGGTTGATCTGACTGACTTCCAAAGGGGTGGGGGGGATCGTCGTTGGAGTGCGAGATGGGTGGGAGCATCCATAACGGAGATGATGGAAGTCAGTGGAAAATCTCTGAGCACAATATTCCAAGTGTGTGGAGAATGGCAAACAGTTTAAATAAACATTTGTTAATCGTTGCAAATGTTGGAGGTTGGGTTGGGTTGTTTTACCTCTGAGTGGCACTTTTTTGCACACCATGGGCTAAATGGCCAGGTCACATGGACCCCGAAGGCTCAGAGAAGGTTGGGGGAGGGGACCCACTGGAACAGCTGTTGGGAGACAGATGGTAGTCTCCCGTCAAGGCCATCCAGCGTGTTCTTTAACGTGCACAGGGTATGGCTCTCCCACACACAGGGTCACGGCTTAACGTCCCATCCGACGGACGGAGGCCTTTCCACGCCCATCGGTGCTCCCTACTGCAAATGTTGGAGGAAAAAGACTCTGAGAAACAGGAACTGGCGTTTGTCGGGACGAATTGTAGGGCAAAACAGAGTTGCCATAGTTCATCAGTCTGAGAGATATTGAATGTTAGCAGTAGTTCAAAAACGTTTCTACGAGAACCATGATCAGAGAATTGAAAATTTGGAAATTTTGGAACTGTACAGTCGCTCAAAAAAGTATCCGAACGCTATGGTTGATTACAGAATTCAGAAAAAATATCTGGCAAAGATATTTTTGGAAATTAGTGATCTGGCAACCTTCGTTTTTCACGACACGAAGGTTGCCAGATCACTATTTCAAAAAACTCGTTGCCAGATATTTTTTCTGAATTCTGTAATCAACCGTAGTGTTCGGATATTTTTTAATATATATAATGCGTATGAATATATAATGCAATGAATATGGAGCGTGTGCAGTTACCGTTCACAGCAAACTGGAGCGGTTGCGGTTAATGTTCACAGCACATTGGATCGTGTGAGCTCAAAAAGACCTGGATCGTGTGGGCTCACTCACGGAAATATTGAACGTGTGCAGTTACCGTTCACAGCAAACTGGAGCGGTTTCGGTTAATGTTCACTGCACATTGGATCGTGTGGGTTCACTCACGGAAATATTGAGCGTGTGCAGTTACCGTTCACAGCAAACTGGAGCGGTTGCGATTAATGTTCACAGCACATTGGAACGTGCGAGCTCACAAAAACCTGGATCGTGTGGGCCCACTCACAGAAATATTGAGCGTGTGCAGTTACCGTTCACAGCAAACTGGAGTGTGTGCAGACGCTCCAGTTTGCTGTGAACGGTAACTGGAGCGTGTACAGTTGCTGTACACGCTCCAGATATTTTTCCTGAATTCTGTAATCACGTGACACGAAGGTTGCCAGATCACTAATTTCTAAAAAAAATCGTTGCCAGATATTTTTTATGAATTCTGTAATAAACCATGGTGTTCGGATACTTTTTTGAGCGACTGTATCATAATGCATAGGACATAATAATTTAGCCAGGTCGTTCATGTGCCAAGCATACGTGCAACACTAAAAGTGATAAAGTTAAATTTCCATCGATTTTTTTTTCCCGTAGGTTTGCTTCGTGACCGACTGGGCAATTACAACGTGGCATTCCACTTGGCAGGAGCCTTCATTTTGCTGGGGGCCCTGAGCACCATCTTCTTGCCTTGGGCCACGAGAGTTGAGGCTGCAAAAGGTCGACAGAAGAGACTCTGTCAGACTGACAGAGGAGCAGGAGAGGAAGTGGATTTTGGCGTCGCCGGCATTCCCTCCGTGGAAAGAATTCCTCTCATGCAAACACAGTAAGTGTGTCTACGTAATCATTTCAGATGTTAAATGCGAATCCTGAAAGTAAGGTCAAACCATCGATTTCATTTTGTTTTCGAAAAGCTTTCCCTGACGGGGGGGGGGGGGGGGTGAGTATTCTGAATCTGAATCCACGGGGGTCCTCATCCAATTCACGATCAGTTAGTTTAATAACAGTGGCGGCTCGTAGCTAAAATTAGTGGGGGTGCTGTTCCAGAAAATTTTTAGCCTTTGTTTTAAAATTGTGTAAAAGGAAACAAACATGTAGAAAAAGAATATTTATTCAGAAACTTGATAAAATCCTAAAAGAACAAAATCAAATATTTTTTACTTACTTTAACCTATATTGTTACAGTTCAAGCTTAATCTATTCATTTAAAAATGAAATCCATTCTTCTTGTTTTAATTTGCGCGAAAAAAAATGAGTCAAATAGAATAGCTGGAAGCAGGAGAATAATCTAATTCTACACTTTATCACATTCAAGAATATGGTAACCGGTTTTTAAGCACAACACACGCGGATTAAAAAATAAACTACCTTCAACCAGCACGCCAGGGTCGGCACTGCGGGAACGACAGTGCTCTCTCTCCCTTGCAGCCTCGCGTGTAGCTTCCTATGTGCGCATGCGCACAACAGTCAAACACCTCGCCGCTAGTACTGTGAAGCGCACAATTCCATACAAAGATTTTTGTATCTTTTTCATAAACTGGGGGATGGCTACTGACATTAAGCTTAAGGATTATATATTGTACAAGTATAAAGAAAGAATTAAAGAAAAAAGGACTCATTATATTAAAAGTTATCGATAATATCAAGTTGAAATTGAGGGTACTGCAGTTCCACAGTGCCTATACGGGAGCCGCCACTGTTTAATAATCCAATGACGTAGCTGTTAGTGTGCTTGGCTGCAGAGAAAGAGACTAGGTTCGAATCCATACAAGTCACGGATGCTTTCTTTCTGATAAAGTTGTCTTTCTGCAGAAGTCTTGCATTCTTCGTCGTCTGAGGACGTCCGTAGATTGCGCAACACCTCAGAGGAAAGTTCGTGATTCTGCTACCTACCGTTAGGTGGCGAAGGGAAAGTTCGAAAGTGCTCTTGCAGAACGCTTAAATGCTCACTTATTTATCGTTTGCAATTAGCTATTAACGAATTGAATTTCTTAGAGTTTTGAACAACAACTTCAGTTTGTCGAATTCCGTAAAATATTGTAAACTATGGAAATAAATTGCAGAATTGAAAAAAATAATAATCCTCAGGTGTGAGGAAATCAGGAAAATCTGACCAGCCAACTGCTTTAACCATAGGACAGAGCAAATGCATTTATGAATGTGGAGGGAGATCTAAACCACTTTTAATGTTTTATTGTACAGTCGCTCAAAAAAGTATCCGAACACTGTGGTTGATTACAGAATTCAAAAAATATCTGGCAACGATTTTTTTAGAAATTAGTGATCTGGCAACCTTCGTGTCACGTGATTACAGAATTCAGGAAAAATATCTGGAGCGTGTACAGCAACTGTACAGGTTACCGTTCACAGCAAACTGGAGCGTGTGCAGTAACTGCACACGCTCCAGTTTGCTGTGAACAATAACTGCACACGCTCAATATTTCCGTGAGTGAGCCCACACGATCCAGGTCTTTGTGAGCTCACACGATCCAATGTGCTGTGAACATTAACCGCAACCGCTCCAGTTTGCTGTGAACGGTAACTGCACACGCTCAATATTTCCGTGAGTGAGCCCACACGATCCAAGTCTTTGTGAGCTCACATGATCCAATGTGCTGTGAACATTAACCGCAACCGCTCCAGTTTTCTGTGAACGGTAACTGCACGCGCTCAATATTTCCGCGAGTGAGCCACACGATCCAGGTCTTTGTGAGCTCACATGATCCAGTATGCTGTGAACATTAACCGCAACCGCCCCAGTTTGCTGTGAACGGTAACTGCACACGCTCCTTGTTCATTGCATTATATATTCATACGCATTATATATATTAAAAAATATCCGAACACTACGGTTGATTACAGAATTCAGAAAAAATATCTGGCAACGATTTTTTTAGAAATTAGTGATCTGGCAACCTTTGTGTCACGTGAAAAACGAAGGTTGCCAGATCACTAATTTCTAAAAAAATCGTTGCCAGATATTTTTTCTGAATTCTGTAATCAACCATAGTGTTCGGATACTTTTTTGAGCGACTGTACAGTTCCCAAATTTCCAAATTTTCAATTCTCTGAGCATGGTTCTCGTAGAAACGTTTTTGAACTACTGCTAACATTCAATATCTCTCAGCCTGATGAACTGTGGCAACTCTGTTTTGCCCTACAATTCGTCCCGACAAACGCCACTTCCTGTTTCTCAGAGTCTTTTTCCTCCAACATTTGCAGTAGGGGGCACCGATGGGCTTGGAAAGGCCGCCGTCGTCGGATGGGGCGTTAAGCCGTGACATCTTGTGTGGGAGAGCCATACCCTGTGCACGTTAAAGAACACGCTGGATGGCCTTGACGGGAGACTACCATCTGTCTCCCAACAGCTGTTCCAGTGGGTCACCTCCCCCAACCTTCTCTGAGCCTTCGGGGTCCATGTGACCTGGCCATTTAGCCCATGGTGTGCAAAAAAGTGCCGCTCAGGGGTAAAACAACCCAACCCAACACGCAAAATCTTCCACCGTTAGAGGTCACCATTATAGCAATAGAAAGATTCTGAAAGTGTGAATCTCAATATGTGAGCAATACCTATCCAGCACAAAAAGAATTTGTAATATTTCTCTAAAGAACCATAAGAAAATCTGCAGACGGATAGACAGACGACAAAGCGAAAGCAATAGCTCTTTTGTTTTTTCTGAAAAGCAGATAATAAACTATTTTATGATTAAATGTTTTTAATGGATTTTATGTTCTCTCCATTCTCAATGGGTGTTTTAATTTTCGTCTTCAGGTCTCGACCCATACCGAGTGGATTACACGACTCGACCCGTTTCCGAAATCCCCCCCAGCTGGCGACGAGGAGCGATTGTTTAGTGATGTCAGCTATTCCCGTTCCGATGAAGCACGAGCGAGGATCCGACACTCGCGGCCTGAACAGGAGATCCAGCCACGAATCTCCCGTTACGGTGAGTGTGTTGGTATGGAGAGCTGGGATGAAAAAAAATTGTTTCGTAGTTTATTAGAAACTTAACAGAATGTTAAAGATTTTACGATGTTTCATCGTATGTTTATTTAAGTCTATGTAGGAAAATAAATTTAGGTTTAGAGTTGGGTTGTTTTACCTCTGAGCGGCACTTTTTTGCATACCATGGGCTAAATGGCCAGGTCACATGGACCCCGAAGGTTCAGAGAAGGTTGGGGGAGGGGACCCACTGGAACAGCTGTTGGGAGACAGATGGTAGCCTCCCGTCAAGGCCATCCAGCGTGTTCTTTAACGTGCACAGGGTATGGCTCTCTCTCACACTGGGCCACGGCTTAACGTCCCATCCGACGGACGGCGGCCTTTCCAAGCCCATCGGTGCCCCCTACTGACCGTGGGCAGGGCGGGGAATTTTGCGGAGATAAATCTCAACGCTGACCCAGCTGGGACTCGAACCTGGGAACTGCAGATTACGAGCCTGGCGCGCTACCGACTGAGCCAGCCCCGTCCCCAAATGGGGAAGTAAAAGTTGTTTAAACTAGCACTCGAGTTATGTCATAGTCAGAGACTTGAAGTTTAAGCGCATCACGGAGTGGTAAGGGGGTGGGGGGTAACCCATAGGGGGGGGGACTTGTGACAGGACGGGGAAGTGTTTAAGTTATTACCCTGGGATCGAAAAGTGTTAAATGCAAAATTTCAATTAACTTTAAAAAGAGGTGAAAATGATTCTAGTTTTGAAATTTCGCTCTGTTGCAGGCAGGGGATTGTTTTTTTAATACAACACGGATGAGAGAGAGGGAACTGGTATATGAAATTAAGGACGAATCAGATTGATGTTGTTTAAACTCTGATCTGTACTTTTTGCCCACAATGGGCTAAATGGCTAGTCACAAGGACCCCAAAGTTCAGAGAAGGGTGGGGGAAGAGAATTCACTGCACAGCTGTTAGGGGACAGATAGTTGCCTCCCTTTAAGACATCCTGCGTGTTCTTTTATGTGCACAGAGTATGATTCTTTTTCTACACACCGGGTACAGTTTAACGTCATATCCGACGGATGGGGGTATTTCTAAAAACATCTGGGGGGGGGGGAGTATATCGGTCAAATATTTAGGGAATTACAGGGGGCCGAAATCTGTAAATGGATGCAAATAATCTGTTTGAACAGTTTGTATAGTAATTAAGTTCTGTCCAATAATGACAACTCTTGGAAGCTTTTTAGCTGCCAATAACTGTTGGAGTGCTCACAAGGATTATGTCAGTGTGGCGTGCAAGAAAGACATGCAATGCAGACTGGTGTCCAGGGGCACATCTGGGGAGTTGGAGGGAGTGGGGGGGGGGGGGCAAAAATCCTTTGAGAATTGTCAAGAGAGTAAGGGTATGAGAAGCAAAAAAAAAAAAATCATTAAACCTGCCTACGGTCAGTAGGGGACACCGATGGGCTTGGAAAGGCCGCCGTCCGTTGGATGGGACGTTAAGCCGTGGCCCCGTGTGCGGGAGAGCCATACCCTGTGCACGTTAAAGAACATGCTGGATGGCCTTGTCGGGAGGCTACCATCTGTCTCCCAACAGCTGTTCCAGTGGGTCCTCTCCCCCAACCTTCTCTGAGCCTTCTGGGTCCATGTGACCTGGCCATTTAGCCCATGGTGTGCAAAAAAGTGACGCTCAGAGGTAAAACAACAACCCAACTTCCCCCCCCCCCTCTCTGTGATGAGCTGGGCCAAATGTAGTGGCGCCAGAGGACGATGAATTAGTCCCTTGATTGCCTTCACCCTTATTCCGGTGAAATAACGGGTTCGTGGATTGTTACACCCGTACCGACGTATGTGTCAGACTTGCTGTGCCAAGTGATGTAGAGAAATATGTTCAACAATTCACGCACGATGGTTGTATAGGGACGGCACACTTTATTCACACTTATGTACAATCACGTGCTGGGGATGCAGAGCAGTAATGACCTCGTAGGCCTTTGCTGCTGCAAACAATTATGCAATGAGGTGGAGAACCGCACTTTGCAGATTCTCGCTTTACCAACCTCAAACTCTGCGAAAGGATATTTAACCTTTGCCTGCAATGTGGTTTACACAGAACCCACTTCATTTACACAGAACTGTATTTGATTCACCAAGAATCTCGATTCTCACATAAAATCGAACCCTCTGGTTACGGGTTTTTCTTTGAGTAAGAGTGGCGTCCCTTGACGCATATTCAAACGTCTTTCTCGTTTGGGGGCGGGGTTGGCTCAGTCGGTAGCGCGCCAGGCTCGTAATCTATAGTTCCCAGGTTCGAGTCCCAGCTGGGTCAGCGTTGAGATTTATCTCCGCAAAATTCTCCGCCCTGGCCACGGTCAGTAGGGGACACCGATGGGCTTGGAAAGGCTGCCGTCCGTCGGATGGGACGTTAAGCCGTGTCCCCTTGTGCGGAATATGTACGTTATAGAACACCCTAGATGGACTTGACGGGAGGCTACCATTTGTCTCCCAACAGCTGTTCCAGTGGGTTCCCTTCCCCAACCTTCTCTGAGCCTTCGGGGTCAATGTGACCTGGCCATTTAGCCGATGGTGTGCAAAATAGTGCCGTTCAGAGGTAAAACAACCCAACCCAAAGCCTGTCCTAGCCTTACTTGACATGCATTCTGATAAGTGGATGGGGCCCTTTAAGTTACAAGGACTCAAGAGGCTCAGAGCTTTGTAGGAAAAGAACTCGACACTATTAGGAAGAAGATGTCTAGGTCAGGATTTTTCAAACGTTTTCCTTGACGGTCCATAAAAAAAGAAAGGTACGATCGATTTTTTTAACCTCTGAAAAATTTTGATTGAAATATCGATACACTAAATGTGAAACAAAACTTTAATATTGTTACATTTGTTTCAGTTTAGTATGTTAATTGCTTAATA
Source organism: Ryuthela nishihirai (assembly GCA_038380435.1). Taxonomy (NCBI): domain Eukaryota; kingdom Metazoa; phylum Arthropoda; class Arachnida; order Araneae; family Heptathelidae; genus Ryuthela; species Ryuthela nishihirai. The sequence continues at coordinate 20,594,660 of JAWZYU010000010.1, forward strand.
TTATTGTAAGATTTACTATTTTTGAAATAATTTATTTAGTCAAACAATTTACAAATAAAAAGCTAACAGCTTAGCTTGTAGGAAAAAATAACCCATTGACATAATATTTTCCGTCTTCTTTCAATCTCCATCCAATAATCTTAATAGAGTTACATCTTGTTGCATATATTAGACTGAATAATTTGCTATCTTTACATTCAAACGAGATATTCACAATGACGAGTGAATGGGCCCCACGAGATAAAAATGACGTGGATTGGAACATTCGTATAAAAAGTTTGGTTCCTTTCAACTTCCATTAATTTGAATTGGAATTATTATAAATCCTAAGAAACAAAGTTTACTAATATTATGGTTATAACTTAAAATGTATTAAATTTATATATGTTTAATATGAAAAATGATCTTGTTTCTCTTCTGCTAGCTGGGTTGTTTTACCTCTGAGCGGCACTTTTTTGCACATAATTGGCTAAATGGCCAGGTCACATGGACCCCGAAGGCTCAGAGGAGGTTGGGGGAGGGGACTCACTGGAACAGCGGTTAGGAAACAGATGGTAGCCTCCCGTCAAGGCCATCCAGCGTGTTCTTTAACGTGGCTCTCTCCAGCACACGGGGCCACGGCTTAACGTCCCATCCGACGGACGGCGGCCTTTCCAAGCCCATCGGTGTCCCCTACTGACCGTGGGCAGGGCGGGGAAATTTTGCGGAGATAAATCTCAGCGCTGACCCAGCTTCCCCCTCATAGTTTAAAATCATCGACATCACAGATTAAGCACTTTCAAAAACAAAATATATTTCTTTTTTCATTCTTTTACTTACAGTACGAATATTAAAAGTTACAATTTAATGTGCTCCTGTTCTTACCAAAGACTTCTCTGCCATAGTTTCAAAAACCCTGGTATAGGTCATCCAGCGTGTTCTTTGAAGTGCACAGCCATATTGTTTTCATGCAGGCGGGGGAACATCTATATCACTTTTGAAATTGAAGACAGAGCGAGAGTTAGAGGTAAAAATTCTCAACACAGACCCAATGAACATGACTCTTGTGTCTGAGGTGGGGATTGCCCTGCTGCTCAACACACAATACTAAAAAAGGATTTCAAAAGAGATGCCATTTCTCAAAATGAGGTATCCTGTTGCATGTTTCCACAGTTATTTTTAGATGAAAGCATTATTATTTTCTTAGTCATTCAAATGAAATATAAGATAATAGGTTTCCTACATCACTCTATGTATCGTTTGAAGTGCATTCTTTCCCTTGCAGAGACAAACCACCAAGGATCTTCCCGCCTTAGAAGTCGCATCTTCGTCGAGCGTCGGGACTCTTCCAGTCGAGTTCTTCCACACTCAGTCCCTCCCCACTCACGCCATGTCAGGATACTTGCTTCGCTGTGCAGAATCCAGCGACCGAGGGACCCTTCTCGGAAACGTATCCGACGGCACGGAGTCGTCCCATTTACCACAGGACGTGACCTCGGTAGCGAGCAACTGCGACATCGTGCTGTACGTTCTGACTCCGGTGTCGAGGACGGGATCTCTGCCCGCGGAAATCCATCGGAACAAAGACACAAAAGAAGATGATTCTCAAGAGATTGACAGCATAGCGGAAGGAGAAGCCTGCATCTCTTCTTTATCCCTTACGTCCAAAGCGACGAAGGCAAGGGACTCTGCGACCACATTGCCAGAAGAAGTCGAAGGGATTTCATCCCAGGGATTGGCAGCGAGTTCTGTTGCTGGTCAGTCTGCAGACGATAGCATCAGTGAGACCACCCACCACGCTCAAGGGCCGGTGGTGATTTTCGTGGCACCTCCGGAAATAGGACAGGCCATAGAAGAAGGAAGAGGTAAGATCAACATTCAGATCGTGGCAAACCCCGTGACTGGACTGTCGGAGACGACAGCGGCGCCTAACGATATCTGCACTCACAACGTACCATCGCACAGCAAGATCCTCTATTCGATCAAAGAAGAATCGGGTTCTGAGGAAGAGGTGCATCCAGCTCATGCAAGACTTACTCCTTTGGGCGAAGGATCTCATTTGCCTGAGCTCAGCGCAGCTGTAGATGCGGCTGCTGCTGGAGTGGAGCTAACAGCGATCGCCACTTGCAGCAAAGAGAAGCTGATGGAGAATCAACAGCTCCGATCACTAGAGGATGCTGTGAATCAAATTGAATAAAGAATGGAAGGATATAATCATCTCAGACTTCATCAGAGCATTAGTCTTGGAATTCGAAGTTTAATTCAGTTTTAATTCACTGATTTTTGCTTTTTATTACTCATAAAGAAGAAAGGCCATAGTATTACTAATGTTGTCTTATTGTCGGATTAAAAATCTGCACCGCTGCCATTGATGTTAACAATAAAGGATGTTTCAATATTGATGCGCACTTTCTGTAATTTTAAGCGATGATCGTTTTAAATATTGTTCTAAGACTTCGTAGAGTTCTATTTTGTTATTTTGTGTGACATTCATGTTGAGAATTTTAATTATAAAGAAATAGAAAGAAGAGTGGTCATTATTAACCTAATATTTAACTATGAATAATAAATGACACTGTTGATTTTATGCTCAATTCCCACATCGTAAAGTTGGGGTGCTTTTACTCCTAATTGGCGTCCCAATGCTGCTTAATGGACATTTCCCCCTTTCCAGTATCAAAAGCCATCTACTGGATGACCTTTGATACTCGGTTACGGGGAATGACCTCTCCTAACAAAATGTATTTTCCTACACAAAGGGGGTCAGCGTTGAGATTTATCTCCGTGAAAATTCCCCGCCCTGCCCACGGTCAGTAGGGGACACCGATGGGCTTGGATAGGCCACCGTCCGTCGGATGGGACATTAAGCCGTGGCCCCGTGTGTGGGAGAGCCATACCCTGTGCACGTTAAAGAACACGCTGGATGGCCTTGACGGGAGGCTACCATCTGTCTCCCAACAGCTGTTCCAGTGGGTCCCCTCCCCCAACCTTCTCTGTGCCTTCGGGGTCCATGTGACCTGGCCATTTAGCCCATGGTGTGCAAAAAAGTGCCGCTCAGAGGTAAAACAACCCAACCCTATACAAAGGACTACCTGCTATGTTGCAGCTCGATTTTTAACTCTCACTGCGCAGAGATTATTCTTTTAGTTTTGTCATGTCTTAAGTTGCGATCTGATGTTGAGAAGTGTTCGTACGTCTTTATTTTTATTTAAGATTTTGGGTGAATATTATAATATTCGCAAATATAAGCAATCAGTGTATGTATTCAAGGTTGGTACAGTCGCTCAAAAAAGTATCCGAACGCTATAGTTGAGTAGAGAATTCAGAAAAAAATATCTGCAGCGATTTGTTTAGAAATTAGTGATCTGGCAACCTTCGTGTCACGTGATTACAGAATTCAAAAAAATATATGGAGCGTGTACTTCAACTGTACACGCTCCAGTTACCGTTCACAGCAAACTGGAACGTGTGCAGTAACTGCACACACTCTGTTGCTGTACACGCTCCATATATTTTTCTCAATTCTGTAATCACGTGACACGAAGGTTGCCAGATCACTAATTCTAAACAAATCTGGAATGCAGTTACTGCACACGCTCCAGTTTGCTGTGAACGGTAACTGCACACGCTCAATATTTCCGTGAGTGAGCCCACACGATCCAGGTGTTTGTGAGCTCACACGATCCAATGTGCTGTGAACATTAACCGCAACCGCTCCAGTTTGCTGTGAACGGTAACTGCACAATCTCCATATTCATTGCATTACATATTCATACGCATTATATATATCAAAAAAGTATCCGAACACTACGGTTGATTACAAAATTCAGAAAAAATATCTGGCAACGATTTTTTTTTTAAATTAGTGATCTGGCAACCTTCGTGTTATACGTGACACGAAGGTTGCCAGATCACTAATTTCTGTAAAAATCGCTGCCAGATATTTTTTCTGAATTCTGTAATCAACCATAGTGTTCGGATACTTTTTTGAGCGACTGTTGTAATATTCAAATGCTATTTTTCGCCTAAAATCTAAGATAGAGAGGAATCTTTGGATTGTTTCCTCGCTCTAAAACACTCAGGCGATGGAATGGACACGCCCTTTGCCTCCTTTTAACTGTGTCCTCGGACAAGGATCAGCACCTTTTCAAGTCATCTGGGGGCGGGGGTGTCTCAGTCGGTAGCGCGCCAATCACATAATCTGTAGTTCCCAGGTTCGAGTCTCAGATGGGTCAGCGTTGAGATTTATCTCCGCAAAATTCCCCGCCCTGCCCACAGTCAGTAGGGAACGCCGATGGGCTTGGAAAGGCCGCCGTCCGTCTTATGGGACGTTAAGCCGTGTTCCCGTGTCGGGAGAGCCATACCCTGTGCACGTTAAAGAACACGCTGGATGGCCCTTGACGGGAGGCTACCATCTGTCTCCCAACAGCTGTTCCAGTGGGTCCCCTCCCCCAACCTTCTCTGAGGCTTCGGGGTCCATGTGACCTGGCCATTTAGCCCATGGTGTGCAAAAAAGTGCCGCTCAAAGGTAAACCCAACCCAACTCAAGTCAGCTGCCCAAGCCCAAGGAGAAAGGTAGGTTTTGGGGGTGGGAGGTAAAGGTAAATGGGTGCACTAACCTCGGTGTTGTAGTTCATACGCGCCTCCCAGGCTTGATTATTATAAAAATGTAAAAATCATGTTACTTGTAGAAATTTCCCGTGTAAATATTTAAAAATGCAATTTCTGTAAGTACAGTCGCTCAAAAAAGTATCCGAACACTATATGTTGAGTAGAGAATTCAGAAAAAATATCTTGCAACGATTTTTTTAGAAATTAGTGATGTGGCAACCTTCGTGTCACGTGATGGATACTTTTTTTGAGCGACTGTACCTATTTTGATTGTGTTTTAAAGATTTATTAAAATGTTGGAAAATGTGCCTGCAGCTGCCAATAGAATTGCCTAGTAACTGTAACCGTAGCCTTGCGCGTGAGATTTACTGTATTAATAAGTTTTTAAATCTGAACAACAGTTTCGAGCATATTAAAAAAAATATATTTTTTAAATTTCTTATTGGGATAAAGGCCCGGGTCAGAAGGATTCCAATGGCCCAAAGTTGAGTGGGACGAAGACTCAAAGTTCGGCTATTAAGCGAGAAATGGCAACCTTCCATGAAGACCATTCAGCTGTCCTGCACACGAGGCTACTGCTTAACATTTCTTCTCAATTTAAACAAAGAAAATTAAGTACAGCTAAATAATAGAGGAAGACAAATGTTAGAATTTAAAAATGAATAACCTGTTTTCTAAATGTAATTGTAGTGAATATAATGTAATTTATATGCCATAGATAATATTAATTAATTGCGTTTTTAAAGTATTTGGTAACAAAAGTGAATAATTGAAATTTTCGCATCCATTTAGATTAAATTTTTTTCCTTGTATGGTTGTGAAAGAAACTGATTTTCTAATGAAAGGCAAATTGCACGTTACTGCGCACTACCAGATTTTTTTGCCTAGTGTGCTGCGCGAGGTGTAAATTACTTCGTAGCTGCACCAGTTCACCAGCTAAGAGAACTGACAGCTAGCAGTAGTTCAAATCCCATTCCAACATAAACTATGCGCAGAAAATTGAAAACTTTTAAATTTCGGGACTATGCCATTATATATATATTTTGAGTTACCTCTGAACAGCACTTTTTTTGCACATCATGGACTAAATGGCCAGCCAGGTCACATGGACCCCGAAGGCTCAGAGAAGGTTGGGGGGGAGGGGACCCATTGGAGCAGCTGTTGGGAGACAGATGGTAGCCTCCCGTCAAGGCCATCCAGCGTGTTCTTTAACGTGCACAGGGTATGGCTCTCCCACACACGGGGTAACGACTTAACGTCCCATACGACGGACGGCGGTCTTTTCAAGCCCATCGATGTCTCCTACTGACTGTGGGCAGGGCGGGAAATTTTGCGGAGATAAATCTCGACGCTGACCCAGCTGGGACTCGAACCTGGGAAATACAGATTACGAGCCTGGCACGCTACCAACTGAGCTACCCTAACCCCACACCACCCTTTATATGTATATATACAACGAATTATTAGGTAGGTGTTCATAATAATTTGTCCAGGCAATATATTTGAAAGATGGCAAGAGTTCTGCGAAAGCGTTCTCTTCTTAAGGTGCCAATGCCAAGAATTGCAAGAGCGTTCTACAGAGCAGCAGAGGTTGCACACCAGGTTGAGCAGTGTATCGCACTCCTCTGGAAATGCCATTACCAGAAAGGAAGGTCAGCTCTCCTTCTATGACGCCGTCTTTGCTCATTTTCTCAGTTCGAAGTGTACGAAGACGAGGCCTATTCGAATTGAAACCCAAACGATAGCCAAATGGCCACTTGTGAGTCCAGACGCTGTTGCCATTATAGACATCTTCTCTGAATGTAGAACCAATCGTCTCTGAATGTGTATGACCACTCAGCTGAGTCGCAGTGTGATGTTTCCCGTAGATGTAAGTGAGCGTTGTTTGCTTCACTTCGTTAGAATAAGGCAGCGTCAATTCGGAAATGCTGTTCATTTCACTACCGACGTCCGTTGGGTTTTTCATTCTGTCGACAGATGGCAGCACATTCTGAATTGGAGACTCGGATTGTTCTGATTCTTGGGCCTGTCCTGGTGCAATGGAGAATATGATCAAGGTTACGCATATACTTATGTGGACCTAGAAAAAGAAAAACAACGATGAAATATCATAAATTTTACAGCCTTTCGTAAGAAACATACATTGAGCAATGTGTAACAATATTTCTCTTGATTGTGTCATGATCTACGATAAAGTATTAAGTTATAACACCAAAACTTCGGGGTGGCTCAGTCGGTAGCGCGCCAGGTTCGTAATCTGTAGTTCCCAGGTTCGAGTCCCAGCTGGGTCAGCGTTGAGATTTATCTCCGCAAAATTCCCTGCCCACGGTCAGTAGGGGACACCGATGGGCTTGGAAAGGCCGCCGTCCGTCGGATGGGACGTTAAGCCGTTGGCCTGTGTGCAGGAGAGCCATACCCTGTGCACGTTAAAGAACACGTTGGATGGCCTTGACGGGAGGCTACCATCTGTCTCCCAACAGCTGCTCCAGCGGGTCCCCTCCCCCAACCTTCTCTGAGCCTTCGGGGTCCATATGACCTGGCCATTTAGCCCATGGTGTGCAAAAAAGTGCCGCTCAGAGGTAAAACAACCTAACCCAAAACTTCGGAAAGATCAGTTTATGTCCATGAGATGGTCCCTCAGACACAGGGTGGCTCAAAATGCGGAAGTTTTCCATGAAGTAAATATGGTGTGAGATTCGTTGTTGTTTTGTAAAAATGATAAAAGTGAATTTTTTATGATTATTAATTAAGTTTTTCTATAGATCTAGCTGGCAGATAATGGCAGAAACATCGCATTTTATCCAGCCAGCAGCGCAAGGGAAAATAGGCTTAATTACGGTGGGAAAATATTCAGAGAGGAAAACCGTGAAGTGAAATTAATGACCTAACACTCCGTGAATGACACCTTGGGAGAAGTGTGTGGGGGGGGAGACAGAAAATTCTGAGTACTCTTTTTGAATATCAGTGCACTTTTTGGATTGATCATTGGGTGATTGTTTCTTAGAAGATTGGTAACCGTTATCAGTGGAGCACCAAGATTATAAAACTTTTTCTAAAGAATTCCAGAAAATCAAAGACTCAAGAGCGCCTAAAAATACCTAGACTGAAAAGACAGCTCTCAATGGAAGTTTCTGGGTTGGGTTGTTTTACCTCTGAGCGACACTTTTTTGCACACCATGGGCTAAATGGCCAGGTCACATGGACCCCGAAGGCTCAGAGAAGGTTGGGGGAGGGGACCCACTGGAACAGCTGTTGGGAGACAGATGGTAGCCTCCCGTCAAGGCCATCCAGCGTGTTCTTTAACGTGTACAGGGTATGGCTTTCCCGTACACGAGGCCACAGCTTAACGTCCCATCCGACGGACGGCGGCCTTTCCAAGCCCATCGGTATCCCCTACTGACCGTGGGTAGGGCGGGGAATTTTGCGGAGATAAATCTCAACGCTGACCCTGCTGGGACTCGAACCTGGGAACTACAGATTACGAGCCTGGCGCGCTACCGACTGAGCCACCCCCGCCCCGGAAGTTTCTGCGTACAGTCGCTAAAAAAATATCCGAACGCTATGGTTGATTACATAATTCAGAAAAAATATCTCGAAACGATTTTTTTTTAGAAATTGATGATCTGGCAACCTTCGTGTACAGTCGCTCAAAAAAGTATCCGAACGCTACGGTTGTATACAAAATTCAGAAAAAACAACTGGCAACGATTTTTTTAGAAATTAGTGATCTGGCAACCTTCGTGTACAGTACACGAAGGTTGCCAGATCATTAATTTCTAAAAATATCGTTACCAGATATTTTTTCTGAATTCTGTATACAACCGTAGCGTTCGGATACTTTTTTGAGCGACTGTACCTACTAGACATGACATTTCACCGACTGTCATGATTTCCCCTGGTATTTAATGAGTGACAACTGGATCTTCTCAGATTTGACGATCTTCTAAATCGCTATAATGACGTCTTAATGATTATATAAATTATCATAGTATCATAGTATCATTCTAAATCACTCTAATATCTATCGGTTTTTAGCGAAATCATAAATCACATTAATAAATTCTTAAAAACCACTTAAATCATTATATCATCATCAAACACCACACTAATATAATGATTCTTAAAGACTTGCTAAATCACTATAATAACGTCTTAATGATCACTTAAATCACTGTAATATCATCTTATATAACACTAATAGCCAACGATTTTTAACGAAATTCTAAATAATATTAATAAAATCTTAGTGATCACTCAAGTCATTGTATGAACATCGGATATCACTCCAATACTTAACAATTCTTAACGATCTCCTAAGTCGCTATAATGTCTTAATGGGAACTTAAATCATTACATCATTATCTTAAATAATACTAATATCTTGCGATTCTAAATCTAAATCCTATAATATAATACATTAATAAAGTCTTAACGATCACTTAAATCATTATAACATCATCGAACATCACACTAATATCTAACCATTCTCAACTACTTTCTAAATAACTATAATAATTCCTTACAAAAAAAATACCCCCTCAAGCAGCTGCTTGCCACAGAGGTCTGACAGGAGCCTGATCAACGATCACTTAAATCATTTTAGTACATTTTAAATCATACTATTATCTAACGGTTCTCAACGACCTCCTAAATCACTGTAATAATCTCTTAACTATCACTTAAATCATTATATCATTATCTTAAATCATAGTAATATCTAACGATATCCGAAATTATATTAATAAAGTCTTAACGATTACTTAAATCATTATAACATTAATGAACATCACTCTAATATCTAACGATTTTAACGACCTCGTAAATCGCTATAATAACGTCTTAATTACACACACTTAAATCATCACATCATCATCTTAAATCATAGTAATAGGTAACGATATCCGAAATTACATTAATAAAGTCTTAATGATCACTTAAATCATTACAGTATCATCTTAAATGACACTAATATCTAACTATTCTTAACGACCTCCTAAATCAGCATAATAATTGTCTTCTTAAATCATTATAGCATCATCGTAGATCATTCAAATATGCGTTTAACGACCTCCAGTATCATACTAATCTAACCACTTAACGATTTTTTAAATCTAAATATATCTAAAGAAAATCTAATATCTAAAATCCCAATTCATTATACTAGGGGTTCTCAACGTGGGGTACGCGTGAGAGCTCAAAAGTTGTTAGATCTAGTAACAAAGTCGCTAAGTTGGCATTATTATACTGTAACTATAGTTTTATCTATCTATATAAGGGGCACGCCAGTTACGTACACTTTTCCAGGGGGTACGTGAAGCATAAAAGGTTGAGAACCACTGCATTATTCAGTGTTCTCTCGAAGGTTGAGAACCACTGCATTATTCCATGTTTTCCGTCGAACTCATCATATACGATAACATCAGCCCTATATTTCCACCTGAATATGCAGTAAATAAAATTGAACATACTTGTATTATAAGGTGTAGCTAATGAGGGCGTTTCACGGGGATAGGCTAAAAAGGTCAGGCCACGGTAACTTTGGCCGATACCTGAAATTTTGTGTGTTCAATGTCAACATATCTGATGATGGAAATCTTCATTAAATATTTGCATTTTAGATAAAGATTAACAGTAAAATGTCTAACAACAAAATATTCTATTCATACATCTCAGATCTTGCATTTCTAAATTCTCTGATGGATAATTTCAAATGGACCGACAACAAGATCTATCAGTTGTGAAAGAATCATTGTTTTTAAGGAGAACTATTCTATTGAATTCTCACGGCAAATATTGTTTATTGTTTTCGTCTTTTGCCTATATTGCCAAGTGGAGTAAAACATCATTAAACGGCGCCAGCTTTAAACAAATAGTTTCTAGAATCAACTATTCCTCGACATTTATAAAATTAAAAAAATAAAAAAATAAAAAAAATTAAATACACTTATCTTTTTTATATGCGCCCTAAAAAGTAGAAAATAAACGTAAAGCATATCAATGGTGCAATCGATCACTGAGTTCGTATTCGCGTCAAAGGATTTGGGTTGGTTGGGTTGTTTTCCCTCTGAGCGGCACTTTTTTGCACACCATGGGTTAAATGGCCAGGTCACATGGACCCCGAAGGCTCAGAGAAGGTTGGGGGAGGGGACCCACTGGAACAGCTGTTGGGAAACAGATGGTAGCCTCCCGTCAAGGCCATCCAGCGTATTCTTTAACGTGCACAAGGTATGGCTCTCCCGCACACGGGGCCACGGCTTAACGTCCCATCCGACGGATGGTGGTCTTTACAAGCCCATCGGTGTCCCCTACTGACCGTGGGAAGGGAGGGGAATTTTGCGGAGATAAATCTCAACGCTGACCCAACTGGGAACTACAGATTACGAGTCTGGCGCGCTACCGACTGAGTCCCCCCCCCTGCCCCGCTTCAAAGGAAGATAGGGCCCGATATATACCTACACAACAAGATTGTCAGCGCCTTATCTTCCTTTGAAGTGAATACGAACTCAGTGATTGATTGCACCATCGATATGCTTTAGGTTTATTTCTACTTTTTAGGGCCCCTATACGAAGATAGGTATTTTTTTTATTTACACTTTTTTCTTTATAACTGAAAACATCTACCTTCAAAAACTTTCATTCGATATATGACTCATAAATATCGACTTTAATTTACCTCCCTTTTGGAGTCGTATTTGCGGTAGCCCATTACATTGGAGGTGTCACATTCTTTAATATGAGATATGCTTCGTTAATGGTCGAATTCCATCAAAATCTAACCCACTTTCATCAGGGGGGGGGGGAGACCTTCATTATATGTGCTTGCATTTTGACACCTTGACTGATAACTGTAAGCTCTCGCGTTCGGAAAATATAGCAGAACGACTTACATATTTCCCGTTTTTAGGGGGGTGGGGTGGCTCAGTCGGTAGCGCGCCAGGCTCGTAATCTGTAGTTCCCAGGTTCGAGTCCCATCTGGGTCAGCGTTGAGATTTATCTCCGCAAAATTCACCGCCCTGCCCACGGTCAGTAGTGGATACCGATGGGCATGGAAAGGCCGCCGTCAGTCGGATGGGAAGTTAAGCCGTGGCCCCGTGTGCGGGAGAGCCATACCCTGTGCACGTTAAAGAACACGCTGGATGGCCTTGACGGGAGGCTACCATCTGTCTCCCAACAGCTGTTCCAGTGGGTCCCCTCCCCCAACCTTCTCTGAGCCTTCGGGGTCCATGTGACCTGGCCATTTAGCCCATGGTGTGCAAAAAAGTGCCGCTCAGAGGTAAAACAACCGAACCCAACCCGTTTTTAGGGGGTACAAAAGCATGGGTGATCATTTTTTAATAGCTTATGACACTCTCTGCGTCAGCAGCTTTCATTTAACCCATAGCTTGTTCCGCAGATATAGCGGAACAATCGTTTTCATATTTCCTCTATTTTAGGGGGGAGAAAGCATGGGATTAAATTTTTATACCTTATGTCATTTCTCGCGTCACAAACTTTCATTTGATGCATAGTTTGTTACTTTCGGCATTCGTGTTGAGGAGATATATGGGAATAATCCTTTTCATGTTTCCTCCATTTTCCGGGAGAAAGAATGCATGGGGGTTAATTTTTTTATAGCTTACCACATTCCCCTCGTCAGAAACTTTCATTTGACGTATAGCTCGCTACTTTCGGCATTCGCACTCTGGGAATTTAGAAGAACAATGAACAATACTTTTCACATTTCCCCTATTTTATGGCAGGAGCAAGGATGCGGGGATTATTTTCTTATTGACTATGATTAGAGCCCTGCGCGGATAGCAAAAGTCCTATCCCCACCCGCACCCCGCATCCTTGGGGTGGCTCATTCGGTAGCGCGCCAGACTCGTAATCTGTAATTCCCAGGTTCGAGTCCCAGCTGGGTCAGCGTTGAGATTTATCTCCGCAAAATTCCCGCCCTGTCCACGGTCAGTAGGTGACACCGATGGGCTTAGAAAGGCCGCCGTCCGTCGGATGGGACGTTAAGCCGTGGGCCAGTGTGTGAGAGAGCCATACCCTGTGCACGTTAAAGAACACGCTTGGTTAAAGTTAACACGTTAAAGAACACGATGGTAGCCTCCCGTCATGGCCTTGACGGGAGGCTACCATCGTGTTCTCTGTTCATCTGTCTCCCAACAGATGTTCCAGTGGGTCCCCTTGCCCCAACCTTCTCTGAGTCTCCGGGGTCCTTGTGACCTGGCCATTTAGCCATTGGTGTGCAAAAAAGTGCCGCTCAGAGGTAAAACAACTCAACCCAACCCCGCATCCTCAAAACTTATTTCAGCCTCCGCGTAGATTGCCTATTTAATAACCATCGAGATGTTAGAAATACTTGAAGTCCGATGGCTGTTTGGGATTAAAAGGAATTATTATAATGGATTATTAATCACTAATTAATAATTGAAAAAATTTACTGTGAAAAATAAAAAGGCTTGTTCTAATTACTCTTTACTATTTAGACAAATATTTTCTTAATTCTAATATTGTTCTTTTAAATGCAGTTCTCGGCGATTATGAGCAGATCTCATTGGGCTTTATTTTCCTATTTTAAAGTGAATATCATCATTGAATTTTCAAATCAGGTTCTTTTTATTATTTTTAATCTATGTGAAGTAATTTTTTCACTCATGTCGGCCATCAATCATGCAATAACATTTGCTCGTGTTTCTGCATATCTTATCAAATACGAGACTTTATCCGCCATCAGCAGTAAGATGAGCGTCCACAGAAAATTTTCCGGGGGGGGGGGGAGGAGTGGGGGGCAAAGCTTGGAGACAAATAATTACATAAATAAATTTTTATTTAATTATTTAATTTTTTAGGATTGGGGTGGGTTGTTTTACCTCTAAGCGGCACTTTTTTGCACACCATGGTCTGAATGGCCAGGTCACATGGACCCCGAAGGCTCAGAGAAGGTTGGGGGAGGGGACCCACTGGAACAGCCGTTGGGAGACAGATGGTAGCCCCCCGTCAAGGCCATCCAGCGTGTTCTTTAACGTGCACAGGGTATGGCTCTCTCGCACCGGGGTCCACGGCTTAACGTCCCATCCGACGGACGGCGGCCTTTCCAATCCCATCGGTGTCCCCTACTGACCGTGAGCAGGGCGGGGAATTTGAATTGGAATTATTATAAATCCTAAGAAACAAAATCAGGACAAAGTTTACTAATATTATGGTTATAAATTAAAATGTATTAAATTTATGTTTAATATGAAGGTGCCGTCCCATGGCCGAGTGGTTAGCGCGCTTGGCTACTGATCTAAGGGACCTGGGTTCGAGCCCTGGATAAGGCATGGTTGTATGTGTTGTTTTTCTGCTGAGGTCCTGCCATCCTCTCAGATCTACTCTGGCATATAAACTGACAGGCTCCTGTCAGACCTCTGTGGCAAGCAGCTGCTTGAGGGGGTATTTATTTATTATTTATTTTTTTAATATGAAAAATGATCTTGTTTCTCTTCTGCTAGTTCTTAAAAAGTTTGGAGTTAGTGATGATAAAGCTATATGCACACAAATATATAAGAAGAGGTATTCAAACGATGTTTTTCAGCCTCTTTAAATGTCGTAAGAGTAAAGGACACATGTACGTCGTTGTAAAAGGGGCTAGCCGTCCCATGGCTGAGTGGTTAGCGCGCTGGGATACTACCCTGACCTGGGTTCGAGCCCCGGGTAAGGCATGGCTGTTTGTGTCGTTTTCCTGCTGAGGACCTAACATCCTCTCAGATCCTTCTACTATGGCATATAAACTGACAGGCTCCTGTCAGACCTCTGTGGCAAGCAGCTGCTTGAGGGGGTATTTATTTTTTTATTTATTTAAATGGGGCTACTTCAAATGCAGCTTTTCCCCGCAGTGCTGGCAATTCATTTATCAATTTGATATAAAGGTGTGCGGGTCATATTTTAATGAGTCCGTTTTAGTGTTTGATCTCTATTTAGTCCCAGTTAATTCTTTTTCCCCCCCCCATAGTTTAAAATCATTGACATCACAGATTAAGCACTTTCAAAAAAATATATATATTTCTTTTTTCATTCTTTTACTTACAGTACGAATATTAAAAGTTACAATTTAACGTGCTGCGGTTTTTACCAAAGACTTCTCTGCCATAGTTTAAAAAACCCTGGTATAGGTCATCCAGCGTGTTCTTTGAAGTGCGCAGCCATATTGTTTTCATGCACGCGGGGGAATATCTATATACCTTTTAAAATTGAAGACAGAGCGAGTGTTAGAGGTAAAAATTCTCAACTCGGACCCAATGAACATGGGTTGGGTTGTTTTTACCTCTGAGAGGCACTTTTTTGCACACCATGGGCTAAATGGCCAGGTCACATGGACCCTGAAGACTCAGAGAAGGTTGGGGGAGGGACCCACTGGAATAGCTGTTGGGAGACAGATGGTAGCCTCCCGTCAAAGCCATCCAGCGTGTTCTTTAACGTGCACAGGGTATGGCTCTCCCGCACACGGGGCCACGGCTTAACGTCCCATCCGACGGGCGGCGGCCTTTCCAAGCCCATCGGTGTCCCCTACTGACGGTGGGCAGGGCGGGGAATTTTGCGCAGATTAAACTCAACGCTGACCCAGCTGGGACTCGAACCTGGGAACTACAGATTACGAGCCTGGCGCGCTACCGACTGAGCCACCCCCGCCCCTTCCATAGGTTTCAAAGGGCGTTCTATCTGCTGTTTCAGCAAAGAACTCTACGAGAATGATGGAATTTGAAATATTCAAGCGCAGCTTTGTGAGTTTTAAGAGATAAGAAGTATTTATTACTTCGAATAAACAACAATAATAGCCATTTTCAGATAACTGAATGGTCACGTGATCGAAATCATTTCAGTGGAGGATGGAGAGCCAATGAGGAATTAATTTCAACACTCTGCAATTTCTTAAATGCGTTTTTTACTGAAAAATGTCACTAAGCAGAACTTTATGGTTTAATTTTTTTTTTTATTTTCAGATTCCAATCAAATCTATCAAACTCTCGATTTTCAAAGATAGTCGTTCAGCATCTAAAGAATCTTGGAATTATGGATATTTAAAAACGTCGATGTTAACCATAGAACATGTTTGAAAAGTTATTTAAAAATAATGAGTCTTGTGCCGAGTGGTTAGCACGCTTGGCTACTGATCTAAGGGACCTGGGTTCGAGCCCCGGATTAGGCATGGATGTGTGTGTCGGTTTTCTGCTGAGGTCCTGCCATCCTCTCAGATCTCCTACTATGGCATATAAACTGACAGGCTCCTGTCAGACCTCTGTGGCAAGCAGCTGCTTGAGGGGGTATTTATTTTTTTATATTAAAATAAATGTATTAAATTAAAATTAAAATAAATTTTAATAAAATAAACGTATATTTTAAAAGTTTATGTATGCGATTCATTCAATGTATCGTATATCAATTTTGCATTTCTCATGACTGGTATTCATATTACTATTGTTAAATATTATAAAGTGCATAACATTCTAACTATTAAACGAATGTTGTTGAAAAACGAGATATAAATAGATTTGGTTAAGATCTTTATCTTCAGCCACCTTTTCACAAAAAGTAGTTATTTTAAGGGGATATAACGGAGCTTCGAATTGCATTCTCCATTTTCAGACGTAGAAATGGTACTAGTCAAGTAGCCACTGAAGAAGTTTAAGATGTTTGTGCTGTGTCCAGCTGAGACAACTTTTAAAACATTGAACAAACATCACTGAAGATCAATATTTAAATCTTATTATTATCAGTATTTTAAATGTTCCCTTATACGCTTATTTGAGATTTTGGTTTCGAATTGACGTGCTATGGAAGTGTCTTAATACTTTATACCAATGTAGCCTATTTCTTCGCTTTCTGACTGTTTTAATATTCCTCTGCAGCATGGGTCGGTTCTCTGGGTTCTGGCCTCATCCTGATGTTCGGTCCCCTCTCCAGCTTCATCACCAACCGTTACGGCCATCGGGTGTCTGCCATCTTGGGAAGCATCATCGCAGGCCTGGGCCTGTTCCTCTCCACTCTCATCACCCAATTTTCCTCCATCTTCTGGACGTATTCTTGCTCTTCGGCCTGGGCACTTCTCTCTGCCACATCCCTGCCATGTGCATCTGCAGCCTCACTTCAATCGCTACATCTCCTTCGCATCCGGCATCGTCTCTTCTGGCTCAAGTTTCGGGACTCTCCTCCTCACTCCATCGATGCAGTTCTTAGTTGACAGCTATGGGTGGCGGTTGGCGTTGAAAGTGTGCAGCGGCATCGCCTGGGCTGCGGCGCTCTGTGCTCAAGTGTTCAGGTGAGTTTCTCTCTTCGTCAATCTGCATCCAGTGGCTCTTTTCTCTTATGGAAAGGTTCACCAAAGTGTTATCCACTAAAAACTGTCATTGATATTTTCTCGTGGAGCCCCAGGACTTCGCTTGAAAATATTAATGAAAATTGTATGGGGAATATTGTTTCGGTAAGATGTAAGTTTTCTTTATATAAATAACCTATTACAGTTAAACTTCTCTACTTCAAAACAACGCACACCTCTCAATAACAGATGATTTTATAATCACTTTCCGGGGCGGGGGTGGCTCAGTCGGTAGCACGCCAGCTCGTAATCTGTATTTCCCAGGTTCGAGTCCCAGGTGGGTCAGCGTTAAGATTTATCTCCGCAAAATTCCCCGCCCTGCCCACGATCAGTAGGGGACACCGATGGGCTTGGAAAGGCCGCCGTCCGTCGGATGGTACGTTAAGCCGTGGCTCCATGTGCGGGAGAGCCATACCCTGTGCACGTTAAAGAACACGCTGGATGGCCTTGACGGGAGACTACCATCTGTCTCCCAACAGCTGTCCCAGTGGGTCCCCTCCCCCAACCTTCTCTGAGCCTTCGGGGTCCATGTGACCTGGCCATTTAGCCCATGGTGTGAAAAAAGTGCCGCTCAGAGGTAAAACAACCCAACCCATAATCACTTTCCACACAGCCACATATCCATAAAATGTCAAGAAGATATCTAAGATGTGAAATGAACATCCATTTCTCATCGTAAATATTATTATGGATATTTTCCGGATATTGTGGTTGTGAGGTACTTTCTCAGTATTAGTTTCGTTTGCATTTTCTTCCATATTGTGAACACGCAGAATAATGTAGATCACTCTCGAGTTTTCAGGAGGAGTGCAAACATCAGTTGCTTCCTGAAACGTCAGGTGAAGCTTAATTCCACCTTTTTGCTGATTGTAGGGATCAGGAGATTATGCAACTCACTTCCGTTCTTGACTCTGCATGTTTTTATTAATCTACTTTGTTCTCGAAATATCCAGAGCAACATGTACTCGACAGACCTAGATATACCGCTCCTTGATATGCTTGCGAAGAAAGCATCAGGAGCTCATTACTCCTTGGGATGTCAGAAGATGAGGTGAAGAGGATCTCAGT
Organism: Ryuthela nishihirai; assembly: GCA_038380435.1. Lineage (NCBI taxonomy): Eukaryota > Metazoa > Arthropoda > Arachnida > Araneae > Heptathelidae > Ryuthela > Ryuthela nishihirai. The sequence goes on from JAWZYU010000010.1 coordinate 20,612,658, forward strand.
TCGTTCAATACTTATGTGATTTGCACTCTTCTCTTTTTGGATTACTTTCTTCTCACAAACAACAACATCTGCAGGGTTTATTATAATAGTTATAGGAATTCTTCATTCAGGTAATCACAAACAATAAGCCTAGAATATGAGAAAAAGATTGAAAAATGACACCAGGAGCAACATCCCGAGAGACAACTAAATTCTGCAGCATTTTTCATGATTATTTACGGAGTTGGTGAAGCAAAACACCTGATGACACAAACCAACACCCAACGTTCACTCTGAGGCTATTTCTGAAGTTTTTATAGACATGATAAATAAAATGTTATATTGTATACACATATATATGAACATTAGATTGTGCCTGACCACTTTCTCTTTGATATGAAAATTGTGAACACATCATACGTCACCTGTTGCTTCATCAACACTCAGGCTGTCCATCATGCCTGCTGCGAAGTGCAGCAGACATCTCTATTTAGGAGCACAGTCTTGGCATTCTCTGAAGAACTCGCATCAGTGTGGTGAGTGATATTGTTTGTTCTTTTTCAGGTCTTCTGAGCGACTTTCAGGGGCTGAATTGAAAAGTTGACGTCGTGTTCAACAACCACGAGCTGTCATGAGTCTCGAATCTGTAGGGGGCCATTCAGCGGTGTATCACGGAATTTGTAGTTCAGAAATGACACTAAACATTTACTAATAAATAAATATACCGATATCCTATTTAGCATCGTTTGGCTTCTGCTGTACAGTCGCTTAAAAAAGCATCCGAACACTACGGTTGATTACAGAATTCAGAAAAAATATATGGCAAAGTTTTTTTTAGAAATAGTGATCTGGCAACCTTCGTGTCACGTGATTACAGAATTCAGGAAAAATATCTGGAGCGTGTACAGCAACTGTACACGCTCCAGTTACCGTTCACAGCAAACTGGAGCGTGTGCAGTAACTGCACACGCTCCAGTTTGCTGTGAACGGTAACTGCATACGCTCAATATTTCCGTGAGTGAGCCCACACGATCCAGGTCTTTCTGAGCTCACACGATCCAATGTGCTGTGAACATTAACCGCAACCGCTCCAGTTTGCTGTTAACGATAACTGCACACGCTCCATATTCATTACATTATATATTCATACGCATTATATATATTTAAAAATATACGAATACTACGGTTGATTATAGAATTCAGAAAAAATATCTGGCAACGATTTTTTTAGAAATTAGTGATCTGGCAACCTTCGTGTCACGTGATTACAGAATTCAGGAAAAATATATGGAGCGTGTACAGCAACTGTACACACTCCAGTTCACAGCAAACTGGAGCGTGTGCAGTAATTGCACACGCTCCAGTTTGCTGTGAACGGTAACTGCACACGCTCAATATTTCCGTGAGTGAGCCCACACGATCCAGGTCTTTGTGAGCTCACACGATCCAATGTGCTGTGAACATTAACCGCAACCGCTCCAGTTTGCTGTGAACGGTAAATGCACATGCTCAATATTTCCGAGAGTGAGCCCACACGATCCAGGTCTTTGTAAGCTCACACGTTCCAATGTGCTGTGAACATTAACCGCAACCGCTCCAGTTGCTGTGAACGGTAACTGCACACGCTCCATATTCATTGCATTACATATTCATACGCATTATATATATTAAAAAAATATCCGAACACTACGGTTGATTACAGAATTCAGAAAAAATATCTGGCAACGATTTTTTTAGAAATTGGTGATCTGGCAACCTTCGTGTCACGTGATTACAGAATTCAGGAAAAATATCTGGAGCGTGTGCAGTTACTGCACATGCTCCAATTTGCTGTGAACGGTAACTGCACACGCTCAATATTTCCGTGAGTGAGCCCACACGATCTAGTATCAAAATAATATGACCACCTAGAGTCGCTCAAAAAAGTTTCCGAACACTACGGTTCATTACAGAATTCAGAAAAAATATCTGGCAACGATTTTTTTTAGAAATTAGTGATGACGAATTCGTGACACGAAGGTTGCCAGATCACTAATTTCTAAAAAAAAAATCGTTGTCAGATATTTTTTCTGAATTCAGTAATCAACCATAGTGTTCGGATATTTTTTTGAGCGACTGTACTAAAAGCGTGAGGGTTTTTTTTTTCTCCTGGAAAAGAAAATGTCCTGCGCCTCTAATTCCTTTAGGAATGAAAAGATAGCTTGCATTTTGGAACTGAAAAAAAAATGACTGAAAGTTCTGTTGTAGGGGGCCATGCCTCTCGCGGCTTATTGTATAGGCCACTTCTCATTCACTCGTCTGCGCCATTTGGATCGAGGAAAGTTTTGTGAGGCGCAAGTACTCTTGGGGACACGGCAGTCCTTCCGCAACCTTGTAGGAATTGGATTGGATTGTTTTACCTCTGAGCGGCACTTTTTTGCACACCATGGGCTAAATGGCCAGGTCACATGGACCCCGAAGGCTCAGAGAAGGTTGGGGGAGGGAACCCACTGGAACAGCTGTTGGGAGACAGATGGTAGCCTCCCGTCAAGGACATCCAGCGTGTTCTTTAACGTGCACAGGGTATGGTTCTCCCGCACACGGGGCCACGGCTTAACGTCTCATCCTACGGACGGCGGCCTTTCCAAACCCATCGGTGTCCCCTACTGACCGTGGGCAAGGCGGAGAGTTTTGCGGAGACAAATCATAACGACTGGCCCAGCTGGGACTGGAACTGGGAACTACAGATTATGAGCCTGGCGCGCTACCGACTGAGCCACCCGCGCCCCAATGCTAGTAAGGGTTATACTATGTATACATATATTGGGTGATCCAAAAGTAACAGAAAAAATGCAATAATTCGAAAAGTATAGACAGTAGCACGATGCGATTTTCACAGAAATGCACAGAAAGACATGGGATTTTTTTTTAATAACGAAAACTTTTATTGCCAGGATAGTTACATTTGCCACCGACAGGTGTCGCTTCTGTTGTGTCAGTAGTTTGTACAGTGGCACAGCACAGTTCGCAACGCAGGTAGGATTACAAATGTTCATGAGACGGCCATCTTTCATGAGAATGGCCGTCAGACGTGGCACGACACTCTGCGCAGCATCGAAAAGGGTTTCAGCTGTAATTTCTGTTACATGATGGCGAATAGCTTCTTTCAACATGGCCAATGACGTTGGCCGACCTCTGTACACCTGTGACTTCAAGTAGCCCCATAACCAAAAGTCACAAGTTGTAAGGTCTGGAGATTTTGGTGGCCATTCTTGCGGGAAAGAGCGACTGAGGACACGGTCATCGCCAAATGTCGATCACAGCAGGTGCTGGACAGAAGCTGTGATGTGCGGAGGTGCTCCATCCTGCATGAATGTTACACTATGGAACGTTTGCCGCTCTTGCAAGGAGCGAATGATGCTTCTCTTAAAAGCGCTGCATAACGCTCAACTGTGACAGTAACAGTTCGAAATGTACCGCTGTGGACTTCCTCAAAGACAAAGGGGCCTATAATGAATGACGCAGTGAACCCGCACCATGCTGTCACCTTTGGCTGATGCAAAGGGGTTTCCACAATCGCGTGTGGGTTCTCTCTCGCCCAGATGCGGCAGTTGTGTGCATTTACACTTCCATTAAGCAAAAAGCGCACCTCGTCAGTCCACAGGACGTTTGACAGCCAGTCCGCATTGTTTTCCATCTGTTGAAAAGCCCAATTTGCAAATTCATGACGTCTCTCGAAATCGGTTGGTTTCAGTTCCTGTACGTGTTGGATTTTGTAAGGATACCTCTTTTGGATGATCCTGAGTGATCGCCACACAGTCCCGTACGAAATGCCAGTTCGTCTTGAAATTTCACGCGCACTGCATTCCCCATGTGCGGAAGGTGCCGATTGTGTGTCGGCCTCGTGTTCGACCTCGTGCCCAAATGCAATAGTTTTTTTTTGGGGCTCCTGCTTCTTGCACGTGCTTCCAAACTGCCAGTGTCCTTAAAAACCTTTTCATCATAGGTATCAGTGAGGAAGAAGACATCGGTCCCTTTCCACTTCTAATCCCCCGCATCGAATGATAGATGCGCAAAGCCGCACTTGCACATTTGGAGTCCTGATAATACAGCTAACTAAAAGGGCTTTATTGTATTTTTGTTACTATATAATCATATCCTTGGTTAATTCATCAGGGGGATGATGAATAAAATTGTTTTGGATATGGCAGATTTTTTTTCAAAGTACTAAATTTACTTACCTATGATAAAGGTTCCTCATTATTTTTACAACTCCCAAAGTCAAAATATCCTGTCACTATACGACCGAAGGTTAGAGTTAGCAAATGGACCATAGTTGGAATCTGTATGCGCGCCCTCATGAATTTTTGTCCTCATTCAAGTTTTTCTTACAAGGCGTTTGAACGTTTCTTCACGTCAGAGAGTTCTTTTCTAGAGAAGATATTTGTTTACAGCGGGTACCGTTTAATGATGTTTTAATTCCCCGCCCTGCCCACGGTCAGTAGGGGACACCGATGGGCTTTGAAAGGCCGCCGTCCGTCGGATGGGGCGTTAAGCCGTGGGCCCGTGGGCGGGAGAGCCATACCCTGTGCACGTTAAAGGACACCGATAGGCTTGAAAAGGCCGCCGTCCGTCGAATGGGACGTTAAACCGTGGCCCCGTGTGCGGGAGAGCCATAACCTGTGCACGTTAATCCTCTCCTTCTATAACCTTACCTTCTTTATCCTTCAGTCCCTGTATACCTGTCCGTTTTCTATCACACAAAACATTAACTATCTGGTACAGATTTCTGCTGTTGTGCTGTCTAACTGCTTCCTCGGTTTTGTCAGCCAAGCCATCAAGCCAATGATTCTTATTAGCAGCTAACTGATCCTTTACACGTTTATTAAGATCTCTGTAATGCTCTCTATTAGGACTAGTAGGGTATTGATTAAGGACATTCCTGCAGTTCATTCTTTCTGAAATAAGCTCAAGTTCCTTATCACTCAGATAATTTTGTCTCCTCTGCTCCCTTTTTCCTAAAAGAGTACTGTTAGTTTCCAAAACAGCTGTTTAAAATGGTCCCATTCTTCCTCAAGTTCAGTAGTAAGCAAACAATGACTGTCATAATGACTAAGTAATCTATTATGGTAAGCTTTAGCTATAACTGGGTCTTTCAGAGCTTCAGTATTAAAGGTAAATTTTTAATCCTAGCACAACACTTTTTAAGTTTAAGTTGCAAAATGCTTTGAACATGGTAATGAACAGATCCAATTTCAGCTCCCCTTTATGACCTGGTATTCCTAACAGAACTAGCCCATTTGCTGTTAATTAATATATAATCAATTATATTCTTATGCAGCCCATCAGGTGAAACCCATGTGTACTTATGTATGTCGTGGTGTTTGTAATAAGTGTTAGTTATTCTGAATCCATTGAGTTTACTTACCTGTAGGAGACGTTGCCCATTGCCATTGCAGCTACCAATACCAAAAGGGCCTATTACTCCTCCCCAAAGGTCAGAGTCAGTACCAACTTTGGCATTGAAGTCACCAAGAACAAGGGTAATATCTCCTTTCTTGACAGAATTCAAAATATCCTGAAGTTGTTCATAAAACCTATCCTTCTCATCCTCATCGGCATCCTCAGTGGGGGCATAACAGCAGATAACATTCAAGTCTTTAATGCTTGTCTGAAATTTTGCTGTAAGAAACCTTTCATTAATGCACTCATATCCTAGAAGAGCATCACTAGCGTGTCTGCTGAGAAGCAGACCCACGCCTTGGTGATGTTTACTTATGTTTTTTTTTTCCTTTTTTCTGACACCATTGAGTTTACTTACCTGTAGGCAGTGGTGAAAGTGGATTTTATTTGTTAGCTGTACGCTTCAAAGCATAGGAAAATTACACATAGATGATCATTCCAGTGAAGGCGTCGTACAGGGGTTAATAAATTGAAGTGTGTGGCGACGAAACTACAGTGCTCTTAAATTTTCTCATTTTCCATATGTTTTCCGCAAATAGTGAATGATTTAGGGATTTTTAATGTGAAATAAATATTAATATATTTAAATACTTACTGATTCTGTTGTATTCTTGGAATTCAGTTTCATTGACAAAAATAATATTACGATTTAGATGTTTTTAAAAATATTTTCGTACTTAAAGAATTGTGTTTGGAAAGGAAAATTAACGTTTCACTTGTATTGCAATTTTGAATACTCAACTTGCATATTTTAAACTCAGAAGCCAAATAGAGCATTTTTTAGAATAACATTTAGCAGAGATTTGGAATAGCCTTTGAAATTTATAAAACTTAATCATGACATACGGAAATTTCGCCTCTGACTTATCCCTGATAATAGATGCGAAATTGCAGAGTTTCCGCATCCAAAATAAAGTAGGAAAAGAGTGACCTTTGTGAAAAAAATATTGCGAGATGATTTTGTTGAGCGCTCTTGTGTGCCAAGCAAATTTATCTAGCTTTCCACTCTTGTTACGGGTACTATAGGTTGGCCATTCCTGCAGTAAAATATGAATCATTTCACTTTTACACGTGCTATATGTATTTGTTGGCACGTTAACTTTACGTATGATTTGACCACAATATAGACCTTGTCTTCACCTTAATGAAAAATGTTTAGCGATTCAGTAACGCTAATATCACAGAATGAAAATGGCAACTATTAGGCCGGCCACCGCAGCCCGATATGCAGAGGATCATTGCATCACAAATTCTCCTCATCTCTCATGCTTGCTTCCTTTCCCCCTTAAGAGGTAGCCGCTAATTGTAAATTGCAACGCCACTCTTCTAGTGGACCTGGCAGAATTCTTTCTGTTCTCTCCTAACCTTAATCCACTCTGATAAACGGTTACAAGAAAAGTAACCTCGCTTTTCCTTAATGCAAAATGCTTCTTTCAGTTCCACAGCATTGCTCGTTAAAGCAGAACCCAAATCATGCTATAGCATTATTTTTATATCAAATTTATAGTTTGGTGTAATTAAAAAGTTGATAATAATTTTATCAATGTTTCTAAGGAAAAACATCTTTATCATAAGTAGATAATCATAATTTCTTTTTATTATAACCCCTCAAGCAGCTGCTTGCCACAGAGGTCTGACAGGAGCCTGTCAGTAGAAGTTCTGTGAGGATGGCAGGACCTCAGCAGAAAAACAACACAAACATACATGTCTTATCTAGGGCTCGAACCCAGGTCCCGTAGATCAGTAGTCAAGCGCGCCTAACCATTGGCCACTTCGGTTTTCTGTAGGAATAACATGGCAGATAGTTTTGCCCTCTTTTCTAATTTCGATTTGAAATTCGGCATTGCATCTCAGATGACAACCAGAAGCACTCTGTGAAATTTTAAAACTTCTACCACGATTTCTCGATGAGTTATGGTTGATACAGATACACAGACAAACACATAGAAAGGCATCTTTCAATATTATAGATTGCGGGTGGTTTTTGGTAGCGAGTCGAAAAAAAAGGGGCAATTTCAAAAAAGACATAGATGTTTATTTATAATGCTATTTCCATTTTAAAACACAGTGATTTGCATAATTTCTCGTAGTAAAAATCCTGCCTGTCTCCTGCCTCACTAAAAATGTGCTGCTCTCTCTTTACTAAAACTGCTCATAACTCTTCTTGATAACCGTTCTCGCTTCTCCAAACTACCAAAGCGTTCTTTCACTGCCCAAGACTGTTGTGTTCTCCTTGTTCTCTTGAACACACAAAGGGCAGCTATCAAAAGAGTTTGATTGGTCCCCGCAATTCTTTCTGCTGGTGGGTGCGGGGTGGGTAAGGGATGAGAATAGATAGTTCTCGATGCAATATTCTTGTCCCGAAACCACGTGACTGTCCGTTATAGGAACCGTTAAGCAGTGGTTCAGGGGGGATCCTCCTGAGGCATCCAGTGTTGTAGTGTCGGAGCCTCAGACTTGGTGAAAGGCACCACTCTGACAGAGACTTTGCATGGATGAGAGGACACCTCCTTTTGCACACGTTTCTTTGATTATGACTGACAGGAAGACAGGTAAATGGCTTTGCCCTGCTCTGCGGCACCTCAAACGGAATTGTCCGCAGATAATCTCCCACATGGCGCCGGAATGTCAGAAAAAGAAGCTGAAGACAACGTCGAAACAGTTCTAGGTGTGAAAATTCACGTAAGAACATCTCTCGCTGAGTGAGTGGAATGCAAACTGTATGTAGTCTTGTATAAAGTTCTTGTTCATTAAGCCTTCTGTATATCGTTTGTCTCGAAACTGTTAGTCCACGAGCCCAGCCCCAGATAGAGGTACTGTATGGTGAACTCTCTCGCTGACATGTGTCTGTTATGTCTCGTTGTTGGTACCACAAAGCTGCCATCCTGAGCAGTTGTAAGTCGTGGTCAACTCTGCGCAAGCGCGCGACTAACATATCCTAGCCTTGACACCACGGATTGGTGCTCTATTGCCTTTACAACATCACTCTCTGTTCAGCCTGATCCCAACATTCCAATAGCCCGACTACATGTAAGGACATCCATATTCTGTCTGTGGGATATATTGTTACAGCAAAAAATCTGTTCGAACACAAACAGAATGCACTGGTGACAAGAAATGAGGTTTTTCACATCTATCCCTTTTTTTAATACTATTACAAGTTTGCAGTTCTTGTCTTTTAAGCAAATTATATTAGGTTACAGGTAATTACATCATTACTCCCACATTTCCATATGCCCCCCCCCCCCCGGTTATATGCACGTGCCTTTTGTTGCTGTTTTCGTCGATTGTTTGTTTAAATATAGCCCATTTTGCCAACTATCCTTAACTTTTGCACACCAATGAAGTTTCGGAAAAGAGCCCACGGGCATTTCTCATGGGGAATATGATTGGAATCATGGGGAATATGATGGGAATGGATTTGTCTCCTAAACGTTATCCAATGGGGTCTCTTCCCCAACCCCTTCTCTGAGCTCTTTGGGTACTTGTGACCTTGTCATTTATCCCATTTTGTGCAAAAAAAAATGCTTAGAGGTGAAACAACCCAAATTCGTGTATAAATATCGATAATAATAAATGGAAATATCTGTCTGTGTGTGTGTGTATGGCAGCTATAACATCTGCAAATCATGGTAGAAGCTTCAAATTTTGACAGAGCGTTTCTGATTGTCACCCTGATTGCTGCGCCAAATTTCAAGTCGAAGTCTGAAAGGGGAGCTTCCTAGAAACCAAACGATTTACCATTCTATTTCTACGGGAAACAGTAATCGCTGCCAAATTCATTGTTGCCATTTACAGCTCCCTAACTGTGAACGTAAAAGTCATAATGGTATTTAGATCTGCTGCCGTTGCCAGATTCACCACATTTCCATTTATTATTTTAAGGCATCCCATTGTAGCTAGGAATCTGATTTTTTAACTCAACTCGGGGTTAGGCAGGGGGAAGCCGGAAACGAAATTTGGGACTATTCGGTCACTTACATTGGGAACCACAGAGGCAACCAAGATATTTCGAAGTAAAGATCTCAACAGTAACAGTTTGCGACAAAGCCATAGGCTGTGAGAGTTGGCTCTGATATTAGAAACGCCGTGAAATTCTTCATGTTGAATCGATCTGTGTGGTAAGAGCTGGAGGGGGGGGGACTCACGAAACTAATGTTTAGCGCATTGAAAATAAGAATATACAGATCAAAAGGGAGACAGGAGCAGCACCGGGTGCCGCTGAGCTAGTAATAAAATATCTATCATTTATCCCTCAAAAAAGAAAAAAAAAATGCATTTTACTAACCCAACATCCCGCTTAGAAAAGTGAGCAAATCGTTGCTGTCAGTGGAATATTTCTTGACGCTCTATCACCGAGCATTTATCTATATTTAGCGCCCTCTATGATGAAAATTAAAACTTCCCGAGAATTTGAAATATGTCATTTTTTATGTTTCATTAATACCTATCCAACTTAAAAAGAATTGTTCATTGACTCTTAAAAATTTTTGCTCCCCCCTCACATTGACTATAAGTCTGTAAAATTTCATGACCTTTACAAGCCACCACCAAAATGTCCAATTTCTAGCATAAATAGATCGTTTGTAATATTCTTCAAATATTTTACAACTCTTATTTATTCGATGGTTACAAGTAGCAATTAAAGCTTTTCAAATATTCGGAAAATGACAATTCTAATATTTTATCAATATCCATCCAACCATAAAACAATTTTTAATTTACCTGTAAAAAGCAAACGGACACACAAAATGCAATTGGACGGCGAAAGGAAAATAATTGTTCGTTTTCTTCTTTTGAAAATAAACAACATCATTCGATAATGTTGCATATAAACAATGCGCAATAGCGCATGCGTGTCGTGTCATGAGACGTCATCATTATTTTAGAATGCATTCTTAAGAAACGTCACTTGTCGAAAAAAGGAACGTGGCTTTGATTTCCGGTAGTCTGTTCTCATTAGTTGATTTGTATTGTGAGTGTAAAGTGTAGATGATTTTGCCGTAAAATTAGCAAAATGCTTTCGTTGAAGAAAAAAAGAGAAGTATCAGCTTTAGGTAGACTTGATGGAAAGAGGAAGATGGAAGACCCTGACCAGCCCCAGAGCAAAAGGATCTGCGGTGAAGATGAAGAGGACATGGACATCAAACCTGGCGGCTCTGAAGATCAACATGCCGACGGAGAAACGAAGAGGATCTTGAGTAAGTGTAGTAAAGTCAAATTGTATGATCCTAAATTAACTGAATTTTCCAATCCCAATCATAACAAACAAGATAAAATCTTTTTGGAACCCACAATGAAGGAAAGTATATACCAACTTAAAACAGATAAGCATATGGAGAGTAGGAAGCTCAAGGCCACAGACGAAACAGTGTCCGTTGCAGGAACATCAATAGTTAATGACAAATTTTCTGCAGGAAAACCACCCCTGGAAAGAGTGACAGCAAAGATTTCAAGAATAAATCCACCTGCATCCTTATCTGCAAAGATCAAACCTGGAGTGATCGGAAAGACAGAAGATACTTCTGCAAGTGAAGTCCCTGCTGAGAAAAAAATTAAACCACGACCCGTGTGGATGTTCTATAAAAACTTGCGACCTAAATCTGCATCAGACTTGAAAAACCTGAATGACCCTGTCATAGAAGCAAAAGAAAAGAATAAAATCGAGAAGACAATCAGAGACTACCGAATGAAAAAAGTGAAAATTTATCCTTTTTCTAAGAAGGTCATTAAGTCGTCCTCATCGCAGTTGGTTCCTGATCAAGAAAGACGAATAAGTGCCAAGGAGAAGATTAAAGAGAAATGGATTCAAATGGAAGATACAAAAAAAGATAAGCCTTCATCAAACGTGAAAAGACCAGAGAAGAAACGGATTGTAGATTATAATGCTATATATAAAGCAATGTTTGCTCCAGTATCCAACATGTTAATTTCAAGAGGATTTGTGAAGCCAAACGTGAAGAATAAAATCAAGGAGCAAGTACCAGGCAGTTCTTCATCCCGCGCTTAATTGATTTGCATGCGCTTTAAAAAATATGAATGGTTGCTTCTTATTAGTCGTATCAGTTTAGTATAGTATCAGTTTGGTATAGTATCAGTTTGGTATAGTATCAGTTTGGTATAGTATCAGTTTGGTATAGTATCAGTTTAGTATATTATCAGTATAGTATCAGTTTAGTATAGTATCAGTTTGGTATAGTATCAGTTTGGTATAGTATCAGTTTGGTATAGTATCAGTTTAGTATAGTATCAGTTTAGTATAGTATCAGTTTTGTATATTATCGATGTACTATAAATCAGGGGTGTATATTATTGGTGTATTTTATATTGTGACTAGTGGTGTGCGTTTTTATCATTATTGTGTGCTTTTCAAAATAATCATTACTGTGCTATTTGATAATCATTTGCTTTCCTACCCTTACGATTTATTTGCGGACACCTGACTATTAATTTATAATCAAAATCCTTGAAGATTTGGCTGTTCAGTTTCTGCAATTAACGAAAGGTTTTAAGACCGGTTTTCGTCAACTGGCACTTTGAAGTGGAAAGTGATGATGGTGATGTTTGGGAAATTGTGGCAAATAAGTGATATGCACATCAGGCTCATCCTATATTCATCAGACTCTGGCTATTGCTTGAAAAAGTTTTGAACTATCTCCTTGTTTTATAGTGAAATAATGCTATGATAGAATCTATGAATGCAATGGCACAATGTGGAGGCAATTTTATGTTGTTTTGATTTGGATCGATGCATTTGTAAACAAAATAATCTGATTATTCAGATTAATTCTCTACATTAATTGGATTAAAATAGACCATCAAATATTCCTCTCGAAAAGTTCTATTTTTGCACATAGGAAAAACAGTGTTTGAAATTCGGAGTTATTATAGATAAAGTCAATAATTACAGATTTTGAGCATTTACAAAACTGCAATATATATTTACCAGAAAAAGTCCTTTTTTAAACAGTTTTTGAAAAACGACAATTTACTTGTTTGATAAGAAGTTTCACTCTTGTGAGGAAAATCAAATGTTATGGTAAATACGCTGCATTGAGTTCTAGCAAAACGATTTCTTGATATAAGAGTATAAATATGAGTGAGTACTGTAATTGGAACATATATAGTCAGATATTAACGAACTTGATTATTGGTTTGCTTAATAAGATTTCGAAAGAAACATATTTTGAGTAATTTAAGAAAATATTTGAAATGTTGATTAAGTGAAAGTTCAGTTTTGGTGCTTTTTTTAAGTATTAGTGTTAGAACTTTAATTTCAGAAGAAATGTTGCTTTAAGGAAACAAATGCTACTGATATATATATATATGTTTATTTTTTGCAAGAGATAAAGAGATTCAATAGATATTTTACCCTAAATGTTACCAGTTATGACTGATTATGAAAGTGGAATATAGATGATATGTGAGTGAACTTGATGTTGTGTTATTGTGTTTGAGGTGGAGATTGTAAGAAAGAGTGTAAGAAAGGGTTTTTGATAGAAAGTGTAAGAAAGTATTTTCTGATAGAGCGTGTAAAAATGTGTTTCTTGATAGAAAGTGTAAGAACGAGAGTAAGAAAATGTTTCTGATAGAGAGCGTAAGAATGAGATTGTCGTGTTAATGGATTGATTTTGCGCACATGGTTCTTTTGTGATTTAGCATAGCGAATTTCTAATGGCATTTTGCAAACATCGTTAAATTGAAGAATTTATGTGTAATATTATAATATTAGAAATAAGACATTAATTGTTTTGCTCTACTTAATCGACTAATTGCATTAATTGTAACGCGTAGGCCAGAGACGTACCCTGAAAATCCGGACGTCTTTGGCTAAAAATAATTAAAAAATATATAAAATTTTATTCCATGTGTTTAGAATAAAATTTTAAACTTTCCTGTCTGGTGGAATATATTAGTAAACAGTTCCCCCCCCCCCCCAGAAACAAGATTCTCGAAACCCCAAGAAACTAAATTATCAAGACACAACTCCCTCCCCCCAGAAATTAAATCCTGAATTAATGGCAAGTGTACTCTTTTTAATTTAACTATGAAACAAAATGTAATTGCATTTATGAAACGCATATTTTCGATTTGTTGTTTAATTTGTGTTTGGTATTTTAAAGAAAAGCACTTCGGGAAAAAGTCGATTCTGTGGGAAAAATCAAAACCGAAACCCAACTCAAGTCTTAACTTCTCCCCTCCCCCTTAAAAATTAATTCTCGAACCCTTCCCGAAACTAAATTCTCGGACCCCCACGAAACCAAATTGTCGGAGACACCTCCTTCCCACAAACTAAATCCTGGGTTCGTGCCTGGTATAGGTATTTTAATTTCATTTTGAAACGAAATGTGATTGCTTTTGTTATACAGAAATAATCTATTCGTTGTTCAGATTGGGTTTGGCATTTTAAGGAAAAGCCCATCGGGAAAACGTCAGTGAGAAAAGTCCAATGCAAAACGAATCATTTAATATCAGTATAAACAAGATAACGGGTTATAGTATTATTTATAGTATTACATATAGTAGAAAATTCGTAGCTTTTATCGGTGTGAAGAGATAGTGTTTTTCTTGTACTAAAGACATGGTTGTTTGCGCAAAATCTTTTATCAAGATCGCGACTTCCTTTAAAGTTATTTACGGTGAATAATGTAATATATGATCATGAATGCATATTCATAATATATACATAATAATCTAATTTGGTACGGATATAGATATGCATATATACACACACATACATCAATAGAAATACATATATTTGCATTAATACACTTATACCTACATTCGACCTTGATTTTCAAGGACAGTCCCTGCAATAAGAAATCTCCAGCATTAATTCTGTCCCCCTTCCCAAAAGCGTCAAGCAAAAATCGGCAATGCCCTCTGTGAGAAAGGCGTATTTATGGGTTTAGAAAAGATGCAATCGACAATAAACTTGCCCCGTGTTTACCAGAGACATAATCTCTGCCCATTCAAGAATGTCGTTGATTGGAGACTTCCATCTGTCTCCTAAGCTATACAGTAGGTCCTCTTTCCACAACATTTTCTGAGGCCTTATGTTCTTTGTAGCCTGGCCATGTAGAACAATGTATGCAAAAAGGTGCTTCTTAAAGATAAAACAAAAACAATATAAAACAAAAGTACCTGAAAGGACGTACCCAGGGGGAGGGCCCGGGGTCTCCTTCCGTCGTTATGTACGAATTCTCGAACTTCTATTTACTTTGAAATGCGAAACAGGTGCCATTTTATCATTTTAACTTTAGCCTACCATGAGCAACATTAAGATATATTTCAAAAATAAACAACCCCAACTTAATTCTTATTCTTCCTCAGTACATTACTGTATAGATATACACATTCTGAAGTTGTTATTTACATTGTTTAAATACGTTATGTTCCCTTATGAGCAAAATGCAATAGTTAGGAATTCAGAGATATTTGCATTTAAACGATGACTCTCTTTTTCATCTCTGAATTTTAATTTTTAAATAATTAATTAATAATTAATTCTTAATTTTTTTTTGTTTGGCCAAACCCCCATCCAGGCGTACAACTGAATATGATGATAGCAACCAAATCAATTTAATATCCAGCAGAAATATTTTTTTGATTATTTATACCATGAGCATTTTGAATTCTAAATTTTTGTATTCCGTTGTACGCTTAACCCGGCCTTTTTTGTTTGGTAGGGGGATTATTTATAGAAAATATATTAATTTTTTTTAGATTTACACACTGATTTTTCCATATGAAAGAAACATGCTTTCGTGCATTAATTATTTATTCCAAGAAATGGGTTTAGTAGTTTAAGGTTATTGAAGCTTCTCATGAATTGAAGCAAAACCTGTTAAAAGTTATGCAAATTGTGATCGGACTAGGGTTGTCATTCGGTGGGGGGGGGGAGAATAATTATATTCCAGCTGATTAAGAACTATTCTAGGAGATAAAGCAGGTTTTTTCATGTCTTGATGCAATTAATAAAACCTAAGATGAAAGCAAAACCTAAGATGAAAAAAAAGTCTTGAAGCAATTAATAAAACCTAAGATGAAAAACCGACTACAAATTATAGGCCCACATTAAACAAAATATTTTTTATTTGGTCGGATGCCAAAAAATGCTTCTGCACTATGTTGTATATGACTTGAGAGCATTTCATTAGCAAAATCAATTGCATCTTTTTGTAAATAAAAATAACAGTATTTGAATTGGTTATTTTGGACAGTGGTCAATAATTGTATATTTTGCTAATTCTTTTCAGGTAAATAAGAAGTGATTATCTCTTTAGATATTTGATATCTTTACGAATATTTTGAAACATCCAAGAACTTAAAAAGTACTTGAAGGTTGGTTATAATAAAAGTTAAATTTTTTACTTCTTAGTGTTAGAATTTTAAGATATACATGAGATGTCATGGTAAAAATGGAAAACATAGTGGTCTATACTCCGTTCCACCAAAGATGAGACCTAAATGTAAACAAACCGTACTATACAAGAAAGCTTTTCCTCGTATCAATGCGCAGACTTAACTGCTATTGGTTGCATTTTGAGGCCTCATTTTAAGCACGTGATAAACCTGTCGATATAAAACGCAGTACTAAAAATGAACGACTTTGTAACAGAAGTTCTAAATAAATAGGGTGTCTTTTATATAAATGCTTGTTAAAAATATGAAATAATAAATATGCTCTTGATTGTAACGTTTGAAGTCAACTTTAAAATGAAAATATTTTTTCAGTACGCGATTTTGTGGAAAACTGTATTCACTGATATTGCCTTCGGTATCGTCACTACTGTTGCTTTGAAAGTCAAACAATTTGCTCAAGTTTCTTCTAAATAGTAAATTATTTTTGCTTCCACGATATGCTTTAATTTTCCGTAAACAATTTCGTCTCCATGTTATTATGCCTTTATTTTATTTATTTATACATAACAAGCATCTGAAACGTCCTTGAATAAATACCTGTTACAAAATAGCTGTAAACACATTGTTCAGTTAAAACAGTTTCGCGTTTGCGAGTGGAAAATCTAAAGCCATATCGATATAAGATTTAAATTAGGTAAATCGCGATATGAGATTATCGATTTTAAGCGTTTAAATTCAACAATTTAGTTCTGATGAAGAAATCTTAAATCCATTTCCTTATCGCTGCCAAGGTAAATTGATCACAATTTTGTAACCGTTAAATACTTGTCCTTACCTAGAGAATGGAATATCTGACTTGAATCAAACACTTTTAAAAAGACATTTTTTTTTGATTTGCAAAATATAGGACAGAGAATAATCCTAGAAACTACTTCTAATTTTTATACGTCTTCTCATACAAGGACATGCCCTACTAAGACCGAAGTCAGTGCTGACCACTGCCTCAGTTAGAGCTAACACAACCTACATAGTTTGCCCTTCTAGAACAGTCGTTAGCTGCCTAATCGTTATGCCAGTTGAGGCTATTAACTATATTTTAAAAAATTCCTCTTGCAATTCCCTTTTAATGCATTTTCACACAAAATTTAATGCATTTTCACACAAAATTCAATAATAGAAACTGGATAGTAAAGGATTATGTATCACCCAGTGCAGATAGTACTGAATGATTTTTAAACTGATTAATATATGGTATGAATATTACAAGTTAAATAGTAGCAAATGGATATCTTAATGGAGGGGGCGTACACTAGTGTTGTGAAATGGAGTGAAAGGAACCCGATATCACCTCTTATAGATAACACAAAAGCTCCACTGCCTTGGTGGGTGGTGGGGGCTGGGGGAGAAAACCCTGGCTGGCATCACTCCATCCAAGTCGGTCTCTGTCCCCCTTTGTCGCACGGGCCCCCGTTGACCTTCTCCCCTTCAGTTGCTGACCAGGCCCGGTATATTCACCCTATATCAGACCTTGCTCTGCGCCCCAGGTAACTACAGCATATTGCATATTCATGTTCACTCCTTATTCCCACATACCTATTCTCATTCTGATCTTGTCTTCACCTAACCGTGTCATGTGCTTCAGTGGGGATGCAGGGAAACCTGGGTCCACACTGCTCTGCTTTCGGCCGGACACTGCCTTGGTGGGTGGTGGGGGTTTGGGGCAAGAGCCCTGACCGACATCACTCCTTTCAGGCCGCTTCTTTTCCACACATTTGTCCTACACCCTCCCTCTATGCTTCATTCTGATCTGGTCTCTCACTTGCCATGTCATGTGCATCAGTTGGGACTCAGGGAAGCCTGGGTCCTCGCTGTCTTGCTTTCGGCTGGCCTGCTCCACTGCCTTGGTGGGTGGTGGGGGCTGGGGGAGAAAACCCTGGCTGGCATCACTCCATCCAAGCCGGTCTCTGTCCCCCTTTGTCGCACTGGCCCCCGTTGACCTTCTCCCCTTCAGTTGCTGACCAGGCCCGGTATATTCACCCTATATCAGACCTTGGTCTGCGCCCCAGGTAACTACAGCATATTGCATATTCCTGTTCACTCCTTATTCCCACATACCTATTCTCATTCTGATCTTGTCTTCACCTAACCGTGTCATGTGCTTCAGTGGGGACGCAGGGAAACCTGGGTCCACACTGCTCTGCTTTCGGCCGGACACTGCCTTGGTGGGTGGTGGGGGTTTGGGGCAAGAGCCCTGACCGACATCACTCCTTTCAGGCCGTTTCTTTTCCACACATTTGTCCTACACCCTCCCTCTATGCTTCATTGTGATCTGGTCTCTCACTTGCCATGTCATGTGCATCAGTTGGGACTCAGGGAAGCCTGGGTCCTCGCTGTCTTGCTTTCGGTTGGCCTGCTCCACTGCCTGTGTGGGTGGTGGGGGCTGGGGGAGAAAACCCTGGCTGGCATCACTCCATCCAAGCCGGTCTCTGTCCCCCTTTGTCGCACTGGCCCCGTTGACCTTCTCCCCTTCAGTTGCTGACCAGGCCCGGTATATTCACCCTATATCAGACCTTGGTCTGCGCCCCAGGTAACTACAGCATATTGCATATTCCTGTTCACTCCTTATTCCCACATACCTATTCTCATTCTGATCTTGTCTTCACCTAACCGTGTCATGTGCTTCAGTGGGGACGCAGGGAAACCTGGGTCCACACTGCTCTGCTTTCGGCCGGACACTGCCTTGGTGGGTGGTGGGGGTTTGGGGCAAGAGCCCTGACCGACATCACTCCTTTCAGGCCGTTTCTTTTCCACACATTTGTTCTACACCCTCCCTCTATGATTCATTCTGATCTGGTCTCTCACTTGCCATGTCATGTGCATCAGTTGGGACTCAGGGAAGCCTGGGTCCTCGCTGTCTTGCTTTCGGCTGGCCTGTTCCACTGCCTTGGTGGGTGGTGGGGGCTGGGGGAGAAAACCCTGGCTGGCATCACTCCATCCAAGCCGGTCTCTGTCCCCCTTTGTCGCACTGGCCCCCGTTGACCTTCTCCCCTTCAGTTGCTGACCAGGCCCGGTATATTCACCCTATATCAGACCTTGGTCTGCGCCCCAGGTAACTACAGCATATTGCATATTCCTGTTCACTCCTTATTCCCACATACCTATTCTCATTCTGATCTTGTCTTCACCTAACCGTGTCATGTGCTTCAGTGGGGACGCAGGGAAACCTGGGTCCACATTGCTCTGCTTTCGGCCGGACACTGCCTTGGTGGGTGGTGGGGGTTTGGGGCAAGAGCCCTGACCGACATCACTCCTTTCAGGCCGTTTCTTTTCCACACATTTGTCCTACACCCTCCCTCTATGCTTCATTCTGATCTGGTCTCTCACTTGCCATGTCATGTGCATCAGTTGGGACTCAGGGAAGCCTGGGTCCTCGCTGTCTTGCTTTCGGCTGGCCTGCTCCACTGCCTTGGTGGGTGGTGGGGGCTGGGGGAGAAAACCCTGGCTGGCATCACTCCATCCAAGCCGGTCTCTGTCCCCCTTTGTCGCACTGGCCCCCGTTGACCTTCTCCCCTTCAGTTGCTGACCAGGCCCGGTATATTCACCCTATATCAGACCTTGGTCTGCGCCCCAGGTAACTACAGCATATTGCATATTCCTGTTCACTCCTTATTCCCACATACCTATTCTCATTCTGATCTTGTCTTCACCTAACCGTGTCATGTGCTTCAGTGGGGACGCAGGGAAACCTGGGTCCACACTGCTCTGCTTTCGGCCGGACACTGCCTTGGTGGGTGGTGGGGGTTTGGGGCAAGAGCCCTGACCGACATCACTCCTTTCAGGCCGTTTCTTTTCCACACATTTGTCCTACACCCTCCCTCTATGCTTCATTGTGATCTGGTCTCTCACTTGCCATGTCATGTGCATCAGTTGGGACTCAGGGAAGCCTGGGTCCTCGCTGTCTTGCTTTCGGTTGGCCTGCTCCACTGCCTGTGTGGGTGGTGGGGGCTGGGGGAGAAAACCCTGGCTGGCATCACTCCATCCAAGCCGGTCTCTGTCCCCCTTTGTCGCACTGGCCCCGTTGACCTTCTCCCCTTCAGTTGCTGACCAGGCCCGGTATATTCACCCTATATCAGACCTTGGTCTGCGCCCCAGGTAACTACAGCATATTGCATATTCCTGTTCACTCCTTATTCCCACATACCTATTCTCATTCTGATCTTGTCTTCACCTAACCGTGTCATGTGCTTCAGTGGGGACGCAGGGAAACCTGGGTCCACACTGCTCTGCTTTCGGCCGGACACTGCCTTGGTGGGTGGTGGGGGTTTGGGGCAAGAGCCCTGACCGACATCACTCCTTTCAGGCCGTTTCTTTTCCACACATTTGTTCTACACCCTCCCTCTATGATTCATTCTGATCTGGTCTCTCACTTGCCATGTCATGTGCATCAGTTGGGACTCAGGGGAGCCTGGGTCCTCGCTGTCTTGATTTCGGCTGGCCTGTTCCACTGCCTTGGTGGGTGGTGGGGGCTGGGGGAGAAAACCCTGGCTGGCATCACTCCATCCAAGCCGGTCTCTGTCCCCCTTTGTCGCACTGGCCCCCGTTGACCTTCTCCCCTTCAGTTGCTGACCATTCCCGGTATATTCACCCTATATCAGACCTTGGTCTGCGCCCCAGGTAACTACAGCATATTGCATATTCCTGTTCACTCCTTATTCCCACATACCTATTCTCATTCTGATCTTGTCTTCACCTAACCGTGTCATGTGCTTCAGTGGGGACGCAGGGAAACCTGGGTCCACACTGCTCTGCTTTCGGCCGGACACTGCCTTGGTGGGTGGTGGGGGTTTGGGGCAAGAGCCCTGACCGACATCACTCCTTCCAGGCCGTTTCTTTTCCACACATTTGTCCTACACCCTAAACCCTACACCCTAATAGATGTAACGGAGTCCAAAAATTTTTAAACTTGTGCATATTTCACGCATTTTGGACATTTAAAAAAATTAAAACGAAGGGTAAAATGTTACACTGCAATGCAAATCCTGCTCGATTGTCCCTCCTCTAATTATTTTTTTCTACTGTTGTAGTATAATTAAAAATCGAGAAATTTTCCTTTAAGGAAGGATCCATTTTTCGTAATTAAATGATCAGTTGAAAGAGTACTGAAGGGTAAAAGAAATTGTTGACTCCACCACTAATAAAAATGTTTTAATGGTTCGCCGTACTGGCCTACATTCACCACTATATATAAACAATTATAAGCAGGTTCCGTTGTCTATGCCACTTTGATTGTGCTAATAACATTAAGTGCATCGTCTAGCAACCAAATAAAGGAGATGAAATTTATTTTTCCTGACCATTGCTTTGTTGAAACCAATAGATCGGAAAAGATATAATAGTACCAAGATAAAGAAAGATATAATAATACAAGAAAAGATATAATAGTACCAATAGATACTGTACCAATAGATCGGTATAGATTCTTTTTATGCGCAGATATACACTTGTATACAGCGACGAGATCTTTAGCCAATAGATAGCTGTTTATTTACAACAGGTCTCATCTTAGATAAAACGGAGTATGCTTATTTCGTTTATGATGCCTTGATATAGAACTATGATTTAATTTGAAATGTTCTCAATTATGACTGATTGTGTGAATGGAATGTAGTTCATTTCTGAGTGCAGTTTATTAGTAGTTTTTTTTTTGAATAAACGAGTGTAGGAATGTGTGTCGTATGGTCACCAATGCATTGTGGTACGTAGCCTTTCTGGGTTCTGCATTGTTGTACGTAGCTATGCAGAATTTGCATGAATAAATGGAATGAAGAAATGTGGGAAGAAAGGTTTATAACAGAAATTACTGGTTTTGCTTTAGTTATTAGAATGATTGCAATAATAAATATATTAATTGTAACATGATAAAATTTAAAGGTTTCCTGCTTACACTTTGACAAGAAATATTATTGCATTGAATAAACTCAAAAAGTTTTTCCATTGGTCAAAGTTTGTTTACTGTTTAAGGGAGGCTACACCTAAATAGATTCGGTTCTGTGAATAAAATCAAAATTAAAATTAATCGTTTAATATTGATAAAAATAAACCTAAGGGTTGCGGACTTTACCTATATATATATATTCAGTGCTGGAAATGGGATTTTTGAACGGCAAAATACATCGATTCTATAATACCCTTCACCCCTCAAAAACAAATTACGATTTACCGGAAATAACACTCAAAGTAGCAGACGAAAGCGGAAGGTAACGTGTCTGGGTGGCAAACAACGGTGAAATGAGAGTTGCTTACTCTTGTTCTCAGAAAAAAAAATCACAGAATAAACTGCAGAATCTTTTAGGTTAAGTGTTGTTTATAAATGGAAATATTACAGAATTTACAGAGAACTGGGAATAAAAGAAGTAGGAAAACTCTCCCATTGGAAAACATTAGTTTAAGCATACAAAAAAAAAAGAGAGAAATTCGATAAATTAGTTTAATCAAGCAAATCTGTCTAGAACGGTTTATGTTATGCTTGAAACAGCTAGTTTTTTCCATTTTTGGAACTAGTAGGACCCCGTCCTCTGGCTTTCCATCCCATTTCCACCATTGTATTTGTATTAGATGAACCTTTAGTGCATTTTGTTGTGAAGAGATCAGACTTCTAATTATACCTAAAGAAATCAATGTTTGTTTACTTTCTTTTGCCCATGAAGTAGCAAAATAGACATACAATTAATTGAAGGTGCTATTTGAATTGTTTTTACATGCTAATTACATTTTAAGAAAAATGGAACAAGTCAGGAATTTAGAGATATTTGCATTTAGGAGATGACTCTATTAAAATCTGTATTTCAGTTGCAAAGAAACATTATTTTTAATAACAAAAATTCATTTTGTTTCATGAGCTGCATCCGAATACTCTAAGACCATCTGGCTGTAGTGAGAGAACTTTGGTTAAACGCGTTATGTATGTAAATTGATAATAATTTTTTTTAATTTTTGGCCAAACCCCCATCCAGGCCTACAACTGGGTATAATAACAGCAACAAAATCTGTTTAATATCTAGCATAAATAGATTTTTGAATTTCCATACCATAAAGCAATTTGAACTTTAATTTTTTTTTACTCCGTTGTAGGCTTAACCCGGCCTCTTCTGTTTGGTAGGGGGATTATTTATTAAAAAAATATAATTTTTTCCTCAGATTTGCGCCTTGATCTTTCCATATGAAAGAAATAAAATTTCGGTCCTTTTCCCAATAAATTGATATAGTGATACTATTCTGCAAAATTGCTTTTGTTGTCGATACGAAAGATACCTTGACGTATCTGTACTTTATAGCAAGGAATGGATTTTGGTGTTTTTGAATATTAACCCTTTCACGACTAAGGGAAACATTTTTCCCATTTTAAAATTGGTGATTGTCGTATTTAATTATAACCTTATCTGCATTTTTTTATACAGAATGTCAAAATAGAACGTATGCCGAACGCAATTACGTAAACGGGAACGTTTAGAAAACAAAAACAGAACTGTCAGGACGCATAATATATGTACTATGTGCAATGTCCATCTTTGCCTCACTACCAAAAGAAATTGCTTCGCAGAATATCATAATTAGCACATCATTTTGTATTATTTTAGTTAACATTTTGTTATAATAAACCAATAAATAAAAGACATTGCATAATAAGCCTAACTATAATTTGTGTTACCTTTATAGTCCATTGGGAAAAATATTTCCCATAAAATTCCAAAAAAAACTACACTTGCTCCTAGAATGTCCAAACCTTTCTAGGCTTGACCAAGTACTATCAATGGTTCATTGATTACTATGCTGATATCACTACCCCTTTAGTATGCCTTGTCAAAAAAGGTGTCAAGTTCAGTTGGACCCACGAGACAGATGATGACTTTTGAAACTTTGATGAGCAAACTGAAGATGGAACTTGTTCTTTTATACCCTGACTTTGGGAGATAGTTCTTGCTGATCAATGCATTGGACATTGCAGTGACTGGCACACTAGATCACAAGGTGGACGGTGGGTTACACTATAACCCATAGTGTATGCAAGACAGAGCTTAACCCCAAGGAGACATACTACTCCGTGATCAAGAAGGAGGCCCTGTGATCAAGTTTGTGATTACCCACTTTAAACAGTATTTATATAATAGTCGATTCGCAATTGTGTCTGACCATGCACCCCTATAGTATCTGATGAAGTTTAAAAAAGCCTTCAGTGGGTTGGCCAAATGTATTCTTATATTTCCAGATTGCTACTTTGACATTATATATCACCCTGAGAAACAAAATATTTTCACCAATACACTGTCGTGAAATATACACACACTTGAGAAAAGACACACCTCCCCTTAGCCTGTAGGAAAATAGACCCCAGCTAAGGGAAATGCAACTTGAAGTCATTGAGATGTTAGATAACACTGGTTTACAAAGTTTTTATAACATGAACAATTGTAGCTGGCTTGAACTATTTTTCAGGTGCTGATTTCAGATCTGGCCTTAAAAAATAACTAACATGTCACGTTTTTATGTTATTGGTCATTTTGACTCCTATTAAGATCTTCCTATACCAACACCTCCAGGCAACTGGGAGGATACTAGATATTTTTTTTTTGTGGCTGTCAACACTGATTGCAAAGTGGAAGAAAACATGTAACAGTAACCTAACCTCAAACCGCCATTCTTGTTGTTTTCATTGTAGGAGGAAGACGTTGTTTTCATTGTACGTTGAAGAGTGAATTTTGGCGTTTAAATGGCACAAAGGTGGTGACCTAAAGTCATCGCGGATGTGTTAATGTGCCAGATAAATTTTGTTTTATGTGTGTGGAAATTATATTTTAAAATCCCAGGGTCGTTCTTTGAAAAAGATTGTGAAGACTATAACTTGCATTTTGTATGTCGTGTTGGAGATCAGGACAAAACATGGGCTCCACATGGTGCTGCATTTCGTGCTTTGTTGACCTGAGTGAATGGTTGAAAGATAAGATAAAATCCATGCCTTTTGCAGTTGCAATGGTTTTGCGTGACCCAACTAGTCACTTGCACGATTGCTATTTTTGTTTACTAAACTGTCGGGCTCTTCAAAAAAGAACAAAAGCAAAATACAATATCCAAATGTGCCTTCAACCATAAGGCCAGTTCCTCATGGAGAAGATCTTCCTATGCCAACACCTCCAATCAACTGGGAGGATATGGATTCACATTCATTAGAGGAAGACTTTGAGGCACATATAGATCCTGATCCTTCTACACTCCTAAAAAGTTAGACGAGCCTCATCTGATTCAGCAAATTGATAGGGAACTAAATAGAATAATAAGATAAAAAAAAGGAAAAATAAAATAAAATAGATGTTTGGGAGTTTAAAATACTTTAACAGAAGTTTCCAATGTAATTAACATATACAGAATAAAGGAGTAAGAGTTGATAAGATGAGAATAGAGAAAAAAAAAATAGAGGTGAACAGAAATTTAAAATGCACAATCAGAAGTACATATAGTAATTTAATAATGTATTATATATATATATCAATTGGAAGTCTAAATTTAGTTGAAATGTACAGAATAATATGTTAAAGGGAAAAATAAGAGAAATCAGAAGTGTACAAAAATAAAGAACAAGAAAGAAAATCCTATACAAAAGTATATATAGTGATTAGCAGGTACAGAATAAAAGAGTAAAATAATATATAGGATGAGAAAAGAAATAAAATGAATGGAAAAGAGACGGAAGGGAACAGAATTTTAAACATTTACATGTACAGAATAAAAGAATAAGATAATGATTTGAGGAGAAAAAAAACACACACACAGGAGAGAACAGAATTTCAAACATTTATGCAGAAGCTCGTATAGTATATGATATGCACAGATTAAATGAATAAGATAGTAATTACAAGAAGAGACAGGGGAAAAAAGCGGAGTTAGCATGTACCGAATAAGAATATAAGATAATAAATAGCAGGAGGAAAAGTGAAGCGCATAATGATTAATATATAATAAAGAGAAATATGATCTGTGAACTTAAACTGTGCTTAAACAGGGAAGTCAGGAGAGATATTCAGGCTACGAATTAAACTCGCCTATGTAGAAAGGAATTTCATACAGTGAAGAGCTAAGTGTCCTTCGATTCACCTCTGCCTGAAGCGAGGGCTTTAGACATTCCTCAGTGCCACTCCTGCGTGGAAAGCAGCGAAAGTGCAGGGTAGAGACTTTAACGGTCTAGTCACTTGCACGATTGTTATTTTTGTTTACTAAACTGTCGGGCTCTTCAAAAAAGAGCAAAAGCAAAATACAATATCCAAATGTGCCTTCAGCCATAAGGCCAGTTCCTCATGGAGATCTTTCTATACTAACACCTCCAATCAACTGGGAGGAGATGGATTCACATTCATCAGAGAAAGACTTTGAGGCACATGCAGATTCTGATGCTACATACACACCTAAAAAGTTAGACGAGCATCATGTGATTCAGCAAAATGAACCAAATTATCTTGTTCGAGACCTAGGACTTTCCAAACAACCAGCTGAAGTTTTAGGTTCAAGAGTTCAAGAGTGGAATCTTCTGGCCAAGGGTACCAGAGTTTCTCTATTCAGAAAGAAAAATTTGGCTTTATCTGCTTATTATGAGATGCAAGATGGTTTGTGTTTCTGCACAAATATTTCAGGGCTGATGGAAGAAATTGGGACAACTCATGACCCTAAGGAATGGCATCTATTTATAGATTTGTCAAAATTCAGCTTAATTAATTAATTTTGCTGGTTTTTGCCACATCTTTACTGATGGTTCTAGAAGTGATGAAACTGGAATAGTATCCTGTGTTTTCTGCATTCCTGGTCTCAGTATTAAAGAAGGATTTTCGTTGTTTAATCCAACATCTATTATGAATGGCGAACTTTGGGCTATCCTCAAGGCACTTCAATGGGCATTCATTTTTCATTCAGAAAAAATTCTGATTCTTTCAGACAGCAGGTCTTCACTCCAAGCTCTTCTAGCTGATCCACTTTCTACCTCTAACTGTTCATTAATTTCAGAAATATTATGGCAATGCAATAAACATGTTGAAGAAAATAAAAATCAAATTGTGATCCAGTGGATTCCTAGCCATATAGGAATCCATGGGAACGAAGAGGCTGACAAAACTGCTAGAGAGAGCTTACAGAAAACCGAAAACATATTTAACATCATTACATACAAAGATTTCTGCATTAGAGAAAATAAAATAACTCGCTCTGAATGGATTAAACCTTTTCAAAATAGTCGGAAAAATGATGGCCTATTCTATCGCAGCATCTTTAATAGCCCCCCACCCCAACTTCAAACCTCTCATCTGAGCAGAAGACAAGAAACAGCTCTTTTCAGGATTAACCTTGATCACTGTGCTTTAAATGAAAAGCTCTTCAAAATTAACAAAAAAACCCCTCTCCACTTTGTGCCATCTGTAAAACTCCAGAAAATATTTCTCATGTCTTTTTACATTATTTTTACTCTATCAATTTCAACGACAAATTCTGAAGGAAAAGATGAAGAATTGTCAATGAAATCTCTTCTCTGCAGAAGCTACAGTAAAAGCAATAGATTTAAAATTCGGACCCTGATTCTCAGTTTCTTGGAGGAAAGTTCTTTAATAAACAGAATCTGAATTCATCCTTTGCTGGGTTTTCGTTTTTCGAAAATAAAAAGAAGAGGAATTTAATAATATACAAATATGAAATATTGACTGTTCAAGAAAAATGTGTTTCTGCTTACAAACTTTCTCTAGTGGCCAGTATCTCAAATGGTAACCTCATGGTTATTTTTGTGGTGGAACTGAAGAAAGAACTGTGACTGTTATTTTTTATACCTTGTTTGAAGTGTTAATTTTGTTTTTGAAATCTCTTTTGGCTCAGAAAAGAAAAGAAATTAAGATCCAAGAGTATTGGATTACAGAAAGTCTACTCTGCATAAGTAGGAACTTTAAAAAATTCAGAAAAACTATTATTTTTATTTTCTACATTGTGATTTACACGTCCGATTCTTTGTTTGGGATAGCAGGAAGCCCATTGCTGAAGGGTTTCTAACCTTCCCATCACATTTTATCACATCATATCACATCAGCTTAAAAGCTATCCTTTCGCATAAAGGAAACCAAAAACCTTCTATTCCAGTGACACACGCTGTGGGAATGAAGGAAACTTATGAAAGCATGGAAAATATACTCACTGCTATAAAATATGACCAGTTTAAGTGGACAATATGTGGTGACCTAAAGTCATATCTCTCTTGCTCGGGCTTCAAGGAGGCTTCACAAAATTTTGCTGTTTTCTGTGTTTGTGGAATAGTAATGCCAGAAGGGAACACTACAAAACAAAAGACTGTCCCAAAGGAGATGTCCCATGGAAAGAGTAATGTTAGGTATAAGCCTCTAGTTGACCCCTGTGATGTACTGCTCCCACCACTTCACATCAAACTGGAGCTTATGGAAGACTTTGTAAAAGCTATGGACAAAACTGGTAAAGGGTTTTTGCACTTGAAGGAAAAATTTCCAAACCTAAGTGATGCCAAACTCAAAGAAGGGATCTTTGTTGGTCCTCAGATCAGTAAACTACTGAATGATACTGTCATCGAAGAAAAACTGAATATGAAGGAGTGCGCTGCATGGAAAACCTTCACATCCACAGTCCCAGCGCAAAAACTTCTGCGTATGCTCCTTGTACCTCGAACCGGGACCAAGGTCCCCAGATGGTGCATGGATTGGTGTGAGGGTTCTCTCACCCTTACGACACGGCGAGCTGAACGTTGAGGTGCAATTCATACCTGAGTTATGGGTCCTGTACGAGGTTTGTGGAATGGACACGTGCCAGTCTTCCTGTCACACTACACTCCGACCTGGTTCTCCCTGTAGTCCCGTTAGACAGCTAAGGAGCTATATAGTGCACTCGCCGGAGTATGCTCAGTCGTTGTCGCCAGGTACCGAAGTGGAGGAGGACGCGATTGCGACAGAGGAGCCCAAGCCAGAAGAGGACGAGTCCGTGACAGAGGAGCCCGAGCCAGAGGAGAACGAGCCTGCGACAGAGATAGAGACAGATCCAGTGTCAGGAATTGAGTCGCCTGATCCTGATTTTTCGCCTCTTCACCTTCCAGTTAAAAAAAGGCTTTTTTCAAAGCCCCCAAATTTGCTAAAGGATTACCGATCGTACAGTGCGTTGTGTGTGTGTGTGTATGAGGGAAAATTGATTTTCTTTTTTCAGTACATATTCCAGTTCATATGAATACCCGATGACGTGTAGGGTGAGTATATATAAAGTTAATGTTACCTATAATGATGTTGAGTTTTGTTACCATTTCTATTTTATCTATAATGTTTTTGAGTAAATATGGTGCGAACTAAGAACATACTTTCAGTTCCCCATCTAGATAGTTATGTGTAATTTGCACACAATTACCAGGAGAAGTAAAATTTCACCTTTCATTAATTTTGGTACCCTTTGTATCTCATTAAAATTATGTTCATTATTTTTAGGTAGGATAAAATACGGTATGAAATAAGAACATGTTTCTTGTTTAAAAATTTTCTGTACGTGATATATGCAACTGAATGAATTAACGTTGAAACAGATTACGTCCCGACTCTATTTCTGTGACATAATCGTATATTTTAATGGAAAAACGAGTGATTCCATCTGTCGAGTCAAATAAATTATTAACCAAAGTTTTCCAAGTAAGCTGAAATATGCTGTGAAATAAGATGTTTGGCATGAAATCAGTTTGTGCTCTAAATGTATGCAATTGAATGTATTTTCCGTAGGAAACGTTTCATTTTTATTTTTAGGAAACAAAATTTTCATTCTGATTTTTCCCGAATCCTGCGGACGAAACTTTCACTCAAGGAAGAGAATTTTCACAATTTTTTTTCAATTCCAAAGGAGTGGTTGCCGTGGACAACTTACCTGAAAAAATGAGTATAAATGGCCAATACTATACCAACATTGTTTTGGCCAAAAAGGTTAAGGGAATGAAGGAGCAACGTCCAACACAGGTGCGTCAAGTGAACTCTGTCTTCATGACAATGCCAGTGCTCACAATACCTGGCAAGATACGGCCTATCTAGAGCAAGAAAAAATCAAACAGCTACCCCATCTTGTATATTCACCCTATCTTGCACCATGCGAATTTTAGTTGTTTCCAAAAATTAAAAAGGAACTTTCTGGGAAGCCTTTTTTTAAGAATGGAAGACCTTTCAAAATGCATTCATTCAGAGTTTCACGGTAATTCCCCAAGTGGAGTACCACCAAGAGTTCCAGAATTGGCGTAGATATCTGCAACTTTGCTGAAATATTGGAGGTGAGTACTTTGAAGGATAGTAAAGTTTTGTTTAGGTAAATGCAATGGTTTTTGTTCTGTAGATGCATGTCAAGAACATTTTGAATTCCCCTCATAACTATGTAAATTTGAAAGAGTGTCGTTAGAGATTAAACATTTAGGAGATTTAACATGAACTCATTTAGAGATTTAACGTGAACTTCTCAAATGTGACCTCATCAAAGATGTCTAAGCAGCATAGTAGCCCTGCTTGTGCAATCATAACTCCTGAACAAAGGAAAACTAAGACATTATAGTAGTCTTCGTATGTGGAAAAGTGGATCATTTATGGTAATGTTGTCCATAAAAGTTTATGGTGTCAAGCAGAAGAATTGTCCCAGTCTACGTCAAAACCAGAACTGCATTCTTGTAAGGTGATCCTTTTTTGTTGGTGGGATTTCAGGGGTATCAACCACTATGAGCTCTTAAATCAGTTCCAACCTATCAACTCGGATGTCTACTGTGAGCATTTGGACCACTTAAGTGCAGCACCGAAGGTCAAATACCCAGCGTTGATAAACAGATAAGGTGCCGTGTTCCATCAGGACAATGAAAAGGCCCCATGTCGCATTATGAACACAGAAGCTACAACAATTGGGCTGGAAAATAATGACGCATCCCCTGTATTCGACTGACCTGGCTCCCACAGAGTTCCGTCTGCTCCGATCTATAACATCTACAATATAAGATGGTAAATGGCAGAAGTAACCAGTAATCGCGTTCATCGACCTAAAGAAGTGCAATGAACTGTGTAATTATATCTTGTTATACCGCACTATTCACCGTCATCTCAAAGAAAATGTGTCCCATTATGTGTTGATGTGATACCGCACACCACATACCTTTTTGAGAGTGCAAGGGCTGTTCATGAAAAACATGCTTTGTTCATAAAGGAAGTTCATAGAAGAAGAGCCTTATTCCGAGGCACAACGAGTTTTCATTTTGGAACATTATTTTGGCAGTCATTCGTATGCACGTGTAGATGTGAAGTTCCTTAAGAAATATCCGGCTGCCGAAATCCCTCAGAAGTCACTGATAGCCAGATTAGTGAAACGTTTCCAAGAAACGAGATCTATTGCTGATAAATGGATTTTCGGAGGATCAAATCCTATATTTTTGACTATTCACATAGTCTCTAGGTGAAACCAAGCTTCGTTACGGGAAAAACATTTATCAAGTTGCACTATCCCATGTTCTTCAACAAATTAACTGAAGCCTTCGCCAGTAGATTATGTGTTTTCCTTTATCTGGGTCTTCAGTTCCTGGACTGAGTGCACACAATATGGACGAAGATGTAACTGTCTCGCTGATTTCTGAGCACTTCCGTATGATATTCCTGCTTGCAATGCGAGTTTCCTGAGGCTTCTTGTACGGGACTGCGACAATGCTTTCTGCACGCCATCCAATTTAGCATCGGTCAACACTATAGATCTCCCAGACCGTCTCTTATCAGCAACAGATCCCGTTTCCCGGAAACGTTTCTGTAATCTGGATATCATTGACTTCTGAGGGATTTCAGCAGCCGGATATTTCTTACGAAACTTCTCGGCAATACGTGCATACGAATAACTGCCAAAATAATGTTCGAAAATGAAAACTTATTGTGTCTGGGAATAAGGCATTTCATTCCTCTATGAACAAAACTACACTGACGATATCTTGTACTTGTCACACGACAGTCAGCGTCTTCATTTGTTTTCAATAATTTCTTCTTCTCAAATCTCACGATAATGCATGTTGGTATAGCCTTTAGCATATTTCCAATGGGGACACGCCTAATGAAAGTGCTTGCTTCTCCACTGACTATTTAAAAGTTTGTCTTATTAAGAAACTGGATCCTCCGTAATTCCCAAGTATTTGATCCTCGGGTCCAAAATTTCGCACATGTGTTTCGCCATTGTCACTCGATGTTGCACTAAAGATAAACTCCGTAACCAGGTCCGGATCTATAAATTAATAAAGGGAGAGAGAAGAAACTCAGGGTAGTTCACTCAGAAAGAGGTAATGGAAGAGGGGGGGGGGCGCAACATACTAGATTTCCATTGCAGTAAAAAGTTTTCCTCTCCGTTCTAAAGGTCTTTAAAATATTTCTTGAAAAATGCATGAAATAGAAATAAGTTTAACAATTTTTTTGTCTCCATTACCCTAGCTACATCAGGCCCTGGCCGTAATTATAACTGAAATTGATTTAAAATTTTCAAACGCTTTTTGTCCTATTTTTATAGTTTAGCGTTCTATATTTTAATTTAAAACTTATCGACCTACCCGTAACATAAATATACTTGACTATCCAGTCCCAAATTTCTCAATACTTAATGCCACCCCTGTTGCACAACAAAATCCAGCTCTTTATATGTGATTGAGTTCGAGTTTAAAAGAACGTTATTTTTTTTTTCTCTGTTAAAGAACCCGTTGGATTTAAACAGGAAATTGATTCCGATGAAGTTCAAGCATCTGCCTGTGCATAACAAACCCGTGTTTTATCCATTTTACCCAAAAGCCGAATATGAGCATATTTTTTTATAAAACCCATTTTCGAAACCTGGAACCCTTTTCCTCCCTGATTCTTTTCAGTTTGCCATTTCATATTTTCAATTTTCGACTGTCGAATTTTGGAGGACCTGTACACTACTATTTCTATATAGATTAAAAAAAAACTCTAAAAAAAACTTTCAAATAATTATCATATCCCCTTAGTAAATACTTACACAGATTACCTGTAGATATATAATTCAATAAATAATTATTTAATTATTATATATGTTTTTTTTTTCAGACATCGGGGGGTTACAAACTTCTTCAGCGATTAAAGAGCGCCAACGACAAGTTTGCTGAGGGTGATGGTTGGAGGTGATAAATAAGAAGTAAAGCCAATGGTTGGAGGTGATAAATAAGAAGTAAAGCCAATGGTGAAACTTCAAACATCTAGGCAGAGATAGAAGTAAAAATGAAGAAAAGCTTCAGGTAAGAAACACCTCAGTTTCTCTGCTCAATTCAGCATCTTTGCTCAGTGAAAACAACAGAATTTGAGAGAAAAGGAAAATGTTGATTCTCAGAGGATGGGGTTACTCTACGAGAGTTGTGGCCATGTGTGCAGGAGAGCTATATCTTGTTTACGTTAAGAATATAGGATAGCCCAGATGGGAGGCTTTCATCTCTCTTTTATCATCTGCTTAGTTGGGTTATTTTACCCCTGAGCATAACTTTTGTGAGCAAAATTTGCAAAGTTGTCAGGTCACAAGGATCCCAAAGGCTCGGGAATGGTTGGGGAAAGGGACCCACTAGACAACTATTAGGAGTCAAATGGTGACTCTCGTCGGAGCCATCCGACGCATTCTTTAACGTGCACAGGATATGGCTGTCCTGTACACGGCACCCCGGCTTTACGTCCTATACAACGGACGGCAACCTTTCCAATCTCATTGGTGTTTCCTGTTTCATCGAGGGCAGAATGAGAGTTAACGGAGAGAATTTTTACTAATCATATTGTTCAGGCATTTCAGGTATTGATCGTACTCGAATATGGCAACATAAGATTACGACCCTGTCGCTACTTATTCGATCAAATCTCATGCTAGTTTTTCAGCACATATCCTTCCTTTATTCAGATCCTAACTCTTAAGAGTTCTTATTACCTGTACTTGGGAAATTTAGAATTGCTGTTACTGTTTGCTCTTGACGGTTGAAGTGGATATGAAGTTGGGGTGATGTTTGCAGAGAGTTGGGCTGTTTTGCCTCTGAGCGGCACTTGTTTTGCACTCAATCGGCTAAATGACCAGGTCATAAGGACCCAAAGTGCTCAAATAGGTTTGGGGACCCACTGGACAGCTGTTATGTGATAAAAGGTATCTTTCCGTCAAGGCCATTCAGCGTGTTCTTTAACGTGCACAGGGCATGGCTCTCCCGCACACGCAGTTACGGCTTTACATCCCATCCGAAGGAGACGACGTTTCAAAGCTCATTGGCATCCCTTACTGATCGAGGGAAGAGTTAGATTTGCAGAGAATATTTTTGTGCTTAATCTGAATGGTTGCAGTCTTGAGCAGATGTCACAGTTCAATATCTTGGGAGTTATGTAACAGATACTGGTGAAAATGCGGCATGCGATTAACAGACGAATAGGGATTGCTGCCGGGGCTTTTAAGAATCTATGGAGAGTGTGGGGAAATAGGCGTGTACACCTAAAGACAAAAATTAGGCTGTAAAATAATTTGGTTCTTTCTAAGGTTAGTTATAGTAGCAAAACATGAACTCTTTGTAAACAGATAACAGGAAACTTGATGCTTTTGATTCTAGATGCTTACATAGTATCTTGGGCATAGGCGATCCAACTTTGTAAGTAATGATGAAGTTAGGCAAAGGAGTCGGCAACCTCCTTTGAGTAGCATACTGTGCTAAAGGCCTCAGAAAGTGGGGGAGTCCTAGGATGCGGTGGGCAAACAATGTCATGCAGGACTTTGTTAAAATTGGGCCAGTGGACAGGTGTTTGGAGAGCTAAATTGTACACTCTGGTAGGACCTCCATAACCCATGGCTTTTATGGATGATGATGAAAACAATCTCTCTTTGCGTAAATTTAAAAGTTAAGAATGGTTCTCCTATATTTTTCGCAGTTTTAGGATTATTGCGATACTCAACCATTGTTTTATCTAGGATCTTTTCTTGAAATACGTCATTGAGCCATATATTTTGCTAGAACTCTTTTTATTGCTAATAACGCAGTTGAGGTGAGATGGACGAAAAAAATGGACAGGGTGTGCTGTGAAAAACGCAGCAGAATAGTGTGTATCATATATTTTCAAAGTTATAGGGGATGGAAAGGTATTTAAAAAAGATTCAGTACAGTTATAATAGATGCTAAAAATGTTTACCATCTTCTTGAATACAAGCATCCACTTCCGTTAGTGTTTTTTGCAACTTTTCGAAGAGTTTGTCAATGCAGGCAACCGTCTGTTCAATATTAGATTTAAAATTTTCCAGGCTTCGTGCGTTATTGCAATAGACTCTTTCTTTGAAATATCACCACAAAGAAAAAGTCAGGTAGCGTGAGTCTGGAGATCGTGGTGGCCAAAGCCAACCACGATTGCCTTTGGCCAACACAATCCCTAGACCTCACACCACCCAACTATGACATTTTGTTATATGCTCACCAAAAAGCCCTGCAAGAAAGTATGGGCGGTTGCCCCCGTCATCTTGAACCTAGTATTGTTACTAGGGGTGTCAAACCCTAGTATTGTCTTTTTCATTGTATAAACAGCTCTGCACTTTGAGTTGCTTCAAGGACAAACGTTGTAGTAAGAACACTACATAGCAAAAAGCAGTAGATTTACTGTTTTATGAAGAATTATCTGAAAACATAATACTGAATGATACCAACCTATGCCCTTTTAACTCTCGCGAATTAAATTTCTCCCAACCCACGAAGTTTTTATCGGAATTGGGCTGCAACGTGGATTTCAAATATGGTCCATTGTGAGGCTACAATGTGAATGTGAAATCGAGTCTTAGCTCGATACTACATTCATTATATGGTCAGAATTATTACTGCATTTAGATTATTCACTCATTGCATTAATGCCTACATATATAGTATTAGGAATTTAATGGGGGAAAATTTGCTCATTAAACCTTATTCGCGAAATTCCATTTACGCGAAGGTCGCAACACCGAACGGTCGCTTATGTTGCCAACATACTGTACATTTTTTGTTAAAGTGAAAAAATGATGAGCACAATAAGTGCGCACTATATTTAGGAACATGTCAAGCCACTCCGAAATCCTATTCACAGCTCTCTACTTTCTCAAATTTTGTTATTACTTATCTTCCATTTGCTTTTGGCTTTGGCATATATCGATTTGCCAGTTTGTCGGTTTCTAGATTTGACAAAATGTTGTTCCACTATATCTTTCGAACGCGGTGGAGAAACTTAATGATTTATGTGTGAAATGAAAGCTTGTGAAGCATGGAGTGTCATCATCATCATCATCATCATCATCATCCTCAAGCAGCCATGGGCTACGGAGGTCCAACCAGACCGTGCAATTTAGTTCTCCAAGCAAGTCTATCCTGAGCTACATCTACTGCATCTGGCCACTGCATACCAATTCTAACAAGGTCCTGTTTGACATTGTCTGCCCACCGCATCCTAGGTCTCAACTTCTTTCTGAGGATTTTAGGCACACTGTTCATAACCCTATTCGCCAATCTATAATTATTCATACGGGCAACATGGCCAAACCAACGGAGTCTCTCTCTGCACAATATGCTGCTTAAAGGAGGTTGCAAACTCCTTTGCCTAACCTCATCATTAGTTACAAAGTTGAACCACCTAATGCCCAAGATACTGCGTAAGGATCTGGAATCAAAAGAATCTAGTTTCCTGTTATCTTGTTTACAAAGTGTCCAAGTTTCACTACCATAACTAACCCTAGAAAGAACCAAACTATTATACAGCCTAATTTTAGTCTTTAGGTGTATACGCTTATTTCTCCACACTCTCCATAGATTCTTAAAAGTCCCGGCAGCAATCCCTATCCGTCTCTTAATCTCATGCCGCACATCACCAGTATCTGTTACATAGCTCCCAAGATAATTAAACTATGACACCTGCTAAAGACTGCAACCATTCAGATGAACTGAATCACAGCTTGCCTGACCAATTTTCATCACTTTAGTCTTCTCTCTGTTTATAACCAAACCTACTCTACTACCAGTCTCATCAACGGCTCGAATGAAAGAGTTCATCTCATCAACATCATTTGCCAAAAGGGCTAAATCATCAGCATAATCTAAATCAGAAATTTTCGTATCTCCAGCCCATTTAAGGCCAAAATCTTTCCCTTGAAGTGAATTTCGCATAACATAATTAATAACCAAGCTAAAGAGAAAAGGAGACAAAATGCACCCTTGTCGAACACCAGAAGTAATGCTAAACCAATTGCTACAAGCCTTACCAACTCTCACACACGACTCAGTGTTATTATAGAGAGCTTTCATTATGTTAATTAACTTCTCTGTATACCATATGATTTCACAATCAACCACAAATTATGACGATCAACAGAGTGAAAGCATTTTTGAAATCAACAAAGCTAGCAACCAAAGGTTTCTGAAACTAAACATTTCTCAAGAATCTGCCTAAGTGAAAATATCTGATCCACACATCCCCTACCACTTCTGAATCCACATTGCTCATCACGCAATTGACTGTCAACCAGATTCTTAATTTTATTAAGCACAATCATGGAAAGAACTTTACCTGGAACAGAGAGTAGGCTGATACCCCTATAGTTATCACAAGAACTGTGATCACCTTTTTTGAAAATAGGGATAACAATAGCTCTGGTAAAATCCTTAGGAACCATGCTTTTATCATAAAAGATATTCAGAATTTCAGTCATCCAAGTGGTAACCGAAACATTCCCAGCTCTAAGCATTTCGGTAGTAATTTCATCTACCCCTGGGGATTTATGTAGTTTAAGTTTAGAAACAGCCAAAATAACTTCAGAGTGTCATAGGCTATAAAAATTGACCTCCATGCTTTCTTCCCCCCTAAAAAAGGGGAAATGTAAAAATTATTCTTCCACTATATTTCCAGAATTCCTAAAGTAACAAGCTATAAATCAAATGAAAGCTTCTTATGTGGGGAATGTCAAGGTTACGAAAAATTGGGGCCCCATGCTTTCTTTTCCCTCTTAAAAGGGGGGGGGGGGAATATGAAAACATATTGTTCCTCTATATTGTTTCCCTATATCTCCTGAATGCGAGTGCGGAAAGTGACAAGTTATGCGTCGAATGAAAGCTTGTGACGCGGAAGTGTCAGAGACTATAAAAAATTGACCGCGAATGCTTTCTTCCCCCCTAAAAAACGGGAAAAGTGAACCTCGTTCTGCTACATCATCTGAAAACGAAAGCTTACAATTACGCGTTAGGTGTCAAATGAATGCTCATATAATGAACGTCGTAAATTATTTCGAATTTTTCCCTTATTATTGTCCCCTTATTAATACCGGAAGCATGGCGGATTTTCCTGGGTTAGACTTTAACAAGTCGTATTTGAAAGTAAATCTTTTGACGTCTCCAATGTATTGGGCTACCTCAATCATGACTCAAAAGGAAGGGAAAATGTGGTCGGTACTTGAATATTTATCAAATGAAAGATTTTGGAGGTAGGTGTTTTTAGTGACCAAAAAATATAAATGAATTAAACAAAATTAAAAAAATGCCTAACTTTTTACATGCATCCATACAAAATCCTCATGCAGCCATGGGCTGCGGAGGTCCATCCAGACTGTGTAATTTTCCTCTCCAGACTTGTCTCTTTTCAGCTGCAGCTGCTGCATTTGGCCACTCTAGGTCAATTCTAGCAAGGTCCTGTTTGACATTGTCTGCCCATCACAACCAAGGTCTCCCATTTTTTCTGATATCCTTAGGCACACTGTTCATAATCCTGTTTCCCAATCTGCAGCTATGCGTATGGGCAACATAGTCAAACCAACGCAGTCTCTCTCTGCACAATATGCTGCTCAAAAGAGGTTGATGACTCCTTCTTCTAACCTTATCATTACTTACAAAGTCAAACCACCCAATGCCCCAGATACTGCGTAAGCAGGTAGAATCAAAGGCATCAAGCTTCTTATCCTGCTTGCAAAAAGTCCATGTTTCTCTACCATAACTAACCTTAGAAAGAATCAAACCATTATACAGCCTAATTGTTGTTTTTAGGTGTACATGCCTATTTTTACACAATCTCCATAGATTTTTAAAGGTCCCAGTGGCAATCCCCATTCTTCTATTTATCTCATGTCGCATATCACCAGTATCTGTTACATACCTCCCAAGATAATTAAACTGAGATACTTGCTCAATAGTACAGCCATTCAGAGTAAGTGAAGCATCATCTGCCTGACCACTTTTCATCACTTTAGTTTTTTCTGTTTATCACCAAACCTACTCTGTTACCAGTCACATGTACAGCCGTAATGAAAGAATTCATTTCATCAACATCAGTAGCTAACAGGGCCAAATCATCTACATAATCTAAATCAGAAATTTTTAAATCTCTAGACCATTTAAGGCCAAAATCTTTCGTTTGCAAAGAATTTCGCATAACATAATCAATAACCAAACAAAACAGAAAAGGAGACAAAATACACCCTTGTCTAATTCCACTGGCAATGCTAAACCGATCACTGCAAGACGTACCAACTCTCACACACGACTCATTGTTATTATAGAGAGTTTCATTACACTAACTTATCAGGTATTCCATATGATCTAACAATCAACCACAAATTATGTCGATCAACAGAGTCAAAAGCCTTTTTTGAAATCTAAAAGCTAGCAACCACATGTTTCTGAAACTCTAAACATTTCTCAAAAATCTGCCTGAGTGCAAATATTTGATCAATACATCCCCTACCGCTTCTGAATCTGCACTGTTCATCACGCAGTTGTCCATCAACCAAATTCTTAATTCTATTAAGTATAATCATGCAAAGAACGTTACCTGGAACAGAAAGTAAACTAATTCCCCTATAATTATCACAAGAACTGCGATCAGATTTTTTTAAAAATTTGGACAATAATAGCTTTAGTAAAATCCTTAAGAATAACACCTTTATCATAAAAAATATTCACAATTTCAGTTAGCCATGTGACAACACAAATGTTCTCACTCTAAGCATTTCAGTGGTGATTTTCTCCACCCCTGGAGATTTATGCAGTTTTAATTTAGAGAGTGTCAAAATGATCGGAATGTGATATAGAACCATCATTAAAGACAGTAATTCATGTATCCTTATTACAAGCAATGGGAGTAGAAATAATCACATTATTTAGAACTCCTCTGAAATTCTCAACCCAGATAGCCATCACAGAATCCTCACCTTCCTACCCACCTTGCCATGTTTATCCCTTAATATCTGTGTACCTGTCTGTTTCTTCCCCCATACAAATTAACAATCTGGTACAACCCCCTGCTGTTGTGCTGTCTAACTGCTTCCTCTGCTTTGTCAGCCAAGCTATCAAGCCAAATATTCTTATCAGCTTTTAACTGATCCTTTACATGTTTATTAAGCTCATTGTTCTGTTAGGAGTAGTAGGGTGTTGATTCATATTAATCCTGCACTACCTTCTTTCAGAAATAAGTTCCATAGCCTTATCACTCAAATAATTTTGTTTCTTCTGTTCCCTTTTACCCAAAAGAGTACTGTTGGTTTCAAGAAAAGCCTGTTTAAACTGATCCCATTCTTTCTCAACTTCAGCAGTAACCAAACCACGATTGTCATAATGACTAAGTAGCCTATCATGGTATGTTTGACTATATCAGGATCTTTCAGGCATTCAGTGTAATGGCTAATTATTTTAAACTTAGCAAAACATTTTTTAAGTTTCAGCTGCAAAACACTTTTGACCAGGTAATGGTCAAACCCAATTTCGGCTGCCCTGTAGATTTGATATTCCTAACTGAATTAACGGTATTCCTGACCATTTGCTATTAATTAAAATATAATCTACAATATTCCTGTGCAACCCATCAAGTGAAACTCGTGTATGTTTATAAATGTCCCGGTGTTTGAAGTATGTGTTAATTATTCGTAAACCATTAAGTTTATTTACCTGCAGAAGACGTTCACCATTGTCATTGAAACTACCAATGCCAAA
Source organism: Ryuthela nishihirai (assembly GCA_038380435.1). NCBI lineage: Eukaryota > Metazoa > Arthropoda > Arachnida > Araneae > Heptathelidae > Ryuthela > Ryuthela nishihirai. Next base: position 20,653,462 of record JAWZYU010000010.1, read on the forward strand.
GGGACCTAAAACTCCTGCCCAAAGGTCAGAGTCAGTACCAATTTTAGCATTGAAGTCCCCTAGCGCAAGAGAAATATCTCCTTTCTTCACAGAATTCAAAATATCCTGAAGCTGGCTGTAAAACGTATCCTTCTCGTTCTCATCAGAGTCCTCTGTGGGGACATAACAACAGATGACATTCAAGTCTTTAATTTTTGTTTTAAATTTTCCTTTAAGAAATCTTTTATTAATGCAGTCATATCCTAGAAGAGCATCACTGGCGTTTCTGCTGAAAAGCAAACCTACACCTTGGAGATGCTTTCCATCCTCCCTCCCTGAAAAGCGAAATTTAAAATTATTTTTAAATATCTCACCTTTACCTGTCCATCTGATCTCTTCCAAGCCTAGAATATCTAGGTTATAACGCTGGAACTCCTGCGTGAGGACATCAAGAGAATAATCCTTATGTAACGTCCTTACCTTCCACTTTCCTGCAGAGAGAAAATGATCAGGAGGTTTTTTAAAGAAATTGATCTCTTTTGTTGCGATCTTATGCAACCACGGCAATTCCCGGTTCCGTCTCACGACACTACCTGGTTATGAAAAGCCGTGCTTATCTAGAGCCGGGGGCAAGGAATACGCCCTATAGGCGCACCTCAACCCCAGCCTCACATGGCAGCAGTCCTATAAAAGGAAAGCTGACCACCGGAAGAAACTTTAATCTATTCCCCGGTTAGCCATGAACAAGGATATATAGATCCAAGTTCGCTCGGCGTTCGGGGTAGAGACTCTTAGTAGGACCCGGACTTTGGAGAGGACTCGACCTACTGGGGCACAAATCTTTTCGGAAGAGTCCTCGAACAGCTCACCCAGAGCTCCTGATTGGTGAGGTCTCAGACGCTGTCACCAACCAACCGGCAAAGGGAACCGGTCGGCAGCGTCGTCAACCTCGGTTGGCTTTGGCAATGCTCAGCCGGGGACCCAATTCGGCCGGGTTGCCGACCCTAGGCCCCCCCCACCACTACAAGGTGGTCCCCTATTGGGTTTTTTTAAAAGAAATTAGGTTTATTGAGAAAGGTAGGGTCAACAATATCAAACAGCCTCCTCCTTAATCGCAGACATGGGACAAAGACCGGTATATAGGGCGCAGATTTACTTAGTCGATTTACCTGTCCCTCCTCCGCTAAACCCTGAAGCCACCGATGCTGGTAGGAACTTCAAGCACCACCTTTTCAAGTGGACCTCTTCAAGAGCCATAGACCTGCCTGAGACACATTACTCCAATTCAGGATTGACGATGCCCAACTAGCTAAGCGAGGTTCGGTACCTGCGATGGCCTCGGATCAAGATTATCCACCAGCTGATATAAGGTATCCCGTGTCTCTATTAACTTATAGCTGGCAACCCAGAAACAAACAGAAAACACAGCGGCAGATTCTCCCTCAACAGAGGCCCACCAGTGCAGCAAATCCAGTATCCATAATCAAGCTCAAATCCATAAACCAGTTTAGTAGGTATAAATGGTCAGCACCAGGACCCTGTGAAGTTGACCTCGCCTCAGCAGGGTTAAAATGAAAAGGAAAAAACGGCCATAGATGACCAGATCAGTAGACCACACCTGAACTGGCAGCCCTCCACTTCCGTTCCCTTCCAAAAGAGAATATCGCTTTTGAAAGGTACGAACGGCCTGTACCACGAGAAGGCGGGGTCGGACATTTGGTGCCAGACTAGGCCGGCTAAAACGTAGAAAATAAACCTAAGTTTGTATTCATTTTGACAATATTCGTTTGCTATATAAAAGTATATGCAAAGTTGCCATGGAAACATTTATAAACTTATTTCATTCTGCAAAAATAATTCACAATTGGGGGAAATATAAATAATCGCTACATAAAAAATAAAAATACACCTAGCGTATGAAAAAAGATTAATAATAAGTTTACTGCTTTCATTTTAACGAGAGCTGAGAAATAACATCATCTTAATCAAGGGATGGACCAAGCTCCTAATCTGCAGTTCCCAGGGGTTGGAGTTCCACTGGCATTGAAGATTTATCTTCGCCAGGGATGGATATAGTATGGGAGAAAGGGCCATTCACCCCTTGAGAATTTAGAATGCTAGTAAAGACAATGGAGAGAAAAAGTATTAAACTTCTGTATTTTTTAGGCATATTTCAAAAGAATTTTTAAAGACTTCTAAAACGGAAGAGAAAATATTATACTGCAGTGGAAATCAAGTATCGTAGTCCCCCCACTTTTACTTTTTGTCCGGCGCAATCGAGTCACTTCCCCTCCGCCTCCCTCCCCGCACTTTTCTTTTTACCTCTCTTCCTTGCTTTTCGTTTTGACATTTATCGGTTTCTCAGTTTGCGGATTTGTTAAAATAGTTGCTTCACCATACCTTTCGAATGCGATGGAGAAACTTAATGATTTATGTATCAAATGAAAGCATAGAAAAAAAATTGATCTTCCATGCTGTCTTCCCCCCCCCCCCCCTAAAAAACGGAAAATGTGAAGGTCGTTCTACTATATTTTCCGAAAGCGAGGGCCTACAGTTACCAGTTAGTTGTCAAATGAGAGCTCATATAATGACTGTCGTAAACTATTTCCAATTTTGTCCCCACCATTCTCCCCCACCCCTAATGAAAGGAGGGAGGTGGATTTTTACGGTGTTCGATCTTAACGAGTCATATCTTAAAATAAAACATATAACGTCTCCAATGTCATGGGCTATCTCAAACACGAATCCAAAAGAGAGGTTAAATGTGGTCGATGTTTATGAGTCCATATATCAAATGAAAGTTTCTGATGGTAGGTGTTTTTAGTGGCAAAGAAAAAACAAATAAGTTGAAAATTAAAAAAAAAAAACTATCTTACCATATGCGCCCTAAAAGGTAGAAAATAAACTTAAAGCATATCGATGGTGCAATCAGTCACTGAATTCGTATTCACTTCAAAGGAAGATAGGGCGCCTGCAACCTTCTTGAGTAAGTAAATCGGCGCCCTATTTTCCCTTGAAGTGAATACGAATTCAGTGACTGATTGCACCATCGATATGCTTTAGGTTTATTTTCTACTTTTTAGACGCTATATAGGAAGATAGGTATTTTTGAAATTCTTTAATTTATTTATTGATAAATCTGTGATTGATCTCTCCTAATTTCCCACCTCGGTGAGAACGGGGACACCGATGGGCTTGAAATGACCTCCTTTCGACTGATGGGATGTTAAGCCGTGTCGCCATGTGCAAGAATCCCATATTTTATGCACGTTAAAGAACTTGCTGAATAATTTGACAGGAAACTTCCATCTGTCGCCTAAAAGCTGTCCAGTGGATCCCTTTCCTCCATTGGGAGCGGGGTGGCTCAGCAGTAGCGCCCCAGGCTCGTAACTGCAGCTCCCAGGTTTGAGTCCCAGTTGCTCCAGCGTTGAGATTTATTTCCGCAAAACTCCCTGCCCTTCCCTCGATCAGTAGGGGACACCGATGGGTTTGGAAATGCCACCGTCCATCGCATGGAACGTGAAGCTGTGACTCGGTGTGCGGGAGAGCCATACCCTGTGATATTGTAGAATAATCTGGATGGCCTTGACTGGAGTCTCCCAACAGCTTTTCCAGTAGGTCCCATCCTCCACCCTTCTCTGAGCTTTAGGGGTGCTTGTAACCTAGCCATTTAGCCCTTTGTGTGCAAAAAAGTACTGCTAAGGGGTAAAACAACCCAACCTAATCCCCAACCATCTCTGAGCCCTGAGGGTCGTTGTGACCTGGTCATTTAATCCATTTGTGCTACACGTGCCGCTTAGTGGTAAAAGGGCGGGGGTGGCTCAGTCGGTAGCGCGCCAGGCCCGTAATCTGTAGTAGTAGTTCGAGTCCCAGCTGAGTCAGCGTTGAGATTTATCTCCGCAAAATTCCCCGCCCTGCCCACGGTCAGTAGGGGATACCGATGGACTTCGAAAGGCCTCCGTCCGTCGGATGGGACGTTAAGCCATGGCCCCGTGTGCGGGAGAGCCATACCCTGTGCACGTTAAAGAACACGCTGGATGGCTTTGACGGGAGGCTACCATCTGTCTCCCAACAGCTGTTCCAGTGGGTCCCCTCCCCCCCACCTTCTCTGAACCTTCGGGGTCCATGTGACCTGGCCATTTAGCCCTTGGTGTGCAAAAAAGTGCCGCTCAGAGGTAAAACAACACAACCCAACCCTCTAGCATTGATGAGCCATGGTCGGTTCACACCTTGCCGGCTATTCATGGTTTTTCCCTCCTCTGCTCACTTTTTGAAGGTACTAACCACGGCTGACCGTGAGCACCCAACAAGCCTTGTCATGTCGGAAATGCTCTGACCCAGTCGTCTGGCCATTACAATTGGGCCTTCGTCAAACTCACTTAAGTCCGCTGCCTTTCCCATCTGAAGAACAAGAATAACACTGATTAACAGAGCTCAGTATTAGATGTTATTTATATCGTTTCATGACCTTCACATGCGCCGTTGTTTACCTGCAATTGCAACGATTTGCATAAAGACGCGCTGGTCATAATGTTTTGGCTCTTCGGTGTATGTTTCTGAATAGTGATAAAAGATATAACGATATAAAACCACAACTTATTACATACATACCTACATTACAAAAGATTTTCGGTAAGCAACGATATCTTTGAATATTGCTTAAATTGCTAAAGATTGCTTGCGAATGATCGCTATGAGCAATGCCGAAGATTGCAACAAAAATGAGCTAGGAACGTTTAAAAGAGCGCATATGTGCATTTGCTGTAGACGTTTATGTTAAACAATGGAAATTTCCCGAAATGACAGCCAGCTGGGTGAGCGTTGAGCTTTCTCTCCGCAAAATTCCCCGCCTTGCCCACGGTCAATAGGGGACACTGATGGGCTTGGAAAGGCCGCCGTCCCTCGGATGGGACGTTAAGCCGTGGCCCCGTGTACGGGAGAGTCATACCCTCTGCACGTTAAATAACACGCTGGATGGCATTGACGGGAGGCTACCATCAGTCTCCTAACAGCTGTTAAAGTGGGTCCCCTCCCCCAACCTTCTCTGAGCCTTCGGGGTCCATGTGACCTGGCCATTTAGCCCACGGTGTGCAAAAAAGTGCCGCTCAGAGGTAAAACAACCCAACAACCCAATACTGTAATTCCCAGGTTCGAGTCCCAGCTGGGTCAGCGTTGAGATTTATCTCCGCAAAATTTCCTGCCCTGCCCACGGTCAGTAGGGGACACCGATGGGCTCGGAAAGGCCGCCGTCCGTCGGATGGGACGTTACGCCGTGCCCCGTGTGCGGGAGAGCCATACCCTGTGCACGTTAAAGAACACACTGGATGGCCTTGACGGGAGGTTACCATCTGTCTCCCAACAACTGTTCCAGTGGATCCCCTCCCCCAACCTTCTCTGAGTCTTCGGGGTCCATGTGACCTGGCCATTTAGCCCATGGTGTGCAAAAAAGTGCCGCTCAGAGGTAAAACAACCCAACAACCCAATCCTGTAGTTCCCAGGTTCGAGTCCCAGCTGGGTCAGCGTTGAGATTTATCTCCGGAAAATTCCCTGCCCTGCCCACGGTCAGTAGGGGACACCGATGGTCTCGGAAAGGCCGCCGTCCGTCGGATGGGACGTTAAGCCGTGGCCCCGTGTGCGGGAGAGCCATACCCTGTGCACGTTAAAGAACACGCTGGATGGCCTTGACGGGAGGCTACCATCTGTCTCCCAACAGCTGTTCCAGTGGGTCCCCTCCCCCCCACCTTCTCTGAGCCTTCGGGGTCCATGTGACCTGGTCATTTAGCCCATGGTGTGCAAAAAAGTGCCGCTCAGAGGTAAAACAACCCAACCCAACCCTATACAAAGGACTACCTGCTATGTTGCAGCTGGAGTTTTAGCTCTCACTGCGCAGAGATTATTCTTTTAGTTTTGTCATGTCTTAAGTTGTGATCTGATGTTGAGAAGTGTTCGTACGTCTTTATTTTTATTTAGGATTTTCGGTGAATATTATAATATTCGCAAATATAAGCGGTCAGTGTATGTAATCAAGGTTGGTACAGTCGCTCAAAAAAAGTATCCGAACGCTATGGTTGAGTAGAGAATTCAGAAAAAATATCTGGCAGCGATTCTTTTAGAAATTAGTGATCTGGCAACCTTCGTGTCACGTGATTACAGTATTCAGGAAAAATATCTGGAGCGTGTACACCAACTGTACACGCTCCAGTTACCGTTCACAGCAAAATGGAGCGTGTGCAGTTACTGCACAAGCTCCAGTTTTCTGTGAACGGTAACTGAACACGCTCCATATTTCCGTGAGTGAGCCCACACGATCCAGGTCTTTGTGAGCTCACACGATCCAATGTGCTGGGAACATTAACCGCAACCGCTCCAGTTTGCTGTGAACGGTAACTGCACACGCTCCATATTCATTGCATTATATATTCATACGCATTAAATATATTAAAAAATATCCGAACACTATGGTTGATTACAAAATTCAGAAAAAATATCTGGCAACGTTTTTTTAGAAATTAGTGGGCAACGTTTTTTTAGAAATTAGTGATCTGGCAACCTTCGTGTCACGCGACAATAGAACACGAATATAATTTGTTGTGTACAATGCTGACTTGACGTCGTTAACTTAATTGTGACACATTATCATCATTGTTCAATCCAAAGCATTGATCAACGGATTTTGCGCTTCTTACAAATTCTATCCGTGTTTGTCTACAAGAGATTATAAGATATTTTGAGATACAAGAGATTACAAGAGTTTGTAATAAAACTAGAAGTGGTACGTATCGCTTTTATAAGCTTTTTTCGAATAAAATGGAAGAGGAGGAACAGAAAGAAAATAAGGATGCTTTCTTCGACATTCTGCAGCAATCCTCCTCTGATAGAGAGATTATCTCTGCCCTCTGCTCCATCCTCGGTATCAGTAACTCATCTATCGCGACACACAATGAAGCCGACATCTCGAAACTCTTCGATGTCTCTCTGCCTTCTTTTTGTGTCCAGGAACTATTTCCCATGGACGAAATCGAGGCAGATCTAAAGAAGCTCTTTAACAAGACTCGGCGTGAAGTCACAGGTGAGTTCACCATCATTACTCTGGCTAATGTGTGCCCAAAACCTCTCAGCGTGGCAAAATGCCTGACGAGGGCGAAAAGAGGATTGATATCCGTCCCCCGTTTGATGTATCTGTTTAAACACAGCCAGATATGGATGCTGCGATATGATGGTCAGAGGATCAATGAAGAAGAATCACCGGAATTTCAAATGAAGGTGACAAGTTTACTGATGTTCGCTGCAATGACTTCTACTCCTAAAATCCTGCTCTTTTTACTGCAGCATGGAATCAGGTTAGCACGATTTTCGTTTATTTAAGAACCTCTGGCAACTTTCGTGTCACGTGACAACTTTTTTAAGAACCTCTGGCAACTTTCGTGTCACGTGACACGAAGGTTGCCAGATCACTAAATTCTAAAAAAACTTTGCCAGATTAGGCAGGCTTAACGTTACACAATGAAAGTGAATCTATATAAACCTGCGCATAAGCATACTGCCATATAGAAAGAAATTGATGCGATGTGTGTAGCTAATAAAAGGGACTAAATTAAAATGTAATGAACAAATGCGCCATTTTGTTTCCCTGAATTATACAGAAAGTTTTTTATATTTCTCTATATAATTTTGGTACAGAACAATATTTCGACGATGAAAATAAAGCTATTGTTCCCACATGTAACTGTAACATTGTATTTAAAAAAATTTGAGCGCTTCACGTACTAATTCAACGAAGAAATTTAACAGAACTGTAAATTACAGAACTGCTTATAAATAGCGCCTGAAACTCAAAGAACATAAATTAATGGCTTAAGGTCAAAGGTTCATTATTAAGCTCCTCCAAAAGGAAAGTCCCATTTTGAAACATCAAATATTAAGTCCCATTTTTGAGCTATCCCCTCAAACATTATAAATTACTGCCCCGCTGTCTCTGAACAAACAGGGCGGGAGTTGGTTCAGCCAGTAGAGCGGCAGGCTCGTAATCTCCAGTTCCTAGGTTCGAGTCCCACTGAGCATTGAAATTTATATTCGTTGAACTTCCACCCTGCCCTCGGTGAGAAAGGGGAAACTGATGGGCTGGGAAAGGATGCCGTCTGCTTCATTGGATGTTACGTCGTGGCGCCGTGTGCAGGTTGTGTTAGGTTGTTTTACCTCTAAGCGGCATTTTTTTTTTGCACAGAATATGCTAAATGGCCAGATCACAAGGACCCCAAAGGCTCAGTGAAGGTTGGGGGAGGGGATCCACTGGATCAGCTGTTGGGAGACAAATACTAGGCTCCTCTCAAGGCCTTCCAGCGTGTTCTTTAACGTGCACAGGGTATGGCTCTTTCGAACACGAGGCCATGGCTTAACCTTCCATTCGATGGATGACGGCCTTTCCAAGCCCATCGGTGTCCCCTACTGACCAAGAGCACAGCGAGGAGGTTTGCGGAGATAAATCTCAACGCTGCGCAAGCTGGGACTCGAACCTGGTAACTGCATAATTACAAGCCTGGCACACTACCAACTGAGCATCCACCACTCCCCACGTGTATAGGAGAGCCATACCATGTACATGTTAAACAACACGCTGAATGGCCATGACGGGAAGCTCCCATCTGTCTCCTAATAGTCGATCAATTGGTCTCCATCCGCGACCTTCTCTGAGCCCTTGGGTACGTTGTGACTTGGCCATTTAGCCCATTATGCACAAAATAGTGGCGTTCAGAGAACGACCCAACCCTGAGCCTATATCTTCCAAATAAAGAGCCTGATCTCTGAACTCATATTTCCTAATAAAAAAGCTATAACACCGTATGTAAGAGTGAGGTAATGATTTCTAATCTGGACGTATTTGTCAATTGTCAACTGTATTCATTGCCTACTTTTCGTTTGCAGATTCTTAGATTCCGAGGGAAGCAAGCCAGAGCCTTCGCTCTTAGGCCACTTATGCATGAAATATTTGTTATGGAATATTCTTCAGGGAATGCTTGACTCTGACATGTGGGACGTTTCTACCATGAAACTGAAGTCAGAGTTCTCTAGTCTGCCCGAAAAAACTCGACAGAGCTGCTGGAAGATGAGAATCCTTATGAGAACCATTCCTAATCCCTACGTTGCAACAACGAAATTAATTGGATTCAGTGACAAAGATGGTTCTCGTCCAGATGAGCAACTGTTGCATGTGATCTACGATGCTCTGTTTCCCGGATTAGAATTAGGTCGACAGCGACCTCCTTCGCTTCAGCACGCTTGCAGATGCGTCATTAGGCAGCGTCTGCACGAGAATTGGCAACTGCCGGATGGCATCACTCAGCTCGAACTACCCAAGATCCTCTGCGATTATGTCAATTTACTCTATGATTGATTATAATTTCCAAAACTCTTGTTGAAACTTTTATGTACTTGTGTTATTTGTGAATGGCGATAATAATAACGCCAATGTCTGGTGTGACTTTGTAAAAAATTTGTGAATGATGAAAAAATATAGTAACGAATTGAAACTTCTCGGCGGAATAAATTGAAATTCAACTTGAAACATTTCTTAATTTCGTGTTCGAATTTATTCCCTCTCCTCACTTGTGCAGCCTATGCACTTCCCGTACATCCGCACTTCACATCTTGCACGTCGACACCTATTTAAGTTGATTGATTGAACTAATTTCTACTGTCCTGTAGTATAGTCTGCGATTTTGAATACATAGTTTGAGTCACTTTGTTCCAAAAAGTTGTTAAATTTACCAACTTTTTTCCAACAAAGAAGTATTTATCATTGAATCAATGGATTAAATTTTGTATTTGCTTAATCCTTTTAGGTTCTTTTTGCGGATATCTTTGCTTAATCCTTTTAGGTTCTTTTTGCGGATATCTTTGCTTAATCCTTTTAGGTTCTTTTTGCGGATATCTTTGCTTAATCCTTTTAGGTTTTTTTTGCGGATATCTTTGCTTAATCCTTTTAGGTTCTTTTTGCGGATATCTTTGCTTAATCCTTTTAGGTTCTTTTTGCGGATATCTTTGCTTAATCCTTTTAGGTTCTTTTTGCGGATATCTTTGCTTAATCCTTTTAGGTTTTTTTGCGGATATCTTTGCTTAATCCTTTTAGGTTCTTTTTGCGGATATCTTTGCCTGTGGTTTACCAAAGAATCACACATAAATAACTGTTGTCAAGTTTTTTCTCGAGAAATGTACAATTTTCAAAATGCTCGCTTTCCGAGAAATGTAATAGTCAATTATTATTTTACTATAATAAAAAAATTAGTTAAAAATATCATGGTCAACACTTATACGTGCCCTGAATTTAATACGTGACAAGTTTTTACAAAATAACACCAAACATACAGTTTCTTTTCGAAGTTCTTTTAACTATAAGACCATCATCAACACAAAACGAAAGAAATTTCTAGATTTCAGAAATGTTTGTTTCAAACAAAAACACAAGATTACACTGGGCAACACACAAAAAGGCTTTGAAATGAAAATAGCCAATCTTTACTAATTTCGAGGTGCCGAACACGAAAATGACAGAATGGCTCTTGTTTAGGAGAGACAGAGATGGTCATGTATAAATGATTCAGTCAACATTGAGTACATAGGTAACCATTTCGCAATGCAGTATTTTAAACTCCAGATTGCAACATATTGCGTTGTATTGCATCAGCCCGCTATACACACAACCCCCAGAGGTATTGTATCATTGTCTGATGCAATGTAGTTGAGTCATGACATCACGGCTTTACGATCGTGGAAAAAAGATGATGCAATCGTTAGTTGTAAGCAACGTCTCGTAGGGAGAGCAAGTCTTTTGAGCGACTCCCATTTACACAAGTGATCCTTACAGTTTTAATCCAGCAGTAGTGATGCCTCATAACTGTGTTAATAGTGCAGATACATTTCGTTACATTTTCGAGGATGTGATGTTTGCAAGCCAGAAAAGGGCCATCACTCCAATAATGAAAGCATTGTATGAGTTTTATTTTGGATGCAAGATCAGGGACCAGGACAAGGACTGGGCCCCACAGGTATGCTGCAGTACATGTGCAAGAAATCTTCTGAAGTGGCTGAAAGGCGAAAAAGTGGCAATGCCGTTTGCTGTTCCTATGTTTTGCAAATGACTGCTACTTCTGCATGGTTCCATCTGTTTCTGGAGGCATAACAAGGAAAAAGAAGTGGACAATAGCGTACCTGAATATGCAATCTGCACTCCAACCAGTTCTGCACAGCGAATGCTTCACGTTCCCGAACCTCCAAAAGAATTTTCCATCGATTCAGATGATGAGGAGGGAGGAGAACCGGCGTCAGGTTCTCTGCAGCCTTGTCCAATGATGATCCATACATCTGCGCGACACATTCTCACCGAAGAAGACATGAACGATCTTGTTCGCGATCTGGAACTGTCCAAGGCCAATTCAGAGATACTTGGATCAAGATTTAATGTCGCAAATGAGATTCAATACAAAGTGGTTTGTCTTTATGCTAAGAGAAATAGAAGTACTTGTGTTTAGATAAAATTGATTAAATTGTAATAATATTGTGTCATTGTAATAAATTACATTATTCATACTTTAGTGGTATACAGATGTGCTATTTATGAACTCACTCTTAGCTTTCATCTCTTTGAATACATAACAATGTATCGTAATTTATTTAATTTCAAAGCGCAAAGCCTTAATGTGCCGCAGATTTTCTCAGTATGAACTTTCCATCTCAGGGTACAGTCGAGATGTAACCCTAGATATTTTATTGTATGTATTCTGCCACTTTTTATGCAGCCACAGTTATCTAGCTCAGAAATGGTTCCCTTTTTTGGGCAGTTTAATTTGTGTGTCTTAATAATTAATTTATTGTTAATTTTGAAACCAGATGAAAGAAAAGTCATCCAGTTGGTTTTATTGCGATTTAGATAAAGTTTATTAGAGTTTAACCATCGTTTAATAATATTCATTTTTAACATCATTTTTAACATCGTTTAATAATATGTTTAATCGCATCTACTTCCAATTTGTTTATATTAACTAAAACTTTATCATCGGCATATAAAAGCATGGTACTATTTAGTTGCAATTTTGTTTGTGTAAATCAAAAATAAAATCGGGCCTGAAATGGATCCTTGAGGAACATCGAATTTAACTTAGCATTCTTTCTGTAAGTGTTGTAAATGGTAGCTAGGTAGTCACTGGAAGGAGAGCTATGCACCAATCCCCTGTGATGATGCATAGAACCGGCCAGGCCTAGCACCTAATGCGCGACCCCACCTTCTCGTGGTGCAGACAGTTAGTACTTTTCAGAAGAGATACTCTCTTGTGGAAGTGAACGGAAGCGGAGGGCTGCCAGATTGGTGTGGCCTACTGATCTGGACAACTCTGGCTACTTTTCTTTTTTTTTCCTACCCTGCTGAGGAGTGGTCAACCACATAGAATCCTGGTGCTGACCATATAAACCCACTGGACTGGACAGATATATGGCTCTGAGCTTGATTATGGATCCTGATTTTGCTGCACTGGTGGGCTTCTGTGGAGGGAAAATCTTCCGCTGTGTTTTCTGTTTGTTTGTGGGTTGACAGCAGCAAGTGAATAGATTCACAGGATATGTCTATCAGCTAGTGTATAATCCTCAGCAGAGGTCATCGCAGGCACCTGAATTCTTTGTTTCTACTGGCATCGTCAAATTCTAGATTAGAGGAAGTCTTCCAGTGTAGATGGCTTCAGCCTTTAGTGGTGGGGGAACGGGTCTTTGCCCCATGTCTGCGATTAGGGGGCTGTTTGATATTGTCGGCATTCCCTCTCTCAATAAACATAGTTTCTTTAAACATCCCACTAACCATTTTCTCTCCATAGGTAGTTGGAATGTGAGGACTTTGCACAGAGCTTTTCCTCTTGATGTCCTCACACAAGAATTCCACAATTATAATTTAGATATTCTCTGCTTGCAAGAGACCAGATGGACAGATAAAGGTCAGATTCTTAAAAATAATCTTAAATTTCTCTTTTCAGGGAGGAAGACAATAAACATCACCAAGGCGTGGGTCTACTTCTCAGCAGACACACTAGTGATGCTCTTCTAGGATATGAGTGCATTAATGAAAGGTGTTCTAAATTTTTATACGTTGTTTTATTTTTCTTTAAAATTTCAATGTATTTATTTTTAAAGAAATTGTATATTTACAGTCCATTCTTCAAATGTAGAGTTTGTTTTTGCTTTTGGCAATGTAAATATGTAATGAATTAAAACTATATGTTTGAAGAAATACATAATACTAAAAGTAATCTTTTAAAACTAGTAGAACCTTAGCTACCTAGCCTTTAGGCAGTCGTTGCCAAGGTAATGGCTTCGATCAGCGATAGAAGGCAATATGGTGGTATATCTAAATAAGCATGGCCGCTGATCACTTCAAATTGCCTCGCAATGGCCGCTACATGAGCAGTTTATGTTTCCTATGCCGTTACCTGAATCCTTACTTCAATGGGCATCGCCAACCTACTCTGGAGTAATGTGTCTTGAGCAGGTCAGTTTCTATTTTTATTACGGGCCTTGGAAAGGTGCACTTGTAAGATGATGCCTGAAGTTGCTATCAGCATTGGTGGCTTCAGGCTTTAGGGTAAGGGAACGGGTTTCTGCCTCATGCCTGCAATCCTACCGAATGGCTTGGATAGGCCGCCGCCCGTCGGATGGGACGTTAGGTCGTGGCCCGTGTGCGGGAGAGCCATACTCTGTGCACGTTAAAGAACACGCTGGGTGGACTTGACGGGAGGCTACCATCTGTCTCCCAACAGCTGTTCCAGTGGGTCCCCTCCCCCAACCTTCTCTGAGCCTTCGGGGTCCTTGTGACCTGGCCATTTAGCCCATGGTGTGCAAAAAAGTGCCGCTCAGAGGTAAAACAACCCAACCTTGCAATTATAAGGCTGTTTGATATTGTTGGCGCTATCTCTCTCAAGTCTATAAATAAAAAAGATAAATACCCCCTCAAGCAGCTGCTTGCCACAGAGGTCTGACAGGAGCCTGTCAGTTTATATGCCATAGTAGAAGGTCTGAGAGGATGGCAGGACCTCAGCAGAAAAACGACACAAACAGCCATGCCTTACCCGGGGCTCGAAGTTCCTTAAAAATGCCATTAATCATTTTCTTTCCACAGGTACATTACATGGAACTTGCCGATGATGTATAGAGAATTTTCTCTTGATGTCCTCATACAAAAATTCTTTCATTGTAACCTTGATGTTTGGGCTTGCAAGAGACCAGATGGACAGGTAAAGGTCAGATACATAAAATAATTTTAAAATTATCTTTTCAGTGGTTAGCGCGCTTGGCTACTGATCTAAGGGACCTGGGTTCGAGCCCCAGGTAAGACATGAATGTTTGTGTCGTTTTTCTGCTGAGGTCCTGCCATCCTCTCAGATCTTCTCCTATGGTACATAAACTGACAGGCTCCTGTCAGACCTCTGTGGCAAGCAGCTGCTTGGGGGGGGGGGGGTATTTATTTTTTTTCAGGGAAGAAGGATGGAAAGCACCTGTAAGGTGTAGGTTTGCTTCTCAGCAGACAGCCAGTGATACTCTTCTAGGATATGACTACATTCATGAAAGATTCTCTTACAGCTAAATTTATAACTAAGTTTAAAGTTGGGTTGGGTTGTTTTACTTCTGAGCGGCACTTTTTTGCACACAATGGGCTAAATGGTTAGGTCACATGGACCCCGAAGGCTCAGAGAAGGTTGGGGGAGGGGACCCACTGGAATAGCTGTTGGGAGACAGATGGTAGCCTCCCGTCAAGGCCATCCAGTGTGTTCTTTAACGTGCACAGGGTATGGCTCTCCCGTACACGGGGCCACGGCATAACGTCCCATCCGTCGGACGGCGCCCTTTCCAAGCCCATCGGTGTCCCCTACTGACCGTGGGCAGGGCGGGAAATTTTGCGGAGATAAATCTCAACGCTGACCCAGCTGGGACTCGAACCTGGGAACTACAGATTACGAGTCTGGCGCGCTACCGACTGAGCCACCCCCGCCCACCCCACTAAGTTTAAAGACTTAAATGTTATATCTGCAGTAATGCCCCCACAGAAAACTTTGATGAGAATGAGAGAGATAGGTTTTACAGGCAACTTCAGAATATTTTGAATTCTGTCAAGAAAGGAGATGTTTCTCTTGTGCTAGGTAACTTCAGTGCTAAAGCTGGTACTGACTCTGACCACTGGGCAGGGGTGACAGGTCCCTGTGGCACAGGTAGTCGCAGGAGCGTAGCGAAGTGCTATGGTTGCGGGGGGGGGAGGGGGTAGATAATGATATTTTCTCAACTCGGAAATCAAAATTTTCTAACTCGGAAAATAAGTATTTTATATAACTTTTATTACATATTTGACACTGACGTACCCAGAATTCGTTCAGTGGTGGTGGTGGGGGAAGGGGTTTGGACAGCTTCCATCGCTTTTTCCCAAGGGACTCGATTTTGCAACCTCGCCATGATTCACTATTTTTTACTTCCGGTTGAATTTTTGCCAACTCCACAAGATTTTGCCACGTTTTCTCGATTACATCAACTCTCCTTACTTTCACAAAACCAATCCTATTTTTAACAACTCATCAGTATTTTATCAAGTGGTTTCCAATTTTGCCAACTCCCCTAGATTTTGTCCCCTTAATTTCTCAAAAACAATCCCAATTTTTACATTTCCCCTGAATTTGCCAAGTCACTTCAAATTTTTCAAACTCCCCAAGATTTTGCCAACTCTCCTGAAGCAAATTTCACAAACTGCTACTCCTTAATTTCACAAAACCAATCCCAATTTTCGCAACTCGCTTCTATTTTACGAAGTAGATTCGAATTTTGCCAACTGCCCTAGATTTTGCCAAATTGTCTCGATTTTACCAACTGCCTAGATTTTACCAAGTTGGCTCGATTTTGACAGCTTCTCTCAATTTTGAAAATAAAATAAATACCCCCTCAAGCAGCTGCTTGCCACAGAAGTTTGACAGGAGCCGATAAGTTTACAGTATGCGCCATAGTAGAAGGTCATTGAGGATATAATGAGTGACCAACCCCAGATGCTCCGCAATACAGAGACTGTACTACATCTATCGGGAGAACATCATGTTTACCACTATCAACCGTCGGGACTGAACAGTACTGAATGTTGAACAGTACTATAGAAGTAAAGTCCAGCACTCACCAAAACCTAACTATAATCTTCGTCCTGGGTCGCCACAAACAAGAATATTGAGGATTTACGGTATCCAAGTTGACGGGGGGCCCGTGATGCCGTCGTCGTCATCATCATCATCATCATCATCATCATCATCATCATCATCATCATGAAGCAGCCATGGGCTACGGAGGTCTAATCAGACCGTGCAATTTAGTTCTCCAAGCAAGTCTATCCTGAGCTACATCTACTGCATCTGGCCACTGCACACCAATTCTAACAAGATCCTGTTTGACATTTTCTGCCCACCGCATCCTAGGTCTCCCCTTCTTTCTGAGGCCTTTAGGTGCACTGTTCATAACCCTATTCGCCAATCTATAATTATTCATACGGGCAACATGGCCAAACCAACGGAGTCTCTCTCTGCACAATATGCTGCTTAAAGGAGGTTGCAAACTCCTTTGCCTAACCTCATCATTAGTTACAAAGTTGAACCACCTAATGCCCAAGATACTGCGTAAGCATCTGGAATCAAAAGCATCTAGTTTCCTGTTATATTGTTTACAAAGTGTCCAAGTTTCACTACCATAACTAACCCTAGAAAGAACCAAACTATTATACAGTCTAATTTTAGTCTTTAGGTGTATACGCCTATTTCTCCACACTCTCCATAGATTCTTAAAAGTCCCGGCAGCAATCCCTATCCGTCTCTTAATCTCATACCGCACATTACCATTATCTGTTATTGTTCTCCCAAGATAATTAAACTATGACACATGCTCAAGACTGCAACCATTCAGATGAACTGAATCACAGCTTGCCTGACCAATTTTCATCACTTTAGTTTTCTCTCTGTTTATAACCAAACCTACTCTACTAACAGTCTCATGCTCGAATGAAAGAGTTCATCTCATCAACATCATTTGCCAAAAGAGCTAAATCATCAGCATAATCTAAATCAGAAATGTTCGTATTTCCAGTCCATTTAAGGCCAAAATCTTTCCCTTGAAGTGAATTTCGCATAACATAATCAATAACCAAGCTAAAGAGAAAAGGAGACAAAATGCACCCTTGTCGAACACCAGAAGTATTGCTAAACCAATTGCTACAAGCCTTACCAACTCTCACACACAACTCAGTGTTGTTATAGAGAGCTTTCATTATGTTAACTAACTTGTGTGGTAAACCATATGATTTCACAATCAACCACAAATTATGACGATCAACAGAGTCGAAAGCCTTTTTGAAATCAACAAAGCTAGCAACCAATGGTTTCTGAAACTAAACGTTTCTCAAGAATCTGCCTAAGTGAAAATATCTGATCCACACATCCCCTACCACTTCTGAATCCACATTGTTCATCACGCAATTGACTGTCAACCAGATTCTTAATTCTATTAAGCACAATCATGGAAAGAACTTTACCTGGAACAGAGAGTAGGCTGATACCCCTATAGTTATCACAAGAACTGCGATCACCTTTTTTGAAAATAGGGATAACAATAGCTCTGGTAAAATCCTTAGGAACCATGCCTTTATCATAAAAGATATTCAGAATTTCAGTCATCCAAGTGGTAACCGAAACATTCCCAGCTCTAAGCATTTCTGTAGTAATTTCATCAACCCCTTGGGATTTATGAAGTTTAAGTTTAGAAACAGCCAAACTAACTTCAGATTGTGTTATAGGGCCAACATTAAAGCCACCAATGCATCTATCATCATTGCAAACAATGGGAATAGAACTAACCGCATTGTTTAGAATATCACTGAAATGCTCAGCCCACCTAGCCATGACAGAATCCTCACCTTCTATAACCTTTCCTTGTTTATCCTTCAATCCCTGTATACCTGTCCGTTTTCTACCACACAAAACATTAACTATCTGGTACAGCTCTCTGCTGTTGTTGCTGTCTAACTGCTTCCTCGGCTTTGTCAGCCAAGCCATTAAGCCAAAGATTCTTATCAGCAGCTAACTGATCTTTTACATGTTTATTAAGTTCTCTGTAATGCTTTCTATTAGGACTAGTAGGGTATTGATTAAAGACATTCCTGCAGTTCTTTCTTTCTGAAATCAGCTGAAGTGCCTTATCACTCAGATAATTCTGTCTCTTCTGCTCCTTTTTTTCTAAAAGAGTACTGTTAGTGTCCAAAAAAGCCTGTTTAAAATGATCCCATTCTTCCTCAACTTCAGTAATAAGCATACCATGACTGTCATAATGACTAAGTAACCTATCATATTAAGCTTTGGCTATAACTGGGTCTTTCAGAGCTTCAGTATTAAAAGCAAATTTTTTAACCCTAGCACAACACTTTTTAAGTTTAAGTTGCAAGACACTTTTAACAAGATAATGGTAAGATCCAATTTCAGCTCCCCTATATGACCTGGTATTCCTAACAGAACTAGCCCATTTGCTGTTAATTAATATATAATCAATCATATTCTTATGCAGCCCATCGGGTGAAACCCATGTGTACTTATGTATGTCGCGGTGTTTGTAATAAGTGTTAGTTATTCTGAATCCATTGAGTTTACTTACCTGCAGGAGACGCTGCCCATTGCCGTTGCAGCTACCAATACCAAAAGGGCCTATTACGCCTCCCCAAAGGTCAGAGTCAGTACCAACTTTGGCATTGAAGTCACCAAGAACAAGGGTAATATCTCCTTTCTTGACAGAATTCAAAATATCCTGAAGTTGTTCATAAAACCTATCCTTCTCATCCTCATCGGCATCCTCAGTGGGGGCATAACAGCAGATAACATTCAGGTCTTTAACGCTTGTCTGAAATTTTGCTGTAAGAAACCTTTCATTAATGCACTCATATCCTAGAAGAGCATCACTAGCGTGTCTGCTGAGAAATAGGCCTTGGTGATGCTCATTGTCGTCCCTCCCTGAAAAGAGAAATTTAAGATTATTTTTAAGAATCTGACCTTTATCTGTCCATCTGGTCTCTTGCAAGCCGAGAATATCTAAATTATAACGGTGGAATTCTTGTGTGAGGACATCAAGAGAAAAAGCTCTGTGCAAAGTCCTCACATTCCAACTACCTATGGAGAGAAAATGGTTAGTGGGATGTTTAAAGAAACTATGTTTGTTGGGAGAGGAAATGCCGACAATATCAAACAGCCCCCTAATCGCAGACATGGGGCAAAGACCCGTTCCCCCACCACTAAAGGCTGAAGCCATCTACACTGGAAGACTTCCTCCAATGTAGAATTTGACGATGCCAATAGAAGCAAAAAGTTCAGGTGCCTGCGATGACCTCTGCTTAGGATTATCCACCAGCTGATAAACATATCCTGTGAATCTATTCACTCGGGGCTGTCAACCCACAAACAAACAGAAAACACAGCGGAAGATTTTCCCTCCACAGAAGCCCACCAGTGCAGCAAAATCAAGATCCATAATCAAGCTCAGAGCCATATATCTGTCCAGTCCAGTGGGTTTATATGGTCAGCACCAGGACCCTGTGTGGTTGACCACTCCTCAGCACGGTAGAAAAAAAAGAAAAGTAGCCATAGTTGTCCAGATCAGTAGGCCACACTAATCTGTCAGCCCTCCCCTTCCGTTCACTTCCACAAGAGAGTATCTCTTTTGAAAGGTACTAACGGCCTGCACCACGAAAAGGCGGGGTCGGACATTAGGTGCTAGGCCTGGCCGGTTCTATGCATCATCACAGGGGATTGGTGCATAGCTTTCCTTCCAGTGACTACCTAGCTACCATTTACAGATCAAGTCACTGAGACGTGACGCCAGTCATTGAGAATATGTATATGATGACAAGACACACTAGTTCCACCTGAAGCACCACCAATATAGGTAAATGCCATATTCACCACTAACTACGGTCAGGGGTAAGACAGTACCATATAGATACAGCTCATCCCCGACTACCTAATGGCGAACAGTACTATAGGAGTAAAGCTCATCCATCGGTCAAAACCTAAATTTAATCTATGTCCCGGACTGCCACAAACAGGGATATAGAATCTAACTAGACAATTCATGCTATGCTATTTAAGAGAGGTAAATAACATCTTATCAATGAAAGTCTCCTTCCATTGATAAGATGATCTAAAATGATCTCTCCATCCAGTACATCTCTCCACCAGTACATCTCTCCATCCATCTCTCCACCAGTTTTAAACGGGGCAATGTTGTCTTACTTATATTAAAGTCGATCAGTTATACTCTTGAAAGCGGTGTGCACCCAACATTCAATAAACACTAAATTACCAAAAGCACTAGGATAGTTGTCCATTTATAAGACATAGGACAGAGAAGAATCCTAAAAGCTACTCCTATTTTCTACGGGCCTTCTCATACAAGGACATATCCTACTAAGACCGAAGCTACTGCTGACCACTTCCTCAGTCAGAGATAATACAACACACAATAAATCACATTACCTTGTTATTTTAATGAAAAGCTGAACTCGAAGCACTTTAACTTTGAAACGCTTTTAACAAAATTTTTTTTTAATTCGTGATGCAACTCGTTAAGGTTGACCCCCCTCGAAATTTCAGTCTCTTTTTGGGAAGGGGAAGAATAATTAGGAGCAGTCTATGATAGTCTTCATCTAAGTATACGTCACACACCTAACTTCCGATGGGCTTGGAAAGGCCGCCGTCCGTCGGATGGGACGTTAAGCAGTGGCCCCGTGTGCGGGAGAGCCATACCCTGTGCACGTTAAAGAACACGCTGGATGGCCTTGACTGGAGGCTACCATCTGTCTCCCAACAGCTGTTCCAGTGGGTCCCCTCCCCCAACCTTCTCTGAGCCTTCGGGGTCCATGTGTCCTGGCCATTTAGCCCATGGTGTGCAAAAAAGTGCCGCTCAGAGGTAAAACAACCCAACCCACACCTAACTTGTAACTAAATGCCCTCAAGTTCGGAAGATATAGCAGAAAAGCGACTTTCACATTTCTTCTCTTTTTAAGGAGGGGCGGAAACGTGGTGGGGTATATTTTTATAGCCCATAACACTCCACACTTCATAAGCTTTTATTTGACATAAAATATGTTACATTCAGAAGTGGAAGTGGTTTTCCACATCTAGATGGACGCTCCAGAATCAGTCGAAAATATTAAAGACCAGGAATTATGATAAAAAAAATTGTAAAGGGGTGGACATACATACAGTGGATCTATTTCCTGCCGGGAAAAAAAATGGGATCAAAACACAAGAATAAAAAACTCTGAACCTAGGGTAACGGTGTCCACTTCATTTTCAGCTCAGGTTACATTTTGCCCCTCGCTTTCCAGAGATATAGTATAAAAATCGTTTTAATATTTTACTTTTTTTACGGGAAAGAAAGAATAGAGAGTAAAATGCTATAACCGATGATATTCACCATGTCACACGCTTTGATTTGACACATAATTCATTAAATTTATCCGTCTAGGTGGCGTTGACGGGAGGCTACCATCTGTCTCCTAACAGCTGTCCAGTGGGTACCCTCCTCCAACTTTCTCTGAGCCCTCGGGATTCTTGGGACCTGGCCATTTAGCCCATTGTGCGCAAAAAAGTGCCGCTCAGAGGTAAAAAAACAACTCCTTTCATCGTTGTTATAAAGAGCGCATCACAGCGCCTCGTCAGCTTGAACTATATGTCATGTTCCACAGTATGAACGACCATCGTGACCTTTCGTAGGCAAGTTTTAATCGCCATCGCCTTAACTGGTAGAGCAATTGGTTTGCAACCAGGAGATCCAGCGTTGGAGGCCAGGAGGCGGACAATTGGCTTTTTTTCCACACTTGCCTAGTTATCAATGCAATCGCCGCTGTTTACTTCGTGTATTTATGCAAGAAATATGAAAGAATATCAAATTAAAATAAAAGTGCTGGTTATTTTAAACCATATAACGAGGTTTCATTTTGTTTTATAAGAATGCAAACGTATCTCAATGATTCAGCTTTAGGTCTCATCTTAAGGGCAGATCAAACTTACTGATATTGATTTCCACAGAAATGTTTTTTAGGGAAAGGGGCACAATGTGTTCATACATCCGGGTGATTGAAAAGGGGCATAATATTTTCCCTTTTTACGGGGTACTACTAAATAGATAGTACAGTCGCTCAAAATAGTATCCGAACACTATGGTTGATTACAGAATTCAGAAAAAATATCTGGCAACGATTTTTTTAGAAATTAATGATCTTGCAACCTTCGTGTCACGTGACACGAAGGTTGCCAGATCACTAATTTCTAAAAAAATGATTGCCAGATATTTTTTCTGAATTCTGTAATCAACCATAGTGTTCGGATACTTTTTTGAGTGACTGTACACTAAAATGGGAAACTATTGTTTCAATTTTCCCAAGTCATAGAGGTTCTATATTTTAGAAAACATTTAAATAATCATATTTTAGAATAGTTTTATCAGACCAAAAAACCGTGTTCCCCTCAGTTAACAACAACCATGAATATATATAATATATATGAATATAAATTGCACGTATGACGTGAATATTCCAATGTTCAGCTTTGTATTAAGCATAGGGAAAGGTTGGGTTGTTTTACCTCTGAGCGGCACTTTTTTGCACACCATGGCTAAATGGCCAGTTCTCATGGACCCCGAAGGCTCAGAGAAGGTTGGGGGAGGGGACTCACTGGAACAGCTGTTGGGAGACAGATGGTAGCCTCCCATCAAGGCCATCCAGCGTGTGTTCTTTATCGTACACAGGGTATGGCTCTCCCGGACACGGCGCCACGGTTTAACGTCCCACCGACGGACGGTGGCCTTTCCAAGCCCATCGGTGTCCCCTACTGACCGTGAGCAGGGCGGGAATTTGGTGGAGAAAAATTTCAACGCTGACCCAGCTGGGACTCGATCCTGGGAACTGCAGATTACGAGCCTGGCGCACTACCGACTGAGCCACCCCGTCCCCTATAAGGAAAGGAAATAACCATTCTTCACCTTAATTACCGGCGACCATGTTTAAATGAACAGTTTGTAGTGAACAAAATCTTATATACTGAAGATGGAATTTACTATTCCATTCAGGAAAATATAAACCGTTGCTTCGCAGATCGAAAATCGTAAATGCGTTTCTCTTGAACCCCAGGCATTCATTTGTTCGCTGTTTAAGAGAGTCCACATTGGCCCATATTAAGAATTTACGGCTCCATACCTTAAATTCGTAATATTTAGGGAATACGTAAAGTTTTTTCCACTACAGTGTGCATACAGCTTTAACAATTTCTTTTTACCACCATTATACAGCAAAAGGAACGAAAACAACGTTGAAAAAAATGAAAAACTCAAACTGTGCAATTTACGTGATTGAATTACGAGATTAATAATTAGGCAGCCTCTGTGCACTGAACTGCGTGAGCACGAACTATTCAAAGCACGAGTATGCCATTCTGAACGTGAGAGCGTTAAAATTCACGAGACTACAATCGAAATGTTTACAAAAGAATCGTCGTAAGGGATTTAACTTCTTTCGTTTTGTATTTCTTAACATTGGAACAGATTTGATGTCCAAAAATGGCAGACATTCCTCATGTTGGGAGTTCCACAAGTGTTACGTTCGCAAAGACTAATCCTAATCTGGTTTATCCGTCCTTGGTTCAGCCTTCTGTGCAGTCCATTGAGAGGCAGCAGAAGCCAGCAGAGAAACTCGCTGCTCCCTCAGAAGTAGAGCATGGAGTCGATTCCACGTGGTCCTGGGTGATTTGTGTTGCTGCATTTGGAGTGAACTTGCTGGTGGTCGGAATTCATCATGTTTATGCGATATTCTTCTTAGCTTTCATCAAAGACTTCAAAGTGAGCGGTGCTACTGCAGGTAAGGGAAAATCTGGAAGGAGAAATTGCTTGTAATTTGACGTTCAAAATTAGGAATTGCGAAGTCTAATCCAGTGAATTCTGGAATTATAGAATCTTTCTTTACTAGGTGAATAAAAATGTGTTATTTGGCTTAAGATACGCAATATTTTTGCAAACTATTTTTTACTGAAAACACATCGGTTTAATTATTATTAAGTCTTCTGATGGTAAACATTTTTGCATGACATACTATGATCGATAGAACATTTAGTTTCATTTTATCGGATACAAAACCGTTGGGTTGTTTTACCTCTGAGCGACACTTTTTTGAACAACATGGGGTAAATGGCCAGGTCACATGGACCCTGAAGGCTCAGAGAATGTTGGGGGAGGGGATCCACTGGAACAGCTGTTGGGAGACAGATGGTAGCCCCCAGTCAAGGCCATCCAGCGTGTTGTGTAACGTGCACAGGGTATGGCTCTCCCACACACGGGGCCATGGCTTAACGTTACATCCGACGGACGGCGGCCTTTCCAAGCCCATCGATGTCCCCTACTGACCGTGGGCAGGGCGGGGAATTTTGCGGAGATAAATCTCAACGCTGACCCAGCTGGGACTCGAACCTGGGAACTACAGATTACGAGCCTGGCGCGCTACCGACTGAGCCACCCCCGCCCCAATGATTCTAAGTTAGTTCTGCTTTCAGTCATCAGACGATCTCTTAAATGCCACACTTATATTTCATAGTTTACATAACTTAAAGAATGCAGTCAACGCTAATTCCAGGTAATTACTATTATTATATACAGGCCCGGATCTAGAAAAAATCGGGGAGGGGGGGGGGGCTGAAAAAAAAAAAAAAACACAATTGAGCCGGAAAAGATGTAAAAGGGGGAGGAAGCAAGCGATTGGATTTCCAATGCAGTATGACATTTCCCCCTACGTTTTACAGGTATTGAAAATTTTCTAAAAAAAATGCATGAAATATAAATAAATTTAAAATTTTTTTTGCCTCTATTACCCATATTAGGATTCTGAAATGGCTCTCTTTCAATCCCTCCTAGATCCGGCACTGATTTTATATGTGTATATATTTAGTTGCTCCAAAATGCTCCAAATCAATCAGGCCAGGATGTAGAAAAAAATAAAGGGAGGAGGGCAAGTGACGCAATCGAGCAGGAAAAAAGTGAAAAGAGGGGAGGGTGGAAAAAGACTGGATTTTCATTGTAGGGTATTGTAATTATCATTGTAGTGTTCCATTTTAGAGGCCTTAAAAATTTCATGAAAAATACTTGAAATATGCACAAGCTTACTCCTTTTCCCTCTATTACCTTTCCTAGCAATTTCAAGCCCCCCTCCCCCTTCCCTGTTCCAAATATGGAAAATCTGCTGTTATTACTCTGGGTTGGGATGTTTTACCTCTGAGCGGCACTTTTTTGGCATACAATGGGCTAAATGGCCAGGTGACATGAACCCCGAAGGCTCAGAGAAGGTTGGGGAAGGGGACCCACTGGAACAGCTGTTGGTAGACAGATGGTAGCCTCTCGTCAAGGCCATCCAGCGTGTTCTTTAACGTGCACAGGGTATGGCTGTCTCCAGCACACGGGGAACTAATAAAAGAAATGAGAAGAATAGAGAAATAAGAAGACGGCTTGACGTTCCATCCGACAGACGGCGGCCTTTGCTAGGCCATTGGTGTCCCCTACTGACCGTGGGGAGGGCGGGGAATTTTGCGGAGATAAATCTCAAAGCTTTCCCAGCTGGGACTCGAACCTGTGAACTACTGATTACGAGCCTGGCGTGCTACTTACTGAGCACCCCCGCCCCCAATCGAGCAGGAAAAAAGTGAAAAGAGGGGAGGGTGGAAAAAGACTGGATTTTCATTGTAGCGTACTGTAATTATCATTGTAGTGTTCCATTTTAGAGGCCTTAAAAATTTCATGAAAAATACTTGAAATATGCACAAGCTTATTCCTTTTCCTTCTATTACCCTTCGTAGCAATTTCAAGCCTCCTCCCCCTCCCCCTCCCCTTCCCTGTTCCAAATATGGAAAATCTGCTATTATTACTCTGCATCTGGATGAAACCTTTTCGAACTTGTCTCGTATACAGAATGGATATTTTCTTCCTGATGTAGGTTTCGTCCACTCGCACAAAAAAATATCCGAACACCATATACGATTACAGAACACTATCCGAACACTATCCAAGATTACAGAATTCAGAAAAAATATCTGGCAACAATTTATTTAGAAATTGGTAAATTAGTGGCCAGATATTTTTTTCTGAATTCTGTAATCAACTACAATTTTCAGAAAAAATATCTGGCAACGTGGACCTTCGTGTCACGTGACACGAAGGTCCACTAATTTACTAATTACTAATTTCTAAAAAAATCGTTGCCAGATATTTTTTCTCAATTCTGTAATCAACCGTAGTGTTCGGATATTTTTTCAAGCGACTGTCCTTTCTCTCAGGTCTGGCATTTTTCACAGAATCTTCTCTATTCTTCAGGGTCGGACTTACGCATCAGTTGACTAAGCTACAGCTTAGGGCCTATGAGGGACCTAAAAAAATTGAGTTTGAAGTTTATGAAAAACAATTTATGACCGTGTTCAAACTAATTTCTTCTGCAAATACTATTCATCTTACCTTACACAGTCGTTATTCTGTACCAATGCTAATGTTTTCATCACATCAATTTTTTTAAACGTTCGTTTCAATCAGAATGATAAATATATACTTCGCCTTTGGAATCTCTTCCACTTACTATAGCTTAGGTCCTTTTAAATTGAACATAGCTTAGGGCGTCTGAAACTTGTAGATTAGGGCTTCAGAAGGTTAAAGTCCGGTTCTTGCACTATGGCATATATAAAATAACCTCCATGAAGAGCAGTTTATTGGTTATTTACTTTTCAAATCTCGCAAAAATCAAACATGCACAAGAACAAAAAGCATATATTTACTAAAAACCAATTTCAATAAATTATCTGTTTGAATTTAAAAATGTGAATGTACTTGTGGCATCAAAACGACCTTCGCCGATGTTTATACAATGATCAAAGCAGTTTAAGTATCAGTCAGCGAAAAAGAAATGATAACTGGTGTATTCTGTGCAGTAATAGCCTTCTACGGGCTGCAGAGTTGGGTTGGGTTGTTTTACCTCTGAGCGGCACTTTTTTGCACACCATGGGCTAAATGGCTAGGTCACAAGGACCCCGAAGTCTCAGAGAAGGTTGGGGGAGGGGACCCACTGGAACAGCTGTTGGGAGACAGATGGTAGCCTCCCGTCAAGGCCATCCAGCGTGTTCTTTAACGTGCACAGGGTATGGCTCTCCCACACACGGGGCCACGGCTTAACGTCCCATCCGACGGACGGCGGCATTTCCAAGCCCATCGGTGTCCCCTACTGACCGTGGGCAGGGCGGGGAATTTTGCGGAGATAAAACTCAACGCTGACCCAGCTGGGACTCGAACCTGGGAACTACAGATTACGAGCCTGGCGCGCTACCGACTGAGCCACCCCCGCCCCCACGGGCTGCAGAACATCTTGTGAGCAGCCAAATGTTATTAATTCACCGCTTTGAAACTTTTTAAATCAACAAGTTGCATCAAGTTTTGTTCTTTAGGAAGCTCTATTATTAGTTTAAACATTTGCAAACAACGCTTTTTAGTTCTACTTTTTGAAAGTAACGAACTAAAGTTAATTTAAAATTAATCGTAAATGTTATCCACATAAAAAAAAAAATCATTACAAATCCTGAACTAGAAAATCCTCTGTCGGTATTAATTATTAATTCACTGCTTTACCGTTTAAGTAGACTTCCGTTTAATATTGTTATAAAATGTGTTAACTCATAAAACTTCAGTCGTAATCCTCAAACCGATTTAGTTTATTTCCACGACTTATTGTGTTGGAATATTTATGAGCAGCACTTGAGCAACTTTAGAATCACATTAAAAGACAGTCGTCTGCTTCATTTATTCTTCTCGAAATCGACATTCCATAGGTTTGGGTTGTTTTACCTCTGAGCGGCACTTTTTTGCACACCATGGGCTAAATGGCCAGGTCACAAGGACCCCGAAGGCTCGGAGAAGGTTGGGGGAGGGGACCCACTGGAACAGCTGTTGGGAGACATATGGTAGCCTCCCGTCAAGGTCATCCAGCGTGTTCTTTAACGTGCACAGGGTATGGCTCTCCCGCACACGGGGCCACGGCTTAACGTCCCATCCGACGGACGGCGGCCTTTCCAAGCCCATCTGTGTCCCCTACTGACGGTGGGCAGGGCGGGGAATTTTGCGGAGATAAATCTCAACGCTGACCCAGCTGGGACTCGAACCTGGGAACTACAGATTACGAGCCTGGCGCGCTACCGACTGAGCCACCCCCGCCCCTTCCATAGGTTTCAAAGGGCGTTCTATCTGCTGTTACCTCAAAGAACAGAATATTCAAGCGCAGCTTTGTGAGTTTTAAGAGATAAGAAGTATTTATTACTTCGAATAAGCAAAAATAATAGCCATCATCAGATAACTGAATGGCCACGTGATCGAAATCATTTCTGTGGAGGATGGAGAGCCAATGGGGAATTGATTTCAACACTCAGTAATTTCTTAAATCCGTTTTTTACTGAAAAATGTTAGTAAGCAGAACTTTATGGTTCAATTTTTTTTTATTTTCAGATTCCAATCAAATCTATCAAACTCTCGATTTTCAAAGATATTCGTTCAGCATCTAAAGAATCATGGAAGTATGGATATTTAAAAACGTCAATGTTAACCATAGAACATGTTTGAAAAGTTATTTAAAAATAATGAGTCTTGTTTAAAAACCGTGTAATAAAATAAATGTATATTTTAAAAGTTTATGTATGCGATTCATTCAATGTATCGTATATCAATGTTGCATTTCTCATGACTGGTATTCATATTACTATTGTTAAATATTATAAAGTGCATAACATTCTAGTTGCCGTCCCATGGCCGAGTGGTTAGCACGCTTGGCTACTGATCTAAGGGACCTGGGTTCGAGCCCAGGATTAGGCATAGATGTGTGTGTCGTTTTTCTGCTGAGGTCCTGCCATCCTCTCAGATCTCCTACTGTGGCATATAAACTGACAGGCTCCTGTCAGACCTCTGTGGCAAGCAGCAGCTTGAGGGGGTGTTGTTATAACATTCTAACTATTAAACGAATGTTGTTGAAAAACGAGATATAAATAGATTTGGTTAAGATCTTTATCTTCAGCCACCTCTTCCCAAAAAAGTTGTTATTTTAAGGGGATATAACGGAGCTTCGAATTTTGTTCTCCATTGGCATGGGGCGGGGGTGGCTCAGTCGGTAGCGCGCCAGGCTCGTAATCTGTAGTTCGCAGGTTCGAGTCCCAGCTGGGTCAGTGTTGAGTTTTATCTCCGCAAAATTTACCGCCCTGCCCACGGTCAGTAGGGGACACCGATGGGCTTGAAAAGGCCACCTTCCGTCGGATGGGACGTTAAGCCGTGGTCCCGTGTGCGGGAGAGCCATACCCTGTGCACGTTAAAGAACACGCTGGATGGCCTTGACGGGAGACTACCATCTGTCTCCCAACAGCTGTTCCAGTGGGTCCCCTCCCCCAACCTTCTCTGAGCTTTCGGGGTCCATGTGACCTGGCCATTTAGCCCATGGTGTGCAAAAAAGTGCCGCTCAGAGGTAAAACAACCCAACCCAACTCCATTGGCAAACGTAGAAATGGTACTAGTCAAGTAGCCACTGAAGAAGTTTAAGATGTTTGGGCTGTGTCCAGCTGAGACAACTTTTAAAACATTGAACAAACATCACTGAAGATTAATATTTAAATATTATTATTATCAGTATTTTAAATGTTCCCTTATACGCCTATTTGAGATTTTGGTATCGAATTGACCTGCTATGGAAGTGTCTTAACACTTTATACCAATGTAGCCTATTTCTTCGCTTTCTGACTGTTTTAATATTCCTCTGCAGCATGGGTCGGTTCTCTGGGTTCTGGCCTCATCCTGATGTTCGGTCCCCTGTCCAGCTTCATCACCAACCGTTACGGCCATCGGGTGTCTGCCATCTTGGGAAGCATCATCGCAGGCCTGGGCCTCTTCCTCTCCACTCTCATCACCCAATTTTCCTCCATCTTCTGGACGTATTCTCTGCTCTTCGGCCTGGGCACTTCTCTCTGCCACATCCCTGCCATGTGCATCTGCAGCCTCCACTTCAATCGCTACATCTCCTTCGCATCCGGCATCGTCTCTTCTGGCTCAAGTTTCGGGACTCTCCTCCTCACTCCATCGATGCAGTTCTTAGTTGACAGCTATGGGTGGCGGTTGGCGTTGAAAGTGTGCAGCGGCATCGCCTGGGCTGCGGCGCTCTGTGCTCAAGTGTTCAGGTGAGTTTCTCTCTTCGTTAATCTGCATCCAGTGGCTCTTTTCTCTTATGGAAAGGTTCACCAAAGTGTTATCCACTAAAAACTGTCATTGATATTTTCTCGTGGAGCCCCAGGACTTCGCTTGAAAATATTAATGAAAATTGTATGGTGAATATTGTTTCGGTAAGATGTAAGTTTTCTTTATCTGAATAACCTATTACAGTTAAACTTCTCTAATTTCATACTTCCAAACAACGCACACCTCTCAATAACAGATGATTTTATAATCACTTTCCGGGGCGGGGGTGGCTCAGTCGATAGCGCGCCAGGCTCGTAATCTGTAGTTCCCAGGTTCGAGTCCCAGCTGGGTCAGCGTTGAGATTTATCTCCGCAAAATTCCCCGCCTTGCCCACGGTCAGTAGGGGACACCGATGGGCTAAAAGGCCGCCGTCCGTCGGATGGGACGTTAAGCCGTGACTCCGTGTGCTGGAGAGCCATACCCTGTTCACGTTAAAGAACACGCTGGATGGCCTTGACGGGTGACTACCATCTGTCTCCCAACAGCTGTTCCAGTGGGTCCCCTCCCCTAACCTTCTCTGAGCCTTCGGGGTCCATATGACCTGGCCATTTAGCCCATGGTGTGCAAAAAAGTGCCGCTCAGAGGTAAAACAACCCAACCCATAATCGCTTTCCACACAGCCACATATCCATAAAATGTCAAGAAGATATCTAAGATGTGAAATGAACATCCATTTCTCATCGTAAATATTATTATGGATATTTTCCGGATATTGTGGTTGTGAGGTACTTTCTCAGTATTAGTTTCGTTTGCATTTTCTTCCATATTGTGAACACGCGGAATAATGTAGATCACTCTAGAGTTTTCAGGGGGAGTGCAAACATCAGTTGCTTCCTGAAACGTCAGGTGAAGCTTAATTCTACCTTTTTGCTGATTGTAGGGATCAGGAGATTATGCAACTCACTTCCGTTCTTGACTCTGCATGTTTTTATTATTCTACTTTGTTCTCGAAATATCCAGAGCAACATGTACTCGACAGACCTAGATATACCGCTCCTTGATATGCTTGCGAAGAAAGCATCAGGAGCTCATTACTCCTTGGGATGTCAGAAGATGAGGTGAAGAGGATCTCAGTTCGTTCAATACTTATGTGATTTGCGCTCTTCTCTTTTTGGATTACTTTCTTCTCACAAACAACAACATCTGCAGGGTTTATTATAATAGTTATAGGAATTCTTCATTCAGGTAATCACAAACAATAAGCCTAGAATAGGGGGCGGGGGTGGCTCAGTCGGTAGCGCGCCAGGCTCGTAATCTGTAGTTCCCAAGTTCGAGTCCCAGCTGGGTCAGCGTTGAGATTTATCTCTGCAAAATTCCCCGCCCTGCCCACGGTCAGTAGGGGACACCGATTGGCTTGGAAATGCCGCCGTCCGTCGGATGGGACGTTAAGTCGTGGCCCCGTGTGCGGGAGAGCCATACCCTGTGCACGTTAAAGAACACGTTGGATGGCCTTGACGGGAGGCTACCATCTGTCTCCCAACAGCTGTTCCAATGGGTCCCCTACCCCAACCTTCTCTGAGCCTTCGGGGTCCATGTGACTTGGCCATTTAGCCCATGGTGTGCAAAAATGTGCCGCTCAGAGGTAAATCAACCCAACCCTAAGTCTAGAATATGAGAAAAAGATTGAAAAATGACACCAGGAGCAACATCCCGAGAAACAACTAAATTCTGCAGCATTTTTCATGATTATTTACGGAGTTGGTGAAGCAAAACACCTGATGACACAAACCAACACCCAACGTTCACTCTGAGGCTATTTCTGAAGTTTTTATAGACATGATAAATAAAATGTTATATTGTATACACATATATATGAACATTAGATTGTGCCTGACCACTTTCTCTTTGATATGAAAATTGTGAACACATCATACGTCACCTGTTGCTTCATCAACACTCAGGCTGTCCATCATGCCTGCTGCGAAGTGCAGACATCTCTGATATTTAGGAGCACAGTCTTGGCATTCTCTGAAGAACTCGCATCAGTGTGGTGAGTGATATTGTTTGTTCTTTTTCAGGTTGGGTTGTTTTACCTCTGAGCGGCACTTTTTTGCACACAATGGGCTAAATGGCCAGGTCACATGGACGCCGAAGGCTCAGAGAAAGTTGGGGGAGGGGACCCACTGGAACAGCTGTTGGGAGACAGATGGTAGCCTCCTGTCAAGGCCATCCAGCGTGTTCTTTAACGTACACAGGGTATAGCTCTCTCCCGCTCTCTCCCGTCCCATCCGACGGACGGCGGCCTTTCCAAGCCCATCGGTGTCCCCTACTGACCGTGGGCAGGGCGGGGAATTTTTGCGGAGATAAATCTCAACAGTGACCCAGCTGGGACTCGAACCTGGGAACTACAGATTATGAGCCTGGCGCGCTACCGGCTGAGCCACCCGCCCTCTTTTTCAGGTCTTCTGAGTGACTTTCAGGGGCTGAACTGAAAAGTTGACGTCGTGTTCAACAACCACGAGCTGTCGAGTCTCGAATCTGTAGGGGGCCATTCAGCGGTGTATCACGGAATTTGTAGTTCAGAAATGACATTAAACTTTTAGTAGTAAATAAATATACCGATAGCCTATTTAGCATCGTTTGGCTTCTGCTGTACAGTCGCTCAAAAAAGTATCCGAACACTATGGTTGATTACAGAATTCAGGAAAAATATCTGGCAACGATTTTTTTTTTAGAAATTAGTGATCTGGCAACCTTCGTGTCACGTGATTACAGAATTCAGGAAAAATATCTGGAGCAACTGTACACAGCAACTGTACACGCTCCAGTTACCGTTCACAGCAAACTGGAGCGTGTGCAGTTACTGCACACGCTCCAGTTTGCTGTGAACGGTTACTGCACACGCTCAATATTTCCGTGAGTGAGCCCACACGATCCAAGTCTTTGTGAGCTCACACGATCCAATGTGCTGTGAACATTAACCCCAACCGCTCCAGTTTGCTGTGAACGGTAACTGCACACGCTCCATATTCATTGCATTATATATTCATACGCATTATATATATTTAAAAAATATCCCAACACTACGGTTGATTACAGAATTCAGAAAAAATATCTGGCAACGATTTTTTTTAGAAATTAGTGATGACGAATTCGTGACACGAAGGTTGCCAGATCACTAATTTCTAAAAAAATCGTTGCCAGATATTTTTTCTGAATTCTGTAATCAACCGTAGTGTTCGGATATTTTTTAATATATATAATGCGTATGAATATGTAATGCAATGAATATGGAGAGTGTGCAGTTACCGTTCACAGCAAACTGGAGGGGTTGCGGTTAATGTTCACAGCACATTGGATCGTGTGAGCTCACAAAGACCTGGATCGTGTGGGCTCACTCACGGAAATATTGAGCGTGTGCAGTTACCGTTCACAGCAAACTGGAGCGTGTGCATTTACTGCACACGCTCCAGTTTGCTGTGAACGGTAACTGGAGCTTGTGCAGTTGCTGGACACGCTCCAGATATTTTTCCTGAATTCTGTAATCACGTGACACGAAGGTTGTGCAAAAAAGTGCCGCTCAGAGGTAAAACAACCCAACTGTCTGATGTTGCAATCCTATTTTGGAGCATTTTGTTGTGAGATTATTCTTTTCTCAATTCAAGTTCTATTCGTTAATGGTAAAGGAATGTGAAGGACAAATGACGTCAATTGCAAAGGTGTGTGGGCGTAACCTTAAAAGATAACTAATAAACGGCAGTGACAAAAAAGTGTTTGCAATCTTTCATTTTCACGCAGAAACAGTTCTTAAATATGTTTTTTTACATTTGAATTTACAAAATATGCGAATATGTGATGCATTCAATAATTTAGCCCTCTGATTTCTGAAGCAGTTGCAGCTAGTTTCTCATCAGCCCAATTTTTACGTCATCTTCGCCTCATTTCGTTCCATTATGCAGACTGCAGCCGAATGCGGCCAACCGACAAAAGAAGAAACAGACGCATGGATTGTATAGTTCGCGTTCAATCATACATCACATAAGTGAATATATACACTCGCTTATCTATATATCACATATAGTGAAATATACACTCGCTTATCTCGTTCTCTCGGATTCGAACTCTGGATCACCTGATGACATTTCGTTCCTCTAACCATTGGAGCTTGGGTTGTTTTACCTCAGCGGCAGTTTTTTGCACACCATGGGCTAAATGGCCAGGTCACATGGACCGCGAAGGCTCAGAGAAGGTTGGGGGAGGGAACCCACTGGAACAGCTGTTGGGAGACAGATGGTAACCTCCCGTCAAGGCCATCCAGCGTGTTCTTTAACGTGCACAGATATGTCTCTCCGGCACAAGGGGCCACGGCTTAACTTCCCATCCGACGGACGGCGGCCTTTCCAAGCCCATCGGTGTCCCCTACTGACCGTGGGCAGGGCGGGGAATTTTGCGGAGACAAATCATAACGACTGGCCCAGCTTGGGAGTGGAACCTGGGAACTACAGATTACGAGCCTGGCGCGCTACCGACTGAGCCACCCGATCCCCAATGCTAGTAAGGGTTATACTATGTATACATATATTGGGTGATCCAAAAGTAACAGAAAAAATGCAATAATTCGAAAAATATAGACAGTAGCACGATGCGATTTTCACAGAAAGACATGGGATTTTTTTTTAATAACGAAAAATTTTATTGCCAGGATAGTTACATTTGCCATCGACAGGTGGCGCTTCAGTTGTGTCAGTAGTTTGTACAGTGGCGCAGCACAGTTCGCAACGCAGCTAGGATTACAAATGTTCAATGTGACGGCCGTCATTCACGAGAATGGCCGTCAGACGTGGCACGACACTCTGCACAACATCGAAGAGGGCTTCAGCTGTAATTCCTGTCACATGATGGCGAATAGCTTCTTTCAACATGGCCAATGACGTTGGCCGACCTCTGTATACCTCTGACTTCAAGTAGCCCCATAACCAAAAGTCACAAGGTGTAAGGTCTGGAGATTTTGGTGGCCATTCTTGCCGGAAAGAGCGACTGAGGACACGGTCATCGCCAAATGTTGATCGCAGCAGGTGCTGGACAGAATCTGTGGTGTGCGGAGGCGCTCCATCCTGCATGACTGTTACTCTATGGAGCGTTTGCCGCTCTTGCAAGGAGGGATTGATGCTGTCTCTTAAAAGCGCTGCATAACGCTCAACTGTGACAGTAACAGTTCGAAATGTACCGCTGTGGACTTCCTCAAAGACAAAGGGGCCTATAATGAATGACGCAGTGAACCCGCACCATGCTGTCACCTTTGGCTGATGCAAAGGGGTTTCCACAATCGCGTGTGGGTTCTCTCTCGCCCAGATGCGGCAGTTTTGTGCATTTACACTTCCATTAAGCAAAAAGCGCACCTCGTCAGTCCACAGGACGTTTGACAGCCAGTCCGCATTGTTTTCCGTCTGTTGAAAAGCCCAATTTGCAAATTCATGACGTCTCTCGAAATCGGTTGGTTTCAGTTCCTGTACGTGTTGGATTTTGTAAGGATATCTCTTGAGGATGATCCTGAGTGATCGCCACACAGTCCCGTACGAAATGCCAGTTCGTCTTGAAATTTCACGCGCACTGCATTCCCCATGTGTGGAAGGTGCCGATTGTGTGTCGGCCTCGTGTTCGACCTCGTGCCCAAATGCAATAGTTTTTTTTTGGG
The DNA here is from genome assembly GCA_038380435.1 of Ryuthela nishihirai. Lineage (NCBI taxonomy): Eukaryota > Metazoa > Arthropoda > Arachnida > Araneae > Heptathelidae > Ryuthela > Ryuthela nishihirai. The sequence goes on from JAWZYU010000010.1 coordinate 20,689,448, forward strand.
TCTCCCCCTTCTTGCACGTGCTTCCAAACTGCCAGTGTCCTCAAACCTTTTCATCATAGGTATCAGTGAGGAAGAAGACATCGGTCCCTTTCCACTTCTAATCCCCCGCATCGAATGATAGATGCGCAAAGCCGCACTTGCACATTTGGAGTCCTGATAATACAGCTAACTAAAAGGGCTTTATTATATTTTTGTTACTATATAATCATATCCTTGGTTAATTCATCAGGGGGATGATGAATAAAATTGATTTGGATATGGCAGTTTTTTTTCAAAGTACTAAATTTGCTTACCTATGATAAAGGTTCCTCATTATTTTTACAACTCCCAAACTCAAAATATCCTGTCACTATACGACCGAAGGTTAGAGTTAGCAAATGGACCATAGTTGGAATCTGTATGCGCGCCCTCATGAATTTTTGTCCTCATTCAAGTTTTTCTTACAAGGCGTTTGAACGTTTCTTCACGTCAGAGAGTTCTTTTCTAGAGAAGATATTTGTTTACAGCGGGTACCGTTTAATGATGTTTTAATTCCCCGCCCTGCCCACGGTCAGTAGGGGACACCGATGGGCTTCGAAAGGCCGCCGTCCGTCGAATGGGACGTTAAGCCGTGGCCCCGTGTGCGGGAGAGCCACACCCTGTGCACGTTAAAGAACACGCTGGATGGCCTTGACGGGGGGCTACGATCTGTCTCCCAACAGCTGTTCCAGTGGGTCCCCTCCCCCAACCTTCTCTGAGCCTTCGGGGTCCTTGTGACCTTTCCATTTAGCCCATGGTGTGCAAAAAAGTGCCGCTCAGAGGTAAAACAACTCAACCCAACTTAATGATGTTTTACTTTACTGGGCAATATAGTATAAAGATGAAACAATAGTAGCTCTGAGGATACAATAGTTTTTTTTTTTGAAAAAATATGTCAGAGATGTAAGAATAGAATAATTAATTCCATGATTATGAGAAATGAGAAGTCATTAATTTCTGCTCTTTGCAGACCAAGAGAAAAGAAGAAACCAGCTTCGGATAGCGCCAAGTCTGACAAAGTCGTCATCACTGTCGATTGTTCCCTCTTCAAGAACAGAATATTCCAGTTGTGGTGTCTGACGACAAGTTTAACTGCTTTTGGATTTTTCGTTCCTTTTGTGCACCTCGTGAGTATTCTTCATTCTCTCTCTCGCATTTACTTCAACCTTACTTAACGTTTTAAAGACGGAGAGTAAGATATTCCTTTCAGAATTCGTGTCTTTTTTATTTTCCTTTTATCTAAGGGACCTGGGTTCGAGCCCCGGGTATGGCATGGATGTATGTGTCGTTTTTCTGCTGAGGTCCTGCCATCCTCTCAGACCTTCTGCTATGGCATATAAACTGACAGGCTCCTGTCAGACCTCTGTGGCAAGCAGCTGCTTGAGGGGGTATTTATTTTTATTATTTATCTTATTATACAGCCGTCCCGTGGGCGAGTGGTTAGCACGCTTGGCTACTGATCTACGGGACCTAGGTTCGAGCCCCGGGTAAGGCATGGATGTATGTATCGTTTTTCTGCTGAGGTCCTGCCATCCTCTCAGATCTTCTACTGTGGCATATAAACTGACAGGCTCCTGTCAGACTTCTGTGGCAAGCAGCTGCTTGAGGGGTATTTATTTATTGAGCCGTCCCGTGGCCGAGTGGTTAGCGCGCTTGGCTACTGATCTACGGGACCTGGGTTCGAGCCCCGGTAAGGAAGGCATGGATGTATATGTCGTTTTTCTGCTGAGGTCCTGCCATCCTCTCAGACCTTCTACTATGGCAACAACCCAACAACCCAAACACATCTTGTCAGCAAAGTTTAGTCTTGTTCAGCCTGCCACAGTCAAATGAAGACATTCGCTAAGTAACAAGCTCTTTGACTCTTGGTTGCACTGGTATTTAGAATCAGCCAATCAAGTGTCACGGGCCCTTTCGAAATGGGAGTTCTGCAGTTCACCCCTAGTGTAAATCAGCGCATGATCGTTATCGCTAATAATAGATAACGTTAAGATGATGGCGGTAATGTTAAAACTCTCATTGGCAATGCGAAAGCAGCCGACGTAAACCTTTATACGCAAAGTAGATGATGTGATTGTCTACGTAACACGGCAAATAATGATTTCGAAACGAATATAAAAATTATATTTTTCATTAATTTTGATACGACAAATTATTAATACTAAATTTAAAACTCGTTTATTATTTTTCGTGATTATTTTGGGTTGGATAGGTGGCCTAATAGACGAACAGCTACTGAATAGATCGAAATGGGAGGATCGTTCGCTGCAGTTACTAAATCTGGGAAATCATTTTGCAGTCCCATCTATTTTATGCAGAGATTTTTGTTGAAATTCTGTTTCGCGAAATGGGTTGTTTTACCTCTGAGCGGCACTTTTTTGCACACCATGGGCTAAATGGCTAGCTCACAAGGACCCCAAAGGCTCAGAGAAGGTTGGGGGAGGGGACCCACTGGAACAACTGTTGGGAGACAGATGGTAGTCTCCCGTCAAGGCCATCCAGCGTGTTCTTTAACGTGCACAGGGTATGGCTCTCCCGCACACGGGGCCACGGCTTAACGTCCCATCCGACGGACGAGGGCCTTTCCAAGCCCATCGGTGACCCTTACTGACCGTGGGCAGGGCGGGGAATTTTGCGGAGATAAATCTCAACGCTGAACCAGCTGGGACTCGAACCTAGGAACTACAGATTACGAGCCTGGCGCGCTACCGACTGAGCCACACCCGCCCCTCGCAAAATGGTATCTTCCCTGATGTCAATAATCTCTTTTTGGGTAGGGATCAGAAGACGACTACCAAGCTTCACTAACTCCCTTTCCTCTAAACGTGGCCAGACGATAAATCCATTGAATAGGTTCAACCTAGCCCAGCGCTCGCATTGTATACTCAGACATCTTTATGAAATCGAACAAGGTCTCGGGCACTTAAAACTATCCCGAAATTTAAATATATTGGCCATTTCATTATCCTTCATATTTTTGGGGGAATTTTAAATTTTCAAAAAAAAATACCAAAATATCAGGTGCGACGTTCTTGTTCAACGATTGCGAATCATAAGGTACGACGTTCGTGTTCAATGATTCCGAATCATCAGGTACAGTCGGTCAAAAAAGTATCTGAACACTATGGTTGATTACAGAATTCATAAAAAAAATGGCAACGATTTTTTTAGAAATTAGTGATCTGGCAACCATCGTGTCACGTGACAGGAAGGTTGTCATATCACTAATTTCTAAAAAAAATCGTTGCCAGATATTTTTTCTGAATTCTGTAATCAACCGTAGTGTTCGGATACTTTTTTGAATGACTGTACAACGGGTAAGACCGAAAGATTAAAACGGCAGATAAATTAAAAATAGTTCATATAAGAAATTCTGCCAGGTTTCAAAATATGAAATTACACCATTTTTTTAATGTTTGTCACTGAATTTGCAAAAGGTAGAATTAGACTGCACGGTCTGGTTGGACCTCCGTAGTCCATGGCTGCTTGAGGATGATGATGATGATGAAGATGATGATGATTCAACTAGTACGGTTCAAATTAAAAAGTGAACGAAAATGTTTCATAGGAGATAGGGGCGCTCATTGGTCATTGAAATGGTAAACTATTGTTCACTTTCAGCTCGCGAACATCGAGAGCAAGAATGCATATTGGTAGTGAAAGTAGCGCTATAGGAAAGATGGCGACCAAGGACAGGTGTTTCCAGAGCAGGTGTTTCCGATGCAGATGTTTCTCAGCTGTTATAACCCTTTTGTGATTGACCATAGATGAGGGTGATTTTCCTCCCACGCTCTGGATGTCGGACTAAAATACCAATGCGTGTGAAGAACAGCTGTTCTTCACACGCATTGGTTTTTAAGTCAGCATTATCTGCTAGGGCTTCAATACGTAGGAGGAAACTCACCCACCTGGGGTCAACATCCGCTAGGGGAGGGCTTCATAATTTTTTATACAGATGCTCTTCACAATGGTTTCAATAAGTCGGACATCCAGAGCGTGAGAGGAAACTAAGGCAACAGCTGTTCTTCACACGCATTGGTTTTTTAGTCCGACATCCAGAGCGTGGGAGGAAAATCACCCTCATTTATGGTCAATCACAAAAGGGTTATAACAGCTGGGAAACATCTGCATCGGAAACATCTGCTCTGGAAACACCTGTCCTTGGCCGCCATCTTTCCTATAGCGCTACTTTCACTACTCATATTATATTAATCTTGACCAAGGCCAGATTTAGAAAAAAATAAAGAGGGGGGAGGGGAAGAAAGAGAGAGATTGCATTTCTATTGCAGTAAAACATTTTCTCCTTCGTTTTAGAGGTTTCAGAAATTTATTGAAAAATGTGTGAAATAAGCACACGTTTAATTATTTTTGGCCACCATTATCCTTACTAGCATTCTCTAAGTGGAGGGGGGGGGGGGGCATGTCCCCCGTGCCCCAGTTCAAAATTCTGCTGCCCCAAAAATATCTGCGGCGTAAGAAGTATATTCTGTGGTTCTTGAAAAAATTCTCGAATATACCAAAACAGAAGTGTATTTTCAAAAACGAATTATGAAAAGCAAATGGGTAAAATATTGAAACATTGAATATCTACTGTATTATATTATCATTAACTCTGATTTTTGCATTCAAGTCATAACATTTTTGGCTTTTACACTTTTTACTGATAAACAAGTTTAGTCAACATTAACGAGTTCAATTACGTATTAAATATAGAATATTGAATCTAGGCTAATATTCTCTTTCTTCACTCAACTCTGAGCCCTAAATGTGACCTGGATAATGTTAAGATTCCGGATGATGGCCATTGTGTGCACAAAAGTGCAAGTACCACGAAGGCATGTACCACGAATTACTTTTCGGAGAGGGGGGGGGGGGGGCGTCAGGGAATAAAACATCAGTAGGGTTTCCCAATTACTAAAATTTTTAAGTGGACTGGAAAGCTTAAAACAATATACTACATGGAATAATTTATTTTTAGTTTTTTTATTTAGTGTCCGACATGTACTATGGGGCTAAAATAAAAGTATATAAAAACAACTGCTTTGGATTTCGCAGGAGATAGACAAGTCTGAGATTTCGTAAAAAATGTCCGGATTTTAGAGGAGAGAGGGAAAGTCCGTACACTCCCCCTCCTCCTCTTTAAGAATGCTAATAAGGGAAAAGGAGGCCAAAAATAATTAAACTTGTGTATTTTTCACTAAATTTTTTGTTTCAATCTCTAAACCGAAGTGGTAAAGGTCCTATTGCAATGGAAACCCAGCCTCTTCACTCACCATTTTATCATTTTCAGGCTCGATTGCGTTGCTTGTACCCCCCCCCCCCCCACCACCACCACCACCATTACCACTTCTTCCCTTTTTCCTTGATCGGACCTTACGAGATGAATTTGGATGATAACATTTATTTTTAGAAATAGGAGTAAATCCCAATAATCAATAATCCCAAAAAAGTATCCACTTTAATATGTCTCGCGCCAATTTGATAAAAAAAAAAAAGGCTATGGTTTAAGGTGAAGGAGGGGGGATGACAAACTAGGAAGAGCCCATTTCAAAACTCGGCAGTTGTGGTATTCTGAGGTACTTCGTTTTTTAAGGCCTGTGGAGGTTAAATGATTAATAAAGGAGTGTGAAATTTTAGGTTTGTAAAACTGTGCACAGCGCTTGATTTAAATAACGGCTACGGTCTAATGTCTCCTATCACAAGACTAAATAGTAAAGGCTACGGTCGATGGCTACGCTCTCGCGACACTGATAAAATGGCAATTAATTCTGTCAAGAAAGAAGTTATTACACTTGTGATAAGAGACTTCAACGAACAAGTTGCTACTGACTGTGATCTTTGGGCAGAGGTGATAGCTTCTTTTGATATATCAAAACGGCAATGGGGAACGTATCTTATAGGTAAGAAAATCTAATGATATGAAAATAACTAACATTTACTATAATACAATTATTGGGACATTTAGAAATGCACTTGGGTTTCACCTGATGGGTTTCATAGGAATATAATCAATTATATATTAATTAAGAGCAAATGGACCAGTTCCTTTGAGAATACTATAGTATCATACAGGGGAGATGAATTTGGATCTAACCATTATCTCCACTTCCTGTTAATCCCCACCCTACCCTCGATGAGAAAAGGGACACCACTGGGCTTGGAAAGGCAGCCGCCCATCAAATGGGGCGTTGAACCCTTTCCCCATGAGCAGGAGAGCCCTTCCCTGTGTAAGTTACAGAACACACTGGATTGCCTTGATTGAAGGATTACATCTGCCTCCTAACAGCAATCGGTTCCCCCAACCTTTTCTGAGCCTTTCCGGTCCTTATAACCAGTCCTAACAGCAGTCGGTTCCCCCATCCTTCTCTGAGCCTTTCCGGTTCTTGTAACCTGGCCATATAACCCATTATGTGTTCAAAAGCGCCGTTAAGAGGTAAAACAACCCACCTCAACTAACTACAGAAAGGAATGGGATTAGAGTATACCAGAGCCTCGATCAGCCATCCATCGTATGGCGTTTTCCTTCTCCAGATAAATCAAAGGAAGAAATCGTCACACAATGGATGTTGCCCACCTCTCGCGACTAGGACGCTCGAGGTTGGATTTGGAGAGGCGCCTCCCACCCACCCTCTTATCTTCATCACTCATCATCTTCTTCATAATACTCAAAAAGCGGTTCGAAAGTCTTTCCTTCGTGCACAGCCATGTCACACTCTTCATAGATGGGGATTTTCGATGGTGAGAAATGTGGTCTTAAGAGTTAGTATCAGTCTCACATAACGTACTCTCTAAAGTGTGAAATCGTCCTTTAGATAATCTGTTTTAATCTGAAGCACAAGACCACGTTCTTCATGTTGCCTGAACCCTTCACTTTCTTCAAAATCAACACTGGGCAGTTCATAATATTCTTCTTGGCTAGAACCATAGGAAGGGAAATTAACAGAATCATAGGAAGTATTATTTTCAGAATCAGAGGAAGTGAAATTTACAGAATCACACGAAGTAGAATTATTAGAATCATAGTAAGTGAAATTACCAGAATCATCACTTTCACAGTCACGAAAGCAACCACAACAGAACACTGCCCTGAAAAAAGCGGAAATTCGTCTTCTGACTCCACGAAAACATCCTTTTCCAATCATATTTATCTTGTATCCACGAAATCTTCTCGATTCAAAGCCACGTAAACTTCTCGACTCAAAGCGGCGTAATCTTCTCGACTCAAAGCGGCGTAATCTTCTCGACTCAAAGCGACGTAAACTTCTAGACTCAAAGCGACGTAAACTTCTCAACTCAAAGCGACGTAAACTTCTCAACTCAAAGCGAAAAATATTTTTACTATCAAGCACATCAACCAAAATCTCTAATGAACGTTATTTTCCCTCAACAATTTAACTTTTCATTCCTTTGTTATCATTGTTCCTTTGATCGTAATGTGACGATTGAATGCATTCTTAAGTAAACAATTATCGTTGCTGTTTCGCATGTTGTGACGACATTCATACAAGATGTTTTACGTGAACCTAATTTGACTAATGCTTATTGTTAAAATATAAAATTTGTTACCCAAATTTTCTATTCTGCATTCATTAATTATGAACAAAAACATTTTCAAAAATGCTCTTTTAAAAATTCTGTTCGTAAACTTTATTTTAAAATGACATACTTGAACCATTTTAACCCTCAGAACGTGTACGCGGCTCTATGAATCAGATCCCTATATGAATTTCCGTATTACACTCTTCTGTGTACGACCTTAGAATATTTCTATCAGGGAAAGGAACGAAATGGAATTTTAAAATTTTACTTGGAGGTTGGATTGGGCTGTTTTACAACTGAATATATATATATATTTCTTTTTTTTTGGGGGGGGGGGTGAAAGAGACTAACTGATCAGGTCGCAAAGACCACGAACTGAACAGAGGAAAACTGGAAGCTTTCGTTAAGGCCATCCTGCATGTCCTTAATGTCAGGTATGTCTCTTCTGCACACAGGCCACGGCACAACATCTCATCCGACGTACGGCGACCTTTAGAAGACGATTAAAGTCCCCTTTGTGACGGAATGCAAGGTGGGAGTTTAGTGGATGAAAATCTCTACGCTAACACGGTTGGGACTCGAACCTGGGAACTGGAGATTACGAGCGTAGCCAGATACTGACTGAGCCACCTCCATCCCTTTACACCGGGGAAGGGGAGGCAGGGGGTAGATGAAAGGATGCATCATGTTTTAATGTTATTTCTGTTTTAGAAGAGGCGGTGGGGGAGGGCATTAAATCCTTACCTAAGTTTTTACATACATATGTCCTACATGGTTTCATATTGATTACATATGGTTAATACGATTGACTCGATGGCAGCGCGGTTATGGGTGAAAATCGGTATGTATAAAGATTATCCCTGCAAGGAAAGAGGGTAAAACACAATGCACTAGATGCTTAGTGTCATCGATGTATCAAAGCAAAAGAAAAAAAACACTGAAAAGCGAGTTAAGTGAAGTACGAAAATGGAAAACTTTACAAATAATTGCATTGATTGAAATTCATTTCTCAAACTTTACATAGTAAATACAAATCAAGCAGACTACTTAACAAGCAATTTAGACATTAGTGGCAAAAGTTTCAAGACAAATTTTCTGTTATCTATTATTACTTGCATATCCTACTGCGTAGTAGGGTCATTTCATAAAAAAATACCTAAAATATTGTACATAAATCGTACCATACACCAATAACTGGTTTTATTTGATAAGTATAAATACGAGAAATCTCTTTCGCTTTCGGCGCTTCTTGATTTCTTGACCGTTGATACTCTGACCCTTATTTAACCTTGAACATCACGTCGAATCAGAAATTTCGTATTTTTTTTTAAATATGCTGCTCGAATTATCCTCAGGCAATAGTTTTTACCTTTCTAGCACGTCTAGTTCATGGTTATATCGAAATATGACCTTAATTGGATTTCATTTTTACCTCAAAGGACACTCAAATTTCGCAATTTTTTCTGACACCTATGACCCAGATTTACTCCTAGGTGCAAATTTTCATCTCTCTACCATTTCTGCATCTCAGTTAGAATTAGAGTCATCCCCTGTCAGTAAGCCAATCACTAACTGAGTCACAGTCAAGCCCCGATCTAGAAAAGAGAAGTGTGTGTGTGTGTGGGGGAGCTATATTTTTCTTTCCGTTTTAGTCGTTTTTAAAAAAAAATGGGGCGGGAGTGCTCAGTCGGTAGCGCGCCAGGCTCGTAATCTGTAGTTCCCAGGTTCGAGTCCCAGTTGGGTCAGCGTTGAGGTTTATCTCCGCAAAATTCCCCGCCCTGCCCACGGTCAGTAGGGGACACCGATGGGCTTGGAAAGGCCGCCGTCCGTCGGATGGGACGTTAAGCCGTGGCCCCGTGTGCGGGAGAGCCATACCCTGTGCACGTTAAAGAACACGCTGGATGGCCTTGACGGGAGTCTACCATCAGTCTCCCAACAGCTGTTCCAGTGGGTTCCCTCCCCAACTTTCTCTGAGCCTTCGGGGTCAATGTGACCTGGCCATTTAGCCCATGGTGTGCAAAAAAGTGCCGCTCAGAGGTAAAACAACCCAACCCAACGTCTTTAAAATTCATTAAATAGAAACGACAATATAAATGACTGATATACTTTTTTCGCCTTCTCCGGTTATTATCATTGTCAAAATGTGTGTATATGTCAATGTGTGTGTATCACGGGGCAACTCAGTATTTGCCTACTTTGTCTATGCCAAAAGATGACCCTGCCAATATTGTTGATACCGCATTGACTAAATTAATTATAGATGGACAGTAAGGTACCTCAGTAGCGCAGCGTTCATGAAAGCAAGGGATGCAATGCTTCCCTTAAAATTACAATAAATGTTTAAAAAAAGGTAAAATCAATATAAAAATGTTTTGACCGAAGAGTAAAAGTAATTTCAGAACTTTAATAAGTTTATTCTAACATAAATTTTACATTTATATATCATATTTTGTATTTTTCTTGCTATATTACACTATATATAAACAGAAGTACCAATTTGCCAGGCTAGTCGAACTAGGAGTGTATGAAAGATCTCGCGCCATTGTTACTGCAATGGTAATCATATCGCAGAGCGGAAGTTTTATTTTCGATATTCAACCAGCAGAAATTTGACTCGTGGAAGCTACCATTTGGCTGCTTCATGGCCGAGTGGTTAGCGCGCTTGGCTACTGATCTAAGGGACCTGGGTTCGAGCCCCAGGTAAGACATGAATGTTTGTGTCGTTTTTCTGCTGAGGTCCTGCCATCCTCTGAGATCTTCTACTGTGGCATATAAACTGACAGGCTCCTGTCAGACCTCTGTGGCAAGCAGCTGCTTGAGGGGGTATTTATTTTTATTATTTATCTTATTATACAGCCGTCCCGTGGCCGAGTGGTTAGCGCGCTTGGCTACTGATATACGGGACCTGGGTTCGAGCCCCGGGAAAGGCATGGATGTTCGTGTTGTTTTCTGCTGAGGTCCTGCCATCCTCTCAGATCTTCTACTGTGGCATATAAACTGACAAGCTCCTGTCAGACCTCTGTGGCAAGCAGCTGCTTGAGGAGGTATTTATTTTTATTTATTTTATCTTATTATACACTGGTGGAGAAAAGTTTCAGACAAAAGTTGACAGAGCAACATAACGACTTGAGAGACTTTTATGAAATTCAGGTGAGAGGTATATCAGATTATGACAAAGAACATATGCAAGCATGAGATGCAAAGGAATGGATGGCCAGGAATAATGCTCATGCGTCAAAAATGTCTTTCACTGGTGGTAGCAGAAATATCGTTGTTCAGGTGATCAACAGATGATCAGATTAGCAGGCATCGCCCCTGATCACCATGCATATGCCTGATCACCATGCATATTGCACAACGATTATGCATATTGGTGTCGAAATGACGGATGACAATAAACGCCACTTTCGTTAATGGAGATCGCAGCTCTTGGAGGGTACTTGGGAGGGGCTGAAGACCAGCAGTTCGTCTACTGAGAGCGTTCCAGACACGCTCAATAGTATTAAGATCCAGAGACCTGGCTGGCTGGGGCGCGGGTGGCTCAGTCGGTAGCGCGCCAGGCTCGTAATCTGTAGTTCCCAGGTTCGAGTCCCAGCTGGGTCAGCGTTGAGATTTATCTCCGCAAAACTCCCCGCCCTGCCCACGGTCAGTAGGAGACACCGATGGGCTTGGAAAGGCCGCCGCCCGTCGGATGGGACGTTACGTCGTGGCCCCGTGTGCGGGAGAGCCATACCCTGTGCACGTTAAAGAACACGCTGGATGGCCTTGACGGGAGGCTACCATCTGTCTCCCAACAGCTGTTCCAGTGGGTCCCCTCTCCCAACCTTCTCTGAGACTTCGGGGTCCATGTGACCTGGCCATTTAGCCCATGGTGTGCAAAAATGTGCCACTCAGAAGTAAAACAACCCAACCCAACCTGGGTGGCTAGGCCATCCTGAGGATATTATCACTCCCGATGTAATCGATCGATGACTAGCTGAAGATATGAGGACGAGAATTACCATCCATAAAAATGAACCTGGGGGGGCCAACAGCACCCCTGAAAATGCTTATATAGGGCTGAAGGATCTCACCGATATACCTTTGAGCATTTCACAGTATCATCCTGAAACACACGGAGTGGTTATGACCGTTCAGAATTATGCCTCCCCCACACAAAAAGACCTCCTCCTTCATAGTGGTCTCGTTTCCGTATGTCGTAGGGCTGGTTGCGCATTGCGTATTCTCTCCAGATTAGCAGGCATTGCGAATTGATAGATCGAAAAGGGGTTGTTGTTGTTTTACCTCTGAGCGGCACTTTTTTGCACACCATGGGCTAAATGACCAGGTCACATGGACCCCGAAGGCTCAGAGAAGGTTGGGGAGAGGACCCACTGGAACAGCTGTTGGGAGACAGATGGTAGCCTCCCGTCAAGGCCATCCAGCGTGTTCTTTAACGTGCACAGGGTATGGCTCTCCCGTACACGGGGACACGACGTAACGTCCCATCCAACGGAAGGCGGCCTTTCCAAGCCCATCGGTGTCCCTTACTGACCGTGGGCAGGGCGGGTAGTTTTGCGGAGATAAATCTCAACGCTGACCCAACTGGGACTCGAACCTGGGAACTACAGATTACGAGCCTGGCGCGCTACCGACTGAGCCACCCCCGTCCCATCGAAAAGGGGACTCATCTGTGAAGAGCACGTGAACCAACTGGGCCAGTGTTGAAATCTATTTCTACTATTATGTCCATTATGCCCTCGGTGAGAAAGGGGCCACCGATGGGCATGGAAAGGTTTGTCGTCGGTCAAATAGGACCATAAGCTGTGGCACCGTGTGCAGGCTAGCGATATATACCCTGTACACGCTAAATTATACGCTGGATGGCCTTGACGGGAGCTACCATCTTCCACCCAACAGCTGTTGAAGTGGATCCTCACAAACTTCCCTGAGTCCTTGGGATCCTTGTAACTTGGCCATTTATCCCATTATGTGACAAAAAAAAGAGTCGCTCAGAAGTAAAGCAACCTAGCCCAACCTTCTTCACACCTTTGGGTTTCCCGAAGCAAAGTTGTATGACTTATAATCAAAAGACAATGAATTTGCAGCCATTGTAAACGTGGGAGATCTGGAAGCTGAGAGGATACCTCTCGGTTGGAAGGAGAAACTTCAGAATAGGTTGGAAGGGAAAACTTCTGGGTGTTCTGAAAAGGTCAAGCCCAAAGAGAGGGAAGTGAATGGGGAAGTTTATCAAGATTCTAACAACAGAATTAAAAAATTGATAAATAATCTTCCTGTGAAAAAATCAGACTTGTATATTATTAAATAAAAAAATAAATAAATACCTTCTCAAGCAGCTGCTTGCCACAGAGGTCTGACAGGAGCCTGTCAGTTTATATGCCATAGTAGAAGGTCCAAGAGGATGGCAGGACCTCAGCAGAAAACAACACGAACATCCATGCCTTACCCGGGGCTCGAACTCAGGTCTCGTAGATCAGTAGCCAAGCGCGCTACTCGACCACGGGACAGCTACTTGTATATTAAATGGAAAAAATGCCAGAAGTAATAATTTTTAAAGGCGAAACGTTCAGAATCCGGATCACGGAAAATTCTTGAAAAAATGGTAGCAAAAAGAATTGCAGTTTCACTGAGATCAATCAAGATGAACCTCCTTGAAATGTCTGTTTTTGTGTGTTAGAAGGGTGAGAGACAAAACTCGAGTGGCCTGCCTCAGTGGACACATAACAAGCGCTCATTTTACACCAAACTCGTAATTGTGGGCCTTCGCTTTCGGAAGAGAGAGTGGAATAATGATTTTTACATTTCCCTTTCTTATTTGGATGGAGGGGGGGGGGGAGAAGAACAAGGGGAGCCTCTGACACTCTTCGCGCCATTAGATTTCTTTTAAAACATAACTCATTGTCGTTGGTCAACGTGTAACAAAGGTTGGGCTGCTTTTCCTCTGAACAGCACTTTTTTGGCACACAAGCTGCTAAATGGCCAGGTCACAAGGATCCCAAGGGCTGAGAGAAGGTTGGGGGAAAAGGAATCATTGGACACTTGTTAAGAGACAGATCGTAGCCTCCCGTCGAGAGAGCTCCCTTGCACACGGGGCGACGGTTCCTTGGGCCGTTCACTGCACGCGGTGGGGCGGGGGTGGCTCAGTCGGTAGCGCGCCAGGCTCGTAATCTGTAGTTCCCAGGTTCGAGTTCCAGCTGGGTCAGCGTTGAGATTTATCTCCGCAAAATTCCCCGCCCTGCCCACGGTCAGTAGCGGACACCGATGGGCTTGGAAAGGCCGTCGTCCGTCGGATGGGACGTTAAGCCGTGGCCCCGTGTGCAGGAGAGCCATACCCTGTGCACGTTAAAGAACACGCTGGATGGCCTTGACTGGAGGCTACCATCTGTCTCCCAACAGGTGTTCCAGTGGGTCACCTCCCCCAACCTTCTCTGAGCCTTCGGGGTCCATGTGACCTGGCCATTTAGCCCATGGTGTGCAAAAAAGTGCCGCTCAGAGGTAAAACAACCCAACTGCACGCGGTTCCATCCGAAGGGCGGTAGCTCTTAGAAGCCCATCGATTCCCCTTTCTGACTGAAGTTATAGTGGGAGTTTAGTCGGATTGGGTTGGGTTGTTTTACCTCTGAGCGGCACTTTTTTGCACACCATGGGCTAAATGGCCAGGTCACATGGACCCCGAAGGCTCAGAGAAGGTTGGGGGAGGGGACCCAGTGGAACAGCTATTGGGAGACAGATGGTAGCCTCCCGTCAAGGCCATTCAGCGTGTTCTTTAACGTGAACAGGGTATGGCTCTCCCGCACATGGGGTCACGGCTTAACGTTCCATCCGACGGACGGCGGCCTTTCTAAGCCCATCGGTGTCCCCTACTGACCCTGGGCAGGGCGGGGAATTTTGCGGAGATAAATCTTAACGCTGACCCAGCTGGGACTCGAACCTGGGAACTACAGATTACGAGCCTGGCGCGCTGAGCCACCCCCGCCCCAAGTTTAGCAGGAATAAATCTCGACAGTGGCACAGGTGGAACTCGAAGTGTTGCTAAGGGCTGGTGGAAAAACCAGTTTGACAACACGAACAAACAAACAGACAAATGACGAGCGAAAGGCGGTCATAACGGAAAGGTGAAAATGTGCTTGGTACTCCTAATTACCGAAGTAAGTCGGCATTTCAATGTTTAGTGTCATTGAAATTAGGAAAAAATAACGATCATTCAGTTCAAGACTCAGATGAACAAAAACCTTTGAAGTTCTTTAAAAGTTACAGCTGAGAAGTATTTGTTTCTTAAAAGAAGCAAGCTTAAATCTACGAAGGAGTTTATTATAAATGCATAAGTGAACTTTAAGTTTCCTTTAGAATTTAATTCCTTTTTGTAGGGATAGCCAGAGACAGGAACCTTAAAGGAATCTCGTATTGTGCCCAGATCAGGAGGTGTCCCCCATCATACAAATGTGAAATTCCATTCGGTGGGGCGGGGGTGGCTCAGTCGGTAGCACGCCAGGCTCGTAATCTGTAGTTCCCAGGTTCGAGTTCCAGCTGGGTCAGCATTGAGATTTATCTCCGCAAAATTCCCCGCCTTGTCCACGGTCAGTAGGGGACACCGATGGGTTTGGAAAGGCCGCCGTCCGTCGGATGGGACGTTAAGCCGTGGCCCCGTGTGCGGGAGAGCCATACCCTGTGCACGTTAAAGAACACGCTGGATGGCCTTGACGGGAGGCTACCATCTGTCTCCCAACAGCTGTTCCAGTGGGTCCCTTACCCCAACCTTCTCTGAGCCTTCGGGGTCCATGTGACCTGGCCATTTAGCCCATGGTGTGCAAAAAAGTGCCGCTCAGAGGTAAAACAACCCAACTGCACGCGGTTCCATCCGAAGGACGGTAGCTCTTAGAAGCCCATCGATTCCCCTTTCTGAGTGAGGTCATAGTGGGAGTTTAGTGGGAATAAATCTCGACACTGGCCCAGGTGGAACTCGAAGTGTTGCTAAGGGATGGTGGAAAAATCAGTTTGACAACACGAACAAACAAACAGACAAACGACGAGCGAAAAGCGGTCATAACGGAAAGGTGAAAATGTGCTTGGTACTCCTAATTACCGAAGTAAGTCGGCATTTCAATGTTTACTGTCATTGAAATTAGGAAAAAATAACGATCATTCAGTTCAAGACTCAGATGAACAAAAACCTTTGAAGTTCTTTAAAAGTTACAGCTGAGAAGTATTTGTTTCTTAAAAGAAGCAAGCTTCAATCTACGAAGGAGTTTATTATAAATGCATAAGTGAACTTTAAGTTTCCTTTAGAATTTAATTCCTTTTTGTAGGGATAGCCAGAGACAGGAACCTTAAAGGAATCTCGTATTGTGCCCAGATCAGGAGGTGTCCCCCATCTGCCAAATGTGAAATTCCTGATGTAAAAGGAATTCATACTCTGTGTTTAAAGTTTGTCAGAACTACTGTATGCTTCTCGGAAATATCTAGAGGTTTGAATGAACCTGCCGAGTGGTTAGCGCGCTTGTCTACTGATCTAAGGGACCTCGGTTCGATCCCCGGGTAAGGCATGGATGTATGTGTCGTTTTTCTGCTGAGGTCCTGCCATCCCCTCAGACCTTCTACTATGGCATATAAACTGACAGGCTCCTGTCAGACCTCTGTGGCAATCAGCTGTTTGAGGTGGTATTTATTTATTTTTTAATGGCCTTTAAGATTTGTTTGCCCGACAATAGGTCAGGGAAATTTTCTTGAATTTTATTTTAATTGCACTGTACTTAAGAGTACTCCTTATGATTCAGAATTCGCCAGCAGTGACTCTTTGAACTACAGTACTGTGCGAATTAGTTGGGACAAGCATCATGTCCGTGGACACGTCCCGTAAAGGACATTGTGGAGGAAAAAGAAAAACCACCCCTAGAGATGATAGTGTAATTCGAAGAATTAGTATCATAGACCCGAAGAAGACCAGTAGAGACATCAAAAGGGAGATTGCGTCTCATGGGGTTAATATAGATGCTTCCACCGTGCGTCATCGCTTTCTGGAGTGTGGCCACCGGGCTCGACGCCCATCCAAAAAGCAGCTTTTGACACCCGCTATGAAGCAAAAAAGGCTATCGTGGGCAAAGAAACATTGAGACTGGACTGTGGAGAATTGGGAAAGAGTGATATTTTCCGACGAAATCCACTTTGAGTGCATGGCTACAGGTCAAATTTCGTCTGCACCTCGCCTGGAGAACCTCTTCGATCCGACCACATCAAGCAATCCCCCAAATACCTACCCAAGGTCATTTTTTGGGAATGTTTCACAGCTTCCAGGCCACAGACACTTCACCCCATTGAAGGAATGATGGACAGCAAAAAGTACATAGGCATTCTGGAGGCGAAAATGGTCCCAACACTGCAGAAGCTGTTTCCTAACGGCGATGGGGATTTCAACAGGATCTGGCTCCATGCCACAATTCTAAGCTTGCTAAGAGCTTCATTACCCAGCAACATTTGAAGGTATTGGAGTGGCCAGGAAATTCACCCAATCTAAATCCCATTGAAAATTGGTGGGCCATTATTAAAGCACGCATATCTAAGATGGATTGCACGATGAAAACCAAAATGATAAAAAGTGTCATGAGATTGTGGTACCACGACCCTGAAGTGAAGGAGTTGTTGGAAAGCCAGTGGCATCAATAGTTGAGAGGGTGGAAGAAGTAATTAAAGCTAAGGGGAGTCACATTCACTATTAACTACAGTATTAAACAAATAAATATTTTAGTTGTGTATTTGTTACTGCATTTTCCTATTGTCCCAACTAATTTGCACAGTACTGTAAAACAGAAGAAACAATTTTCTATCAGTCAATTTCTATCAGATTTTAATTTCGTTTGCTCTCTGAACTGAATTAAAAGCGAAACTACCAAATACTGATGATTATCGTATTATTAATTTTCTAAAATTTGAAATAATCAGATGTGTAAGGATTTTTCTCTGAGCATTTGCAAAAATGAATGATGCACATTAAATTATTGAGAAGCTAATTCGTAAATTTGGAAACATCGTTACGCATTAATTGCTAAATCGTCCATATTATGAATGTAATAAAAGACAGTAGTTTTGATTGACTGACCCCTCCCAATGGAACTTCCTTTCATATGACGTATTAACTCTATGTCCTGCATCTTCTACAGATAACAAAACTGGAGTTCATGGAGTTAAGGCTTTCTTTTTATTTAAATATTTAAACCAAAGCCAAACCCGAGTAATTGAACTGTGAAAAGCTGGTTACGATGTTGGGCACGACATGGGCGCCGGCAGAAATGTTTCCAGGGTGGGTGGGAGTGGGGGGGAATTTTGTTTCAGAGAGGAAGAATATTTTCAGGGGTAAAAACTAATTAATGTTTCAAAATAGAAATATTTATATCAAGCTGTAAATGAATGAGTGCAGTTGCAAACAAGGAATCATATATACGTTCTTTAAAGCAAAAACATTGTTTTTGGTACACATGACTCTATTAATAAAATAAATACACCCTCAAGCAGCTGCTTGGCACAGAGGTCTGACAGGAGCCAGTCGGTTTATATGCCATAGTAGAAGGTCTGTGAGAATGGCAGGACCTCAGTAGAAAAACAACACCCACAACCATGCCTTACCCAGGTCCCTTAGATCAGTAGCCAAGCGTGCTAACCACTCGGCCGTGGGACGGCGGTTGACTTTATTAAACATAATTTAATTTTAGTTCAATATTTTTTAACAGAGTGGCAACTGTCTCCACCTCTGACGCCCTTGAGCACGGTTATGACTTTTTCTATCTGATCATTATTTAGGAACACATCTGCGTTCAAAACTATTGGATAAACCGTAACGAATCTTCTTTCCTTTCAGATTCCTCATGCAGCCGACCTCGGCATTCCCATCTCGCAACGAACGATCCTACCAATGTGTATAGCCGGCTGCACCACTACGGGGCGCCTTCTTTTCGGCAGGGTGGCCGATTGTCCTTGCATTCACAGGCCGCTGCTCTTCCAGGCGGCCATTGCTGGTAAGTGTCTCGCAAACTCACTGATATCTGCATTCTTCAATCTAGCTTTAAGCAAGAAGTCTCGTGTACAATTCGAGTCAAATATTTGTGATATTTTGTAATTTGTATTCGAAAAAATCACATGAAACGTTTTATATTGGCGTCCATTTTAAGTCTAAAAAAAGCAAACGAGAAGATTTCAAAGACTTAGCCTCGAACACATGAAACAATACAAGTATATGATTTCGAGATTACTCGGAAAGAGGAAGGCAAGCTATCATAGACAATCTGTGTCTCTTATTAGAGTCACTCTTCCAAAATGGGGCGGAGTGGCTCAGTCGGTAGCGCGCCAGGCTCGTAATCTGTAGTTCCCAGGTTCGAGCCCTAGCTGGGTCAGCGTTGAGATTTATCTCCGCAAAAATTCCCCGCCCTGCCCACGGTCAGTAGGGGACACCGATGGGCTTGGAAAGGCCACCGTCCGTCGGGTGGGATGTTAAGCCGTGGCCCCTTGTGCAGGAGAGCCATACCCTGTGCGCGTTAAAGAACACGCTGGATGGCCTTGACGGGAGGCTACCATCTGTCTCCCAACAGAGGTTCCAGTGGGTCCCCTCCCTCAACATTCTCTGAGCTTTCGGGGTCCTTGTGACCTGGCCATTTAGCCCATATTGTGCAAAAAAGTGCCGCTCAGAGGTAAAACAACCCAACTGTCTGATGTTGCAATCCTATTTTGGAGCATTTTGTTGTGAGATTATTCTTTTCTCAATTCAAGTTCTATTCGTTAATGGTAAAGGAATGTGAAGGACAAATGACGTCAATTGCAAAGGTGTGTGGGCGTAACCTTAAAAGATAACTAATAAACGGCAGTGACAAAAAAGTGTTTGCAATCTTTCATTTTCACGCAGAAACAGTTCTTAAATATGTTTTTTTACATTTGAATTTACAAAATATGCGAATATGTGATGCATTCAATAATTTAGCCCTCTGATTTCCGAAGCAGTTGCAGCTAGTTTCTCATCAGCCCAATTTTTACGTCATCTTCGCCTCATTTCGTTCCATTATGCAGACTGCAGCCGAATGCGGCCAACCGACAAAAGAAGAAACAGACGCATGGATTGTATAGTTCGCGTTCAATCATACATCACCTAAGAGTGAAATATACATTCGCTTATCTCGTTCTCTCGGATTCGAACTCTGGATCACCTGATGACATTTCGTTCCTCTAACCATTGGAGCTTGGGTTGTTTTACCTCAGCGGCAGTTTTTTGCACACCATGGGCTAAATGGCCAGGTCACATGGACCCCGAAGTCTCAGAGAAAGTTGGGGGAGGGGACCCACTGGAACAGCTGTTGAGAGAGAGATGGTAGCCTCCTGTCAAGGCCATCCAGAGTGTTCTTTAACGTGGCTCTCCCGCACACGGGGCCGCGGCTTAACGTCACATCCAACGGACGGCGGTCTTTCCAAGCCCATCAGTGTCCCCTACTGACCGTGGGCAGGGAATTTTGCGGAGATAAATCTCAACGCTGACCCAGCTGGGACTCGAACCTGGGAACTACAGATTACGAGCCTGGCGCTCTACCGACTGAGCCACCCCCGCCCCTACCATTGGAACTAAGATGATGGTAAATGTCTAAATAGCAGATCGCGTTAAGTGTGCGAGGGGGGGGGGTTTATTGGAGGAGTTTTTTCGTATTTGAATAACATTAGTTAATATTGCCCTCATGCATAAATGACGACCATAGTAAAGCTCCACTTATACGAAAGGTGAAGCACTCAAGTTTCCTCTGGCGAAGTTATTCATTAAATGTTATTCATCTCTGCAAACGGCAATTACTTAAAGGTGCATCTCCTGTGGCAATGGTCATCCCACCGCCTCCAATTATTTTTGCTTTTTTTCTGTCCGATCGAAATCCTCCCCCTCCTACTCCCCTTATTTATTTTTTATAGATTTAGGTTTGGTCCTACACCTAGAGAAACACAATGGGTAACAACAACTTTTTTAACCCAAGGCAAGGATGCTAGTAAACATACAAGGTTTTAACTATAGGCTACATAAACCGAGTGGCTACTGATCTAATGGACCTGGGTTCGAGCCCCCTGTAAGTTTGGATGTTTGTGTTGTTTTCTGCTGAGGTCGCGCCATCCTCACAGACAATCTACTATGGCGTATTAACTTGACAGCTGCGTGAGGGAGTATTTGATGCGTGGTTTAAATGTAGAGCGCTCTGGCATATATCTGGAGAGTTGCGGGTTCGATTCCTGCCGCGTCAGCGATAGTTTTTTCAGATATATGTAATAGAGAAGTGTTTTGAAGAAATCAGTTGACAGACAAGAAATTTGTTGCGTATTTTTTCATGGTGCCATATCTTTTGCAATTTGTAATCGATTATTTGACGAGATCTTTTTAACTTCTGGGCACACAATTGAAGTACTAATTATAAGAACAGAATCGTTGATTCTAACAACAGAACCAATGATTCCTTCATCAATATGCATTGAATTGCGAGGGCCATTGTCTCCAAGTCTCTACACTAGCCATAGACACGAATTGCTTTTCATTGCTCAGTGACGTGCCAACAAAACTCGCCTCGCGTGCCACCTTTGTCAAGAGTGCTATAAGGACCCCATCCCTATTCGAAATGAACAATTTGGTTCCAAAAGAGTTTGGTACGATGGCAGCTTCACTGAAATACAAGGACAGTCCCAAGTGGGGGGAGGGGGGGAGGCAATCGTTCCTCCAAAGGATAAGAGACAGAGTGAAAGAGAATTTTGCACAGTACCATTTAGTTGCGTTTTTTTTTAATAGTAACTCAGTTATCCACAAAATGTGATTCCTGGGACCTCCCCTGACTGAAAGGAGAGAAATAAACGCATTAAATTGTGATAATAGCATATGTAAAATTCGTCTGACTGTTTAGCGAATAAGGTGCCACAGAGGTCGATTAGAAGGAATTGTAAATCACTGACTTATTGAAACGTCTACTGCTCAGTTCTCGAAATGCGCCTTTCTGATTAATAGCAACTACGCATGGGCATTGCAGTCCAATTCTGTGTGATATTGCCCACCCACTTCATTCCTATCTTCCCTTATTCCTCATTCCTATCTTCCCTTATTCCTCATTACCTTTAAATGTCTTCTGTAGTGTTCATGATGCCATCAGTGTGACGAATTGAGAAAAATTCATAAATTATGCTACTGCGCCCATCACTTGTCACTGATAGAATACTGAGTGATTAGCTTTGATCCTATTTTAATAAATTACATTTGGATTATTTTTCTTTTGCTGGACTGAGAGCTAATTGTTATCCAAACAATCATTGCAAGAGATTAGTGTTAGAATGAATTGCCAGAGCTCCATCTGCCATCCATCGCCAACATGGATTCCTAAGGAGACTCGACAGACGATGGATGTTGCCCACTTCTCGCGACGAGGACGCTGGAGTTGGTCTTTTGAGAAGCGCCCCCAACCCTTACTCCAATCTCAGGACATCCGAAGAGCCCGAGATTCATCACGCAAACTATCGCGCGCGTTTATTATGTCATCACTCTTTTTAATTCGCGATTGCAGATGAGGAAAACAAGAAATCGTTTCCTTCTTCCGAGGGGTCGTCCATAAATGAAGTAACAACTCGAGGGGTGGTTACATGGGAGAGATGGTGTTATGTAACACTAAAATGATTTTTAGATTTATAGATTTAGTTTCCTTTTTTTGTTACCAATTTCAATATGTTATTACTCTTAATTAACTGTTACTCTAAAACTCATTTTCTAAGCTGATTATTTTACAAAAATGGAAGGACACTTATGAAAGGTTTTAGCTGAGAGTTGCACAGAACAGCTTAAGTCATAACCTATGGCATAGGGGCCCCTTCAACCACCCAGGTAGAATGCATTTCACTCTCTTTGTAGAACAAGAGGGGCCCCGAATACTACACGAGCTTAGGGCCTGACTGCACCTTAATTTGGTGGTAAGCATTGCATAATACGGGGAGCGGTGTTGTGAGAAAAGGCTCAGTGGGAGAATGGAGATATTGGAATTAATTTAAAACAACGTTACTTTATTTATGGACGATCCTCAAATATGGATTTTATGTCATTTTGTTTCCCAACCATCGTGAACACAAAAAACACAAATAATTGAAATACACTGAAAACAGTATTCAATTAATAACTACTGAATTTCTTCGCAATTCAAATAAATACTCTTATTTTGCTGATCATTGACGCATTAACGATTGATTCAAATGATTGATTGTTTGATTCAGGAACAATACTTAAATTTATTGTTGATAAATAAAAATAAAACCGTTATTCACTCTTTCTGTATAACACGATTTTAAAGTATGCAATCATTTAGTTCAATATTTACGCACAATGGATAAATTGGAAGTAAAAGGTATTAATGTGACCATGTACAAAACAATTAACATTTAGTGGTGAAAATTATGAGCAGAATGCAATAATTTAATGAATTATTTAAAAAATTGAGGAACAGTTGGTACATTGCAAAGCTGTTTTACTTAATACTTAGATATAACTAATGACCATAACAAAAGAATTGTAATAATTAATGTTTACAACAGTACAGAATATTAACGATAACTATACTGATTGAAAAAGAAAGAATGCGTTTCTTCACTTAATACGAATAGAAAAGAATTGATTATAATTTTCTGAACATTAGGAACTGACTGATTTGCTAATAAATTAAAATCAGACTTGAAGAGTGATGTGCGACATATTTATACTGAGCATGTTAAACTGAACAAATTTATTTAAACCCTTCTTTGAAGTATTTACTTTTTCTGACTCTGATATCTCAATCTGTGAGGATACTAAAATATTCTCTTTGAAAAAAAATAATAGTACATTTCGAATATCGACTTATATCAAGTATTACGAAACACTTTACAGTAATAACTTTTGCCTTAAAATTTTAAGACGTGAATTATATCACACGAATGTTTCAATTTCCAAATTGTTGGAACATAGATCTGTATTTGTATTTGATTCTTTTGCGTTCATAATCCCACAGAACTTTCCTGCCGATGCAAAAGCCCTATTATGACCAATCAATTAAATTTAATGCATAGAAATAGGTTCGTTAATCTTTCTTATTTGTTAAGTTCACAAAAAATAGCAATCTAAAGACCCATATCTTTTAGTATTCATAAAATTAGCTTTCAGCCATCATTGATTTGTAATTGAAAATGCTTCCTGAAAAATGAGTAAACGTAACAGTTAGATTTGATCTGAACACGAGGAATAGAATCAAATACAATAAGGCACGTGTAAGGGAATGAAGCTTAAAATATTCAAGTTAATATTGTAAAGTTATATCTAAAATGTAATCTAACAAAATTAACATCAAACCCAAATCATAGAAACTTGTAATCATAATAAAATGTAAATACTATGAGTAACTACAAACGAATAAATACGAAAATTTGCAAATGTATAAACATGAAAAACTATAAATACATAAACATGAAAAACTATAAGTGCATAAACATGAAAAACTATAAATGTGTAAACATGTAAAACTATAAATGCGTAAAGATGAAACACTATAAATGTATAAACATGAAAAACTATAAATGTACAAACATGAAAAACTATAAATGCTTAAAAATGAAAAACTATAAATGTGTAAACATGAAAAACTATAAATGCACAAATATGAAAAATTATAAATGTGTAAACATGAAAATTTAAGAAATTTTTCTGTGCGAAACAAAACCATCCATCTTTATCCTCAGTCCTCTGCTCTTGTACAGTCGCTCAAAAAAGTATCCAAACACTATGGTTGATTACAGAATTCATAAAAAATATCTGGCAACGATTTTTTCAGAAAATAGTGATTTGGCAACCTTCGTGTCATGTGACACGAAGGTTGCCAGATCACTAATTTCTAAAAAAAGTCGTTGCCAGATATTTTTATGAATTCTGTAATCAACCATAGTGTTCGGATACTTTTTTGAGCGACTGTAACTTTAGGTTGCACTACTGTTAACAAAAGGATTAGTTAGACAAGTAATATGTTTATGTTTTTTAAAGTATAAAAATAGCCTTAAAATTATAACAAATCAACAATGTTAGTTAAGATTGTAAAAAGAATTATGACAATGGTTAATAAGAAAATTAGCAAAGAGAATAATCTTGGGAAATTAAAATATTCACTAGTATGAATAAAGATGGACAAGAATGAATGACTAGATGACTAGATGAATAATATAAATATGACTAGATGAATAAGAATGGACAGGAACAATTAATCAATTGTTCCTGTCCATTCCATAAAACATGTTATAGGAAACATTGTTTCTTCAAAAAGATCTTTTGCCAACACTAAAAGTTACGATAAACGTCATTCGTGCTTTGTAATGCATTGTTACGTTGATCATTATGATTCCATTAAATTCAAAATTAGATGGTTGGTTAAAAAAATGCGAAAATAATTTAAATTTTACGAAAAAGAAATCAATATCCAATTTTATGAATTTGCAAAGCATTGCATATAATAATGCATAGATATGTTATCTTTTGCAGACATATTATAATAATGTTCATTTCAACTAGCAATTGAATACAGAACCTAAGAAAACAGATTTGTATACAAATATTTCATGCCTAAATGAAATTAAAATGAATTCAAATATAATCCCCCCCTCCCCTATTGAATTCAATAGTATTAAAAGAATAAATTATCAAACTCCCGAATGAGAATATTGTTAGAAAACAGAGGAATTTTTAATTTTGAGTTAATACTATAATTAATAATTGCTTTGAAGTGATGCTCAGATTTGTTATTTTGCTTTACACTGTACCCTATTCTAACATGTTTTAATAAGAGATTGAAATATATTGCCAGAAGATTTTTCTCTCTGTTTGCCCTGGGGCGGGGGTGGCTCAGTCGGTAGCGCGCCAGGCTCGTAATCTGTAGTTCCCAGGTTCGAGTCCCAGCTGGGTAAGCGTTGAGATTTATCTTCGCAAAACTCCCCGCCCTGCCCATGGTCAGTAGGAGACACCGATTGGCTTGGAAAGGCCGCCGTCCGACGGATTGGACGTTAAGCCGTGGCCCCGTGTGCGGGAGAGTCATACCCTGTGCACGTTAAAGAACACGCTGGATGGCCTTGACGGGAGGCTACCATCTGTTTCCCAACAGCTGTTCCAGTGGATCCCTTCCCCCAACCTTCTCTGAGTCTTCGGGGTCCATGTGACCTGGCCATTTAGCACATGGTGTAAAAAAAAGTGCCGCTCAGAGGTAAAACAACCCAACCCCTATTGAATTCAATAGTATTAAAAGAATAAATTATCAAACTCCCGAATGAGAATATTGTTAGAAAATAGAATAATCTTTAATTTTGAGTTAATACTATAATTAATAATTGCTTTGAAGTGATGCTCAGATTTGTTATTTTGTTTTACACTATACCCTATTCTAACATGTTTTAATAAGAGATTGAAATATATTGCCAGAAGATTTCTCTCTCTCTGTTTGCCCAAGACGGCAAGCTTTACTCCCGGAACAATATTTATTTGAATGATTCGCCACGTTTAAATTACAAATTGCCGAATGAATTTGCATCTAAAAAGTATGAATAAATAAACGCCTTCAAACAGAAAAATATGCTGCAGTAGCCTCTCTATTATCCTGGATGACTGATACACCGGGCCACGGGGATCCCCGATAATTCAAATTCCCAGTTCATTCGCCATACATATAATTATTATTAATTAATTAATACCCCCTCAAGCAGCTGCTTGCCACAGAGGTCTGACAGGAGCCTGTCAGTTTATATGCCATAGTAGAAGGTCTGAGACGATGGCAGGCTCTCAGCAGAAAAACGACACAAACAGCTATGCCCTACCCGGGGCTCGAACCCAGGTCCTTTAAATCAGTAGCCAAGCGTGCTAACCACGCGGCCATTGGACGGCTATACATGTAAAGCGTACAGAAAAACTTCGGAAGTTTTTGAAAATATCTTAGCCTGGATTTGCTTTATTCATTTAAAATCGGATAGCCAGATTTTTTCCCATCACTGTGCTAAAAACATTCTGCTGCGTGAAACCTTTTATTTTAGCATTGTAATTTAGCTTCCGCTTTCTAGTATTCTCCACTATTTCCGGGATGCATTTTTTAGCAGCCCGATTACTGCGCATCTCTGTTAATCCGACCCCAGATAATCGATCGATAACTGCATAATTAAAAAAATTTTTAAAGTGTCACATGCGTTTGGCTGTTTTACTTCTGAACAGCACATTTTTGCACACAATGGGCTAAATGACCGGATCACATTGCAAAACACAATGGGCTAAATGACCAGGATCCTGAGGGTTTATAGAAGGTTGGGGGAAGGGGACCCACTGGAACAGCTGTTGAGAGACAGATGGTAGCCTCCCGTCAAGGCCATCCAGCGTGTTCTTTAACGTGCACAGGGAATGGCTCTCCTGCACACCGGGCCACGGCTTCCCATCCGATGGACGACGGCCTTTCCAAGCTAGTCGGTGTCCCCTACTGACCATGGAAGGGCGGGGGAATAAAGTATTACGTGATACAAATACGAGAAATTTACAGAAACTACCCTTTAATTTTAATATTAATAGTTTTGTTAGTGAGATTAGGGCTGATAAAACAGAGTAATATCTGGCAGCGGAAAAAAATTGTACGAGCTGGGATAACACATTTAAGGTTTCAACAGAATGGAGATGCCCGATCGCAGGTTTTCCAGCTCGTGTGAATTGCAGAATTTTTAGGGGGGAGGGTAGCAAATAGATTGAGCTGGAGCGTTGCTCAAGTATTTTGCTTCAAAAATACTCGCGAAATTAACGATATTTTTTTCTCTTTCATTCGAGCAGTCTTTTCAAAACTAGAAGGATAACATATCAACTCTGGTGAATATTATAAAATAAATAAATACCCCCTCAAGCAGCTGCTTGTCTCAGAGGTCTGACAGGAGCCAGTCAGTTTAATATGCCAGAGTAGAAGGTCTCAGAGGATGGCGGGGGACCTCAGTACAAAGACAACACAAACATCCATGTCTTAGCCGGGGCCCGAATCCAGGTTCCATTGATTACTAGCCAAGCGCGCTAACCACTCGGCCACGGGACGGATACTAATGATATAAATATAAGGATGCAATATATATAATATAAAAATTTAAAAAAATACCTATCTTCCTATGTGGGCCTTCAAAAGTAGAAAATTAACCTAAAACATATCAATGGTGCAATCGATCACTGAGTTCGTATTCACTTCAAAGGGAGTTAGGATGCCGATTTACCTACAATATTGCCGGCTCCCTATCTTCCTGTGAATACGAATTCAGTGACTGATTCCACCATCGATGTGTTTTCGGTTTATTTTCTACTTTTTAGGGCCCATGTAGGAATGTAAATTAACAAATTAAAAAAAAAAATACCTATTTATATTTTTTTTCTTTGTCACTAGAAACACCACCTTTAAAAAACATTCATTTAATATATGACTCAGAAACGTCGACTACATTTTCCCTCCCTTTTGGAATCGTGTTTGAGGCAGCTCATGATATTGGAGACGTCGCAAGCTTTAATTTGAGATACGACTCGTTAAAGTCGAACCCTGTGAAAATCCCACACTTGTTGAGGAAAGAATAGTGGGGGGGAAAATCGAAATGGTTTACAACGGTCATTATATGAGCGTTTTTTTTTTTTTCAATTTAAATTTATTTTCAAAAAGTATTATCTCTAATTATTTTACATAAAAAATCCCACTAAGCCGAACCCATTCATTTGACACCTAACTCGTAACTGTAGGGTCTCGCGTTCGAAAGATAGAATGAGTTTCACATTCCCCCTTTTTTCAGGGGGGAAGAAAGCATGGGGGGTTTAGATTTTCATAGGCTCTGGCCGCATCATATGCTTTCATTTGACGTATAGCTGGTTGCTTTCGGCACCCGCGTTCTGGACATATAGCGGAAGAATAGTTTTCACATTTCTCCTTTTTTAGAGGGGTAGAAAGCACGTGGGGTTAATTTTTTTATAGCCTCTGACACTCCTCGCGTCGCAGGCTTTCATTTGACACATAAATCAATAAGTTTGTCCATCGCGTTCGAAAGATATGGTGGAACAACTGTGTTGACAGATCCACAAACCGACAAATGTCAAAGCGAAAGGCAATAGCAAGAGAGGTAATATTAATAAAAATACTAAGGATTTAAATATAAGGATACAAAATCCTAAGTTTTAGAGTTTGCCATTATACAAAGGGGGAGAAAAACAGCTATTTATCATGTCCAAAATCATTCAATCAAACGAAGAACTCGCACGCTTCTTTCCCTTTTTCAAGCTCAGAGCGTAACACTGAAAGGAACATTTTTTTTTTCGGAACAGAAGGAAATAAATGTTCAAGAAAAAAGACCGCAAAATAGTGGGACTTTCGAAATTATCGTATTTCTCACCGGAATACCCAAGCGAATAATTTCGTTTTTATCTTCAATAGTGGGAAAGGAAAACGCTTTTTCCTGAGCGAAGGGAAGTTTCAATTTGCAAAAGTATCACTTACTGAAGGAACGTAATTGCTCCCCAATTTAAAACCAGAAGAACGGGTTTAAAAATTAATGCGATTTTTTTTTCAGAATTATTCAGTGTAGTGTATATTTCCAAATCGGTACAATATCGTATAGTTTATAAATGTTGTCGATTTATAAATAATAAAATAAATATACCCTCCAGCAGCTGCTTGCCAAAGAGGTCTGAAAGGAGCCTGTCAGTTTAATACGTCACAGAAACCTTGCATAAAGACAAGAACAAACATCGATGTCTTTTACCCAGGGCTCGAATTCAGGATCCTCTGATTTTTTAAGGTGTTATCATTAACTGCATGGAAATTTCTTTTGAATTATGTTCAGTAAATGGTATTATCTTTTCATGACTCGATGATAAATTAGTTCCATACTGCAAGTTCTCATCTATATCTATCTCCTAATACAGAACAAAATATATATATATATATCTTTTTTTTGAAGTGGGGGGGGGGGGGGGGGGGTAGCAAATAGATTGAGCTGGAGCGTTGCTCAAGTATTTTGTTTCAAAAATACTCGCGAAATTGATTTTTTTTTTCTCTTTTATTCGAGCAGTCTTTTAAAAACTAGAAGGATAACGTATCAGCTCTGGTGAATATGGGATGCTCATTTTCAGAGAAAATGAAGTTTTAATTTTCTAAATCGCTTTGGAAAGAGTAGTAATTCGTAGTAATGGGCGATTGGAAATGTAAATAATAATTATTATCTCATTTATCCCTTAAATAGGAAACGCGACATCTTAAAATGCACCGAGACACCTTAAAATGAAGCGTTTATAATCTCCCAAGGTTAAAGGGCAAATCAG
Source organism: Ryuthela nishihirai (assembly GCA_038380435.1). Lineage (NCBI taxonomy): Eukaryota > Metazoa > Arthropoda > Arachnida > Araneae > Heptathelidae > Ryuthela > Ryuthela nishihirai. The sequence continues at coordinate 20,719,356 of JAWZYU010000010.1, forward strand.
TCAGTGTATGTAAAATAATTTATTTATTATTAATAAGTTAGAATGTTATGGAAATTTTTGAAATTAGTTGTTAACATTAGTAGTAAATAATCACAGGCTGTCCTGTAGACATGGAACTCATGAAATGATGAGCTGAAAAAAATTTGGTTTTTACCATGAGTGGGATTCGAACCCACGTCTCCGGGAAACATGCCTGTTATGCTAGACCATCAATAGCTAACCTTTTCTCAGCTTAGTGACCTTATAAGCGTTCTGGATTTTATTTATTTGATTCACATTAGTGGCGCCATCTATCCAGGAAGTGGACAACTCTGTTGTCTCTTTGCCTCCTCATCCCACTCATGGCAAAAACCAATTTTTTTCATCTTATCATTTCACGAGTTCCATGTCTACAGGACTTATCCTGTGATTATTTACTGCTGATTTATTGATTTAACGCCCTGAGCGTGAGTGACAAATATTAATTCCATCTCTAAAGAGGCAACAGAGTTGTCCACTTCCTGGATAGATGGCGCCACTAGTGCGAATCAACTAAATAAAATCCAGAAAGCTTATAAGGTCACTAGCTGAGAAAAGGTTAGCCATTGATGGTGTAGTGATCTAGCATAACGGGCATGTTTCTTGGTAGACGTGGATTCGAATTACACTCATGGCAAAAACTAATTATTAACATTTTAGAAATAAAGAACAGCCAGTTGAATTTTAACTTATAGCAATTTAATTAAGACTCGTGTCATTTTAAATTACACTGCTGGGCATAGAAAATGGCACACTATGAGGGAATGTATGAAGTGAGACGAAACTTACCACACGTATAGATAAGTAGGTGGAAAAGAATAGATTTAATTTTTTTGGGATTCAGGGGTGCTCACCTTTTGGAAGTCGCGGGCCAATTTGAAAATTTGGCACATGTCGTGCTATTATATATTTTTTTAAATATTTTTTGGAAGCTTCATCATGTTCGCTGGCCACAATTAAGGGTCTGGCAGGACACAAGTGGCCCGCAGGACACGAATTGAGCACCCCTGGATTACATGAATATGATGGGAGAGGAGACAGTATAATGAGGCCCGAGTCAGTAGGTTGTATGATCGCCATGCCGGGCTATGCATTTGGTAACACAGCATGGAATCGATTGAAAAATTCCCCGGATGGTGTGCTGAGGTATAGCGGACCAAGCATCGTTGACCTGTGTCCATAATTATTTCATCAAACTGTTTAGTCGTCACTAAAAATTTAAACAAAGAAATATTTTCATGGTGATGCATTACCCACTTCTGTTTGTTTATATCAGCGTTCATGTGAAATCGCGTAAGTCGAAATTACTTGAGTTGGAGATGGATACGTTATACCCAATAGCTTTAATATACACAACCAACCACATAAAGTGAAATTTCAACCAATACACTATTTTTCAACATAATCACCACAAATATTCAAACACTTGTCGGTGTTGACGAACCACAGATGCTCAATTGGATTGATGTCTGGAGAATTTGGAGGCCAGGAAGTCTTCCTCGTGATCCGCAAACCATTCTCAAACAGTCTGGGCAGTGTGGGGCATGGGACATTATCCCGCTGAAAGAAGGCACTACTAGAGGGGGAATACCGTTGCCATGAAAGGATGTACCTGCTCTACAATGATGTTTAGGTAAGTGGTAGACGTCATAGTTTCCTGTACATGAATGACTGGACCTACAGTTTCTCAGCAGAACATTGCCCAAACATTACACTCCTTCCACCGGCTTGTTTTCGTCCCACAGTGCATCCTGGTGCCAACACTTCCTTTGGTAAACAAAGCACACTTGCCCAGCCGTCCACATGGTGCAACAGGAAACGAGATTCATCGGACCACACGAACTTCTTCCAATATTTTGAGGTGGAATTTTGATGCTCACGTGCCATTATAGGCTTTTTGACGGTGAACTGTGGTTAGCATGGGCACTCGAAGCGCCTGCGGCTATGCGTCCCCATTTTCAGCAAGTTTCGAAATACTGTGTGTTGTGACACATTATGCCCGTCACCAGCATTCAAATTGTGGGCGAGTTGCGCCACAGTATCCCTTCTGTTGGTTCGTACCATATGGGATAGTTTTTGCACACCTCTAGCATCGGGGCGGGGGTGGCTCAGTCGGTAGCGCGCCAGTCTCGTAATCTGTAGTTCCCAGGTTCGAGTCCTAGCTGGGTCAGCGTTGAGATTTATCTCCGCAAAATTCCCCGCCCTGCCCACGGTCAGTAAGGGACACCGATGGGCTTGGAAAGGCCGCCGTCCGTCGGATGGGACGTTAAGCTGTGGTCCCGTGTATGGGAGAGCCATATCCTGTGCACATTAAAAAACACGCTGGGTGGCCTTGACGGGAGGCTACCATCTCTCCCAACAGCTATTCCAGTGGGTCCCCTCCCCCAACCTTCTCTGAGCCTTCGGGGTCCATGTGACCTGGCCATTTAGCCCATGGTGTGCAAAAAAGTGCCGCTCAGAGGTAAAACAACCCTACCCAACCTACATTACAAAAGATTTTCGGTAAGCAACGATATCTTTGAATGTTGTTTAAATTGCTAAAGATTGCTTGCAAAGGATCGCTATGAGCAATGCCCGAAGATTGCAGCAAAAATGAGCTAGGAACGTTTAAAAGAGCGCATATGTGCATTTGCTGTAGACGTTTATGTTAAACGATCGAAATTTCGCGAAATGACAGAAGTGTACAAATTGAAGAAACAACAACAACAACTATGGAACAGAAATTCAGACAATGAGTGATATGAATGGCAGTTCGCCCATCATGACAGTTAATGATGAATATCAATATTATGTTTTTTAGACAAATAATAAATAACAAAATTTGAAAATGGTTTAAAATTTGTTTTTGATATTTTGTAGTGTGGCAGTATCCCAGAAGCTCTCTATTTGTCGCTTTTGCTTGTCATGATGAGTGTTCGTGGAAATAAGTTTGTGTGCATGTGAGCATGCGTTTCAACCCAACAAAAATGTATAGACGATATCTCTGGTTTCACTTTTTTCTCAATAAAGATGCGAAATGTCTCTGTTTTCCCTCCATAGTGATAGGTTTGGCAACTTTGTTGATGCCATTTGCCAAGGATCTGCCGTGGCTGCTGGTGTACGCCATCGTGTCCGGTCTTGCCGATGGATGTTTCACCGTCCTCCTGCCTGTCCTCACCTTCCAGTTGCTGGGACCGGAGAGTGCCGCTTTCGCATGGGGCTACATGGTCGCCTTCAACTCTGTCACCTTCATTTTGGGACCGGTAGTAGCAGGTGAGCCTCTTCATTCTCTAGACCCTGCACTTTATTAAAACGAACTTCACTAATCTAGTATCGGTTGAACACATATGTCGATAAAATGGTGTCTGTAATATATTTTATATTTTTTCAATATAAAGCAATTAAGAAGACACTACTATTACTAATAGTTTTATGAAGCATGCTCAGAAGGCCTCACGTGATTTGTTACGACAAGGGTCTTTGCTGATCAGAGATTCCAAAATGTTTAACACTTTAGGCTTAAAATAGTATCTAGGTCACCTTCATTTTGGGACCGGTAGTAGCAGGTGAGCCTCTTCATTCTCTAGACCCTACACCTTATTAAAACGAACTTCACTAATCTAGTATGGGTTGAACACATATGTCGATAAAATGGTGTCTGTAATATATTTTATATTTTTTCAATATAAAGCAATTAAGAACACACTACTATTACTAATAGTTTTATGACGCATGCTCAGAAGGCCTCACGTGATTTGTTACGACAAGGGACTTTGCTGATCAGAGATTCCAAAACGTTTAACACTTTAGGCTTAAAATAGTATCTAGGAATTAGAGAAAGGCATATTGCCTCTGGCTCGTGCGTTTGCAAAGAGAATGAAGTTTTTTGTTTACCTTCTTTTTCGCTCATTAAAAGTTTCAATTTAAGCTAACTGATGATGAGGGGAAATGCAAACAGCAGTATTGTATAAATACCAAACACATATTGGTACTTATACATCAGAAAAAGTATCTGTCTTTTAGCCTTCAAATTGAAAAGTTGCTTTTCTCACACCCCTTTGAGAAAAGGGGGCAGATTGTTGCTGCCAGTGGATATCTCATGAAATTCTACCATCGAAATTTCAAATTTCTACCTTAAAAGGATTACCTTTAATATTCGTTAAACATTTTGCCATTTCCACATTTTGTGACCTATTTCGATGTAAATTTAAACTACTTAAGGATTTAAAAAATTGCCAATTATAATATTTCATTAGTACCAATCCAACGAAAAAAGAGTACGGCAGATTTTCTAATAATCGTTTTCAAAAGTTTTATTGTACACATTTGAATACATCTAGTTTAAAATTATATATGGTCTTATTTCGTTAATAAATAATCTGTGGTTTCTTTTTTCCTGTTAAGGCTCTTGACCCAATAAAAGATTATAATTTGCGACTCTCAAAATTTATTAGTTGAACTTTTTTGTTTTGCTGTTTTGGCTCTTGACAGAGAAAAGGTCCCCCCCCCCCAGCACCACTTCCCACCATGTTAGCTGCCGTGTGGGTTCCAGGGAAATACTCCAGGAAGGCATCCCAAATTTAACAACGCGCGCTATGACAGCGTTTTCCTGTGACTGTCATGACCGCTGTTGATTGAGTTTCTGAACGGTGGCGACACCACGAACTCGCAACGATATTACAAAACTTTGTGTATTTTGGAAGCAGGCAATAAAGTCGAAGCGCCCAAGACTTTGGAGAAAGGCCGTTGCTTTATTGCCTGACAACCGCTGCTCCAACACTGCCCAAGTAACAGTAACAACTTTCAATATCTGTGGTTTGAATTGTCTTGCATTTTGTACTGATATCAACAGTGCTATATTTTCACATTTCTCGACTTCTGAAGATTTCCCTGAAAGGATGAAGAGGATCAACTCATGGTCATGAATTCCTGAAACAATCGTTTTACGAACAATGTCGCAACGAGTAAATTCGCGTTGCGAAAAATGTCTCAAAGACGTGAACAATAATATCTATAGGCATTGCTTTGTTTCCGACTTCTTCACTTTTCATTTGAATGTCTCTTATATGTGATTCGGAAAAATGCATTTCTCATACATCCAGAGTTAACTCTAGGTTTGGTTGTTTACCTCTGAGCGGCACTTTTTTGCACACCATGGGCTAAATGGCCAGATCACATGGAATCCCGTCCCATCCGACGGACGGCGGCCTTTCCAAGCCCATCGGTGTTCCCTACTGACTCTGGGCAGAGCGGGGAATTTTGCGGAGATAAATCTCAACGCTGACCCAGCTGGGACTCGAACCTGGGAACTACAGATTACGAGCCTGGCGCGCCACCGACTGAGCCACCCCCGCCCCCACTGCAGTGTGAGTGAAGTATCATGAAACATTCCAAAGTATGCAAATGTTTTAACTGATCAAAGTATTCTATGTCGCCATGAAGTTCTATAAAAGCATAAAGCCATGGTCGAAAGCAAAGTCAAGTGCGACGTGGGGAAAAAAGGTTGATCTGACTGACTTCCAAAGGTGGGGGGGATCGTCGTTGGAGTGCGAGATGGGTAGGAGCATCCATAGCGGAGATGATGGAAGTCAGTGGAAAATCTCTGAGCACAATATCCCAAGTGTGTGGAGAATGGTAAACAGTTTAAATAAACATTTGTTAATCGTTTCAAATGTTGGATCTGGAATGAAATGTTGGAGGTTGGGTTGGGTTGTTTTACCACTGAGCGGCACTTTTTTGCACACCATGGGCTAAATGGCCAGGTCACATGGACCCCGAAGGCTCAGAGAAGGTTGGGGGAGGGGACCCACTGGAACAGCTGTTGGGAGACAGATGGTAGTCTCCCGTCAAGGCCATCCAGCGTGTTCTTTAACGTGCACAGGGTATGGCTCTCCCACACACGGGGTCACGGCTTCACGTCCCATCCGACGGACGGCGGCCTTTCCAAGCCCATCGGTGCCCCCTACTGCAAATGTTGGAGGAAAAAGACTCTGAGAAACAGGAACTGGCGTTTGTCGGGACGAATTGTAGGGCAAAACAGAGTTGCCACAGTTCATCAGGCTGAGAGATATCGAATGTTAGCAGTAATTGAAAAACATTTCTACGAGAACCATGCTCAGAAAATTGGAAATTTGGGAACTGTACAGTCGCTCAAAAAAGTATCCGAACGCTATGGTTGATTACAGAATTCAGAAAAAATATCTGGCAAAGTTTTTTTAGAAATTAGTGATCTGGCAACCTTCGTTTTTCACGACACGAAGGTTGCCAGATCATTATTTCTAAAAAAATCGTTGCCAGATATTTTTTCTGAATTCTGTAATCAACCGTAGTGTTCCGATATTTTTTAATTTATATAATGCGTATGAATATATAATGCAATGAATATGGAGCGTGTGCAGTTACTGTTCACAGCAAACTGGAGCGGTTGCGGTTAATGTTCACAGCACATTGGATCGTGTGGGCTCACTCACGGAAATATTGAGCGTATGCAGTTACCGTTCACGGCAAACTGGAGCGGTTGCGGTTAATGTTCAGAGCACATTGGAACGTGTGAGCTCACAAAGACCTGAATCGTGTGGGCCCACTCACAGAATTATTGAGCGTGTGCAGTTGCCGTTCACAGCGAACTGGAGCGTGTGCACACGCTCCAGTTTGCTGTGAACGGTAACTGGAGTGTGTACAGTTGCTGTACACGCTCCAGATATTTTTTCTGAATTCTGTAATCACGTGACGCGAAGGTTCCCAGATCACTAATTTCCAAAAAAAATCGTTGCCAGATATTTTTTATGAATTCTGTAATAAACCATAGTGTTCGGATACTTTTTTGAGCGACTGTACCATGATGCATAGGACATAATAATTTTACCAGGCCGTGTATGTGCCAAGCATACGTGCAACACTAAAAGGGATAAAGTTAAATTTCCATCGATTTTTTTTCCCCCGTAGGTTTGCTTCGTGACCGACTGGGCAATTACAACGTGGCATTCCACTTGGCAGGAGCCTTCATTTTGCTGGGGGCCCTGAGCACCATCTTCTTGCCTTGGGCCACGAGAGTTGAGGCTGCAAAAGGTCGACAGAAGAGACTCGGTCAGACTGACAGAGGAGCAGGAGAGGAAGTGGATTTTGGCGTCGCCGGCATTCCCTCCGTGGAAAGAATTCCTCTCATGCAAACACAGTAAGTGTGTCTAAGTAATCATTTCAGATGTTAAATGCGAATCCTGAAAGTAAGGTCAAACCATCGATTTCATTTTGTTTTCGAAAGGCTTTCCCTGGCGGGGGGGGGGGGGGGGGAGTATTCTGAATCTCAATCCACGGGGGTCCTCATCCAATTCACGATCAGTTAGTTTAATAACAGTGGCGGCTCGTAGCTAAAATTAGTGGGGGTGCTGTTCCAGAAAATTTTCAGTCTTTATTTTAAAATTGTGTAAAAGGAAACAAACATGTAGAAAAAGAATATTTATTCAGAAACTTGATAAAATCGTAAAAGAACAAAATCAAACATTTTTTACTTTAACCTATATTGTTACAGTTCAAGCTTAATCTATTCATTTAAAAATGAAATCCATTCCTCTTGTTTTAATTTGCGCGAAAAAAAAAGGAATCAAATAGAATAGCTGGAAGCAGGATAATAATCTAATTCTACACTTTATCACATTCAAGAATATGGTTCACGGTTTTTAAGCACAACACACACGGAGTAAAAAAACATTAACTTCAACCAGCACGCCAGGGTCGGCACTGCGGGAACGACAGTGCTCTCTCCCTTGCAGCCTCGCGTGTAGCTTCCTATGTGCGCATGCGCACAACAGTCAAACACCTCGCCGCTAGTACTGTGAAGCGCACAGTTCCATACAAAGATTTTTGTATCTTTTTCATAAACTGGGGGATGGCTACTGACATTAAGCTTAAGGATTATATATTGTACAAGTATAAAGAATGAATTAAAGAAAAAAGGACTCATTATATTAAATGTTATCAATAATATCAAGTTGAAATTGAGGGTGCTGCAGTTCCACAGTGCCTATACGCGAGCCGTCACTGTTTAATAATCCAATGACGTAGCTGTTAGTGTGCTTGGCTGCAGAGAAAGAGACTGGGTTCGAACCAATACAAGTCACGGATGCTTTCTTTCTGATAAAGTTGTCGTCTTTCTGCAGAAGTCTTGCATTCCTCGTCGTCTGAGGACGTCCGTAGATTGCGAAACACCTCAGAGGAAAGTTCGTGATTCTGCTACCTCCCGTTAGATGGCGAAGGGAAAGTGCTCTTGCATAAAGCTTAAATGCTCACTTATTATCGTTTGCAATTAGCTATTAACGAATTGAATTTCTTAGAGTTTTGAACAACAATTTCAGTTTGTCGAATTCCGTAAAATATTGTAAACTATGGAAATGCAGAATTGAAAAAAATAATAATCCTCAGGTGTGAGGAAATCAGGAAAATCTGACCAGCCAACTGCTTTAACCATAGGACAGAGCAAATGCATTTATGAATGTGGAGGAAGATCTAAACCACTTTTAATGTTTTATTGTACAGTCGCTCAAAAAAGTATCCGAACACTGTGGTTGATTACAGAATTCAAAAAATATCTGGCAACGATTTTTTTTAGAAATTAGTGATCTGGCAACCTTCGTGTCACGTGATTACAGAATTGAGGAAAAATATCTGTGTACAGCAACTGTACACGCTCCAGTTACCGTTCACAGCAAACTGGAGCGTGTGCAGTAAGTGCACACGCTCCAGTTTGCTGTGAACGGTAACTGCGCACGCTCAATATTTCCGTGAGTGAGCCCACAAGATCCCGGTCTTTGTGAGCTCACACGATCCAATGTGCTGTGAACATTAACCGCAACCGCTCCAGTTGGCTGTGAACGGTAACTGCACACGCTCAATATTTCCGTGAGTAAGCCCACACGATCCAGGTCTTTGTGAGCTCACATGATCCAATGTGCTGTGAACATTAACCGCAACCGCTCCAGTTTGCTGTGAACGGTAACTGCACACGCTGAATATTTCCGCGAGTGAGCCCACACGATCCAGGTCTTTGTGAGCTCACATGATCCAATATGCTGTGAACATTAACCGCAACCGCTCCAGTTTGCTGTGAACGGTAACTGCAGACGCTCCTTGTTCATTGCATTATATATTCATACGCATTATATATATATATTAAAAAATATCCGAACACTACGGTTGATTACAGAATACAGAAAAAATATCTGGCAACGTTTTTTTTAGAAATTAGTGATCTGGCAACCTTTGTGTCACGTGAAAAACGAAGGTTGCCAGATCACTAATTTCTAAAAAAATCGTTGCCAGATATTTTTTCTGAATTCTGTAATCAACCATAGTGTTCGGATACTTTTTTGAGCGACTGTACAGTTCCCAAATTTCCAAATTTTCAATTCTCTGAGCATGGTTCTCGTAGAAATGTTTTTGAACTACTTGCTAATATTCAATATCTCTCAGCCTGATGAACTGTGGCAACTCTGTTTTGCCCTACAATTCGTCCCGACAAACGCCAGTTCCTGTTTCTCGGAGTCTTTTTCCTCCAACATTTGCAGTAGGGGGCACCGATTGGCTTGGAAAGGCCGCCGTCCGTCGTATGGGACGTTAAGCCGTGACCCCGTGTGTGGGAGAGCCATACCCTGTGCACGTTAAAGAACACGCTGGATGGCCTTGACGGGAGACTACCATCTGTCTCCCAACAGCTGTTCCAGTGGGTCCCCTCCCCCAACCTTCTCTGAGCCTTCGGGGTCCATGTGACCTGGCCATTTAGCCCATGGTGTGCAAAAAATTGCCGCTCAGAGGTAAAACAACCCAACCCAACACGCAAAATCTTCCACCGTTAGAGGTCACCATTATAGCAATAGAAAGATTCTGAAAGTGTCAATCTCAATATGTGATCAATACCTATCCAACACAAAAAGAATTTGTAATTTTTCTCTAAAGAACCATAAGAAAATCTGCAGACGGATAGACAGACGACAAAGCGAAAGCAATAGCTCTTTTGTTTTTTCTGAAAAGGAGATAATAAACTATTTTATGATTAAATGTTTTTAATGGATTTTATGTTCTTTCCATTCTCAATGGGTGTTTTAATTTTCGTCTTCAGGTCTCGACCCATACCGAGTGGATTACACGACTCGACCCGTTTCCGAAATCCCCCCAGCTGGCGACAAGGAGCGATTGCTTAGTGATGTCAGCCATTCCCGTTCCGATGAAGCACGAGCGAGGATCCGACACTCTCAGCCTGAACAGGAGATCCAGCCACGAATCTTCCTTTGCGGTGAGTGTGTTGGTATGGAGAGCTGGGATGAAAAAAAATTGTTTCGTAGTTTATTAGAAACTTAACGGAATGTTAAAGATTTTACCATGTTTCATCGTATCTTTAAGTCTATGTAGGAAAATAAATTTAGGTTTAGAGTTGGGTTGTTTTACCTCTGAGCGGCACTTTTTTGCATACCATGGGCTAAATGGCCAGGTCACATGGACCCCGAAGGTTCAGAGAAGGTTGGGGGAGGGGACCCACTGGAATAGCTGTTGCGAGACAGATGGTAGCCTCCCTTCAAGGCCATCCAGCGTGTTCTTTAACGTGCACAGGGTATGGCTCTCCCGCACACGGGGCCACGGCTTAACGTCCAATCCGACGGACGGCGGCCTTTCCAAGCCCATCGGTGCCCCCTACTGACCGTGGGCAGGGCGGGGAATTTTGCGGAGATAAATCTCAACGCTGACCCAGTTGGGACTCGAACCTGGGAACTGCAGATTACGAGCCTGGCGCGCTACCGTCTGAGCCACCCCCGTCCCCAAATGGGGAAGTAAAAGTTGTTTAAACTAGCACTCGAGTTATGTCATAGTCAGAGACTTGAAGTTTAAGCGCATCACGGAGTGGTAAGGGGGTGGGGGGTAACCCATAGGGACTTGTGACAGGACGGGGAAGTGTTTAAGTTATTACCCTGGGATCGAAAAGTGTTAAATGCAAAATTTCAATTAACTTTAAAAAGAGGTGAAAATGATTCAAGTTTTGAAATCTCGCTCTGTTGCAGGCAGGGGATTGCTTTTTAATACAACACGGATGAGAGAGGGAACTGGTATATGAAATTAAGGACGAATCAGGTTGATGTTGTTTAGACTCTGATCTGTACTTTTTGCCCACAATGGGCTAAATGGCTAGTCACAAGGACCCCAAAGTCCAGAGAAGGGTGGGGTAAGAGAATTCACTGCACAGCTGTTAGGGGACAGATAGTAGCCTCCCTTTAAGACATCCTGCGTGTTCTTTTATGTGCACAGAGTATGATTCTTTTTCTACACACCGGGTACAGTTTAACGTCACATCCGACGGATGGGGGTATTTCTAAAAACATCTGGGGGGGGGGGGAGTATATCGGTTAAATATTTAGGGAATTACAGGGGGCCGAAATCTGTAAATGGATGCAAATAATCTGTTTGAACAGTTTGTATAGTAATTAAGTTCTGTCCAATAATGACAACTCTTGGAAGCTTTTTAGCTGCCAATAACTGATGGAGTGCTCACAAGGATTATGTCAGTGTGGCGTGCAAGAAAGACATGCAATGCAGACTGGTGTCCAGGGGCACATCTGGGGAGTTGGAGGGAGTGGGGGGGGGGCAAAAATCCTTTAAGAATTGTCAAGAGAGTAAGGGTACGAGAAGCAAAAAAATCATTAAACTTATCTACATTTCGTAAGTTTTCAGGAAAATTTTTTAAGACCTCTAAAACAGAGGGGGGGAAATGTTATACTGTAAAGAATATCCTGCCTCTTGGCCCCCTTTACTTTTTTTGTCTGCTCGTTTAGTTTCTTTCCCCCTCTTTGGGGCGGGAGTGGCTCAGTCGGTAGCGCGCCAGGCTCGTAATCTGTAGTTCCCAGGTTCGAGTCCCAGCTGGGTCAGCGTTGAGATTTATCTCAGCAAAATTCCCCGCCCTGCCCACGGTCAGTAGGGGACACCGATGGGCTTGGAAAGGCCGCCGTCCGTCGGATGGGACGTTAAGCCGTGGCCCCGTGTGCGGGAGAACCATACCCTGTGCACGTTAAAGAGCACTCTGGATGGCCTCGACGGGAGGCTACCATCTGTCTCCCAACAGCTGTTCCAGTGGGTCCTCTCCCCCAACCTTCTCTGAGCCTTCTGGGTCCATGTGACCTGGCCACTTAGCCCATGGTGTGCAAAAAAGTGCCGCTCAGAGGTAAAACAACAACCCAACTTCCCCCCCCCCCCTCTCTGTGATGAGCTGGGCCAAATGTAGTGGCGCCCGAGGACGATGAATTAGTCCCTTGATTGCCTTCACCCTTATTTCGGTGAAATAACAGGTTCGTGGATTGTTACACCCGTATCGACGCATGTGTCAGACTTGCTGTGCCAAGTGATGTAGAGAAATATGTTCAACAATTCGCGCACGATGGTTGTATAGGGACGGCACACTTTATTCACACTTATATACAATCACGTGCTGGGGATGCAGAGCAGTAATGACCTCGTAGGCCTTTGCTGCTGCAAACAATTATGCAATGAGGTGGAGAACCGCACTTTGCAGATTCTCGCTTTGCCAACCTCAAACTCTGCGAAAGGATATTTAACCTTTGCCTGCAATGTGGTTTACACAGAACCCACTTCATTTACACAGAACTGTATTTGATTCACCAAGAATCTCGATTCTCACATAAAATCGAACCCTCTGGTTACAGGTTTTTCTTTGAGTAAGAGTGGCGTCCCTTGACGCATATTCAAACGTCTTTCTCGTTTGGGGGCGGGGGTGGCTCAGTCGGTAGCGCGCCAGGCTCGTAATTTGCAGTTCCCAGGTTCGAGTCCCAGCTGGGTCACCGTTGAGATTTATCTCCGCAAAATTCTCTGCCCTGTCCACGGTCAGTAGGGGACACCGATGGGCTTGGAAAGGCCGCCGTCCGTCGGATGGGACGTTAAGCCGTGACCCCTTGTGCGGAATATGTACGTTATAGAACACCCTAGATGGACTTGACGGGAGGCTACCATCTGTCTCCCAACAGCTGTTCCAGTGGGTTCCCTTCCCCAACCTTCTCTGAGCCTTCGGGGTCCTTGTGACCTGGCCATTTAGCCCATGGTGTGCAAAAAAGTGCTGCTCAGAGGTAAAACAACCCAACCCAACTCGGCGAGCAACACTGAGCGAACTTGTTCTTGTTGCCATTCACGCGAAGTTTGTACTGAAATAAACATGAGTAAAGACTGTCCTTGCCTTACTTGACATGCATTCTGATAAGTGGATGGGGGCCCTTCAGGTTACAAGGACTCAAGAAGCTCAGAGCTTTGTAGGAGAAGAAATCGACACTATTAGGAGGAACATGTCTAGGTCAGGATTTTTCAAACGTTTTCCTTGACGGCCCATAAAAAAAAAGGCACGATCTAAGATCTTTAACCTCTGAAAATTTTAGAATGAAATATCGATACACTAAATCTGAAACAAAACTTTAATATTGTTACATTTGTTTCAGTTAGTATATTAATTGCTTAATATTATTATTAGATTTACTATTTTTGGAATAATTTATTTAGTCAAACAATTTACAAATAAAAAGCTAACAGCTTATCTTGCAGGAAAAAATAACACATTGACATAATATTTTCCGTCTTCTTTCAATCTCCATCCAATAATCTTAATATAGTTACATCTTGTTGCATATATTAGACTGAATAATTTGCTATCTTTACATTCAACGAGATATTCACAATGAGGAGTGAATGGGCCCCACGAGATAAAAATGACGTGGATTGGAACATTCGTATAAAAAGTTTGGTTCCTTTCAACTTCCATTAATTTGAATTGGAATTATTATAAATCCTATAAGAAACAAAGTTTACTAATATTATGGTTATAAATTACAATGTATTAAATTTATATTTATGTTTAATATGAAAAATATCTTGTTTCTCTTCTGCTAGTTGGGTTGTTTTACCTCTGAGCGTCACTTTTTTGCACATTGCCTAAATGGCCAGGTCACATGGACCCCGAAGGCACAGGGAAGGTTGGGGGAGGGGACCCACTGGAACAACTGTTGGGAGACAGATGGTAGCCTCCCGTCAAGGCCATCCAGCGTGTTCTTTAACGTGCACAGGGTATGGCTTTCCCGCACACGGGGCCACTGCTTAACGTCCCATCCGACGGACGGTGGTCTTTCCAAGCCCATCGGTGTCCCCTACTGACCGTGGGCAGGGCGGGGAATTTTGCGGAGATAAATCTCAGCGCTGACCCAGCTTCCCCCTGATAGTTTAAAATCATCGACATCACAGATTAAGCACTTTCAAAAAAATTATATTTCTTTTTTCATTCTTTTATTTACAGTACGAATATTAAAAGTTACAATTTAATGTGCTCCGGGATTTACCAAAGACTTCTCTGCCATGGTTTAAAAAACCCTGGTATAGCTCATCCAGCGTGTTCTTTGAAGTGCGCAGCCATATTGTTTTCATGCACGCGGGGGAACATCTATATCCCTTTTGAAATTGAAGACAGTCCGAGAGTTAGAGGTAAAAATTCTCAACGCAGACCCAATGAACATGACTCTTGTGTCTGAGGTGGGGATTGCCCTGCTGCTCAACACACAATACTAAAGAAGGATTTCAAAAGAGATGCCATTTCGCAAAATGAGGTATCCTGTTGCATGTTTCCACAGTTATTTTTAGATGAAAGCATTATTTTCTTAGTCATTCAAATGAAATATAAGATAATAGGTTTCCTGCATCACTCTATGTATTGTTTGAAGTGCATTCTTTCCCTTGCAGAGACAAACCACCAAGGATCTTCCTGCCTTAGAAGTCGCATCTTCGTCGAGCGTCGGGACTCTTCCAGTCGAGTTCTTCCACACTCAGTCCCTCCCCACTCACGCCATGTCCGGATACTTGCTTCGCTGTGCAGAATCCAGCGACCGAGGGACCCTTCTCGGAAACGTATCCGACGGCACGGAGTCGTCCCATTTACCACAGGACGTGACCTCGGTAGCGAGCAACTGCGACATCATGCTGTACGTTCTGACTCCGGTGTCGAGGACGGGATCTCTGCCCGCGGAAATCCATCAGAACAAAGACACAAAAGAAGATGATTCTCAACAGATTTACAGCATAGCGGAAGGAGATGCCTGCATCTCTTCTTTATCCCTTACGTCCAAAGCGACGAAGGCAAGGGACTCTGCGACCACATTGCCAGAAGAAGTCGAAGGGATTTCATCCCAGGGATTGGCAGCGAGTTCTGTTGCTGGTCAGTCGGCAGACGATAGCATCAGTGAGACCACCCACCACGCTCAAGGGCCGGTGGTGATTTTCGTGGCACCTCCGGAAATAGGACAGGCGATAGAAGAAGGAAGAGGTACGATCAACATTCAGATCGTGGCAAACCCCGTGCCTGGACTGTCGGAGACGACAGCGGCGCCTAGCGATATCTACACTCACAGCGTACCCTCGCACAGCAAGATCCTCTATTCGATCAAAGAAGAATCGGGTTCTGAGGAAGAGGTGCATCCAGTTCATGCAAGACTTACTCCTTTGGGAGAAGGATCTCATTTGCCTGAGCTCAGCGCAGCTGTAGATGCGGCTGCTGCTGGAGTGGAGCTAACAGCGATCGCCACTTGCAGCAAAGAGAAGCTGATGGAGAATCAACAGCTCCGATCACTAGAGGATGCTGTGAATCCAATTGAATAAAGAATGGAAGGATATAATCATCTCAGGCTTTCATCAGAGCATTAGTCTTTGGATTCGAAGTTTAATTCAGTTTTAATTCACTGATTTTTACTTTTTATTACTCATAAACAAGAAAGGCCATAGTATTACTAATGTTGTCTTATTGTCGGATTAAAAAACTGCACCGCTGCCATTGATGTTAACAATAAAGGATGTTTCAATATTGATGCGCACTTTCTGTAATTTTAAGCGATGATCGTTTTAAACATTGTTCTAAGACTTCGTAGACTTCTATTCTGTGTGACGTTCATGGTGAGAATTTTAATTATAAAGAAATAGAAAGAAGAGTGGTCATTATTAACCTAATATTTAACTATGAATAATAAACGACAGCTCTTGATTTTATGCTCAATTCCCACATCGTAAAGTTGGGGTGCTTTTACTACTAATTGGCGTCCCAATGCTGCTTAATGGACATTTTCCCCTTTCCAGTATCAAAAGCCATCTACTGCATAAGCTTTGATACTCGGTTACGGGGAATGACCTCTCCTAACAAAATGTTTTTTCCTATACAAAGGGGGGGTCAGCGTTGAGATTTATCTCCGCGAAAATTCCCCGCCCTGCCCACGGTCAGTAGGGGACACCGATGGGCTTGGAAAGGCCGCCGTCCGTCGGATGGGACATTAAGCCGTGGCCCCGTGTGTGGGAGAGCCATACCCTGTGCACGTTAAAAAACACGCTGGATGGCCTTGACGGGAGGCTACCATCTGTCTCCCAACAGCTGTTCCAGTGGGTCCCCTCCCCCAACCTTCTCTGAGCCTTCGGGGTCCATGTGACCTGGCCATTTAGCCCATGGTGTGCAAAAAAGTGCCGCTCAGGGGTAAAACAATCCAACGTTAAAGAACACGTTGGATGGCCTTGACGGGAGGCTACCATCTGTCTCCCAACAGCTGTTCCAGTGGGTCCCCTCCCCCAACCTTCTCTGAGCCTTCGGGGTCCATGTGACCTGACCATTTAGCCCATGGTGTGCAAAAAAGTGCCGCTCAGAGGTAAAACAACTCAACCCAACCCTATACAAAGGACTACCTGCTATATTGCAGCTCGATTTTTAGCTCTCACTGCGCAGAGATTATTCTTTTAGTTTTGTCATGTCTTAAGTTGTGATCTGATGTTGAGAAGTGTTCGTACGACTTTATTTTTATTTAGGATTTTGGGTGAATATTATAATATTCGCAAATATAAGCAATTAGTGTATGTATTCAAGGTTGGTACAGTCGCTCAAAAAAGTATCCGAACGCTATGGTTGAGTAGAGAATTCAGAAAAAATATCTGGCAGCGATTTGTTTAGAAATTAGTGATCTGGCAACCTTCGTGTCACGTGATTACAGAATTCAAAAAAATATATGGAGCGTGTACAGCAACTGTACACGCTCCACTTACCGTTCACAGCAAACTGGAGCGTGTGTAGTAACTCTCAGTTGCTGTACACGCTCCATATATTTTTCTGAATTCTGTAATCACGTGACACGAAGGTTGCCAGATCACTAATTCCAAACAAATCTGGAATGCAGTTACTGCACACGCTCCAGTTTGCTGTGAACGATAACTGCACACGCTCAATATTTCCGTGAGTGAGCCCACACGATCCAGGTCTTTGTGAGCTCACACGATCCAATGTGCTGTGAACATTAACCGCAACCGCTCCAGTTTGCTGTGAACGGTAACTGCACACTCTCCATATTCATTGCATTACATATTCATACGCATTATATATATTAAAAAATATCCGAACACTACGGTTGATTACAGAATTCAGAAAAATATCTGACAACGATTTTTTTTTAAATTAGTGATCTGGCAACCTTCGTGTCACGTGACACGAAGGTTGCCAGATCACTAATTTCTGTAAAAATCGCTGCCAGATATTTTTTGTGAATTCTGTAATCAACCATAGTGTTCGGATACTTTTTTGAGCGACTGTAATATTCAAATGCTATTTTTCGCCTAAAATCTAAGATAGAGAGGAATCTTTGGATAGTTTCCTCGCTCTAAAACACTCAGGCGATGGAATGGACACGCCCTTTGCCTTCTTTTAACTGCGTCCTCGGACCTTTTCAAGTCATCTGGGGGCGGGGGGTGGCTCAGTCGGTAGCGCGCCAAGCTCGTAATCTGTAGTTCCCAGGTTCGAGTCCCAGCTGGGTCAGCGTTGAGATTTATCTCCGCAAAATTCCCCGCCTTGTCCACGGTCAGTAGGGGACACCGATGGGCTTGGAAAGGCCGCCGTCCGTCTGATGGGACGTTAAGCCGTGTCCCCGTGTGCGGGAGAGCCATACCCTGTGCACGTTAAAGAACACGCTGGATGGCCTTGGCGGGAGGCTACCATCTGTCTCCGAACAGCTGTTCCAGTGGGTCCCCTCCCCCAACCTTCTCTGAGCCTTCGGGGTCCATGTGTCCTGGCCATTTAGCCCATGGTGTGCAAAAAAGTGCCGCTCAAAGGTAAACCCAACTCAAGTCAGCTGCCCAAGCCCGAGGAGAAAGGTAGGTTTTGGGGGTGGGAGGTAAAGGTAAATGGGTGCACTAACCTCGGTGTTGTAGTTCATACGCGCCTCCCAGGCTTGATTATTATAAAAATGTAAAAATCATGTTACTTATAGAAATTTCCCGTGTAAATATTTAAAAATGCAATTTCTGTAAGTACAGTCGCTCAAAAAAGTTCCGAACACTATATGTTGAGTAGAGAATTCAGAAAAAATATCTTGCAACGATTTTTTTAGAAATTAGTGATCTGGCAACCTTCGTGTCACGTGATGGATACTTTTTTGAGCGACTGTACCTATTGTGATTGTGTTTTAAAGATTTATTAAAATGTTGGAAAATGTGCCTGCAGCTGCCAATAGAATTGCATAGTAACTGTAACCGTAGCCTTGCTCGTGAGATTTACTGTATTAATAAGTTTTTAAATCTGAACGACAGTTTTGTGCATATTAAAAAAAATATATTTTTTAAATTTCTTATTGGGATAAAGGCCCGGGTCAGAAGGATTCCAATGGCCCAAAGTTGAGTGGGGACGAGGACTCAAAGTTCGGCTATTAAGCGAGAAATGGCAACCTTCCATGAAGACCATTCAGCTGTCTTGCACACGAGGCTACTGCTTAACATTTCTTCTCAATTTAAACAAAGAAAATTAAGTACAGCTAAATAATAGAGGAAGACAAATGTTAGAATTTAAAAATGAATAACCTGTTTTCTAAATGTAATTGTAGTGAATATAATGTAAAGTATATGCCATAGATAATATTAATTAATTGCGTTTTTAGAGTATTTGGTAACAAAAGTGAATAATTGAAATTTTCGCATCCATTTAGATTAAATTTTTTTCCTTCTATGGTTGTGAAAAAAACTGATTTTCTAATGAAAGGCAAATTGCACGTTACTGCGCACTACCAGTTCTTTTGCCTATGGTGCTGCGCGAGGTGTAAATTCCTTCGTAGCTGCACCAGTTCATCAGCTAAGAGAACTGACAGCTAGCAGTAGTTCAAATCCCATTCCAACAAGAACTATGCGCAGAAAATTGAAAACTTTTAAATTTCGGGACTATGCCATTATATATATATATTTTGAGTTGAGGTTGTTTTACCTATGAACAGCACTTTTTTTTGCACATCATGGACTAAATGGCCAGCCAGGTCACATGGACCCCGAAGGCTCAGAGAAGGTTGGGGGGAGGGGACCCACTGGAGCAGCTGTTGGGAGACAGATGGTAGCCTCCCGTCAAGGCTATCCAGCGTGTTCTTTAACGTGCACAGGGTATGGCTCTCCCACACACGGGACCACGACTGAACGTCCCATCCGACGGACGGCGGTCTTTTCAAGCCCATCGGTTTCCCCTACTGACTGTGGGCAGGGCGGGAAATTTTGCGGAGATAAATCTCGACGCTGACCCAGCTGGGACTCGAACCTGGGAACTACAGATTACGAGCCTGGCACGCTACCAACTGAGCTATCCCAGCCCCACACCACCCTTTATATGTATATATACAACGAATTATTAGGTAGGTGTTCATAATAATTTGTTATTCCCTGCCCTGCCCACGGTCAGTAGGGGACACCAATGGGCTTGGAAAGGCCGCCGTCCGTCGGATGGAACGTTAAGCCGTGGCCCCGTGTGCGGGAGAGACATACCCTGTGCACGTGAAAGAACACGCTGGATGGCCTTGACGGGAGGCTACCATCTGTCTCCCAACAGCTGTTCCAGTGGGTCCCCTCCCCCAACCTTCTCTGAGCCTTCGGGGTCCATGTGACCTGGCCATTTAGCCCATGGTGTGCAAAAAAGTGCCGCTCAGAGGTAAAGCAACCCAACCCAACTCATAATAATTTGTCCAGGCAATATATTTGAAAGATGGCAAGAGTTCTGCGAAAGCGTTCTCTTCTTAAGGTGCCAATGCCAAGAATTGCAAGAGCGTTCTATAGAGCAGCAGAGGTTGCACACCAGGTTGAGCAGTGTATCGCACTCCTCTGGAAATGCCATTACCAGAAAGAAAGGTCAGCTCTCCTTCTATGACGCCATCTTTGCTCATTTTCTCAGTTCGAAGTGTACGAAGACGAGGCCGGTTCGAATTGAAACCCAAACGATAGCCAAATGGCCACTTGTGAGTCCAGACGCTGTTGCCATTATAGACATCTTCTTCTCTGAATGTAGAACCAATCGTCTCTGAACGTGTATGACCACTCAGCTGAGTCGCAGTGTGATGTTTCCCGTAGATGTAAGTGAGCGTTGTTTGCTTCACTTCGTTAGAATAAGGCAGCGTCAATTCGGAAATGCTGTCCATTTCACTACCGACGTCCGTTTTTGGGTTTTTCATTCTGTCGACAGATGGCAGCACATTCTGAATTGGAGACTCGGATTGTTCTGATTCTTGGGCCTGTCCTGGTGCAATGGAGAATATGATCAAGGTTACGCATATACTTATGTGGACCTAGAAAAAGAAAAACAACGATGAAATATCATAAATTTTACAGCCTTTCGTAAGAAACATACATTGAGCAATGTGTAACAATATTTCTCTTGCTTGTGTCATGATCTACGATAAAGTATTAAGTTATAACACCAAAACTTCGGGATGGCTCAGTCGGTAGCGCGCCAGGTTCGTAATCTGTAGTTCCCAGGTTCGAGTCCCAGCTGGGTCAGCGTTGAGATTTATCTCCGCAAAATTCCCCACCCTGCCCACGGTCAGTAGGGGGACACCGATGGGCTTGGAAAGGCCGCCGTCCGTCGGATGGGACGTTAAGCCGTGGCCTTGTGTGCGGGAGAGCCATACCCTGTGCACGTTAAAGAATTTAATTGTTTAACGTTGGATGGCCTTGACGGGAGGCTACCATCTGTCTCCCAACAGCTGCTCCAGCGGGTCCCCTCCCCCAACCTTCTCTGAGCCTTCGGGGTCCATGTGACCTGGCCATTTAGCCCATGGTGTGCAAAAAAGTGCCGCTCAGAGGTAAAACAACCCAACCCAAAACTTCGGAAAGATCAGTTTATGTCCATGAGATGGTCCCTCAGACACAGGGTGGCTCAAAATGCGGAAGTTTTCCATGAAGTAAATATGGTGTGAGATTCGTTGTTGTTTTGTAAAAATGATGAAAGAGAATTTTTTATGACTATTAATTAAGTTTTTCTATAGATCTAGCTGACAGATAATGGCAGAAACATCGCATTTTATCCAGCCAGCAGCGCAAGGGAAAACAGGCTTAATTATGGTGGGAAAATATTCAGAGAGGAAAACCGTGAAGTGAAATTAATGACCTAACACTCCGTGAATGACACCTTGGGAGAAGTGTGTGTGTGGGGGGGGAGACAGAAAATTCTGAGTACTCTTTTTGACTATCAGTGCACTTTTTGGATTGATCATTGGGTGATTGTTTCTTAGAAGATTGGTAACCGTGATCAGTGGAGCACCAAGATTATAAAACTTTTTTTAAAGAATTCCAGAAAATCAAAGACTCAAGAGCGCCTAAAAAAACCTAGACTAAAAAGACAGCTCTCAATGGAAGTTTCTGGGTTGGGTAGTTTTACCTGTGAGCGACACTTTTTTGCACACCATGGGCTAAATGGCCAGGTCACATGGACCCCGAAGGCTCAGAGAAGGTTGGGGGAGGGGACCCACTGGAACAGCTGTTGGGAGACAGATGGTAGCCTCCCGTCAAGGCCATTCAGCGTGTTCTTTAACGTGCACAGGATATGTCTCTCCCGCACACGGGGCCACGGCTTAACGTCCCATCCGACGGACGGCGGCCTTTCCAAGCCCATCGGTGTCCCCTACTGACCGTGGGCAGGGCGGTGAATTTTGCGGAGATAAATCTCAACGCTGACCCAGCTGGGACTCGAACCTGGGAACTACAGATTATGAGCCTGGCGCGCTACCGACTGAGCACCCCCGCCCCGGAAGTTTCTGCGTACAGTCGCTAAAAAAATATCCGAACGCTATGGTTGATTACATAATTCAGAAAAAATATCGCGAAACGATTTTTTTTTAGAAATTGGTGATCTGGCAACCTTCGTGTCACGTGACACGAAGTGTAATGAAGTTTTTCTGAATTCTGTAATCAACCATAGCGTTCGGATACTTTTTGAGCGACTGTACCTACTAGCCATGACATTTCATCGACTGTCATGATTTCCCCTCGTATTTAATGAGTGACAACTGGATCTTCTCAGATTTGACGATCTTCTAAATCGCTATAATGACGTCTTAATGATTATATAAATTATCATAGTATCATAGTATCATTCTAAATCACTCTAATATCTATCGGTTTTTAGCGAAATCATAAATCACATTAATAAAATCTTAAAAACCACTTAAATCATTATATCATCATCAAACACCACACTAATATAATGATTCTTAAAGACTTGCTAAATCACTATAATAACGTCTTAATGATCACTTAAATCATTGTAATTACATCTTATATAACATTAATAGCTAACGATTTTTAACGAAATTCTAAATAATATTAATAAAATCTTAGTGATCACTCAAGTCATTGTATGAACATCGGATATCACTCCAATACCTAACAATTCTTAACGATCTCCTAAATCGCTATAATGTCTTAATGAGAACTTAAATCATTACATCATTATCTTAAATAATACTAATATCTTGCGATTCTAAATCTAAATCCTATAATATAATACATTAATAAAGTCTTAACGATCACTTAAATCATTATAACATCATCGAACATCACACTAATATCTAACCATTCCCAACTACTTTCTAAATAACTATAATAACTTCTTACAAAAAAAAATACCCCCTCAAGCAGCTGCTTGCCACAGAGGTCTGACAGGAGCCTGATCAACGATCACTTAAATCATTTTAGTACATTTTAAATCATACTATTATCTAACGGTTCTCAACGACCTTCCTAAATCACTGTAATAATCTCTTAACGATAACTTAAATCATTATATCATTATCTTAAATCATAGTAATATCTAACGATATCCGAAATTATATTAATAAAGTCTTAACGATTACTTAAATCATTATAATCATCCAACGATTTTAACGACCTCGTAAATCGCTATAATAACGTCTTAATTACACACACTTAAATCATCACATCATCATCTTAAATCATAGTAATAGGTAACGATATCCGAAATTACATTAATAAAGTCTTAATGATCACTTAAATCATTACAGTATCATCTTAAATGACACTATTATCTAACTATTCTTAACGACCTCCTAAATCAGCATAATAAATGTCTTCTTAAATCATTATAGCATCATCGTAGATCATTCAAATATGCGTTTAACGACCTCCAGTATCATACTAATCTAACCACTCAACGATTTTTTAAATCTAAATATATTTAAAGAAAATCTAATATCTAAAATCCCAATTCATTATACTAAGGGTTCTCAACGTGGGGTACGCGTGAGAGCTCAAAAGTTGCTAGATCTAGTAACAAAGTCGCTAAGTTGGCTTTATTATACTGTAACTATAGTTTTATCTATCTATATAAGGGGCACGCCAGTTACGTACACTTTTCCAGGGGGTACGTGAAGCATAAAAGGTTGAGAACCACTGCATTATTC
Source organism: Ryuthela nishihirai (assembly GCA_038380435.1). Lineage (NCBI taxonomy): Eukaryota > Metazoa > Arthropoda > Arachnida > Araneae > Heptathelidae > Ryuthela > Ryuthela nishihirai. The sequence goes on from JAWZYU010000010.1 coordinate 20,743,118, forward strand.
AATGTTCTCTCGAAGGTTGAGAACCACTGCATTATTCCATGTTTTCCGTTGAACTCATCATATACGATAACATCAGCCCTATATTTCCACCTGAATATGCAGTGGATAAAATTGAACATACTTGTATTATAAGGTGTAGCTAATGAGGGCGTTTCACGGGGATAGGCTAAAAAGGTCAGGCCACGGTAACTTTGGCCGATACCTGAAATTTTCTGTGTTCAATGTCAACATATCTGATGATGGAAATCTTCATTAAATTTTTGCATTTTAGATATAGATTAACAGTAAAATGTCTAACAACAAAATATTCTATTCATACATCTCAGATCTTGCATTTCGAAATTCTCTAATGGACCGACAACTAGATCTATCAGTTGTGAAAGAATCATTGTTTTTAAGGAGAACTATTCTATTGAATTCTCACGGCAAATATTGTTTATTGTTTTCGTCTTTAGTCTATATTGCCAAGTGGAGTAAAACATCATTAAACGGTGCCAGCTGTAAACAAATGTTTCTAGAATCAACTATTCCTCGAAATTTATAAAATTAAAAAAATAAAAAACTAAAAAAAATTAAATACACTTATCTTTTTATATGCGCCCTAAAAAGTAGAAAATAAACGTAAAGCATATCAATGGTGCAATCGATCACTGAGTTCGTATTCGCGTCAAAGGATTTGGGTTGGTTGGGTTGTTTTACCTCTGAGCGGCACTTTTTTGCACACCATGGGCTAAATGGCCAGGTCACATGGACCCCGAAGGCTCAGAAAAGGTTGGGGGAGGGGACCACTGGAACAGCTGTTGGGAGACAGATGGTAGTCTCCCGTCAAGGCCATCCAGCATGTTCTTTAACGTGCACAGGGTATGGCTCTCCCGCACACGGGGCCACGGCTTAACGTCCCATCCGACGGACGGTGGTCTTTCCAAGCCCATCGGTGTCCCCTACTGACCGTGGGCAGGGAGGGGAATTTTGCGGAGATAAATCTCAACGCTGACCCAGCTGGGACTCGAAACTGGGAACAACAGATTACGAGTCTGGCGCACTACCGACTGAGCCACCCCCAGCCCCGCTTCAAAGGAAGATAGGGCCCGATATATACCTACACAACAAGATTGTCAGCGCTTTATCTTCCTTTGAAATGAATACGAACTCAGTGATTGATTGCATCATCGATATGCTTTAGGTTTATTTTCTACTTTTTAGGGCCCCTATACGAAGATATGTTTTTTTTTATTTACACTTTTTTCTTTATAACTGAAAACATTCTGCCTTCAGAAACTTTCATTCGATATATGACTCATAAACATCGACTGGAATTTACCTCCCCTTTGGAGTCGTATTTGTGGTAGCCGATTACATTGGAGGCGTCACATCCTTTAATATGAGATATGCTTCATTAATGGTCGAATTCCATCAAAATCTAACCCACTTTCATCAGGGGGGGGAGACCTTCATTATATGTGCTTGCATTTTGACACCCTGACTGATAACTGTAAGCTCTTGCGTTCGGAAAATATAGCAGAACGACTTACATATTTCCCGTTTTTAGGGGGGTGGGGGTGGGGTGGCTCAGTCGGTAGCGCGCCAGGCTCGTAATCTGTAGATCCCAGGTTCGAGTCCCATCTGGGTCAGCGTTGAGATTTATCTCCGCAAAATTCCCCGCCCTGCCCACGGTCAGTAGGGGATACCGATGGGCTTGGAAAGGCCGCCGTCCGTCGGATGGGAAGTTAAGCCGTGGCCCCATGTGCGGGAGAGCCATACCCTGTGCACGTTAAAGAACACGCTGGATGGCCTTGAAGGGAGGTTACCATCTGTCTCCCAACAGCTGTTCCAGTGGGTCCCCTCCCCCAACCTTCTCTGAGCCTTCGGGGTCCATGTGACCTGGCCATTTAGCCCATGGTGTGCAAAAAAGGCCGCTCAGAGGTAAAACAACCGAATCCAACCCGTTTTTAAGGGGTACAAAAACATGGGTGATCATTTTTTGATAGCTTATGACACTGTCTGCATCAGCAGCTTTCATTTAACCCTTAGCTTGTTCCGCATATATAGCGGAACAATCGTTTTCATATTTCCTCTATTTTAGGGGGGGGGGGGGGAGAAAGCATGGGATTAAATTTTTATACCTTATGTCATTTCTCGCGTCACAAACTTTCATTTGATGCATAGTTTGTTACTTTCGGCATTCGTGTAGAGGTGATATATGGGAACAATCCTTTTCATATTTCCTCCATTTTCCGGGAGAAAGAATGCATGGGGGTTAATTTTTTTTATAGCTTACCACATTCCCCGCGTCAGAAACTTTCATTTGACGTATAGCTTGCTACTTTCGGCATTCGCACTCTGGGAATTTAGAAGAACAATGAACAATACTTTTCACATTTCCCCTATTTTATGGCAGGAGAAAGCATGCGGGGATTATTTTTTATTGACTATGATTAGAGACCTGCGCGGATAGCAAAAGTCCTATCCCCACCCACACCCCGCATCCTTGGGGTGGCTCATTCGGTAGCGCGCCAAGCTCGTAATCTGTAATTCCCAGGTTCGAGTCCCAGCTGGGTCAGCGTTGAGATTTATCTCCGCAAAATTCCCCGCCCTGCCCACGGTCAGTAGGGGACACCGATGGGCTTGGAAAGGCCGCCGCCCGTCGGATGGGACGTTAAGCCGTGGTCCCGTGTGTGGGAGAGCCATACCCTGTGCACGTTAAAGAACACGCTGGATGGCCTTGACGGGAGGCTACCATCTGTCTCCCAACAGCTGTTCCAGTGGGTCCCCTCCCCCAATCTTCTCTGAGTCTCCGGGGTCCTTGTGACCTGGCCATTTAGCCCATGGTGTGCAAAAATGTGCCGCTCAGAGGTAAAACAACCCAACTACAATCTATAACAGCTCTGAGGTTGGAGACTCGAAAATATAAAATGTCCTAGGCCTCAAACTGTCTTTGCAAATCTCTGTATGTAAATAAATTGATGTCATTACCACTTGCCACTAGATTTTTAACAGACTTTTAATCAAAGGCAAGCGATATGCCAGCGAAATAATGTAAAAAAAATATCTAAAATTCAGCAGTATTTTTGGTGCCACTCCGCGTACACATGGAGATTTCTCAATAATAGCTCAGGCGAGACATTCCCCGAGTTTGTTTATGCATATTAAATAGGAAAGGTCACACCGAGAGGTCATAGCATTTCAGACCAGATAGTTCTTCGCCAAGGGCATCATTAAGAAAGAAGCGGGAAATTCAGGAAATTAAAGGACATTCACACCGGATTTCAATCATTTCTTTTCCTGCGTTGGATCGTGTTGTTTTACCTTCAGCGACTCCTTCTGATTCATAAAAGGACTAAATAGCGATGTCACGTGAATTTTTAGATTCAAAGTAAAGAATTGGCGCCTTTCGTTGATTTATCTCCGCAAAATTTACCCGCCCTGCCCACGGTCTGTAGGGGACACCGATGGGATTGAAAAGGCCGCCGTCCGTCGGATGGGACGTTAAGCCGTGGCCCCGTGTGCGGGAGAGCCATACCCTGTGCACGTTAAAGAACACGCTGGATGGCCTTGACGGGAGGCTACCATCTGTCTCCCAACAGCTGTTCCAGTGGGTCCCCTCCCCCAACCTTCTCTGAGCCTTCGGGGTCCATGTGACCTGGCCATTTAGCCCATGGTGTGCAAAAAAGTGTCGCTTAGAGGTAAAACAATCGAATCTAAGCGCCTTTCGTTTCATTTATAAATGGATTAAGATCCCTCAGGTTCGGTAATTGGCTCAGCATCAGTGGCTAAAAATGGGAGACTGAAACTGCACAGTGGCTTCTACAGTTCTCATCGGTCATGGTTTGATTGATAGGCCAGTGACATATTTGACATACCAGCCAGAGTAACCCGCATTTCTCGGGGAAAATGTGCATTTTTAAAACAATGGCTCATAGTATTCCGTATACAGACAATATTTTGGAATCGTTCTGAAGTATCATTTCTACATAAAATCTAACTGGGAACTGAAAATCGATTTAAATAACAGGCTATGCCATTCGCTAATTACGCTCGTTTTGATGACGTCAGAGATGAGATCTGTTGCGGGTTGGGTTGGGTTGTTTTACCTCTGAGCGCACTTTTTTGCCCACCATGGGCTAAATGGCCAGGTCACATAAACCCCGAAGGCTCAGAGAAGGTTGGGGGAGGGGACCCACTGGAACAGCTGTTGGGAGACAGATGGCAGCCTTCCGTCAAGGCCATCCAGCGTGTTCTTTAACGTGCACAGGGTATGGCTCTCCCATACACGGGGCCACGGCTTAACGTCTCATCCGACGGACGGTGGCCTTTCCAAGCCCATTGGTGTCCCCTACTGACCGTGGGCAGGGCGGGGGAATTTTGCGGAGATAAATCTCAACGCTGACCCAGCTGGGACTCGAACCTGGGAATTACAGATTACGAGCCTGGCGCGCTACCGACTGAGCCACTCCCGCCCCAAGGAGGGGGAAAGAAACTAAACGAGCAGGCAAAAAAAGTAAAGGGGGCGAAGAGACAGGATATTCTTTACAGTATAACATTTCCCCCTCTGTTTTAGAGGTCTTAAAAAATTTTCCTGAAAACTCTGATCGGCAGTTTTTTTTCCGCACAAAGCCTAAGTGGCCAGGTCACAAGGACCCCGAGGGTTCAGAAAAGGTTGGGGAAGGAAACCTACTGGACAGCTTTCAGGAGACAGATGGCAACCTCCTGTCAAAGCCATCAGCGTGTTCTTTAACGTTCAGAGGGTTATATATATAATATATATTATAACTGCAGAGGGCTCTATATTTTTAAAGGCCTCTAGAAACAGAGAGAAATATTTTACACTGCAAATGGACTTACATAATAGTGCTGTTTTTAAATCGCTTTCGAATTAGTTTTAAAAATTATAGTTTGTCAATTGTTAATTTTTTTATTTCTGCATATCGATATGCGTCACAAAAGTTTAATATCATATACAATTATTTGTTTTCTCGCTTAGTGAGCTACGTAACCAGATGATTCTACTATACTTTGGTTTAATTTTACGTTTATTTAGTTTCATTTTGTTTTTTCACACTTTTTTGTTTACAGACTTTTGTTTACAGGCTTTGTTTACAGAGATAAATTAAAAATTCCTTTTGCGTTGGATAGCTATTGAGGAAATATTACGATATTCACTTCCAAAGCTCTCTAAAGCTATCATTTCGCCCTCTAGCGGTGGAAAAGATGAAAAATATCAAAATTTCACATAAATATTGCAAGAGATGTATTTACAAAAGAAATTTGAAATTTCGATGGTGGAATGTAAAGGTCACGAAGTTTCCAAGGCCAACAATGAGTTGACCCCTTTTAGTTTTAGCAGGTAATTGTTGTTTTTAGGGATGAATGGAAAATTCCTTTTGGGTTAGATAGGAATTGATAAAATATTATGATTCGCACTTTTTAAATCTTCCGAAAATTATAATTGCGCCCTCTAACGGTCGAAAAATTTGCAAATTCCAAAATTCCAAACAAATATTGCAAACGACGTATTTATGCTAGAAATTTTTAATTTTGGTGGTGGAATATGAACACCATGATGTTTCCATTGGCAACAATGAATTGACCTCTTAGACCCAGGAGGGGGGAACACAATTTTTTTTGTTTCGCAGATAATTGTTAGTATGTAGAAATAAATGAAAGAAATATTTTTTTAGGATTAGATAGGAATTAATAAAATATTATGATTCGCTCTTTTCGGAATCTTTCGAACACTATAATTGCGCCCTCAAACGGTGAAAAAGATTGAACTTTCCAAAATTTCAAACGAATATTGTAACGATGTATTAATGATAGAAATATGAAATTTTGGTGTTTGAATGTGAACATCATGAAGTTTCCATTGGAAACAATGAAAAGGATAATTTGAAAACCCATTTTTAGTTTGATTGGTACTAATGAAAAATTATATAATTCGCATTTTTCAAATGCTTAGTAGTTTAATATCTCTCTCTTTACAGATCACTAAATATGAAACGGCACAGTTATTATCGATATCTGATATCTTAAATTATTTTTTGAGCTCCAAGCCTAGGGCTTATACATTGAAGTCTAAAATAGTGCCTTATCGGCAATAACAAAGTTAAAACATATAAACCCAAAGGGCAAAACAAATTGACTTAAAAATCACAACTAAAAGCTAAACATGCGAGTGTCAAACACCATTATCTTACGACGCTTGAATTGGTTTAAAACTAATGGATCATAATCAAGCGGGGCGGGGATGGCTCAGTCGGTAGCGCGCCAGGCTCGTAATCTGTAGTTCCCAGGTTCGAGTCCCAGCTGGGTCAGCGTTGAGATTTATCTCCGCAAAGTTCCCCACCCTGCCCACGGTCAGTAGGGGACACCGATGGGCATGGAAAGGCCGCCGTCCATCGGATGGGACGTTAAGCCGTGGCCCCGTGTGCGGGAGAGCCATACTCTGTGCACGTTAAAGAACACGCTGGATGGCCTTGACGGGAGGCTACCACCTGTCTCCTAACAGCTGTTCCAGTAGGTCCCCTCCCCCAACCTTCTCTGAGCTTTCGGAGTCCATGTGACCTGGCCATTTAGCCCATGGTGTGCAAAAAAGTGCCGCTCAGAGGTAAAACAACCCAACCCAACTCATAATCAAGCAAAGATCTAATTAAATCATAAGGAATTTCTCCCACTGCCGCGAAAAAGATCTGCCCGCGCTTCCGAATATGAGTGTATATGTGATCAGTGCTCAAATCAGTGTTAATGGTCTTGTTCTTCACAAACCAGGGAGCACTTACCACAGATCTGAGAATTTTATTTTGGAAGTTCTGAAGCCTCCTGGCATTGGTGTTGGTAGAAATTACCCCACACTGGTGAGGCATATGTCAGGACTGGCCGCAGAAGAGTCTCATAAAGAAACAATTTCTTTTCTGGAGGCAGTTTCGAGCTCCACCCTATAAGGGGTGCAAGTTTGCATCTGATGATTTGAGTTTTTGAGAGCACGTGATCAATACGTGCATTCCAACAAAGTCTGTTGGTGTCCAGGATGTTTCAACTCCAAAAGGTTTAGGAGAATCAGGATTAACAAATTTCTTTCTAGAGAAGAGAACTGACTGGCTTTTATCTGGATTAATCTTGATTTTCCATTTGGAGTACCAGCGCTCTACTTTGTCCATCCCAAGCTGCAACCTTCTGATGGCCAGGCTGGGGCTCAGGGATGAAGAGAGTAGAGCAATATCATCAGCGTAAAGTGACGTCATGAGAGGATGGAGATCTGGGAGATGGTGCATACAGAAGGATCTATGTTTCTCGCAGTGGAAAGGCAGTTGCCAATCCTAATACAAAATGTTCCTTCAGTCAGGCAAAGAATGTAGAGGGAGAAGAAGTTAAGCTTCCATAGAGATTAATGTAAAAACGAGTATCGTGCATTTGGCGTAGAGGTGAAACGAACATTACAGGGGACGAACGCTTTTGTAATTACATGTTACTGTCAACTTCCATTCTCTTCGCTTTTCCTATGTAACAATTTCCCATTGATATCCTTGCAGAGTATATTGATATCAATTCTGTTTCCTGTTTCTATGCAACCAAGAAAGCTTCTTATTGTAATAATTTATTCTATAAATTAACTTCAGGCTAATTTCAAATCTCTATCCGTTCAATTTATAATTGTTGGTTCAACGAAAAATAATTCCAATGGAGAAAATAAACCTTTATTAAAATCATGATATTATTTTTTTCAAATACAAAATGCAGTTACTTTTTTTCCTTTTTTAAAATATAAATTTTTTGATGCATAATTCCTTTGCCCCTTATTGTTTGCTTCCCAGCTTCAACAAATGCACGATACGAATCGAAACACCACTTGAGGTCGCCACTTAAGCTTTGTCAAAGCTGAACTTCTTTTCCTTATACGTTCTTTGATTCAGGTATGACTGTAAAATGTGGGTCATGCCCGAAGGAAAGTTAGATTGTAAGCTATTATCGACTTTTCAAATAATATATATAATAAAAATATGGAAAATTAGTGGTAGTTTTTAAGAGATATTCCACTGACAGAAATAAGCTATCCGCTTTTCTGAGAGAGGTGTGGGAAATTCAACTTTTTAGATTTAAGAATTAAAAGACGAATACTTTTATGTTATATAATTGCTAATAAAATATCATTTGCATTTTTCCCATCATCCGCTTGCTCAAATTAAAACTTTTAAGGAATGAAACAATAGGTAAAGGAAAAACTTCTTTCTCTTTGAAAACGAGATTCTCGTATGTGCCAGAGGCGATATGCGACCTTCTAGGTAAGAACTCTCTAAATAACATCTATTGGTTCTTAAAGGAACAATAATATAAAATCAGAGTAAGAATAAAGAAAGAAGGAAAAACCTTCAGATTCTGAAAGCCACGCAAAACACCTTTTTGAGATTAGTATAAAAAAATGTAAAAAAGAAATTTCTTCGCACTTACCATTTTTTTCAACAGTTCAGTGTAGACATAATTAACGTCTGCGTCGGAAATAATCACGGAGTTGCAACAGATTCACTTTCACAATCTGTTTCTTCCCGTGAAACGTGTTCTCATCTTCAGTTGCTGAGTGCAAAGTTCTCTCCATTCCGTCTGGTTTCGCCTCCTCGTGATTGCTCCACCCTCAACAACAGCATCCGCGTTGCAGCTGCGTAGGAAACACCTTTTCGATTGTGACGTCATCACAAGAGGCACGATGGTATGCGCGAGCTATCCCTTCTGTTGGGCAATTCTTCCATGAACACTATGGGGCTTCGAATGGCTTGGAGGAGAGGATACAGCATGGCCATTATGGGGAAACCCTTAAGGGTTGAAATCATATTGTAATGCACGAAACTCTCTGAAACTATTTGTGATTCATGACCACAGAAAAGAATAAAGTGACAAAGGATGTTCGTTTATTTTCTTCCTTAACCCTTTCACGAATAAGAGAAACATTTTTCCCATTTTAAAATTGGTGATTGTCTTATTTTAATTGTAAACTTATCTGCATTTTTTATACAGAATGTCAAAATAGAACGTATGCCGAACGCAATTACGTAAACGGGAACGTTTAGAAAACAAAAACAGAACTGTCAGGACGCATAATATATGTACTATGTGCAATGTCCATCTTTGCCTCACTACCAAAAGAAATTGCTTCGCAGAATATCATAATTAGCACATCATTTTGTATAGTAATTTTATTTCATAATTTTGTATTATTTTAGTTAACATTTTGTTCTAATAAACCAATAAATAAAAGACATTGCATAATAAGCCTAACTATAATTTGTGTTACCTTTATAGTCCATTAGGAAAAATATTTCCCATAAAATTCCAAAAAAACTACACATTTTTATGTATTTTTCTTATGATTTTTTATTTATTTTACGTCTAAACAAACTAAAATAAACAGTTACATACTAATATTTACTCTTAGAAACCTTATGGTCCTGAAAGGGATAAAATTTGTTTGATGTTTCATTGGTTTTTCTTTCATATTTTCTTCGAGATCAGGATGTCCATGAATACAACGAGGCGTTTTTTTCCCTTTATCATTTTCATCCAGCATTCAGTTCTTCCGTACGTTATTATTCCTTTGATATTCGCACATTACTTCTACTTGCATTTTTGGGGCAGATGTTGACTCAGTCTGCAGTGCGTCAGGCTTGTAATTTACAGTCCCTAGGTTCGAGTCTCAACTGCTCCTGCATTGAGATTTATCTCTACTAAACACCCACTCTGCCCTGGGTGAGAAAGGGTCCACGGATGGGCCTTGGAAGGCCGTTGTCCATCGGACGGGACATAAAGCCATGGTTCCCTGTGCATAGTAACGGGCACGCTGGATGGCCTAGATAGAAGGCTTTTATCTGTCTCCTAACATCTCTCCACTTGGTCCCCTTCCGCTCACCTGCTCTGCAATACTTTGGGTCCTTGTGACCTGGCCATTGGAGCTGCGCCAGGTACTGCGTCAGGCTTGTAATCTGCAATTACCAGGTTCGAGTCCCAATTGGGCCAGCGTTGATATTTATATTCGCAAAACTCCCCGCCCTGCCCATGGTCAGTAGAGGACACTGATGGACTTGGAAAGGCCGCCGTCGTTCGGATGGATGGTTAAGCAGTGCTCTGTCTGCATGCGAGCCATATCCTGTGCTCAGTAAAGAGCACGCTGGATGGCCTTGACGGAAGGCTACCATCTGTCTCCCAACAGCTGTTCCAGTGGGTCTCCTCTCCCAACCTTCTCTGAGCCTCCGAGGTCATTGTGACTTGACCATTTAGCCCGTTGTGTGCAAAAAGTGTCGCTCAAAGGGAAACACCAACAACAACCTGGCCATTTAGTCTGATGTGTGCTGCTGAGAATCAAAGCAGAAGTCATTATGTTTTTGAAAGATGCCCAGCGGAAATGCAACGTTAGGGCGATATAATTAAATGCTGTCAGACAGACACAGATATAGTAAATAATTAAGAGGAAGAGAAGGAATGGACCAAAATATCATTCTAATATATTTTTTTGCCAAATGAAACCATTGTTTCCTAATAGACCTAAATATAGTGAAATGTCAGTGTAACGAACATCAGAATAACGAAATCTTTTTACGACCCGGGCCAATTTACTATTTAAATTTATGTAAAGATGCTTCCTTTTACGAATATCAGTATAACGAAAATATTAGTTTAACGAAATAAAAATTATCCCGATATAAAAAAAAAGATGACCAGTAAAACGAAATTTGTAAAAAGATAATTCGTAAATAATATGTACAAAGTGTATTTTATCATCTGACAACTCTGCAACGGTTTAAACTCTGTGAAACATCTAACCAATCACAGTGCTATGAATCACGTGCTACTGTTCATCGCCCAGCACGCATTTTTGACCAGTTCACTGCGTGGCAAAATGGTGATTCGCGGACCCGTGCTGGTCCTGGCGCCATTAATCACTTGTGTGTAGCGATCTGCCAGGAAAGGAACATGCTTTTAGGAGCATAACATAGACATGCCACAGTTCTTACGTTCCAACATGGGGCCGGGGGTGGCTCAGTCGGTAGCGCGCCAGGCTCGTAATCTGTAGTTCCCAGGTTCGAGTCCCAGCTGGGTCAGCGTTGAGATTTATCTCCGCAAAATTCCCTGCCCTGCCCACGGTCAGTAGGGGACACCGATGGGCTTGGAAAGGCCGCCGTCCGTCGGATGGGACGTTAAGCCGTGGCCCGTGTGCGGGAGAGCCATACCCTGTGCACGTTAAATAACACGCTGGATGGCCTTGACAGGAGGCTACCATCTGTCTCCCAACAGCTGTTCCAGTGGGTCCCCTCCCCCAACCTTCTCTGAGCCTTCGGGGTCCATGTGACCTGGCCATTTAGCCCATGGTGTGCAAAAAAGTGCCGCTCAGAGGTAAAACAACCCAACCCAACCAGTTCACTGCGTGGCAAAATGGTGACTCGCGGACCCGTGCTGGTCCTGGCGCCATTAATCACTTGTGTGTAGCGATCTGCCAGGAAAGGAACATGCTTTTAGGAGCATAACATAGACATGCCACAGTTCTTACGTTCCAACATTCCAGATGACGTCATGTCGTGTGCGGGATGAGGCGGAGGTGTTGGATGAGGAAAGTATTATGTGCATAAACATGCCATATTTATTGAGGCAATACATTTACTCATTAATCCCATTGAGCAAATCCCATTGAGCTCATTCATTTATATACCACCTATTTCGGACATTCAGTTTAAAAAAATAATTACATCTTTGGTTGAACGTAAATCATAGGGCATTGATGACATACATGCCAAACATATAAAGGCATGCATGATTCAATTAACAAAATATATTGCTAAATTAATTATTACTCCTGGAAATATACCGTCCACTTTAAAAATTGCAAAATTGAGACCTATCTATAAAAGTGGTGTTAAAAGTAATTATACGAATCATAGGCCTATTGCTATCTTGTCCACCGTAAACAAAATTTTAGAGAGGTACATCGATGACATTCTCCGTAGTTTTCTCTTAAAACACAACATTATCTCTAATAGGCAATATGGCTTCAAGAAGGGAAAAAGTACTACAACTCTACTGTCTAATTTTGCAGAATGTGTTAATAAAGCCTTGAACTATGGAGAAAAGGTTGCTGTTCTTTTTCTAGACTTTAATAAAGCATTCTACACACTTCTTTCAAAACTTGAAAACTATGGAATTAGAGGGACAGCTCTTATGTGGTTCAAAATTTACTTAAGTAATAGGACTATTATAACCGAAACTGGAAACGCATTAAGTAGCGAAAGAAAAGTAAATATTGGCGTTCCACAAGGATCTATATTTGGGCTGTTGTCGTTCCTCCTTTTTTTAATGATATGACTAATTTAAATTTAGAAAGTAAATTATTGCTTTATGCTGATGATAATGTTAAACAGCAATCGCGACGTGGATGCGGCTATAAGAGAATTACAGGATGACTATAATTGTTTGGTGAGATGGCTGAATATTAATTTAATATATATAAATAACGATAAAACTAAATGGATTATCTTCCACTCACCAGGTACTTTGAAAACATCAAACCACGTAATTAAGACCCACAATATAAATTGTATATATAAATCCGAAACCTATAAAACTATTTCTGATTGTCTGTTGTTATATCTGGATTCAAACTTTCAATGGAACACTCGTATTATGAAGCTATTAAGAATCTGGTTGACAATCAATTGTGTGATGAGCAATGTGGATTCAGAAGTGGTAGGGAATGTGTGGATCAGATTTCTTCACTTAGATTCTTGAGAAACGTTTAGAGTTTCAGAAACTTTTGGTTGCTAGCTTTGTTGATTTCAAAAAGGCTTTCGACTCTGTTGATCGTCGTAATTTGTGGTTGATTGTGAGATCATATGGTATACCAGACAAGTTAGTTAACATAATGAAAGCTCTCTATAATAACACTGAGTCGTGTGTGAGAGTTGGTAAGGCTTGTAGCAATTGGTTTAGCATTACTTCTGGTATTCGACAAGGGTGCATTTTGTCTCCTTTTCTCTTTAGTTTGGTTGCTGATTATGTTATGCGAAATTCACTTCAAGGGAAAGCTTTTGGCCTTAAATAGGCTGGAGATACGAAAATTTCTGATTTAGATTATGCTGATGATTTAGCCCTTTTGGCAAATGATGTTGATGAGATGAACTCTTTCATTCGAGCTGTTGATGAGACTGGTAGTAGAGTAGGTTTGGTTATAAACAGAGAGAAAACTAAAGTGATGAAAATTGGTCAGGCAGGTTGTGATTCAGTTAATCTGAATGGTTGCAGTCTTGAGCAGGTGTCACAGTTTAATTACCTTGGGAGCTATGTAACAGAAAATGGTGATGTGAGGCATGAGATTAACAGACGAATAGGGATTGCTGCTGGGACTTTTAAGAATCTATGGGGAGTGTGGAGAAATAGGCGTATACACCTAAAGACTAAAATTAGACTGTATAATAGTTTGGTTCTTTCTAGGGTTAGTTATGGCCGTGACTCTTGGACACTTTGTAAACAAGATAACAGGAAACTAGATGCTTTTGATTCCAAATGCTTACGCAGTATCTTGGGTATTATGTGGTTTAACTTTGTAACTAATGATGAGGTTAAGCAAAGGAGTCTGCAACCTCCTTTAAGCAGCATATTGTGCAGAGAGAGACTACGCTGGTTGGGCCATGTTGCCCGTAGGGATAATTATAGATTGGCGAATAGGGTTATGAACAGTGTGCGTAGAGGCCTCAGAAGGAAGGGAAGACCAAGGATGCGGTGTGCAGACAATGTCAAACAGGACCTTATTAGAATTGGTGTGCAGTGGCTGGATGCAGCAGTGCAGCTCAGGACAGATATGCTTGGAGAATTAAACTGCGCGGTCTGGTTGGACCTCCGTAGCCCATGGCTGCTTGAGGGTGATGATGATGGAAGTCTCAGATATCACTCAGCTAAAATTTATAAATTGCAATTCTTAGTCGATACCGACGTTTGCCTTATGGTCTCCAAGGCAATTTGAGAATCTTTAATTAGATATGGAATTAATATATATGGAACGACTGGCATCATTAACTTCAAAAAATTGAAAAATTGCAATAATCTGTTGAGAAAAATATAATTCCGTACAATCTTAGAGATAATCTTTCGAACGCAAGTGAAAGATTTACATTTCTAAATATTCTATCAGTCCAAAATCTGTTTAGATATGGCATTATTTTGGAAAAAAATTTTTAATGACACATATAAAGTACAAATTACACATGATAAGAATACCAGACTTCAGACCAATAATTATTTTCAAATACCGAATTTTGTTAATAATTACGGTAAAATTTTTAAAGAGTATAAAGTGCCGGAGATTTTAAACCAGTTACCAAGAGAAATCATAAATCTATCTAATTTTAGTGAGATTAAGTTAAACGTAAAAAAAGCTATTGAACGAATATCTGTTAATCTGTAATCCTGAGAAACCCTGTATCTGTATGACTTTTGTATTCTTTTTAATATGTTCATTTTTATTTTCGTACAATATGTTTTATCTGTTGTGCACAGTTCGATTATCAAATATTTTAAAAATGTTCTATGATATTTCGATATATGAGATATTGTCAAAATATTTTATATATATACTACTGTCATAACTTTTTATGTGTGAAAAATAATGCTCATCTATATTTCCTGCAGATGAGCTATTAGCTTGTGGGTCAAATGTAAAATGTGTTTTGTGAGATGACAATGATGATGACTAGATGTATTTACTACTAGAAAAAAGGGAACCTGGCATAGATGCTTTCTACCATGTGCCTGCCGGCATAATGATTTAAAGTGGAGTTGTCATATTTTCCTAGCACAAAAAGGATTTTGAAACTTGGAGATCTACGCGATTCCGATTTTGTTTTGCAAGTAACTGTAGCATCAGCGAAACGTTCTTTCAAAACAGTTCCAATCCACGCGTTTTATTTTATCTTTCGTTAATTTTAAGATATTGTTATATTTGTTCGTTATTATTATTGTTTATACAAAGTTGAGTTCGCCAGTTAGTTTCGTTTCGTTGTTAGCAACCAATGTGGCGCGAAGTTTTCACCGTTTCATAATGACACGGAAAGATATTCTAGAGCAGCGATCTTTTTAACTTCGGGGTTAAAAGGGAAAATAATGTATTTGCATATTTTTCGATAAATAAAAACGCATTCGTTTCGTATAAATAAATATTTAATAAAAAAAACAATTAACAGCCTAAAAATATTTTGCTAAGTAGCTGATTTAAAAGCTTAAACACCTTTATATTTTCAATCGCCATATAATTTTAATATTAATAGATGCAGCATTATCATAAAATTAGCAACTAAAATTAAATTTAAGAAAAAAAGAAAAAGTATTAATTAAAATAATCATTAGGTTCTAAATTCCAGATTTTTTTGGTTTCTTTTGGAGTTCATTTAAAACCTCATATTGAGTGACTTTAATGTCTTTCTCTATGTTTAGAAATGGCGGCGAGTCTTACATGTCTTACTGTGGTAATTATCTTACTTTATGTTTTGATTTGATCTTCGGGGGATACTCCCTCAATCAGCTGCTTGCCACAGATGTCTGACAGGAGCCTGTCAGATTAATACTCAACGTAGAAAATCTGTGAGAAAGGCGATAGAGACCTCAGCAGAAAAACAACCGGTCTATGAGCTTTAGGGTTGGGTTGTTTTACCTCTGAGCGGCACTTTTTTGCACACCATGGGCTAAATGGCCAGGTCACACGGACCTCGAAGGCTCAGAGAAGGTTGGGGTAGGGGACCCACTGGAATAGCTGTTGGGAGACAGATGGTAGCCTCCCGTCAAGGCCATCCAGCGTGTTCTTTAACGTGCACAGGGTATGGCTCTCCCGCACACGTTGCCACGGCTTAACGTCCCCATCCGACGGACGGCGGCCTTTCCAAGCCCATCGGTGTCCCCTACTGACCGTGGGCAGGGCGGGGAATTTTTGCGGAGATAAATCTCAACGCTGACCCAGTTGGGACTCGAACCTGGGAACTACAGATTACGAGCCTGGCGCGCTACCGACTGAGCCACCCCCGCCCCTATGAGCTTTAGGACTTCGTCGGCCGAGTATATGCGAATAACAGGGAGCCGAAATCTGTTAAAACAGAGATAAAACTGGCGCAACAGTTTGTGTAGTAATTAGACTTTTGCCAAGAAATGGACGAGCACGCGCTGGTGAAGAGCTAACTTCAGCGCATGCGACAGAAGAAAGAGTCGTTGACAGGTGCCCAGACAAGTTTGCGTGCATGAGACAAGCCGGACCTGAGACGATAATTATTTATTACTGTCACACTAAATATAATATCGAATATATACTTCCCCAGTGGCGGATTCAGGGGTTTCGGGACGACCACCCCTGATAAGCTATTCTATATCCCTCAATAGCCGAAGCAGGACGGGAAAAAATTTATTCACATTTATGAACATATTGCGAGCGTCGTGTATAAGCTCGTGTGCTGTCAAAAAACGTCGATCAGACAAAATACCTCAAGATCATCAAAACACGATCAAGAGATGTGATGCTTTTGATCATTTCATTTCCTAAAAATGGGATTATCAGATAAATAGTCTTTTAAGTGTGGGAATTTGTAAAGATCCATATTTCATCAATATTATCGATAAACTTCCAATTTTGATTCCTATTGATCTTATTTTTCCTTTTGATGATCAAGATATTGGTGCATATTGTTCATAATCAATTCACGCATATTTTCAGTCAGCAATAACTTGGATTTCGGTCCTACAGGAAGAACTGGTCCACCGCCATTCTCATAAGAAATCTAGGTCATTGATTCTTTTTGATTTGGTTCGTATGTGAACTTCCACTAGAGTCATGTCCTCTAACATCCACTCTATAGGGTTGAAACTTGTTTCTGTTCGTCGTTTCAGTGCAGACGAATTTTCTTTAAAAAAAAATAAATAAATACCCCCTCAAGCAGCTGCTTGCCACAGAGGTCTGACAGGAGCCTGTCAGTTTACATACTACAGTAGAAGGTCTGAGAGGATGGCGGGACCTCAGCAGAAAAACAACACGAACATTCATGCCTTGCCCCGTGGCTCGAACCCAGGTCCCTTAGATCAGTAGCCAAGCACGCTAACCACTCGGCCATGGGACGAATTTTCTTACTATCGAAATATTTGCTCCTTCTTCAGACGATCTTATTTCGTCGTCTTTATTTGCTGAGTAATCAGTGGCAACTAAAATGTGCGGAATTTCTTCCTCATTTCAAGCAAACAAATAAAAAAATAAATAAAAAATAACAAATATACAAGTTTAACTCGAATCTAAAATTATATCAGTAGATTTTAACAGCTGCAGATGTTCCAATCCATAAAAATAATCTAGAAAATAAATGCATTTGTAAAATGAAGTAATATAATAATATATTAATAAATATTATTTCAAATTCCTCAATTTAATTTCGATTTTTCGACAATATTCTTTCAGCATTTAAAGAGTTATGGAGTCTAGAATATTTCACATCAGTAATGCGTCATAACAACTTATTTGTAATTAATTTAAACTTAAGTTATAAGTATTGTTTCAAACAGTTTACTAAAATAAATATATATTTTAGAAATCTGCGTAATGATTATTTCAATATTGTGGAAATTATGAATGATTTTTATGAAACAAGATAATTTATTCTTAAATATTAGTCCATAACTCTTTAAATATTGAAAGAATAGTTGAAAATCGAGATTTAAAACGATCTCAAATCTTTAATTTATCTTCAGTCACATTTCTCCATTAAGTGATAGATTAGAACAATGACTCTCAAACTTTTTTGCTAACGTCATATTATTTTTCGCCATGAATACTCGCAGCACAGTGAAAATTAATGTTGGCAACACTATGGGAGACTCGCACATGCGCAGTTTGCCTTCAATAATAGCTATTTACAGGGAGTCGTAGGGGCGGGGGTGGCTCAGTCGGTAGCGCGCCAGGCTCCTAATCTGTAGTTCCCAGGTTCGAGTCCCAGCTGAGTCAGCGTTGAGATTTATCTCCACAAAATTTCTCGCTCTGCCCACAGTCAGTAGGGGACACCGATGGGCTTGAAAAGACCGCCGTCCGTCAGATGGGACGTTAAGTCGTGTCTCCGTGTGCGGGAGAGACATACCCTGTGCACGTTAAAGAACACGCTGGATGGCCTTGACGGGAGGCTACCATCTGTCTCCCAATAGCTGTTCCAGTGGGTCCCCTCCCCCAACCTTCTCTGAGCCTTCAGGGTCCATGTGACCTGGACATTTAGCCCATGGTGTGCAAAAAAGTGCCGCTCAGAGGTAAAACAACCCAACCCAACAGGGAGTTGTTTGTACATGCAGCGCTATTCTGTTCAAGTTCTGACTTGTATTGAGGTTATACGCCATACGTTTCATGGAAAAGTTTTGTGTTAATTTTTGTTTTAACATTAACATTTAATATGAATAGGTTTTTGATTAAGCGGAAAAAGTAAAATGAAGAATCAGTGGCAGAAAGTAACAACAAAATGGTTTAAAAATTTCCTTTTATCTGTAATAATTCCTAAATTTCACGGTACACCTCACGTCCTTTGAGAACCACTGTATTAGAATTATAGAGCTTCAAAGATGGATTTCCGTTAACATAGAAATTCACTAATGTTATGGAAGAGCAGTGATACGACAGATATAGAAAATGTCTTGAGGGGCGGGTGATATACGAGGTAGTGCTTCTTTTTTGAAATAAGAGGTTCCCTGACGAAAAATGGGTTTCGCAAATTTACTAGGCCTTTTGGCCGAAAAAACTACATTTTCACACCAAAATTCCTCTTCCTTTTGACATATTGAATAAAACGAAATTGTGAAACTTATTTGAAAATTTAATGATGATATTCCTTTTATTAAAAATTAATTTTATTGAGATAAAGACACAAATTGAAAAAAACTTATCCTCCGTGGCCGAGTGGTTAGCACGCTTGGCTACTGATCTAAGGGACCTGGGTTCGAGCCCCGGATTAGGCATGGATGTGTGTGTCGTTTTTCTGCTGAGGTCCTGCCATCCTCTCAGATCTCTTACTGTGGCATATAAACTGACAGGCTCCGGTCAGACCTCTGTGGCAAACAGCTGCTTGAGGGGGTATTTATTTATTTTTTTTATGTGAAAGAAGCAATCTTATTGCTGAGAAAAAAATAATAAATAATAAATGAATATCCCCTCAGGCAGCTACTTGCCACAGAGGTCTGAAAGGAGCCTGTCAGTTTACATGCCATAATAGAAGGTCTGTGAAAATGGCGAGACCTCAGCACAAAAACAACACAAAACGTCCATGCATTACTCGGGACTCGAACCCAGGTCCCTTAGATCAGTAGCCAAGCGCGCTAACCACTAGGCCATATGAATCTGGAATCAAATATGTGGGAATTTCAGTCGTAGAGATCAAAAAGATTCCCTAGCGATGTGTAGTGTGGATTTATTGCGTAATTAAAAGTACTGTTTACATTTCAAAAACAAACTTAATTGAAAAGAATTTGTAAATTTCGATTTAAATAAATTTTTGTCTAATATCACTGGTTTACGAGGTTTGTAGAGCATGAACAATTGTTCATTGCCTTTAACTATTTTTCAGTTGCTGATTTCAGATCTGGCATTAAAAAATGGCTAGCACGTCACATTTTTATTTCATTGGTCATTTTTACTCCTATTAAGATCTTCATACACAAACACCTTCAGGCAACTGGGAAGATACTAGATATTTTACTTTTTGTGGCTGGCAACAATGATTGGCAAGTGGGAGAAAACATGTAACAGTAACCTAACCTCGAATCGCCATTCTTGTTGTTTTCATTGTAGGAGGAACACGTGCTGTAACTGTAAATTTTGGAGTTTAAATGGCACAATTGTCGCGGATGTGCTAATGTGCCAAGTAAGTTTTGTTATGTGCGCGGAAATTATATTTCAAAATCCTAGGGTCGTTCTTTGACAAAGATTGTGTAGAAAGCCTATAACTTATTTTGGATGTCATGTTGGAGACCAGGACAAAACATGGGCTACACACGTGTGCTGCATTTCGTGTTTTGTTGGCCTGAATGAATGATTTAAAGGTAAGATAAAATCCATGCCCTTTGCAGTTCCAATGGTTTGGCGTGAGCTAACTAGTCACTTGCATGATTGCTATTTTTGTTTAACTAAAGTGCAGGGCTTTTTAAAAAATAACAAAAGCAAAATACAGTATCCAAATGTACCTTCAGCCATAAGGCCAGTTCCTCGTGGAGAAGATCTTCCGAACCAACACCTCCAACCAGGGGAGTAGCTATGGGAGGGATGGGGGGGGGGGAGACTCCCCCCAAATTAACTCGGAGTTGGCAAAATTCGAAGCGACTTTGTTAAATCTAGATGAGTTGTGAAAATTTGTAATTTTTTTGTCAAATTAAGGAGAGTTGTCAAAATCGAGTCAACTTGGCAAATCTAGGGCAGTTTGGAAAATGGAGAGGCAGCAAAATTTAGAGCAGTTGGCAAAATTCGAAGCCACTTAGTAAAATACAGGTGAGTTGACAAAACGGGACAACTTGACAAAATCTTGGGGAGTTGTCAAAATTCGGAGTGACTTGGCAAAATCGTGGGGAGTTGGCAAAATTCAGGTGAGATGTAAAAATTGGGACTTTTTTCTGTAAAATTATGGTGAGTTAGCAAAATTAGGGGCAGTTGGCAAAATTCGGAGTGACTTGGCAAAATCATGGGGAGTTGGCAAAATTCGGAGTGACTTTGCAAAATCATGGGGAGTTGGCAAAATTCAGGTGAGATGTAAAAATTGCAATCTTTTTCCTGTAAAATTATGGCGTGTTGGCAAAATCGAGGCAACTTTGCAATATCTAGGAGAGTTGGCAAATCTTGAGGGTGTTGGCAAAATTCAGAGTGACTGGAAAAATCAGGTGATATGTAAAAATTAGGATTTGTTTTCTGTAAAATTCTGGCGAGATCGAGGAAACTTGGCAAAATCTAGGGCAGTTGACAATATTCGAATCCACTTGGTAAAATACGGGTGATTTGTGAAAATTGGGATTGTTTTTGCGAAATTAAGGAGAGTTGACAAAATCGAGAAAACTTGGTAAAATTTTGGGTAATTGGAAAATTTGAAGTGACAGCAAATTCTGGAGAGATGTTAAAATTGGGATTGTTTTGCGAAATTAAAGAGGTAGTAAAATCGAGGCAACTTGGCAAAATCTAGGGAAGTTGACAAAACTGGAAACCACTTGGTAAAGTACAGGTGAGTTGTAAAAATTGTGATTGGTTTTGTAAAATTAAGGAGAGTTGGAAAAACCGAGAACTCTTGGCAAAATTCGAATCCATTTGTTAAAATACAGGGCAGTTGTGAAAATTGTGCCTTTCTTGTGCCATTAAGATAGAGATTGATTAAGATAGAGATTGATTGATAGGAGAGATGATAAAATTCCAAGTGACGGCAAATTCAGGAAAAATGTAAAAATTGCGATTTTTTCTGTAAAATTACGGCAAGTTGACAAAATCTAGGGTAGTTGGCAAAATTCGAATCCACTTGGTAAAATATAGGCGAGTTGTGAAAATTGGAATTTGTTTTTTGAAATTAAGGAGTGTTGGACAAATTGGGGAAACTTAACAAAATGTAGGGCAGTTGGTAAAATTCGAATCCACTTGGAAAATACGAGCGAGTTGTGATAATTGGGATTGGGGTTTGTAAATTCAGAATAGTTGACTAAAATCGAGAAAACTTGACAAAATCTTGGGGAGTTTGAAAGTTTGAAGTGACTTGGCAAATTTAGGAGAGATGTAAAGATCGGAATTGATTTTGTGAAATTAAGGAGGGTTGACCAAATCAAGGGAAAATTCACACTGATTTGCTACAATTCAGACGAGATGTAAATATTGGGATTATTTCTGTGAAATTATGGCTAGGTGGCAAAATTGGAATGGCAAAATGCAGGAGGGTTGTGAAAATTGCATTAACTCCTCCCCAACGGAGCGAAAATATAGGGTAAAAACGTGACAGAGACATTATTTGCTCAGTTGGCAAAATTTGATTTTCGAGTTGTAAAATTGTGATTTCTCCCCCCCCCCAACCATAATCCTTCGCTACGCCCTCCAACCAACTGGGAGGAAATGGATTCACATTCATCAGAGGAAGACTTTGAGGCACATACAGATCCCGATCCCCTAAAAAGTTAGACGAGCCTCATCTGATTCAGCAAAATAAACTAAATGATCTTGTTCGAGACCTAAGACTTTCCAAACAACGAGCTAAGGTTTTAGGTTCAAGACTTTAAGAGTGGAATCTTCTGGACAAGGATACCAGAGTTTCTCTGTTCAGAAAGAGATATTTAGTTTAATCCACTTATTACGAGATGCAAGATTGATTATGTTTCTGCACAGATATTTCAGGGCTAATGGAAGAAATTGTGGAACAACTCGCAACCCTAAGGAATGGCATCTGTTTATAGATTCTTCAAATTCAGCTTAAAAGTTGTCCTTTTGCATAAAGGAAGCCAAAAACCTCCCATTCCAGTGACACACGCTGTGGGAATGAAGGAAACTTATGAAAGCATGGAAAAAATACTTACTGCTATAAAGTATGACCAGTTTAAGTGGACAATATGAGGTTACCTAAAAGTCATATGTCTGTTGCTCGGATTTTAAAGAGGCTTAAAAAAAGTTTGCTTTTTTTGTGTGTGTTTCTGGGACAGTAGGTCCAGAAAGGAACATTACAAAAGAAAAGACTGGCCCAAAAGAGATGTTTTTATTCCTGGAAAGAGTAATGTGAGGTATAAGCTTCTAGTTGACCGCTTTGATGTTCTGTTCCCACCACTACACATCAAACTGGGGCTTATGACACACTTTGTAAAAACTATGGACAAAACTAGTAAAGGTTTATGCACTTGAAGGAGAAATTTCCAAAACTAAGTGATGCCAAATACAAAGAAGAGATCTTTGTTGGTCTTCAGATCAGTCTTCGAAGAAAACTGAATATGGAGGAACGCGCTTCATGGAAATCCTTCACGTCTGTGTTGCAGGGTTTTCTGGGGAATCACAAAGAGAAAAACTACCATCAGCTCATTAAAAAACTTCTCAAAAACTATGAAAATCTTGGCTGCCGAATGTCTTTGAAAATCCATTTCTTGCACTCGCATCTCGACTTCTTTCCCAAGAACTTAGGAGCTGTCAGTGATGAGCAAGGGGAAAGATTTCACCAGGATATCCGAACCATGGAGGACAAATACCAAGGCAGGTGGGACCCTGCAATGATTGGTGACTACTGCTGGTTCTTGCAGCAGGAAGATACCTCAGCTCACAAAAGACAAAAATGAACTTCTTGTAAGTGCAAAAGATCCTTACCCATGTTTTCTTATTTTGCGTTTCAATATTATTTCATTTGTTACTTTACATTCAGTGGTCTACAACTATGATGTTTCTAATTTTTTTTACTGTAATCATGTAATTAATTAATGAGTTTTAAGTTGCAATTTAAATAAAATAGTCACATTTATTTTCATTTCCCAGACATGCGTATTCATTGAAATTTGAAATACACCCAATTCTGTTTTTACACGATATATAGGTTCCCGAAAAAACCTTGCGAAAAAAAATAACCGTGTACAAAAAAAATACAGAAAGATTGGTTCCAGGCCTGAAAACCCAGTACAAACAATAAGTTGTTTTCAAATAAATCATACAAAATCTTTAATTAAATTGTTATTTTATTTTTATTCACTCAAACACATTTTTAACTTTATAAACTTATAAAGATAATTATATGTACATATATAAAGAAAATTATCCTTCATAAAGAAAATATGTCACTAAAAGAATACAAAAGTGCAAAAAAATGACTTACATATGCTCATTAACTACATTTTATTCGTTGTCACTTTTTGACAACAGACGCATTCGTTTGCGTAAGACTGGATTTAAATCATTAAATTAATTAATCACTGAAATTAAAAAACCACTCATGGAGGAGTAATTTCAGTTATTTATTCTGATTGGTTGTCAGGGATAGATAAAAACAAAGTAACGATTCTCTCTGCGAGTCTAGCTTTATTATTTATTGACAGGTAACTGCTGTCTGGATATTGTGGTTTTTACTCTAGTGACTAATATGATGGGTAGAAAGAGTGATCCAGCCTGGAAAGGATTCAGAAAATATCAAAGAGGGAAAGGATTACAATCGGTGTCTAAGAACTGTGGCAAGGATATGCAAAATCTTGTTCCTAGGATTAAAAAACATGCAGAAACTCAGTGCAGTGGTGAAACTATAACATCTCCTGAATGGTTAGATGAGAAACTTAGATCCATTTTGAATTCCCCAGAGCCTAGCAAATTCCCTCGCTATCTGAGAGCGTTACAAAATCACCTATGAGCGTTGCAGAATTGTGTGAGTGATTCGTCTCTTGAAGAATAAAGTGATGTGTCCCCGGTAACTTCATTACGAAAGCTGCAGAATTACATCAGTGAGTCGTCTCGTGTCGAATAAAGTGGTGTGTTGGTGGTCTTGTAACTTTTATTACGATCTCGATTCCTACGAACTCTGTAAATTTATGCTTCGAAAAATTCTTTATTAAGTCATCGATGGTTGTAACCTTCCTGAAGATAGTGTATGAATAAAAGATCTTTTCCTGCAAAGTTGGGGGCGGGGGTGGCTCAGTCGGTAGCGCGCCAGGCTCGTAATTTGTAGTTCCCAGGTTCGAGTCCCAGCTGAGTCAACGTTGAGATTTATCTCCGCAAAATTCCTCGCCCTGCCCATGGTCAGTAGGGGACACCGATGGGCTTGGAAAGGCCGCCGTTCGTCGGATGGGACGTTAAGCCGTGGCCCCGTGTGTGGGAGAGCCATACCCTGTGCACGTTAAAGAAAACGCTGGATGGCCTTGACGGGAGGATACCATCTGTCTCCCAACAGCTGTTCCAGTGGGTCCCCTCCCCCAACCTTCTCTGAGCCTTCGGGGTCCATGTGACCTGGCCATTTAGCCCATGGTGTGCAAAAAGTGCCGCTCAGAGGTAAAACAACCCAACCCTGCAAAGTTGTTTTATTTGACTATTCGTTCTACTTAAACTGAATCAAAGAAAAGTAAAATATAAGAGTTAAACAATAAATGACTGTCTGAAAAAACCGTAGGGTATACGATATTGGAGAGGGAAAAAAAAGTTGCAGATTTTTGATTTCATATGCGTGGTAGCTTAGAAAGAAACCAAATTCCAGTTTCGGTACGGTTATTTCGATTGAAATAGAGAAACCGAACAAAAGGTTGAACTACTTACACTCACATTCGTATATTATATTCATCAGAGATCCTCTTTCGATATATTCGAATAATTATCTTTCTCTTGAGTAAACCTTTCGCAAGCAACTATTCTAGCGACTTTTCTGTTTCATTGTTCTGATGTGTTAAAAATATTTTGGAAATTCCTAAAAGAGCTATCATACAAATCTTTTGAGGTTTGTAGGATGTAAACTCTCAAATCTTCTCGCTTTAAACTGTTAGCTTCTTCTGTAGCGAGCAATTGTCTGAAAGACAATATGTTTATTCTTGTATGTGAACACCCCCGCACACATACATACCATTCACAGAAACAAACATGAACATATAAACACACACGTATGCACACATACAATTAACACATACACACACATACACCTGATTCACAGAAACAAGGGGCGGGGGTGGCTTAGTCGGTAGCGCGCCAGGCTCGTAATCTGTAGTTCCCAGGTTCGAGTCCCAGCTGGGTCAGCGTTGAGATTTATCTCCGCAAAATTCCCCGCCCTTCCCACGGTCAGTAGGGGACACCGATGGGCTTGGAAAGGCCGACGTCCGTCGGATGGGACGTTAAGCCGTGGCCCCGTGTGCGGGAGAGCCATACCCTGTGCACGTTAAAGAACACGCTGGATGGCCTTGACGGGAGGTTACCATCTGTCTCCCAACAGCTGTTCCAGTGGGTTCCCTCCCCCAACCTTCTCTGAGCCTTCGGGGTCCATGTGACCTGGCCATTTAGCCCATGGTGTGCAAAAAAGTGCCGCTCAGAGGTAAAACAACCCAACACAGAAACAAAATGAACACTATCAGAGACGAACATTTGGGTATAACCCTACATCAAAACTCAAATGGGACCCTCATATTCATAATATTATCACTAAAGTCACGCACTCACACACACAGACATACCCTCAGATACATATGCAGATATATATAAATACATGCATATGTAAGTATGTGAGAAAAAGATATATATGAAGAGAGACTTGTATGCTTACAGACAAAAACTTAGTCGTTCACATACATCTACATAGATAAAACTCCTAATCATGGATTTAAAAGTACACATATCCATGCTTCACATAAGAACAGAAAAACTCTCACATAGCCATATTGATGTGCATGCATAATCTTCATATAGCCATATACCTAGGAGTATGTAAAATTAAGTTGGTTTTTTATCCTATTTGAAAGGAACAGCAAACTATTCAGATTGTTTTCCTCATATAGATGATCTAACTTTAGCAAGACAAATCAGAGAAATTAAACATCTATCATTTCTGTTCTTTTTAGGTACGAAGACCTTAATTTTCCACAGTGATTTCCTCTCAATGTCTGAGTTTAATAATTCCTGAAACTTTGCACGTCTGGTACACGTCATATGCTGCAGTTCCTGTTATATTCGATTATTTGATTTTGTTTCGTTCCTTTCGAAAACACCCTCGAATAGTATTAATCTTCCTTACCACAAAGTCTTTGTCCGCATTAGGTTACTGACGCTGAGCAACATTCATTAGCTGCTCATAAACTGCATTTTTTATATCTCTATTGCTATACTCCTTACTTTTTATCTTCCATAAGCATGGATGTTGCTTGTGTTCTTCGATAAACTCAATCATTATTTCTCTGCTAAATGTTGTTTCTGCCATTTTGCACAAAACAGGGGACGGTTGGGTTGTTTTACCTCTGAGCGGCACTTTTTTGCACACCATGGGCTAAATGGCCAGGCCACAAGGACCTCGAAGGCTCAGAGAAGGTTGGGAGAGGGGACCCACTGGAACGGCTGTTGGGAGACAGATGGTAGCCTCCCGTCAAGGCCATCCAGCGTGTTCGTTAACGTGGAGAGGGTATGGCTGTCCCGCACACGGGGGCCACGGCTTAACGTCCCATCCGACGGACGGCGGCCTTTCAAAGCCCATCGGTGTCCCCTACTGACCGTGGGCAGGGCGGGGAATTTTGCGGAGATAAATCTCAACGCTGACCCAGCTGAGACTCGAACCTGGGAACTACAGATTACAAGCCTGGCGCGCTGCCGACTGAGCCACCCCCGCCCCACAGAGGACGGTGTGACAACGAAAAGAACACACAATCTCCACATTGCACATGCGCTTATCACCAAAAGACACCACGTGATTCTCCTTCAACTCTCAAGGCTATGTAAGGAACGGGAAGAGCGGGGACTGCAGCTGGAATTCCAACAGGTATACGGAACGTCAAATTTCCCAGTGATAAGCTCATTAAAGGTGATTAGGAACGGTTGGTATGAGCTACTTATAAAATGGCGCATAGGTAAATGGGTACTTGGGAAGCGGGCTTAAGTTTGTATGACTGTGAAGTTTTAATAAGGAAACTTGAATCTTTGTAATCAGATTGTCTTTCATTCTAAAGGCTTACACAATATCTGAACTACTTAAGTAGTTTGTGTGCGTAAGTAATGATGAAAGAGTCATTAGCGACTGTTGTAGTATCTTGTGTAGGTAGAGAGTGTTTGACGAGTACATTTAGTGCTGCAGATTAATGAATAATGTCTCAGAAAATGAGGAAGTCTTAGATTGTATGTGTAACACATTCAATGTGATCTTGACGAGATTAGACAACAACGGCAGAATAAACTCAGAAGCTTGTGTGGAGAATTAAACTTTACAGAACTATTCATCTTTGGTAGTTAAATGAATCATTTCTCAAGCATCGAGGATCCTCAATTTATGACAGTATAGAGAAAGTGTGAGAGGAAGGCAATCCTTCATCAGAAAGACAATGCAGAAAATTGACATCCATGTCTTTTATTAGTAAAGAGTAAATTGACAAGTAAATTGACATCCATGTAGTAAATGTATTGTATTAAATTGACATCCATGTCTTTTATCAGTATAAAGAAAGTGTGAGAGGAAGGCAATCCTTCATCAGAAAGACAATGTAGAAAATTGACATCTATGTCTTTTATTAGTAACCTTGGATGAAATAATTTTCATTCTTTTAAGTATTTCAAACATGATTTGTAAGAGAAATTATTATTTAATTGTATAATATATAGGTTCGAAAAGTGTGCTTCGCGCTCCCTCTTTGCATTAAATCATAATGAGCCCTAGAGCGTCTGTACTTTTGACGCATTTTATTGAATAATGATTTGTCGTGTCGGTGTGATTAGGTTTGTAACTCTCGTGAAAGTATCTACCTTCGGAGAAATTAAAGTTTATGGAAGGAATCGAGTCTCATACAAACCTTTTACTTGGCGATGTTCTAAACTAGTGTGCACATAGCGAATGTGTGTTCGAAAAACCATACTTCAGATATACCAAAGTTATTCAAAAACCAGCAGAGCATATTGTGTAAAAGCTTTGTATAAGAAATAATACTTAAAGATCAACCTCAGATATGGTGCTAAAGCTTATGTAGAATTGTATATCCTTTAGCTAGGAGGAAAAATATTACCTTTAGGTCTGAACAAGAGTCCTTTTTGACGCAATGCGCATAGTAGTATCTTGACACCCTAGTCCACCCACGCACTGTGCCTTCCCCCATATGACGTCATTGGCCACGCCACTTTATTAATATTCATAATTCATAATTAATAATTAAAATTAATTAATCCCCTTTATTAAAAAATCCTCCCCTTTGTTAAAAACCCGTGGCGCCATCTAGTGTATATGATGAGTACTATATTTAGAAAAGCCCTCAATTTTAGTCGTAATTTTTCCAATTTTTGACTCCCCTTTATTAAAAAAAATCCTTATCAGAATTCCTTCCCCCTTTATTAATACACACCCCCTCATTAAAAAAAACCCTTATCAAAAGTTCCCTTCCCTTTATTAAACTCCCCCTCACCGATCACAAACTCCCATGGTTTCTATCCTCATCTGAAATTTTCCAACTAAATTTTGGGTGGCAACGATCAGAATGGCTGATGCAATCCTCAAAATAATTGCAAAACTAAACTTTCGGTGGCAACCCCTCGCAGAATGGCTGATGTAATCCTCATAAATATATACAAAGTCCAATCGCTCCATCGCCTCCTGTTGGCTTATTATATTTCCTGATAAAACTACGGGTCCCCATTGGGTTGTCCTAGGTGGCGCTGCTTTCCCACGTTAAATAGGGGGCAACCGCCGTGTGTGTCATTGTTCATGATGCAGGCTAGCAATCCAGATGCGTGGTGTCTCGGTGGAGATGTTTACATCGTGCCTTCGCTGTTCAAAAATAAGTTTTCTGTGCACGTACGACGGTGCAAGAAATATGAAAACAGTGAACTCATCTACCCTACACCTATGGGGGTTACCCTCTCCATACCTGAATGGGAAGCTTTGTGTGCAACGGTTCCCCACATCGAGGACCAAGTGAAAATTGGTCTCGATCAACAGACGTGGCATGTGATGCCTAGTTTACGTGCCTACATGTATCGCAATGAAGGTGGTGAACGCTGTGTCGATTTCATCAAAGAATCAGCTGCCACAAGAACTCTACAGTTTCGCGTTGTGAGTTGCAGTATAACTCTGAACGCGTAGCAGTGGTTTACGCTGGCTATCCACGTAGACGAAGTGATGCATGTCGTGCATAATGTGTGTGGAACTCTCAAAGATCACCACCTCTGTACTGCTATTATAGAACATTCAGAATCAATTCTACCCTTCCTGCTGGGTTCTGTTTTCGAGGGCCCCGAATGTGTTTATCAGCTGTTGGTGGACATTTTTCAACAAGAACTAACACGTCTGATTCCATTAGATGGACTTAAACACGAAGAAAAACTACTGACCATCGTAGGGTGGTCTAGTGACTTGAACATTAACGCCTTGGCACAAGTGTTTGTGGATATGGTCTGGAAATGAGGTCTGTTGAATTATGTAGATTCTGGATTTGTGTGTACTCTGAAATATAACACTATTGTGGATGATGCAAAAAATGAAATGTATAAATTAAATAAATAATTGTAACCTATATAATGTGTCTGTCTTTTCATCCTATGTCATTTTAGTCTTGGTATGGATAGGAGAAAGAAGGTGTTAGCTAGAGTTGGAAGTGTAATCATAACAGTGTTAACGACAGTGGTGCTTGTATTAGAAATTGTGACTCCTAGTAAAAATATTCCGTGTGGAGGGTCAAAAGCTTTAGGCAGTGAATACAAAATTCGCGTGTGTAACTTATCAGTAGACATCAGACAGTTTATAGGAGACATCCCTACAGCTACAGGTGTTACACTTTCATTACACCAATGGCAAAACCTGGTGGGATACGACGTCTGGGTACGGCAGAAAATAAAACTTTGGAATCCCATTATTTCGACCCTGAAAGAGGATTCGGTAGTGTAGAAAAGTTAGCTCTGAATGCAGGACTGCCACTCAAACTTGTCCGAGAATGGTTAGAAAAGCAACCCGCCTACACCTTACACAAGCCCCTGCACAGAAAGTTCCCCTGTAACAAAGTTTACATCACAGGCTTAGCCGAACAATAACAAGCTGATCTCATAGTTGTGAAAAATCTGACTCGCTTCAATGACGGCTATCGCTACATATTAACGGTCATCGATGTGTTCTCAAGGTATGGGTGGGCGGTGCCTATGAAGACAAAAACAGGGAAAGAAATGGTGTTGGCTTTCAAAAAAATCCTTTCCAAGGGCGATCTCCCATGAATTTAAACAAGGATCAAGGTACCGAATTTACCAACAGAGTGTTCCATAAATTCCTGAAAAAGAAAGGTATTCGGTTCTTCGTCACCTACTCTGACAAAAAAGCGACATTGGTGGAGAGATGGAATTGCACTCTACGCGAGAGACTGGGGAGATATTATACATGCAATAACACATACCGGTACGTGGACGTGCTGCAACGTGTTGTACGAGGTTACAATGCCACAGTTCGTAGTGCACACAATATGCCTCCCAAGAACGTGACTTTACACAATGAAGACGTTGTGTGGGTTTGACTCTACGTCAATCCAACCAAAGTAAAAGAAAAACCGGCATTTAAAGTGGGGGACACGGTTCGACTAGCCAGTCTAAAAGTACCCTTCAAGAAGGCAGGTACGCATTTGTAGACCGAAGAAATTTTTATAGTTGACAAGGTGTTACAACAAAGCCCCCTGTATACATCATACGGGATTCTGAGGGGGTTCAACACTAGAATATTCATACGAATATTCTAGTGTTGAAGGGAACATTCTATAAATCGGAACTTGAAAAAGTGACCGAACCCGAACTTTACTGGGTCGAGAAAATAATTGAGAGAAAAGGTCAAAAGGCACTGGTCAAATTTCGCTGTTATCCCAAACCTTCGTGGATTCCTAAAAAATGGAGAGTTTCTACCTGACCCTGCCCTCCACGGCTAGTCAGAATATTTACCCGAACAATTCGCAGAGTGATTTCACGGTTCATCTAGCACAACCCCTAAGACTAAGTGGAAAATGGAAAGTGGGACTAGTAGAAGTTCACTTACCCGTGAGCTGGTGCAATGTGGATGGCTCTAATGACACGTATCAATATTATGCTCCTGCTCCCTTTGAAGAATACTGGAAAATCAAGCTTAAACCAGGCAAAATAACTCGACTGGAACTGTTGTCTCACCTCTCCACTCAGCTACCCAAAGAAACATTGGTGTCATATAACAGTGGTTACTGGGTATTCAAAACAAGTGAGGGATACGGTTTGATGTTCCCTAAAACGAATTTCAGCAGGCTTCTGTGTGTCGATGAGGGAGAAGTTGACAAATCCTTCCACCAACAATTTGCTAGCAAACTTTGCAATACTGCAACATTCGAGGTAGATGATGACCGTTATTTCTACGTGATTCCCCCGGATAGTTTCCAAGAACGAAAGGTACCCCACTGACGATACGAAACTGCTGAATCATTATTCGATGCGATGAACCAGGTCATGTCCTACTAGTTGAGAAAAGCTTACCGTTTCAAGCAACAGGCCGATCACACAGTGTTGATGGATACAGACAAGTTGCATTTCATTAAATTTCCTCTTTCGAACCCCGGATTAGGAGACATGCTAGGAATTACTAAATTAGATATTCCATTGAAAAAAGCCATGGGTGACTACCCCATCGATATGAACAGAAGAATGTACAGTATTTATTTGTATTCAGACCTGATTGCACCTCAGTTGTTAGATGATACTAATGGTGAACTGTTGTGTGTTGTGAATCCTGTGGTCAGAATCAATAATAACGAAGCCATCGTTGCAGTGTATCAACAACCTGATTACTACCCATTGACAAGAAACAGTTTCGAGAGTGTGAGAATCTTCCTTCGTCCCAATACAGGAGAACCTCTGCATTTTAAATTCGGTAAAGTTTTATTCAAGTTACATTTCTGCCATGAGGGTTAAATTCGTCCCTCCCCCTTCTGCAGACACCTATGTGAGCTACTACAGGAGCCAAATGGGGCAGGGTGTGTTCAGGGGCCTCGTTATCAGAGAGGTGATGGGCTCGGTAGCATCTTTGCCACTATTGGACGTTTCATCAGCCCTCTCGTACGACCGGCGCTGTGCACCCTACGTAAGGGTGGGCTATGGTTTGTTTCAGAGATGGCCCAGGGGCACAACTTCAAAACGGCTGCCAAAGCAGGGTTGTATGAAGCCTGTGTTGCAACGAGACCTATTGCAACGAGCCAGTTCTAAGTTGACCTATTGCAACGAGCCAGTTCTAAGTTGCAAGGAGGAAAAGGGATAAAACTCAGCCGTCATCATCCCAGTGTTCATAAAGTGAAGAGACTGTACCGTGAAGGACATGTTTTCATCATGAGCATTCAGAAAATTCACGCTGATTCTGGCGACTGTGCCAATTCCGAACTGGACCTGTTTCTGGTTCCCCCCCACTGTCTCTCAACTGGAAAGAGGCTGTTATGTCAATTATTTGGTTGAAGAGGGCGTGGAAGAAGTGATTGCCCCCTGCAATCATTTCTTCCACGCCCTCTTCAATCAAGTAGACGTCTTCCTCAACGATCACCTAGTGAGTGCTTCTCACACCCTGTACCCCTGCAGGGTGTACCTGGAGACTCTATTGAATTACGGTACTGATGCCACGGGAAGTCAGCTCGGTACGTCACTCTGATACCTCGACACGCCCAGTAAAATGGAACTGACCAGTCGGGAGAATGAGGGATGGCATCAGCGCAAGGGGTACGTCAAGTCAACAGGTATCGAACTCATCTCCTGGATCCATGCCGACCTGTTCAATCAAGAACCTTACCTACTCAATCAGGTCGATCTGAGACTGTGTTTGTTAAGGTCCAAGCCCGAATTCTGTCTCTTGGCAGGTGAAGCGGACCCCTCTTACAAAGTAGAGATTCACGAAGCTGAATTTTTCGTGCGCAAAGTCAAACCCACTTTCAGGGTCATCCTTGCACACGCTCACCTACTGGGTTCAGAGAGTGCCAAGATCCGCCCTTCTGAAGAACCCGAGATACTCTATGTCCCAAATGAAAGTTAGATCTCAAGGCCCATTCCTTCAGTGTTTACCAAAACTTGGGGGAAAGCAACGTGCAGCTCTGTTGAAGCACATCTCCGACCCTCAGATGTATGCTCTATGTGAAGTGTGTGTCAATTTCTTGAAAGGCCACATTCCTGTTTCCCATAGAGTATTAAATAATTTGCGAAGTCACTAGACTATCATAAGAAGTTTAGCGTCCAAACGTGCATCTGTTAACCACAAGAAACGTCTCCTGCAATAGGGATCGGAATTTTTGCTCCCCCTCCTCACTGTAGTGCTACCTCTGCTGGGATCCCTATTTCGAAAATGATTTCGGTGAAAGTGTACAATGACGTAACGTGCGTAAAAAAGTGCGTAATTTAGACACCGAGATGAAGGAAATACTTGAATCTGACGTTGATGATAAAACTGAAAAATGTATTAAAAAATTACCTGTTATTTAATAAACAACTGGAAGCCCCCCCCCCCCACGAGGTCAAGGTTTACATTCCACAGCAAATATTGCCTCTGTCCAGACAGAAAATATCAGAGTCTTTTGGTCACCCTCAAGACGACTTTATCGAATTTGTTCATCCCCCCATCCGTCGTAAGAAAAGGAAATTAATTGACTGGACTCCATATTGAAGATCTCTGTTTGAAGACTTGTGTTCCTGAAAATTCGTGTTTAAAAAATGGAAGATTCATGTTTGTATGTCTTATGTTAAAATGAAAGAATGTATTAAAAATTTGTGATATTCAATAAAAAAAAAATAATAAAATTGATATACGCCTCTGTGTTGTTTACGTGAATTAGTTTTTCACAGCGCCACTAGATGGCTCTCCTCTGAAGCGTTAGCTTAGGAATTCTCTACTGCTTAAGATAGCCAATCACGCACTGCTGCAGCGCGAGTTTGGGGGACCGTCTTCTCATGGAGTTGCTGTACCGCGGATGCAGGACAATATCACTGGTGCGCTGCGGTTGATGAGGGGATGACCCTTAAGTTGTGCTACAGCAGCACCGCTCGCTGTATACAGGTGGCTATGCTGGCAATACACTATCTGCTTTTAGAACTCCTGTAAAACAAAGTTGAGGTACCTCTTACTTTTAAATTAAATAAAAAAAATAATAAATACCCCCTCAAGCAGCTGCTTGCCACAGAGGTCTGACAGGAGCCTGTCAGTTTATATGCCACAGTAGAAGGTCTGAGAGGATGGCAGGACCTCAGCAGAAAAACGACACATACATCCATGCCTTACCCGGGGCTCGAACCCAGGTCCCATAGATCAGTAGCCAAGCGTGCTAACCACTCGACCACGGGATCCCCTACATAATGTTTTCCAGTGTTGGGAAATAAAGAGACTGATTTTTTGAAACCTTTTTTATTAAGCTAAATGACACAGTATATTTCAATGCAGAAATTTAGTATGACAAATCATTATGACAAAAAACTTCAATGCAGAAATTCAGTATGACAAATCAGTATGACATCGGTATGGCACAGAACTTCAATGCAGAAATTTAGTTTGACAAATATAAAATTCAATACTGAAATGTTTAGCAGTATAAAAAATACAATTATAAAATCTGTTACTGAAATATTTAACAGTGTAAAACAGGTTTCAAAAACAATAATGACGCTAATAAAATTCAATACTGAAATGTTTAGCAGTATAAAAAATACAATTATAAGATACGTTACTGAAATATTTAACAGCATTAAAATACAGATTTCAAAAGCTGCTGACAACGACATGTAAAAAATTATAAGGGATATTACGGAAATATTTAGCATATAATATATTTTAAGATCCACTATGGACATTGAAATATGTATAATAAATTATAAGATCCACTATGGATACTGGAATATGTATAATAAAATCCACTACGGATACTGGAATATGTATAAAAAATTATAAGATCCACTATGGACATTGAAATATGTATAAAAAACAGTGGTGACACTAATAAAATTCAATACTGAAATATTTAGTGGATGCAACACCGAATGATTTTTACACAATAAAAAGAAACCTGTTGTAAAATTTAGTCGTCCATGAGGTGGATAAGGGTATCCAATCCCAGGTCATTGTACTCTGTACGGTACAGTAACAGTCGAACCTGAGCTGAGATAACGCTTATGAAGGTTGGCCTTAGACCTTTTTAGCATGGGCTTATTTGTAAATGTCCCATTCACTTTATCACGAATCACATTAAAAGGTACATCGAAGGTCTCGTTGGACGGGGACTGGTCTAACACCATAGATTTTAATAGTTGAAAATTATATTTAGCCCTGTTTTTCTTAGTGAGAGATATACCTTTGACCCTCAGAATCTCATTGCCATTACTTAACCGAAGTGCATAGCTCTTAGCTCTGGCGCTGACATAATCGGTAATGTGTACATCACTACCAGATTTCGATGTAATTTCATCGATGAGACCTCCGAGAAATGGGTTTTGCGCGGTGGTATAGGTGTCGCCGGAAGACGTTGAGTAGATCACCGAATCCGTTTCCGAATACAGTGCACGAGCTCCTAATTTTGACAGAAGCTTGTACAATTTAAGTCGGGTGTGACTCGTCACCATTGCGGCAAGAATCAGGCTTCCACGGGTCTTTGGAGGAGTAGCAGACTCCGCAGGCTTGTGTGTGACTAACACGGCGTGATCACTGATAGCAGTGATGTCAGTCACAACCAGTGAGACATCCATCAAGAGTCCATGTACTTAAGAGGACAGCTCACGATGGTGGTCTGGGCTCGACTCATGTTCACTGATAACAGTGATGTCAGTCACGACTCATGTTCACTGACATCAGTGATGTCAGTCAGAACCAGTGAGACATCCATCAAGAGCTCCATGTACTTAACGGGACAGCTCACGATGGTGGTCTGGGTTCGACTCGTGTTCTGTGCATGTTTCCCCCATGACGAATTAAGTGAGACCTTAGTAAGAGTATGCTTAAGGATATTTTTTCAACTTCCGAGGGGAGGATTCGAACCCCCTCCGCCTGGTAGAAGGCCTCACAAAAGGCTTCCTTTTGCTCGTCGGTCTGCACGTCAGGAGGGAACCCGAAGTAGCGCTGCTTCAACCCCAGAAAAGTGTCTATGTACCCTGCATAGACACCCCTTTTTTGTTGCAGGATCATACTGCAGAATGGTCTTAAAATGCCACACGTCATGGAATGCGATTAACTTGTATCCAGTGCGCATATCCGTATAAATCTTGAGCGTTGGCCATGAACCAGTCAACGTGCACTGGTTTACATTCTGCTTGCAAGGTGGCGCTAGGCATCCATCTGCACAGTTCCTGCAAAGGTGGAAAAGCAGCTTCCCGTTGCACCAGTAAGGCAACACAGGTATAAACAGGTTGTCTGGTAGTAACAATGTGGCATGTGCAATACCAAAATAAAGATCGAGGCTCGTGGCGAAATCAGAGGTGATTCGAATCCGGTGACCTTTGTTGAAAGGAGACTTTTTGCAGACGAAAGGGTATAGACTATTATAGTCATCGTAATTCAAGGCACACCCTTGGTCAACCGATGCAAAAATCGAAAACACCTCCACGCGCCCTCTGTAGAAGTAATCACAGGCCCCTATGTGCCTAATAGGCTCAATGGTTTTATAGATTAATGTGAAAGGCTGGTTTCTGCGCATTAATGCATCAAAATCGTGCTCCCACATGATTTTTTACATGTACCCGTTCATCAGCAGTCTCAAGGCCTCAAGGCAATCCATGGTTCGTGTGTTTAACAAACCAAATGGTATTCTAGTACGCTGATGTAGTTTTTCAGCGTTGAAACATTTCAAACAATGATGAAAGTAACACCCTAAATATTCATAAAAAAAATGGATACTGTGGCACACGCCATCCAGTTTGTACTGACCTATTTTATATTCACCTCTGGGGATCGCGCAGTCTGAATTTCGATATTGCCCTTGGAAGCCTCATACTCCAACCATGCAAGAGCTTTCAAGGACTGCCGGTCATTACTTGCAGAATACCCTTGGGCGGGGCACACACCAAGGGTATTCTTCTGCAAAAACTTCCCACAGAAAATGCGTAAGCAAGCACTGGCAATTGTGAGGTCATGTGTGAAGGGGTCTATGCCTGTTAGATTTAAAAATTCCTGTCAGAAAGCTTGGGCACCGCACTGTAACAGCTCTGTATCTGCCTTGCAGTAATACAGAAGCTGTTGCTGAAAGTTCCAGGGTAGACTAGCTGTGGCGTACCATTGGTCGAATGCTGACAGAGTCGAAGGCTCCATGTCTTCGGGCTGGAAAAAATGCCGATCCAGAATGGACCCTACATACTGTAAATTTTCCTCCTTCACGAATTTGAAGGGGAAAAAACCTTTTACTGTCTCCAAGTTGAAGGTCTTTGTAAAGGAGCGAAGAGGAGCCTGAATAAAGGATAATGTGTCAATGAATCGTATTTTAAGGCCAGGTAAAAAGATACCTAAAATCTTAGATCCATCAAACACAAGATCCGGTTTTAAAAATTTTCTGTACAGGTAGCTGATGATTAACATGCCATCAAAGCCTTTCAGATTATGTGCGAGGACTGTGACGTCCTTGAATCGTTGAACCCTGGGGCTTTCTTCGGCCAGAAGCCTGCCCATGAAAGTGTCTGTTTCCCAGAATGAGGCGTAAACCCACTCATCATTCACCTGGTATATGACTACACACAGTATCAGTTTCAAAGATCCATCGGCACACTGCACTGTCTCTACATCAAAGTAAAGGTGAGATTGACCGACATGGTCAATTTTGTAGGGCTCGACGAATTTTAAGGTATCAACATTGCAAACATGCTTTCTCTGGGGGGTCGTGAATGCTGAGGCATTTAACACAACGATGTCGCATCAGACAAGCTTTCACAAGATGCGCCTGAAAGCATTCAGCACTGCGCAAATACATACTACAGTGAGGACACAGAAGGGGGTCTCCACTGTGGATGACATCCTGTGTCAGACACCGGTTGCAAGTGCCTTTACAAACGTGACCTTCATAGTTGTAGGCTTTTAAACACGTAGTGCAGAATTTATTCGTAACGAAAAGTCCTGCAGGAGTAGCGATGACGTCAAAATGATGATCACGGTAAAGTAGAAAGGGACCCTGGGGAGCCTCAGGCCCTACAAACACAGGGAGGAAGCAGTCTTCAGCCGAATAGAGCACAATACGAAAGTCGGGTGACAAATGCTGTTGGAAGAGCTTGACTTCCGGTATACCACAGGGAGCGAAGGGAACACCTGCAACTCGATGCAGTTGAAGGGCTTCGGTGAGTTGTAGCTTAGTGTGGCATTTGCGGATTTGGCTGTACTTGTTAGGCAAGTCTCGTTTTTTCAAGTTTAGTTCTCTAGCCACCAGGAGAGATCTAGCAAGACATGTATCATCGTTGTTCTGGATCGTTACGATAGCTTGTTTATTTTTCAAAAAAGAATCCACATCGCGAGATTGCGAGTTTCAGGTGCAGTACGTTTACCTCTGCAATCAATACGATCCAGATCGGGGCACACAGAATCGAACTCTATTTGGCTATGCGGTCCGATTCCTTCATTCGAGTGAATGACTCATTCTAGGGTCGTAATGAATCGCTCCTCAGTCAGTTCATTTCTCTTTACACAGAGGAAGATTAACGGCATTCTTGATAGTGTCCAATCGAAACACTAGACGCACATGACTGTACTGGCCCTGGGGTACAAGTTCATGTAATAATCTGGCATGCACGTTCCCGAAAGTCGGCAGAAAATTATGTGCTTTGACGTCATCGAGGCCACCAAGACGCACACTAGTTGACACAAATTGAGTTTTAAATTTAGCTGAATTGAAACTCCTCATGTTCACTATATCGTAGTGAGGAATGGGAGAGTTCAGCAAGTCCAGCATCCTCGGCAGTAGACTGTGATGAAGGCCCAACCAATGAACTGTCCAATGGGTGAGCTGTGATGTATACAGAACATGATGTGATGTATACATACTACCATGGCTCCTCCGTCCAGTGGTAGAGGGTGAGGTGCGGACAGCTTTCTGCAGGCAGCGGCGCTTCAGCTCTGGACATTCATCGGATGTTGGAAGTTTGGGTACCACTTTTCAGCCATTTTTTTTTGCGAGAGCAAGCGATCAAATGCAATGGTGGTGTCATCTACACTCATCTCACTAGCGTTAAATGTAGGTACTTTGGACATCTTGCAACAGCTGACTTCTAAAGACAAAACTAATAGCAAACTTCTGACTAGCAGCAAAGATGAAATAACTTCAAAATTCTTACTATTAGCACAGAGTAACAGCAAGGAATGATTGGGGGGGTTGCTTGCTTATATACGTGCAAATGTTATCTCATAAATGCCTTTGATACATCTTTCGACATGATCAAGGTCAACCTTCACTAATATCTGATAAGCCCCCTCGTAAGGTACATTGTGAACACTGGAGTTAGAGTGCATCGGAATTATTTACCTAGTTTCTATTTTTAAGGGAATACTTTATCAGCAACCAATGCAAAGAGATAGTGCGCATCGACAGTCACCCCCTGACCTAGAGATAAGAAAGTGAACTTGTCACATACACTGCATGGTAGATATTAAAATACGAATTCTTATCAGCAACAAATGCAAATACTGCAAGGTGGTTAGCGTGCATCGGCAGTTCTGTCTGTAATCACCTCTTGACCTCCACCCGATATGAAAGAGGCCTTGTCACGTACGCTGCATGGTGGATATTAAAATACGAATTCTTATTAGCAACAAATGCAAATACTGTGGAGCAGTTAGCGTGCATCGGCAGTTCTGTCTGCAATCACCCCTTGACCCCTCAGTCGATAAGAAAGCAACCTTGTCATGTACACTGTCCACTAGTTGCGACATGCACATCATAGGACTTAATGAAGGTCAAACTCGCAAAATATGGGACATTGTTAAATAATTGCAACAGCTGTTCTGAGAGTGGGTCCACCAAAATAAGTTTAGTGGACTTGGAAAATTTCAAATGAAGATAGAAAACAAGGGATGGGAGTTTGTGATCGGTGAGGGGAAAGTTTTAATAAAGAGTTACTTAATGAAGGTCGAATTCACAAAATATGAGTAATTATTTTCAAGAATTGCATCAGCCATTCTGATCATTGCCACCCAAAGTTTAGTTGGACTTGGAAAATTTCAGATGAGGATAGAAACCATGGGATGGGAGTTTGTGATCAGTGAGGGAGGAGTTTAATAAAGACGGAACTTTTGATAAGGGTTTTTTTTAATGAGGGGGTGTGTATTAATAAAGGGGGAGTCAAAAATTGGAATAATTTCAGTTAAAATAGAGGGCTTTTCAAAAAAAATAGTACTCATCATATACACTAGATGGTGCCACGAGTTTTTAATAAAGGGGTGGGAATTTTTAATAAAGGGGGGAATCAAAAATTGGAATAATTTCAGTTAAAATAGAGGACTTTTCTATATATAGTACTCATCATATACACTAGAGGGCGCCACGGGTTTTTAATAAAGGGGAAGAATTTTTAATAAAGGGTTTTTTTTAATAAAGGGGGAGTCGAAAATTGGGATAATTTCAGTTAAAATATAGGGTTTTTCTAAAAATAGTACTCATCATATACACTAGATGGCGCCACGGGTTTTTAATAAAGGGGAGGAATTTTCCAGTGGATCCTTTCCCACGTTGGGATACCTGAAAATGAGTTTGCTGATCACACCATGAAGGAGGCACTGGACAGTCAGAGGTGTGTAACTAATTACCCTCTCTCTCACAGTGACTGCAAGAGTTCTGCCTTACAACTGGTGAGCCAGTTCCGTCTTGCTCAGTGGCAGGACAGCAGGTATTCCTCATTCAGGTACCTGGTTGAACCTTCTCTCACTGCTTCTAACCTCGGTAATCTCCTCAGATACGAGGAGACCCTCCTTCATCATCTCCGAGTTGGTGTTATCTACAACAACTCTATGCTGCACACTCTTGGCAGAGTTTACAGTCCAGACTGTGCCACTTGTGGCACACCTGACACTGTATCCCACATTCTGCTCAACTGCACCCGCTACAATGCTGAAAGAGATGCTTTGTTCTGGGAACTTAATGCTATATGAACCACTGAGTACTCCATCACCTCCCTTCTTGGCAACAACCATAGTGCGAAGCTGCAACATGCACGCTTCCGTATTGTCACTGACTTCTTTCAGAACATTGGCCTCCTCTGCAAGGTGTAATGTTCAGTACTTTTACATTGTCCTGAAAAGGGTCTTCTTTTTTACATTGTCCTGAAAAGGGCCTTCTTTTTTACATTGTCCTGAAGAGGGCCTCTTTTTTTTTCAGAGTGATTGTTGAGATTCAGATTCTTCTGCATCTGCTATCTCACTATTCTGTTGTGACTGGTGTAGGGAGCCCCTTCTCTGGGGGGCAGGGGTGGCTCAGTCAGTAGCACGCCAGGCTCGTAATCTGTAGTTCCCAGGTTCAAGTTCCAGCTGGGTCAGCGTGGAGATTTATCTCCACAAAACTCCCCACCCTGCCCACGGTCAATAGGGGACACTGATGGGCTTGGAAAGGCCGCCGTCCGTCGGATGGGACGTTAAGCCGTGGCCCCAGGTGTGGGAGAGCCATACCCTGTGCACATTAAAGAACACGCTGGATGGCCTTGACGGGAGGCTAGCATCTGTCTCCCAACAGCTGTTCCAGTGGGTTCCCTCCCCCAACCTTCTCTGAGCCTTCAGGGTCCATGTGACCTATCCATTTAGCCCATGGTGTGTAAAAAGTGCCACTCAGAGGTAAAACAACCCAACCCAACCCCTTCTCTGGCGGCTAATTTCACCATATTTTCAACACCTTGAACCTTGAACCTCGGGAGGAATTTTTAATAAATTTTTTTTATAAAGGAGGATTAATTAATGTTTAATTAATTTTTAATTATGAATATTAATAAGGGGGCTTGGCCGGTTATGAATATTAATAAGGGGGTAGTGGTGGGGCGAATATGGGCGTGGCCGGTGACGTCATAGGGGGAAGCACAGTGCGTGTGGGACTAGGGTGTCAAGATAGTACTGCGCATTCATCAGATACTAAAATACTTACTGTTACTGTTCTGTCAAGCCATTTTCTGTTCATACATTGAATTCTTAGATCTATTAATACCCTGTGAGGAAGAATGGATGTATTTTACTATCATGCTAGGTGATTCGTCTCATATATATTATTTGATCAATTGAGTGCGACATCGTTGTACTTGGGAAGACTAATGGCTTATCTCTACACTGATTTTTCGTTCCAAACCACAGAGATATTTTTAAAACATTTCTACCCCGATCGTTCCATGTCTTTGGAGATATGAGGTATATCTAAC
Source organism: Ryuthela nishihirai (assembly GCA_038380435.1). NCBI lineage: Eukaryota > Metazoa > Arthropoda > Arachnida > Araneae > Heptathelidae > Ryuthela > Ryuthela nishihirai. The sequence goes on from JAWZYU010000010.1 coordinate 20,786,091, forward strand.
GACAATGCAGCAATCGTTCTGTTTCTCTGAGAGTTCTTCCGTATGGACAGAATGAAATGTACTGAAATTATATTAAAAACGTTCTGAAGTAAATGTGATATGAAAGTGTTTCTATGGATAATCGATTTAAAATAACTGATGTTACTAGCACAATAGGTTAACGAAATATAAACTGAGTTTGAGAAGTTCTAGGACGAACAACACTTTTGGATTTGATTGGATTACCTCTGAGCGGTACTTTTTTGCACACCATGGGTTAAATGCCCAGACCACAAGGACCCCGAAGGCTCAGAGAAGGTTGGGGGAGGAGACCCACTGGAACAGCTGTTGGGAGACAGATGGTAGCCTCCCATCAAGGCCATACAGCGTGTTCTTTAACGTGCATAGGGTATGGCTCTCCCGCACACGGGGCCATGGTTTAACGTCCCATCCAACGGACGGTGGCCTTTCCAAGCCTATCGGTGTCCCCTACTGACCATGGGCAGGGCGGGGAAATTTTGCGGAGATAAATCTCAATGCTGACCCAGCTGGGACTCGAACCTGGGAACTACAGATTACAAGCCTGGCGCGCTACCGACTGAGCCACCCCCGCCCCACGAACAACAGTATGTGTGATCTGCAAACACAGTATGTATCAAGAGGCATAGATAAGACTTTCACTTTATTAATTATGCTATAATTATCGAACTCGCTATTTAATGCTAGAATAGATTCGTAATTCTGAGCAGGTAAACTGAGTAGGTTTATTCTGAGTAGGTTTCATCCCTCCGGTAACTAGGTGACTATAGGGGAACTACCTTTCACCACCGCAAGCCCCTCAGGTTACTTTCCCATTATGTTGCGTCTTCCACACACGATCGTTTTGAGCACTAAGAAGCAGAATTCCTCCTCCCTAGTGTAAGACTTTCATTCAGAAAAGTTTATCATTTATTTGTCTTAGTATTGGAAGAAATCTTTGCTGTCCTGTTCTAACGTGGTTAATTTCATCACAACCGTTCTGTCCTCTGAGTGAATTGCTATAATTATCGTTCGCCTCCAAGCAGAGGTGAATATTACGTACACACTAGTCTCTCATCTTCAAATTAACATAATTCCCCTATCAGGAGAGTAGCTTCAGAACGCTCCCTTTCTAAGTAGCTAGATGATTTTTTATGTTTGCAAAACAACACTCTCCTGCCATATGAAATATCGAGATTGCTGTATGTCTTCTGATAATCGAACAAGAAATCAGACAATATATAATGCCTGAGGACTTTTCTCATCCTGTGTGGAATCATTCGACAATCCTGTGGAGGAATCATTTGACAGAGTCTATCTGGGTTCGAGCCCCGGGTAAGGCATGGATGTTCGTGTTGTTTTCTGCTGAGGTCCTGTCATCCTCTCAGATCTTCTACTGTGGCATATAAACTGACAGGCTCCTGTCAGACCTCTGTGGCAAGCAGCTGCTTGAGGGGGTATTTATTATTTATTTATTATAGTATTGAGAGCCCTCTCCCATCTATAAACGACACTATAATTTTCGTATATAGAGGTTTCTGTATGTCTTGAGTAAAAGCTGTGTTCTTAAAGCATTGTTCTTAGCGTTCTAAGAGTTGGGTTGTTTTACCTCTGAGCGACACTTTTTTGCACACCATGGGCTAAATGGCCAGGTCACATGTTCCCTGAAGGCTCAGAGATGGTTGGGGGAGGGGACCCACTGGAACAGCTGTTGGGAGACAGATGGTAGCTCCCGAAGGCTATCCAGCGAGTTATTTAACGTGCACAGGGTATGATTCTCCCGCACACGGGGCCACGGCTTAACGTCCCATCTGACGGACGGCGGCCTTTCCAAGCCCATCAGTGTCCCCTACTGACCGTGGGCAGGGTGGGGAATTTTGCGGAGATAAATCTCAACGCTGACCCAGCTGGGACTCGAACCTGGGAACTACAGATTATGAGCCTGGCGCACTACCGACTAAGCCACCCCCGCCCCAGCGTTCTAAGATATAATAGCAAACTTCCTTCCGAGATAGCGACTTCTGAGAGCTGTATTATTAGCAAGTCGATCTTCTTAGAGTAACAAATTATCATCGTCTCAAGATAAAGAGTGATGCACACGATTCTTTCTTAGTATCATCTGATACAGCATACGAACGTAATGAAACATCTGTGGATCATCAGAGATGGCTACAGCTGATTCTCTAGAAACATCTGTCGTTCGTTAAGCCCTCACGAGACGACGTGCGCAACACTTTTCAGTATGTGCAGGGATTTTGGTCTACTCTTGTCATTAGTCCGTCTGAAATAAGAACATCTGATCTTCAACGGGAAGATAAAAGGGGTTTTTTGCATTTGCTAAACTAGGGTTTTTATTGGTCAATCGTGAGAATTGCTCTACTCTCAGATACCGAAAGCAAGTTCTCATATTCTCGAATCATAGCACACAACTTTCAGAAGCGAGCAGGAAAAGAAGATTTTGGCTGCTGCTGCTGTCATAGCAATTGGATATCCCAGAGTTCCACACTCCTCTCAACTTTCAAAACATACAGAGAGGTTTTTTCATCTTCGGAAGGGTTTTTCTCGTAATTTTATATTTCCTATGCCGTCCCATGGCCGAGTGGTTAGCACGCTTGGCTACTGATCAACGGGACCTGGGTTCGAGCCCCGGATAAGGTCGTGGCTGTTCGTGTTGTTTTCTGCTGAGGTCCTGCCATCCTCTCAGATCTTCTACTGTGGCATATAAACTGACAGGCTCTTGTCAGACCTCTGTGGCAAGCAACTGCTTGAGGGGGTATTTATTTTTATTATTATTATAAATTAACGATTTTGTATATCTCATTTGTATAGCATATTTGCATACCTCATTTGCATACCACATTTGCGTATCTCATTTACATATTTGAATAAATTTGCCTAACTCATTTGCATAGCTCTTGAATAATTCATTTCCTAAAGAGTTTTTCGTCAACGGGTAAAAAAGGTTTTTTCCCATAATTTGCATATTTGAATAAATTTGCATTTCCTGTAACATTAATGATTTCCCTAACCGACACCTTCACTACTCTAGTTCCTTTGCCATCTTCACTTTTCCAATATCTCTCGTGTACGATGATGACTTAGCGCTCAATTTTGTTCCAGAAAGCACAGATTTTCTAATAGCATCTTCATTTTTCTTGATGATTCTTACGGTAGCTTCGTTCAAACAAAAGTATTTACCAATGTATGTTGAACCTTCTCCAGTTGCAAGAGAATCTAAAATTTGGATCTTAGTATCCAAAGAGATAGCTTTCCTTTTCTGCTTTTGTATAGTTGAATTATCTGACATCGTGAAAAATATTTGAATTGCAGTAATAAATCAGATGACGAAAAATTGTAAATTACTTATCAGCAAAATTTAATAAATTTATATTACGCCCATTTTTTTTATAATATACTTATTTATTATATAAATAATATATTATAAAAAATTTATTATATGAATTTATATTACGCCCACGTTTATTTTTCGATTTCTTCTATTAAAGGTCTAAACACTTCTAACTTTAAAAACGAAATGAGAGACCAATACTAACGTATTTATTGAAGATAAAAATTGAGGGGAATTCCCGGAACTCAATGTTGCCACTTTATTCCGAATAAAGTAGGTTTTGTACAATTTTTCCATAAAGTAGAAAATTAAATAGAGAAAACTTGTGTAGTTATGTTAGAGTAGTTTTCATTTTGGGGATTTTAGTGCACAAAATGTGTATCTATAGTACATTTTCAAATTTAAAACTACTTCGAAAAATGTGCCTAAAAGCGGCATCTTTGTTATAAATGTAAATTCTAGGAATTTTTTTCTTGAATAGGAATATTTTTTCAGAATTAAATTCAAATGAAGATTTTTAAAAAGGCGCCGTTTGAGCCGTTTTAGATCAAAATAAATCGTGTAAAAAGAGAATTGGATTTTTTTTCTAAACCGTTTTAAATCAAAATCGTGTTAAAAAATCAGTGTAAAAACAAAATTGGGTGTAGATCAATCCGTAATTAAAAAAACTATACGTGCTGAAGGTTTTTCACAGCCACATTTGAATTTAGCACCCCAAAATTAGTTCAAAACATTCTATTTGACTAATGTTATAAAAGAAAAGTTTCAATTTGTTGTCTAGTGTATTTAAGTAAGGCATATTTTTCCAAATTTTTTAAATCGCAGTACATTATTTCAGTTAATTATTAGTCATTTAATGAACTATTAAATTGAGTTCTTTTACTCTCAGACATAAATCAGACAGACCTGAAGCAATTGCAGAATCTCGATGGTTATTAAGCAGCCAATATATGCGGATGCTGATGATGCGGATAGACCATTTGTTATTCACATAGGATTCTAATTTTAAAGCTTCGAAGTTAGATTCCCATTGATAGACCATGGAAATTATCTAATATTTTGGTAGGGCAGTGTAATATAACAATTAAAAAGTAATAGTTTTATAGTATGATAACAGCCGATTTTTAGTACGATCATGTTATCCACCTTACACATCCTTAATGAAACCGAAAATTCGGAAACATTTCGAAATTTGAGATCTGGTGTGTTGTTCAAGGTCAGAGAGAAGTCAGATTTCGATGCATACGCGCATTGAAATATACACGTGTAATGTATAACACTATATACATTAAAACAGCAGCATACAGTCAGCTGGTGGAAAATTGTGCCTAGGGGGTATTTCGGATTATGCAACTCAGTTCCGAGGTGGCGTTCGAGGTAGAAAAGGGATCAGGGTGATAGTCGAGAAATCAGTAGGAGTTAAAGGCGTTGATTGATTTCTGGTAAAGTGATACTATTATTATCGCAATGTACTTCGTCTTGGCATTAGTTGAAAAAGGCGAAAGCACTGGAGGGTTGGGTTGTTTTACCTCTGAGCGGCACTTTTTTGCACACCATGGGCTAAATGGCCAGGTCACATGGACCCCGAATGCTCAGAGAAGGTTGGGGGAGGGGACCACTGGAACAGCTGTTGGGAGACAGATGGTAGCCTCCCGTCAAGGCCATCCAGCGTGTTCTTTAACGTGCACAGGGTATGGCTCTCCCGCACACGGGGTCACGGCTTAACGTCCCATCCGACGGACGGCTGCCTTTCCAAGCCCATCGATGCCCCCTACTGACCGTGGGCAGGGCGGGGAATTTTGCGGAGATAAATCTCAACGCTGACCCAGCTGGGACTCGAACCTGGGAACTACAGATTACGAGCCTGGCGCGCTACCGACTGAGCCACCCCCGCCCCAAGCACTGGAGGAGGAGGAAAAGCAGTGGGAAGAGAAAACTTGTCACTCGAGTAGAAGTTGGTTCTGTTTTGATGATTTCAAGAAAGATCTGTTGAACTGAACAGCCTTATTGGAGATGAGTTCGGGCTCAACTTTTCGAGCTCGAAATTAGTGAAGAAAAACATTCTCTGACTTATCATAAGACATGCATAAAGAAACATATCATAAGACACGTTTACAGAAACGCATCGTAAGACATGCATACAGAAATGCATCATAAGACATGCATGCAGAAACGCATGTGGTAAGTCATTGATTCCTACATTATAAATTTTTTTTTGAAAAGGAAGAAGATTCTTTTGTCTGAACCAAATGTCTGAACACAATCATTCAATTTAAGAGAGTGAGACTCAAGGACGGAACTCCGTCTCAGAAGCAGACTTATGAGACTTGTTTCAGAAACTGGAAAGATCCCTGAAACCAGTGCTCAAGGAAACTATTTTAAAGTGATAACAAACTTTAGGAGATGAGCTCATCCTTTTCCTTTTTTTTATCTCCATAGTCAGATAAGCTTTGGAACATCCCTCGTATACAGGCCCAGATCTAGGGAAAAAATCGAGTGAAGGGAGAAGGCAAGAAACAAAATTAAGCCGGAAAATGTAAATGAGAGGAGGAGGAGGAGGAGGAGCAAGGGCCTCGATTTCCAATGCAGTATAAGATTTCCCCTTCCGTTTTACAGGTTTTTAAAAAATTTATTAAAAAATGCATGATATGTAAAAAAGTAACTTTTTTGTCCCTATTACCCTTACTAGCGTTCTGAAAGGGGAAGGGATTGGCGTCCTCATTAACATATGATTCTTTATCAACATTGGAAATATGTATAAGTTGCCTTTCCTGATTATAGATGGCGCAAGATCCGCCACTTTCAGCGAAAGATATAAAGATCACACTGGGGAAACGAGTATCGTCTGAGAGTTGGTTTAATGGTTAGAGCAAACTGGCATGCATTTAGAACATTGGTTCTCAACGTGAGGTACAGTCGCTCAAAAAAATATCCGAACACTATGGCTGATTACAGAATTCAGAAAAAATATCTGGCAACGATTGTTTTAGAAGTTAGTGATCTGGCAACCTTCGTGTCACGTGACACGAAGGTTGCCAGATCACTAACTTCTAACTTCTAACAGATCACTAACTTCTAACTTCTAACAGATCACTAACTTCTAACTTCTAACAGATCACTAACTTCTAACTTCTAACAGATCACTAACTTCTAACAGATCACTAATTTCTAACTGTTTTAGAAGTTAGTGATCTGGCAACCTTCATGTCACGTGACACGAAGGTTGTCAGATCACTAACTTCTAAAACAATCGTTGCCAGATATTTTTTCTGAATTCTGTAATCAACTATAGCGTTCGGATACTTTTTTGAGCGACTGTACGCGGTAAAATTTTTGGGGACGCTGTGAGAGCTCAAAAGTCACCTGTATATATATGTTTTATTTTATTCCCATTGTTATACTATAACTATAGTTTTATCCATCTATATAAGGGGTACGCCAGTTACATACACATAAAAGGTTGAGAACCACTGATCTAGAGTCGTGGAATCATATCCCGCACCATTGCCAACAATGTTTTCCACATAAGTATATGCTAATTGTGTTTTTCTGTTGGATGAATTGACGATATCATATTTATATCTTATGTAACATTTGAAAGCAGCTCTACCCATCAACTCTACCATCAATATCTGAAAGATATATAAATGGACTTTCATCACCTGAATAATAGCAATTTGGACAGATATCGAGTTAACCATTTTCGTGATACAGTGAACGAAATGTCGCTTCTACAATTCTGCTTTTATCAGTTTTCTAATTTCTGATTTATTTTAGAAAACTAGCCATACCACTTTTCCTACTTCATTACCTTTGTGGTCTTCCACAAAATGACCTTTCTTAATAATTCAGCTTTATAAATATTAGAATTCCACGGAATCTAATTAAACTATTATTTCTGTAAAAACGAGTGAACAACAATTTCAATTTAACTTTTCTCAGCAAAAATTTTGTTAAAATTCGATACAGATCGTCGATAATGCTGCAGTAATGAAAAAGGCTTTGTCTTCTTCAATTTGTGAAAGTTTCAGATTTTCTATATATTTTTTTCGTTAAATATGCCATTTTTTCAAGTTTTCTCATATTTTAAATTTCGAGAATATCTTGGGGCACTGATATGTAATATTTTAATGAGTAACATTTTGTGGGGAGAGATCAGCACCTTTACTACCGAAGAGTATAATGTGTTGAAAAGTGTTGCCAAATTATGAACTGTAACGTGTACAAGATATCGAGAAAAATTAAATTTTTGACCTTATTTTGACGAATTTTCATACGATAAATTGTTAACGATAAAAGAATGAAATAACTTTCATATACATGTGTCCGATATTGTCTCTTAAATGAAAAAAAAATTGAAATTGCTGGAATAAATAGTTTTTGAAACAGTAGAAATGCAACACGTGCCATTTTGACCCATTATTTTCGTGTGGATATTTTTAAGTGGCCATAACTTTTGAAAAAAAGAATGATGAAGAGCAGATGCCGTTCCTTGTTCTTACTAAGAGTATATTCTAACATAATTTTTTTTTGCAATAGAATCCGCGAGGGTCACCTGACACCCTCTACCTGATTTAAAATGGAATGGCTCAGAGATATTCCCCGAAATAGTATTGATAACATACATTTAAAAATAAATCTCTTACCTTTTGTTCTCCTTTTAGATTCTCTACCTATGTCCTCTTTTTTTTTGGCCATCATTTTTTTAATTGGTGAAGTAGGGCAGGCAAATCTACACCGAAGCGCAAAAGTTAAGAGACAGCCCCATGTTATGTCAATGGCTAGCGCAATTTGAAATCTGTATTATTTCTAAAATAAGCTATTTATGGTAAAGTGTATCGAAGGGTACAGATCTCAAGCAATTGTGTCAAATTCTCGAAATTTAACACTATTCATCAGTAGTTAAAGGGTTATATAAGTTTAGATGTTTAACTTCAATGACAGTCATGAGAATTTACCTCAAAAGTCAATTAAAACGTAAACACTAAGTTTCATTTCCACCGTTTATTAAACAAGAGTATACTTTAGAACAGTGGTTCTCAACCTTTTATGCTTCACGTACTCCCTGGAAATGTCTATGTAACTGGCGTACCTCTGGTGTAAATAGATAAAACTATAGTTATAGCATAACAATGGGAATAAAATAAAACACCTTTGTTACTTCTACAGACTTCTGAGCTCTCACGGCGTACCCCACGTTGAGAACCCCTACTTTAGATTATTGTGTAATTCCTTAAACATTTGTCAACTTTGTGTAAGTTTCTTAGCAGTGGCACTGCAGTTGTTAAATACATAGTCCTGAGAATATCAACTTTTCAAAAGCTATTTTCATTCAAGTAAGAGAGGGAGGGGGCTGTGATTCAGTCGGTAGCGCGCCAGGCTCATGATCTGTAGTTCACAGATTCGAGTCCCAGCTGGGTAGGCGTTGAGTTTTATCTCCACAAAATTCCCCTTACCCGGCCTGCCTACGGTCAGTAGGGGACACCGATGGGATTGGAAAGGTCGCCGCCTGTCTGATGGGACGTTAAGCCATGACCCTGTGTGCGGGATAGCCATACCCTGTGCACGTTAAAGAACACGCTAGATGGCCTTGACGGAAGGCTACAATCTATCTCCCAACAGCTGTTCCAATGGGCCCCCTCCCCCAATCTTCCCTGAGCCTTCGGGGTCCTTGTTACCTGGCCATTTAACCCATGGTGTGCAAAAAAGTGCCCCTCAGATGTAAAACAAGCCAACTCAAATCCAGTAAGAGACCTTTCGTAATTTAGCTATGATGTTTTCAAAAAGAATATTAATTTAACTTTTTTCTCTCGCGTAAGGAATTTTTTTAAAATTTGGAAGAAAGAAAACTGTACCATAAATTAAATTATTATTTAACGCAATAGGCAGTTTTTTAATACGTTTATTTAAAACATATTAAAAAAATGAAGAGAGAGAATATTGTCTAGGAACGAATATACATTTCAACTCACCTTAATTTTAACTTGTGAAATCGACGTTTTTAATTCTGAATGCTGCCTTTTTGTTGCCTCGCATGTAACAGTAAGCATGACGCATTGTGAAAAATCTGAACACCATGACGAAAATTGGATTAAATTTTAGGGACTTTTCCAAAGAGTCAGATATTGCTGCTGATAATTGACATTTAAATAACATTTGTTTCAGATCATTTATTTATCATCAGTCACATTTTTATGATTAAAAAAATTAATTTTTAAGTTAGAGAGTCTCGAAGTTAGTTTTTCATTAATATAACATGGGGGGCGGGGGAACAGCTTCAGTACATCAGTGCATTTGTAAAACTGGATGGAAACGTAGTTTCCCTATTTAAAGGAATTTAGGTATTAAAAATATGAATTAAAAATTAAAATTTAATTTAAAATATAAAAGTTCGAAAAATGTATTGAAAAAAATGTTGGCATCGTCGTAAAGTTGAACGCAATAATGCTTTATGAAACAAGAATGACGTTGGCAATTGCTTTTCATTGTTGGCCAAAACTCAACATTTTTTCTCCAGAAACAATGTTTTTAAATACGTGATTTAATCGATTGTTTCTGTTCATTTCCGTCGATCGGTCTTCCTTTCTCATCATTTGGGTGTTAAATTGAGCAACGTTCCAACTGGCCAGGTGGCCGCGCCCCCTGTGTTCCTGATCGCATTCCCGAAGCCTCACGTGCTCCTGAATCTACCGATGAAGTGTGCGATTGGTGATGTCCTCGGAGGATCCATTACCACGTCTGATGCCCTATTGCTGTCTCCATAAACGGTCAGCTATTTATTTTACAATTAAAAAGTGATGCAATCTTCTATAAGGTAGTATGAGGTTGCGTCACCTAGTACCAAAAGGGCAGCTAAGGTCAGTGTTGTCTCAATCAGGCATTTGGGAATAGGGAAATCCCTGATTGATTCAGCAATGGCTGTAAACATCAAATGATGGTTTTATATTTCTCTGTATCTTCTTACTATTTCTTATTTTAATTACTCTTTCTAGAACAAATTCATTTTATTTTCCGAAGAACTTATAGAAAAATATTTTGTTAAATACCCTCAAATGGTAACCTTAGAAGCTTTACATTCATGATTAAAATTCTCATAATCTCTAGTTTTAAATGACAATTACGCATAACTGAAGCGGATTTCGAGCAAAAATTATCGTAAAATATTGACTTTAAATACCAAATTTTAAGCATAATTTAATTTTACACTTGTAATCATAATTTTACCTGGCATTTCGTTAAAGCGTTTTCCTATCCCTTTTATAAATCTTAATGTTTCACATCTTAGAAACCATGTAATGTAATTTTAAACTATATTTTCACGAAAATAATGTAAATAAAGTGTCCTAACATTTCGCGTCTCAAAAAGTTAAATATTTGCTGTGTAAATAAACTTATTTTTTGGCAGCAATGGATCGAAAAGGTAAGTGTTTTTTAGGTCAAGTGCTGCGGACTGAGGGTCAAGGTGGGTGTCGATGGAATTTAATTTACAATTGAAGTTGCATCTGTTGTGTTGGAACATAGATCTGTATATCTAAAAGATTTCTTTCATTCCGATGATAAATGCATAACTAATATGCTACGCTGCATAACTAAATACGAAAGTGAGAATTAAAAACAATGAAATGATTTTCATTCGTGTAATTGTGATTTAAGGTATGTTGAATATTAAATGCTTATTGTTTTGTAATTTATTATGTATAGCAAAGTTAACTGCCAGTTTAAGGATAACGATCTTTGTTCATACTAGTGAATATTTTAATTTCACAAGATTATTCTCTTTGCTAATTTTCTTATTAACCATTGTCATAATTCTTTTTGCAATCTTAACTAACATTGTTGATTTGTTATAATTTTAAGGCTATTTTTATACTTTAAAAAACATAAACATATTACTTGTCTAACTAATCCTTTTGTTAACAGTAGTGCAACCTAAAGTTACAGTCGCTCAAAAAAGTATCCGAACACTATGGTTGATTACAGAATTCATAAAAATATCTGGCAACGATTTTTTTTAGAAATTAGTGATCTGGCAACCTTCGTGTCACGTGACACGGAGGTTGCCAAATCACTATTTTCTGAAAAAATCGTTGCCAGATATTTTTTATGAATTCTGTAATCAACCATAGTGTTTGGATACTTTTTTGAGCGACTGTACAAGTGCAGAGGACTGAGGATGAAGATGGATGGTTTTGTTTCGCACAGAAAAACTTCTTAAATAAAGTCTTTACAATTTATTTGATCAAAGTGTCGATACAGTACTCTCTGGTTCGTTAAGTAGACTTCTGTTTTGGAAGATCATTATAATCTTTAATTAACTTTAAAAGTAAAAAATTTAATTTTTAAAACATTTGAATTTGAAATAAAATGAATCCAGAGGAATAAAAATAATCAAACATTAAATGTTTATGGATTTATAGCTCACCTTTTATATCATTTATAGTTTTTCAGGTTTACACATTTATAGTTTTTCATGTTTACGCATTTAGAGTTTTTCATGTTTACGCATTTATAATTTTTCATGTTTACGCATTTATAGTTTTTCATGTTTACGCATTTATAGTCTTTCATGTTTACGCATTTATAGTTTTTCATGTTTATGCATTTATAGTTTTTCATGTTTACACATTTATAGTTTTTCATGTTTACACATTTATAGTTTTTCATGTTTACGCATTTATAGTTTTTCATGTTTACGCATTTATAGTTTTTCATGTTTACACATTTATAGTTTTTCATGTTTATGCATTTATAGTTTTTCATGTTTATACATTTGGAAATTTTCATATTTATTCGTTTGTAGTTACTCATAGTATTTACATTTTATTATGATTACAGGTTTCTATGATTTGGGTTTGATGTTAATTTTGTAAGATTACATTTTAGATATAACTTTACAATATTAACTTGAATATTTTAAGCTTCATTCCCTTACACGTGCCTTATTGTATTTGATTCTATTCCTCGAGTTCAGATCAAATCTAACTGTTACGTTTACTCATTTTTCATGAAGCATTACTAATTACAAATCAATGACGGCTGAAAGCTAACTTTATGAATGCTAAAGATATGGGTTTTAGATTGCTATTTTTTGTGAACTTAACAAATAAGAAAGATTAACGAACCTATTTCTATGCATTAAATTTAATTGATTGGTCATAATAGGGCTTTTGCATCGGCAGGAAAGATCTGTGGGATTATGAACGCAAACGAATCAAATACAAATACAGATCTATGTTCCAACAATTTGGAAATTGAAACATTCGTGTGTTATAATTCACGTCTTAAAATTTTAAGGCAAAAGTTATTACTGTAAAGTGTTTCGTAATACTTGATATAAGTCGATATTCGAAATGTACTATTATTTTTTTTCAAAGAGAATATTTTAGTATCCTCACAGATTGAGATATCAGAGTCAGAAAAAGTAAATACTTCAAAGAAGGGTTTAAATAAATTTGTTCAGTTTAACATGCTCAGTATAAATATGTCGCACATCACTCTTCAAGTCTGATTTTAATTTATTAGCAAATCAGTCAGTTCCTAATGTTCAGAAAATTATAATCAATTCTTTTCTATTCGTGTTAAGTGAAGAAACGCATTCTTTCTTTTTCAATCAGCATAGTTATCGTTAATATTCTACACTCTTGTAAACATTAATTATTACAATTCTTTTGTTATGGTCATTAGTTATAACTAAGTGTTAGTTAAAACAGCTTTGCAATGTACCAATTGTTCCTCAATTTTTTAAATAATTCATTAAATTATTTCATTCTGCTCATAATTTTCACCACTAAAAGTTAATTGTTTTGTACATGGTCACATTAATAACTTTTACTTCCAATTTATCCATTTTGCGTAAATATTGAACTAAATGATTGCATACCATAAAATCGTGTTATACAGAAAGAGTGAATAACGGTTTTATTTTTATTTATCAACAATAAATTTAAGTATTGTTCCTGAATCAAACAATCAATCATTTGAATCAATCGTTAATGCGTCAATGGTCAGTAAGGTAAGAGTATTTATTTGAATTGCGAAGAAATTCAGTAATTGAATACTGTTTTCAGTGTATTTCAATTATTTGTATTTTTTGTGTTCACGATGGTTGGGAAACAAAATGACAAAAAATCCATATTTGAGGATCGTCCATAAATAAAGTAACGTTGTTTTAAATTAATTCCAATATCTCCCTTCTCCCACTGAGCCTTTTCTCACAACACCGCTCACCGTATTATGCAATGCTTACCACCAAATTAAGGTGCAGTCAGGCCCTAAGCTCGTGTAGTATTCGGGGCCCCTCTTGTTCTACAAAGAGAGTGAAATGCATTCTACTTGGGTGGTTGAAGGGGCCCCTATGCCATATATGCCATAGGTTATGACTTAAGCTGTTCTGTGCAACTCTCAGCTAAAACCTTTCATAAGTGTCCTTCCATTTTTGTACAATAATCAGCTTAGAAAATGAGTTTTAGAGTAACAGTTAATTAAGAGTAATAACATATTGAAATTGCTAACAAAAAAAAGGAAACTAAATCTATAAATCTAAAAATAATTTTAGTGTTACATAACACCATCTCTCCCATGTAACCTCCTTACCCCTCGAATTGTTACTTCATTTATGGACGACCACTCGGAAGAAGGAAACGATTTCTTGTTTTCTTCATCTGCAATCGCGAATTAAAAATAGTGATGACATTAATAAACGCGCGCGATAGTTTGCGTGATGAATCTCGGGCTCTTCGGATGTCCTGAGATTGGAGTAAGGGTCGGGGGGTGGGGGGCGCTTCTCAAAAGACCAACTCCAGCGTCCTCGTCGCGAGAAGTGGGCAACATCCATCGTCTGTCGAGTCTCCTTAGGAATCCATGTTGGCGATGGATGGCAGATGGAGCTCTGGCAATTCATTCTAACACTAATCTCTTGCAATGATTGTTTGGATAACAATTGGCTCTCAGTCCATCAAAAGAAAAATAATCCAAATGTAATTTATTAAAATAGGATCAAAGCTAATCACTCAATATTCTATCAGTCACAAGTGATGGGCGCAGTAGCATAATTTATGAATTTTTCTCAATTCGTCACACTGATGGCATCATGAACACTACAGAAGTACATTTAAAGGGAATGAGGAATAAGGGAAGATAGGAATGAGGAATAAGGGAAGATAGGAATGAAGTGGGTGGGCAGTATCACACAGAATTTGCCTGCAATGCCCATGCGTAGTTGCTATTAATCAGAAAGGCGCATTTCGAGAACTGAACAGTAGACGTTTCAATAAGTCAGTGATTTACAATTCCTTCTAATCGACCTCTGTGGCACCTTATTCGCTAAACAGTCACACGAATGTTACATAGGCTATTATCACAATTTAATGCGTTTATTTCTCTCCTTTGAGTCAGGGGAGGTCCCAGGAACCACATTTTGTGGATTACTGAGTTACTATTAGAAAAAACGCAACTGAATGGTACTGTGCAAGATTCTCTTTCACTCTGTCTCTTATCCTTTGGAGGAACGATTGCCTTCCCCCCTCCCTCCACTTTGGACTGTCCTTGTATTTCAGTGAAGCGGCCATCGTACCAAACTCTTTTGAAACCAAATTGTTCATTTCGAATAGGGATGGGGTCCTTATAGCACTCTTGACAAAGGTGGCACGCGAGGCGAGTTTTGTTGGCACGTCACTGAGCAATGAAAAGCAATTCGTGTCTATGGCTAGTGTAGAGACTTGGAGACAATGGCCCTCGCAATTCAATGCATATTGATGAAGGAATCATTGGTTCTGTTGTTAGAATCAACGATTCTGTTCTTATAATTAGTACTTCAATTGTGTGCCCAGAAGTTAAAAAGATCTCGTCAAATAATCGATTACAAATTGCAAAATATATGGCACCATGAAAAAATACGCAACAAATTTCTTGTCTGTCAACTGATTTCCTCAAAACACTTCTCTATTACATATACCTGAAAAAACTATCGCTGACGCGGCAGGAATCGAACCCGCAACTCTCCAGATTTATATGCCAGAGCGCTCTACATTTAAACCATGTATCAAATACTCCCTCACGCAGCTGTCAAGTTAATACGCCATAGTAGATGGTCTGTGAGGATGGCGCGACCTCAGCAGAAAACAACACAAACATCCATACCTTACATGGGGCTCGAACCCAGGTCCATTAGATCAGTAGTCACTCGGCTTATGTAACCTATAGTTAAAACCTTGTATGTTTATTAGCATCCTTGCCTTGGGTTAAAAAAGTTGTTGTTACCCATTGTGTTTCTCTAGGTGTAGGACCAAACCTAAATCTATAAAAAATAAATAAGGGGAGTAGGAGGGGGAGGATTTCGATCGAACAGAAAAAAAGCAAAAATAATTGGAGGCGGTGGGATTACCATTGCCACAGGAGATGCACCTTTAAGTAATTGCCGTTTGCAGAGATGAATAACATTTAATGAATAACTTCGCCAGAGGAAACTTGAGGGCTTCACCTTTCGTATAAGTGGAGCTTTACTATGGTCGTCATTTATGCATGAGGGCAATATTAACTAATGTTATTCAAATACGAAAAAACTCCTGCAATAATTAATCCCCCCCCCTCGCACACTTAACGCGATCTGCTATTTAGACATTTACCATCATCTTAGTTCCAATGGTTAGGGGCGGGGGTGGCTCAGTCGGTAGCGCGCCAGGCTCGTAATCTGTAGTTCCCAGGTTCGAGTCCCAGCTGGGTCAGCGTTGAGATTTATCTCCGCAAAATTCCCTGCCCACGATCAGTAGGGGACACCGATGGGCTTGGAAAGACCGCCGTCCGTTGGATATGACGTTAAGCCGTGGCCCCGTGTGTGGGAGAGCCACGTTAAAGAACACGCTGGATGGCCTTGACAGGAGGCTACCATCTGTCTCCCAACAGCTGTTCCAGTGGGTCCCCTCCCCCAACCTTCTCTGAGCCTTCGGGGTCCATGTGACCTGGCCATTTAGCCCATGGTGTGCAAAAAAGTGCAGCTCAGAGGTAAAACAACCCAACCCAATAACAATACAGTGGCGTCAATATCTCTTTAAATATTAAGAGAAAAATGTTGAAAAATGAGATTTTAGAACGATATGATTGAGATCTTCATTTTATCTCCAGTGACATTTTTTCATAAAAAAACTTATTTTGAAAGTTAGGGAGCTTTGAGTGAAGCTTTCCCACTCACACAACATGGAAGTGTCCAATCGCTTTTGGGATGAGATTGGCTGAGCCGGAAAAGGTCAGGCTCGTAATCTGCAGTTCACAGATTCGAGTTGGTCCAGTGTTGAGATTTATCCCCGCAAAACACCCTGTTCTGCCCTTGGCTGGTAGGGGACAGTGATGGGCTTGGGAAGGTCGCCCTTCGTCTGATGGGACATTAAGCCATGGCTCTGTGTGCGGGAGAGTCATACCCTGTGCATGTTAAAGAAAACCCTGAATGGCTTTAACGGAAGGCTACCATCTGCCTCCCAACAGCTGTCCAGTGGGTCTGCAGCATTCTCGGGATCGTTGTGGCCTGGCCATTTAGCACATTGTGTGAAACAGTGTGTGAAACATCAGTGATAAAACAACTCAATCACTTTTTGCTATATAGTGTATTTTAGTCAAATCTAAAATACAATTTAAAAATCAGCTTTTTAAATCATGAAGACACGTTTGGAAGATTGTTGTAAAGGAAACATGCGACCAACTTATTAGGGAATCAAACCCAGTGCTTATGGAACGCACTGTGACTCATTGATCATTAAGCAAGGCATTAAAAACTGTTAAAACAGTTTACTTTGAATTATTTTCAAAACTTTTGCTTAAAAAAAAACATCATTTATCGCTTTGCAAATGGCCCACAGGTGGATAATGATCAATCATCCTGAACAAGTGTCAACCTCCTCGGCAAAAACTTGCAAAGCATTTAGGGTATTTGTTACCTCTTTTGTGTGGAAGCAAAACACGAAATTTGCACTCATCGCATTTCCGTCAACTGCACCCCACACAATACTTCGATGGGCGTCGGTACCGCCAAACACGGGCTCGCCCCGGGTGAAGGAACTCGAGCCGGGTTCTCGAGCAACCGGATAAGCAGAAGACGCCCGCCATTGAAAGGCTCGGCTGCCATGATGCTCCTCGAGGTGAATGAGCGGATCATCTTATGCTCACATGGTATATTGGGAGATTCTTGTAGGGGAAGCTTTTAAATGGGTTGGGTTGTTTTACCTCTGAGCGGCACTTTTTTTGCGCACCATGGGCTAAATGGCCAGGTCACATGGACACCGAAGGCTCAGAGAAGGTTGGGGGAGGGGACCCACTGGAACAGCTGTTGGGAGACAGATGGTAGTCTCCCGTCAAGGCCATTAGTGTGTTCTTTAACGTGCACAGGGTATGTCTCTCCCGCACACGGGGCCACGGCTTAACGTCCCATCCGACGGACGGCGGCCTTTCCAAGCCCATCGGTGTCCCCTACTGACCGTGGGCAGGACGGGGAATTTTGCGGAGATAAATCTCAACGCTGACCCAGCTGGGACTCGAACCTGGGAACTACAGATTACGAGCCTGGCGCGCTACCGACTGAGCCACCCCCGCCCCTCCTTTTAAATGGGAATCTTCATTTGAAATCGGGTTTAGTTTTCATGAAATATCTGAAATACTCGAAAGCAATACCTATGGTTTTCCGAAAATTTGTCAAGTGAGTTGCCGATGAGATTTAATCAATAATCTTTTTATATTTAATTGGAAGGAGCATATTTAAAAATAACACGAAATGGAATCCTAGGCACCCCATGGGTGTTTGCAGCCCCGGAACTAGAAAAACTCTACGGTGTTAAGGGATGCAATCAACTGGGCCATGCCGGAACGGATCAGAAGTTATACAATTTCCATCTTATGTCAATAAGAATCTAACTTCAGAGCTCTATAACTTCTAAAATAAGTATTTAATGGAAAAATGTGACTGATGATAAAGATCATAATCAAACCTATTTGAATGGGGCGGGGGTGGCTCAGATGGTAGCGCGCCAGGCTCGTAATCTGTAGTTCCCAGGTGCGAGTCCCAGCTGGGTCAGCGTTGAGATTTATCTCCGCAAAATTCCCCGCCCTGCCCACGGTCAGTAGATGGCTTGGAAACCGATGGGCTTGGAAAGGCCGCCGTCCGTCGGATGGGACGTTAAGCCGTGGCCCCGTGTGCGGGAGAGCCATACCCTGTGCACGTTAAAGAACACGCAGGATGGCCTTGACGGGAGGCTACCATCTGTCTCCCAACAGCTGTTTCAGTGGGTCCCCTCCCCCAACCTTCTCTGAGCCTTCGGGGTCCATGTGACCTGGCCATTTAGCCCATGGTGTGCAAAAAAGTGCCGCTCAGAGCACTTTTTTGCACACCATGGGCTAAATGGCCATCGAGATTCAAATAGGTTTGGCACCAATCCAAACCTATTTGAATCTCGATTTCTAACAATATTTGTTCTGTATTTAAAGAAGGTGGAATATTTAACAAGAGTAGTGCATTATAAGAATTTACCTGAGAAATCAATTGAAACTTAAATAATAAGCATTTTTTCAAACCATTTAATCTAATACGCAAAGAAGAAGATTTGCTTGTTTGTGTGTTTGTCTGCTTATGCACTCAGCTCCCAGAAGAGCTAGAGACACCCAACTTTGTATGAATGTTTCCTTCATCCAGGGAAAGAATATAGACTATGTGCTAGAGTGATGGGGTCAACGAAAATTGAATTTGGCGGGTTTGAATTTCTCAAAATCCCCTAGACTAGGGGTTTTCTCAACGTGGGGTAAGCGGGAAATTTTTTTGGGGTATTCCGTGAGCTCTCAAAAGTCCCTAGATCTAGTAACAAAGTCGCTAGGTTGGCCCCAAACATTGATGAACTGTGTAAGCGTAAACAAGCGCAACCATTTCACTGATTACCCAGTAAAATGTTTATAATTTTATAAGATTTGTTAAAATGTTTATAATTTTATAAGATTTGTTAAATTGTTTATATCATTTTTTGTGTTTGTCGATATATGTAATTTATGAATACAAAATTTAATGTCCATCTACCATAGTATATGTATGGTAGGTGGTCATATTATTGTGATACGACTGTGTATATATATGTATTTTATTCCCATTGTTATATTATAACTATAGTTTTATCTATCTATACAAGGGGTACGCCAGTTACATACACATTTCCAGGGGGTACGTGAAGCATAAAAGGTTGAGAACCACTGAAATATATGTTTTATTTTATTCCCATTGTTATACTATAACTATAGTTTTATCTATCTATACAAGGGGTACGCCAGTTACATACACATTTCCAGGGGGTACGTGAAGCATAAAAGGTTGAGAACCACTGTTATATATGTTTTACTTTATTCCCATTGTTATACTATAACTATAGTTTTATCTATCTATACAAGGGGTACGCCAGTTACATATTTCCAGTGGGTACGTTAAGCTTAAAAGGTTGAGAACCACTGATATATATGTTTTATTTTATTCCCATTGTTATACTATAACTATAGTTTTATCTATCTATACAAGGGGTACGCCAGTTACATACACATTTCCAGGGGGTACGTGAAGCATAAAAGGTTGAGAACCACTGATATTTATGTTTTATTCCCATTGTTATACTATAACTATAGTTTTATCTATCTATACAAGGGGTACGCCAGTTACATACACATTTCCAGGGGGTACGTGAAGCATAAAAGGTTGAACACCACTGATATATGTGTTTTATTTTATTCCCATTGTTATACTATAACTATAGTTTTATCTATCTATACAAAGGGTACGCCAGTTACATACACATTTCCAGGGGGTACGTGAAGCATAAAAGGTTGAGAACCACTGATATATATGTTTTATTTTATTCCCATTGTTATACTATAACTATAGTTTTACCTATCTATACAAGGGGTACGCCAGTTACATACACATTTCCAGGGGGTACGTTAAGCTTAAAAGGTTGAGAACCACTGATGCATATGTTTTATTTTATTCCCATTGTTATACTATAACTATAGTTTTATCTATCTATACAAGGGGTACGCCAGTTACGTACACTTTTCCAAGGGGTACGTGAAGCATAAAAGATTGAGAACCACTGTTATATGTTTTATTTTATTCCCATTGTTATACAATAACTGCAGCCAGTTACATACACATTTAAAGGGGGTACGTTAAGCTTAAAAGGTTGAGAACCACTGATATATATGTTATATTTTATTCCCATTGTTATACTATAACTATAGTTTTATCTATCTATACAAGGGGTACGCCAGTTACATACACATTTCCAGGGAGTACGTGAAACATAAAAGGTTGAGAACCACTGTTATATATGTTTTACTTTATTCCCATTGTTATACTATAACTATAGTTTTATCTATCTATACAAGGGGTACGCCAGTTACATATTTCCAGTGGGTACGTTAAGCTTAAAAGGTTGAGAACCACTGATATATATGTTTTATTTTATTCCCATTGTTATACTATAACTATAGTTTTATCTATCTATACAAGGGGTACGCCAGTTACATACACATTTCCAGGGGGTATGTGAAGCATAAAAGGTTGAGAACCACTGATACATATGTTTTATTTTATTCCCATTGTTATACTATAACTATAGTTTTATCTATCTATATAAGGGGTACGCCAGTTACATACACATTTACAGGGGGGTACGTGAAGCATAAAAGGTTGAGAACCACTGATATATATGTTTTATTTTATTCCCATTGTTATACTATAACTATAGTTTTACCTATCTATACAAGGGGTACGCAGTTATATACACATTTCCAGGGAGTACGTGAAGCATAAAAGGTTGAGAACCACTGATATATATGTTTTATTTTATTCCCATTGTTATACTCTAACTATATAGTTTTACCTATCTATACAAGGGGTACGCCAGTTACATACACATTTCCAGGGGGTACGTGAAGCATAAAAGGTTGAGAACCACTGATATATATGTTTTATTTTATTCCCATTGTTATACTATAACTATAGTTTTACCTATCTATACAAGGGGTACGCCAGTTACGTACACTTTTCCAGGGGGTACGTGAAGCATAAAAGGTTGAGAACCACTGTTATATGTTTTATTTTATTCCCATTGTTATACAATAACTACAGCCAGTTACATACACATTTCCAGGGGGTACGTTAAGCTTAAAAGGTTGAGAACCACTGATATATATGTTTTATTTTATTCCCATTGTTATACTATAACTATAGTTTTGTCTATCTATACAAGGGGTACGCCAGTTACATACACATTTCCAGGGGGTACGTGAAGCATAAAAGGTTGAGAACCACTGATATATATGTTTTATTTTATTCCCATTGTTATACTATAACTATAATTTTATCTATCTATACAAGGGGTACGCCAGTTACATACACATTTCCAGGGGGTACGTGAAGCATAAAAGGTTGAGAACCACTGATATATATGTTTTATTTTATTCCCATTGTTATACTATAACTATAATTTTATCTATATACAAGGGGTACGCCAGTTACATACACATTTCCAGAGGGTACGTGAAGCATAAAATGTTGAGAACCACTGATATATATGTTTTATTTTATTTCCATTGTTATACTATATCTATAGTTTTATCTATCTATATAAGAGGTACGCCAGTTACATACACATTTCCAGGGGGTACGTTAAGCTTAAAAGGTTGAGAACCACTGATATATATGTTTTATTTTATTCCCATTGTTATACTATAACTATAGTTTTATCTATCTATACAAGAGGTACGCCAGTTACATACATATTTCCAGGGGGTACGTGAAGCATAAAAGGTTGAGAACCACTGATATATATTTTTTTATTTATTCCCATTGTTATACTATAACTATAATTTTATCTATCTATACAAGGGGTACGCCAGTTACATACACATTTCCAGAGGGTACGTTAAGCTTAAAAGGTTGAGAACCACTGTTTTAGAAGTTATCGAGCTTCAAAGTTAGATTCCTATTCACATAACGTGGGAAAATAGGAGAGTGTAAATTTTTTTTTCATTTTAATGGTCTTTAACAAATCTTCTTGCAAATATTTATTTCCGATTGGTTATGCTTACTAACCTTCTCAAATGGGGAGTGCCCTTTGAGAACGTTTCCTAGATCTAGGCTTCTATACTGGAATGGAAATCTCAACTTTATTTTTCTCCAGCTCGATTGAATTCCTGTCCTCCCCCTTTATTTTTTTCTAGATTCGTGCCTGATTTTGAATGTGGCTTTTATATATATATATTGTATATTATATTATTAATATAGTGCATTTAAGTCTAATATGCAAATAATATTTAAATATAATTTATAAAGCATCTAAGGAATGGAGTATGAAAACGATTTTGAAATATTTTACTACAAGACCATGCAAAAAAAAATTGAGCCGTATTAATGCATTTTATTAGCTCGCTAATATTTTCACTTTGACGTCTGTCCATCTGTAGACAGTCAACTTTGGATGGGCTACTGCTTGCAGCGCCGCCAGCCGTAATTTTCATTTTCCCACTAACTTTCAATGTGGGTTCAAAATGGCGAAAATCTTGCTTCTCAGTTCTGTATCTGACGATTATTTGCTTTTTTTCTATTGCATTTTTCCAAAGATGTGAAACAGATAAATTAATTTATTATGATTATATAAGAATATTATAGAATAATATACTTGTGCTACAAAGCGCATATATGGAAGCCATCTGTCTTTTGGAACTACTTAATCTGTGATTTCTTCAACCATTGAGTTACTTTTCTGATTGAATTCGCTGTTGCCGAGACCCAAAGCCTTTGAAAAATTCGGGATTGGGGAAAGACATACTGAAATCCTCTATTAAGTATTTTAAAGATAAATAGAGTTAATTTCTATTTAGTAAAAATTTATTTCTTTGTCTTTTATTTAATGATTAATGGAAATTATTCTCAATTAATTTTTTATGGTAAAAATTAAATCACCGTGTAATTTATGTTAGCACTAAATATATATTAGGAAAAATATTTAGCAATGAAATCTATTTTACGTTGTATTAGAAATCAACTCCTATCTCCTTAACTTAGGGGTTCTCAACGTGGGGTAATATATTGTACGGGTAAAATATTTTGGGGGTACGCCATGAGGCTCAAAAATCGCTAGATCTAGTAACAAAGTCAGTGTTTTATTTTATTCCCATTGTTATGCTATAGAGTTTACAATTGAGTTTGGAATCAAAATTTATACCTAAAACTTTAACTTTATTTGTTATTTTGACATCTGGGCAAGCAGCTGCTTGAGGGGGTATTTATTTATTTATTTTTTTTATATTAATCAGTAAATTGAAATCTTTGAATATATTTTTCGTTTTATGAAAATATATTCAAATTCAAATTTATTATAACATAAATACTGAGGGCAATAAACAGACAAATGCACAACACTGTCAAATGCATTATCAATACAACACTTTACAAAGAACAGAGAAACAATAAAAGCATAAAATTAAGTAAGACAATCAATAAGTATATGTGAACAACCAAGGAGCTACGAGCTCTTCCAGGTTATACAAAAAATTAATTCATTTTTATTAAAGAAAATAAAGTAAGAAAAAAATTAAAAGTATAAAAAAATATTAACTATCACAGATGGTGTGGGTATGCAGTTTTACCAAATATCAGTTCCTACGAAAATGCTATCAAAATATTATTTAATCACAGTAAAAATGCATTCAATGTTGTCTAACTTTGACAAATAAACACGCAAACATTTTTTAAAAGTTGTAAAACATTTTTCGTTTCTTATTGTATACTCCAGTGAACTGAAAAATTTAGGCACAATAAACTAAAAATTTTATGGAAAATTTCCTTTTTCGTTTTTTCTGTATAAAATTGTAAACCCAAAACTCTGGAGTTAAAATTAGGAATTCTAACCGGAACTAAATCTTGATTTTTATACAAAAAGATAGTTGAAATATATATATATAATTTCTTAGTGGCAATATATTGCGTTTATTGTATAATATTGTGTTCCCAGCAAAATAATTATAATTAAGATTACGAACTATTTTATTTCGTACATAAATTAAAGGCAATAAATTTGATTTATATTCTCTTCCCCAACAACAAATACCACAAATTAAGGTAGACTGAACCCATGCGAAATAAATATCCCATATATATTACAGATATTTTCTCAGTGGAGAATTTTAGTTTCCATTTATTACAATATTCAATTAATCTATTTATAGTAAGTTGTAATCTTTCTTCAATGTTGCTAACATCTGAGTGGAAGGACCAAAAAATTATATCGTTGCATTTCAACAAAGAATCTCGTGTTCTGCTCATGATTAATCCGAACGACTTCCATATCGCACTCTTGACCCAGCAAACTGCACATTGAGTTTATCACGCGAGACTTTATTAGTTTGATGCGTTGATTTTTTTTAATTTAATTATGGCAGCAGTTATTTTGAATAACACTCAACTGTTAATGTTTAATCACGGGAAATTAAATATTAGTATAGTTTGATGTATTCTTTTTTTTTTTCAAATTTATTAATGGCAGCAGTTATTTTGAATTATTTATTTAAATTAATATATTATATATTAATTATTATATAAATTAATGGCAATTTCAACCGTTAATATTAAATCCATGGGAGATTTTGAGAAATAACCCGCCCACACCAATTTTGGTTGACTCCAGCGCGTTCGCACATAGCCATGTTCTTCCCCTGGATGAAGAGAACATTCATGCAAAATTTGGTGTCTAGCTCTTCTGGGCTGAGTGCATAAGTGGATAGACACACAAACAAACAAACTTTATGTATTAGATTAGCTCTTTTTTCTGAAAAAGAGCTAATGTTTTCACTTCACTGTTCGTTGATATCGAACTTTTTTGTTTATAAAGATAAAAGTTATTTTCCTCTTTTGGATAGGTATTTGTGAAATATTACGATTTGCTTTTTCCGAATCTTTTCAATGCATCTAATTATGTTTTTGAATGTAGCGCAATACTTATAGGCAATATATACCAATTTTAAATATTGCCTGTAAGTCCCATCAACCAAACAGAAGCCGCAAAATTCCCCGCCTGCTCACGGTCAGTAGGGGACACCGATGGGCTTGGAAAGGCCGCCGTCCGTCGGATGGGACGTTAAGCCGTGGTCCCGTGTGCGGGAGAGAGCCATACCCTGTGCACGTTAAAGAACACGCTGGATGGCCTTGATGGGAGGCTACCATATGTCTCCCAACAGCTGTTCCAGTGGGTCCCCTCCCCCACCTTCTCTGAGCCTTCGGGGTCCATGTGACCTGGCCATTTAGCCCATGGTGTGCAAAAAAGTGCCGCTCAGAGGTAAAACAACCCAACCCAAGCCTATAAGTCCCATCAACCAAACAGAAGGGAAAACCTACTTAGGTAAGGTATCAGCCTAAGGCTAACTTGTTCTTTTAAACTCGAAGGTAACAACATATTTCCGTGATGATGAGAGCAATAAAACATTCAAGAAAATATAAATCAGCTCGGCAAAGGTGCATCGGGACAATTAGGCTTAGAAGTATCTGAAAGCGAAAAGGCAAGAATGGATTCACAGGCACAATACTACGGCAAAAATATTCCTATATCATTTGGAATGTGAAAGCCGAACATACGAAATTTAAGGAAAACTTGGAATCTCGCCTCATTCTCCAAAAATTAGTACAATTAATAATGTAAAATTAGTACAATACGTAATGACACTATCGATAAATGGTGGTATGAAGTAGCCAAATGGTAGCTTCCACGAGTCAAATTTCTGCTGGTTGAATATCGAAAATAGAACTTCAGCTCTGCGATATGATTACCATTGCAGTAACAATGACGCGAGATCTTTCATACACTCCTAGTTCGACTAGCCTGGCAAATTGGTACTTCTGTTTATATATAGTGTAATATAACAAGAAAAATACAAAATATGATATATAAATGTAAAATTTATGTTAGAATAAACTTATTAAAGTTCTGAAATTACTTTTACTCTTCGGTCAAAACATTTTTATATTGATTTTACCTTTTTTTAAACATTTATTGTAATTTTAAGGGAACCATTGCATCCCTTGCTTTCATGAACGCTGCGCTACTGAGGTACCTTACTGTCCAACTACAATTAATTTAGTCAATGCGGTATCAACAATATTGGCAGGGTCATCTTTTGGCATAGACAAAGTAGGCAAATACTGAGTTGCCCCGTGATACACACACATTGACATATACACACATGGGGCGGGGGTGGCTCAGTCGGTAGCGAGCCAGGCTCGTAATCTGTAGTTCCCAGGTTCGAGTCTCAGCTGGGTCAGCGTTGAGATTTCTCTCCGCAAAATTCCCCGCCCTGCCCACGGTCAGTAGGGGACACCGATGGGCTTGGAAAGGCCGCCGTCCGTCGGATGGGACGTTAAGCCGTGGCCCCGTGTGCGGGAGAGCCATACCCTGTGCACGTTAAAGAACACGCTGGATGGCCTTGACGGGAGGCTACCATCTGTCTCCCAACAGCTGTTCCCTCCCCCAACCAGTGGGTCTCCTCCCCCAACCTTCTCTGAGCCTCCGGGGTCCTTGTGACCTGGCAGTTTAGCCCATGGTGTGCAAAAAAGTGCCGCTCAGAGGTAAAACAACCCAACATATGCACACATTTTGACAATGATAATAACCGGAGAAGGCGAAAAAAGTATATCAATCATATATATTGTCGTTTCTATTTAATGAATTTTAAAGACGACTAAAACGGAAAGAAAAATATAGCCCCCCCCCCCACACACACACACACTTCTCTTTTCTATATCGGGGCCTGACTGTGACTCAGTTAGTGATTGGCTTACTGACAGGGGATGACTCTAATTCTAACTGAGATGCAGAAATGGTAGAGAGATGAAAATTTGCACCTAGGAGTAAATCTGGGTCATAGGTGTCAGAAAAAATTGCGAAATTTGAGTGTCCTTTGAGGTAAAAATGAAATCCAATTAAGGTGATATTTCGATATAACCATGAACTAGACGTGCTAGAAAGGTAAAAACTATTGCCTGAGGATAATTCGAGCAGCATATTTTAAAAAAATACGAAATTTCTGATTCGACGTGATGTTCAAGGTGAAATAAGGGTCAGAATATCAACGGTCGAGAAATCAAGAAGCGCCGAAAGCGAAAGAGATTTCTCGTATTTATACTTATCAAATAAAACCAGTTATTGGTGTATGGTGCGATTTATGTACAATATTTTAGGTATTTTTTTATGAAATGACCCTACTACGCAGTAGGATATGCAAGTAATAATAGATAACAGAATATTTGTCTTGAAACTTTTGCCACTAATGTATAAATTGCTTGTTAAGTAGTCTGCTTGATTTGTATTTACTATGTAAAGTTTGAGAAATGAATTTCAATCAATGCAATTATTTTTAATGTTTTCTATTTTGGTACCTAACTTAATTCGTTTTTCAGTGTTTTTATTTTTTGCTTGATACATCGACGACGCTAAGCAACTGATTGTGTTTTACCGTAAGTGCATTGATTGTTTTACCCTCTGTCCTTGCAGGGATAATCTCTCTACATACCGAATTTCGCCCATAACCGCGCTGCCATCAAGTCAGTCGTATTAACCATATGTAATCAATATGAAACCATGTAGGACATATGTATGTAAAAACTTAGGTAAGGATTTAATGCCCTCCCCCACCGCCTCTTCTAAAACAGAAATAACATTAAAACATGATGCATCCTTTCATCTACCCCCTGCCTCCCCTTCCCCGGTGTAAAGGGGTGGAGGTGGCTCAGTCAGTATCTGGCTACGCTCGTAATCTCCAGTTCCCAGGTTCGAGTCCCAACCGTGTTAGCGTAGAGATTTTCATCCACTAAACTCCCACCTTGCATTCCGTCACAAAGGGGACTTTAATCGTCTTCTAAAGGTCGCCTTAAGTCGGATGAGATGTTATGCCGTGGCCTGTGTGCAGAAGAGACATACCTGACATTAAGGACATGCAGGATGGCCTTAACGAAAGCTTCCAGTTTTCCTCTGTTCAGTTCGTGATCTTTGCGACCTGATCAGTTAGCCTCTTTCACCCCCCCCCTCCCACAAAAAAAATATTCAGTTGTAAAACAGCCCAATCCAACCTCCAAGTAAAATTTCAAAATTCCATTTTGTTCTTTTCCCTGATAGGAATATTTCTAAGGTCGTACACAGAAGAGTGTAATAAGGAAATTCATATAGGGATCTGATTTATAGATCCGTATACACACTCTGAGGGTTAAAATGGTTCAAGTATGTCATTTTAAAATAAAGTTTACGAACAGAATTTTAAAAACAGCATTTTTGAAATGTTTTTGTTCATGATTAATGAATGCAGTAGAAAATTTAAGTAACAAATTTCATATTTTAACAATAAGCGATAGCCAAATTAGGTTCACGTAAAACATCTTGCATGAATGTCGTCACAATATACGAAACAGTGTGGCAATAATTGTTTACTTAAGAATGTATTCAATGTCACATTACGGACAAAGGGGACAATGACAACAAAGGAATGCAGAGTTAACTGTTGAGGGAAAATAACGTTCATTAGAGATTTTGGTTGATGTGATTGATAGTAAGAATATTTATCGCTTTGAGTTGAGAAGTTTACGTCGCTTTTTGTTGAGAAGTTTACGTCGTTTTGAGTTGAGAAGTTTACGTCGTTTTGAGTTGAGAAGATTACGTCGCTTTGAGTAAGAAGATTACGTCGCTTTGAGTAAGAAGTTTACGTCGCTTTCAATCTAGAAGATTAGGTCGCTTTGAATCGAGAAGATTAGGTCGCTTTGAATCGAGAAGATTAGGTCGCTTTGAATCGAGAAGATTAGGTCGCTTTGAATCGAGAAGATTAGGTCGCTTTGAATCGAGAAGATTAGGTCGCTTTGAATCGAGAAGATTACGTCGCTTTGAATCGAGAAGATTAGGTCGCTTTGAATCGAGAAGATTACGTCGCTTTGAATCGAGAAGATTACGTTGCTTTGAATCGAGAAGATTTCGAGGATATAAGATAAATATGATTGGAAAAGGATGTTTTCGTGGAGTCAGAAGACGAATTTCCGCTTTTTTCAGGGCAGTGTTCTGTTGTGGTTGCTTTCGTGACTGTGAAAGTAATGATTCTGGTAATTTCACTTACTATGATTCTGCAAATTCTACTTCCTGTGATTCTGTAAATTTCACTTCCTCTGATTCTGATAATTCTACTTCCTATGATTCTGCAAATTTCCCTTCCTATGGTTCTAGCCAAGAAGAATATTATGAACTGCCCAGTGTTGATTTTGAAGAAAGTGAAGGGTTCAGACAACATGAAGAACGTGGTCTTGTGCTTCAGATTAAAACAGATTATCTAAAGGACGATTTCACACTTTGGAAAGTACGTTATGTGAGATTGATACTAACTCTTAAGACCACATTTCTCACCATCGAAAATGAAGTCATCTATGAAGAGTGTGAGATGGCTGTGCACGAAGGAAAGACTTTCGAACCGCTTTTTGAGTGTTATGAAGAAGATGATGAGTGATGAAGATAAGAGGGTGGGTGGGAGGCGCCTCTCCAAATCCAACCTCGAGCGTCCTAGTCGCGAGAGGTGGGCAACATCCATTGTGTGACGATTTCTTCCTTTGATTTATCTGGAGAAGGAAAACGCCATACGATGGATGGCTGATCGAGGCTCTGGTATACTCTAATCCCATTCCTTTCTGTAGTTAGTTGGGGTGGGTTGTTTTACCTCTTAACGGTGCTTTTGAACACATAATGGGTTATATGGCCAGGTTACAAGGACCGGAAAGGCTCAGAAAAGGTTGGGGGAACCGATTGCTGTTAGGAGGCAGATGTAATCCTTCAATCAAGGCAATCCAGCGTGTTCTGTAACTTACACAGGGAAGGGCTCTCCTGCTCATGGGGAAAGGGTTCAACGCCCCATTAGATGGGCGGATGCCTTTCCAAGCCCAGTGGTGTCCCTTTTCTCATCGAGGGTAGGGTGGGGATTAACAGGAAGTGGAGATAATGGTTAGATCCAAATTCATCTCCCCTGTATGATACTATAGTATTCTCAAAGGAACTAGTCCATTTGCTCTTAATTAATATATAATTGATTATATTCCTATGAAACCCATCAGGTGAAACCCAAGTGCATTTCTAAATGTCCCAATAATTGTATTATAGTAAATGTTAGTTATTCTCAAATCATTAGATTTTCTTACCTATAGGATACGTTCCCCATTGCCGTTTAGATGTATCAAACGAAGCTATCACCTCTGCCCAAAGATCACAGTCAGTAGCAACTTGTTCGTTGAAGTCTCTTATCACAAGTGTAATAACTTCTTTCTTGACAGAATTAATTGCCATTTTATCAGTGTCGCGAGAGCGTAGCCATCAACCGTAGCCTTTACTATTTAGTCTTGTGATAGGATACATTAAACCGTAGCCTTTACTATTTAGTCTTGTGATAGGAGACATTAGACCGTAGCCGTTATTTAATTCAAGCGCTGTGCACAGTTTTTACAAACCTAAAATTTCACACTCCTTTATTAATCATTTAACCTCGACAGGCCTTAAAAAACGAAGTACCTCAGAATACCACAACTGCCGAGTTTTGAAATGGGCTCTTCCTAGTTTGTCATCCCCCCCTCCTTCACCTTAAACCATAGCCTTTTTTTTTTTATCAAATTGGCGCGAGACATATTAAAGTGGTAAGGAAACAATTTTAGCGCAAGTTGACAAATGTTTCTCCTTATATTGGGATTTACTCCTATTTCTAAAAATAAATGTTATCATCCAAATTCATCTCGTAAGGTCCGATCAAGAAAAAAGGGAAGAAGTGGTAATGGTGGTGATGTAATGGTGGTGGTGGTGGTGGTGGGGGGGGTACAAGCAACGCAATCGAGCCTGAAAATGATAAAATGGTGAGTGAAGAGGCTGGGTTTCCATTGCAATAGGACCTTTACCACTTCGGTTGAGATTGAAACAAAAAACTTAGTGAAAAATACACAAGTTTAATTATTTTTGGCCTCCTTTTCCCTTATTAGCATTCTCAAAGAGGAGGAGGGGGAGTGTACGGACTTTCCCTCTCTCCTCTAAAATCCGGACATTTTTTACGAAATCAGCAGTTGTTTTTATATAGTTTTATTTTAGCCCCATAGTACATGTCGGACACTAAATAAAAAAACTAAAAATAAATTATTCCATGTAGTATATTGTTTTAAGCTTTCCAGTCCACTTAAAAATTTTAGTAATTGGGAAACCCTACTGATGTTTTATTCCCTGACGCCCCCCCCCCCCCCCCTCCGAAAAGTACTTCGTGGTACATGCTTACTGTGAGTTGCACTTTTGTGCACACAATGGCCATCATCCGGAATCTTAACATTATCCAGGTCACATTTAGGGCTCAGAGTTGAGTGAAGAAAGAGGATATTAGCCTAGATTCAATATTCTATATTTAATACGTAATTGAACTCGTTAATGTTGACTAAACTTGTTTATCAGTAAAAAGTGTAAAAGCCAAAAATGTTATGACTTCAATGCAAAAATCAGAGTTAATGATAATATTGTTGCGGATTACAAAAATGGATAGCCACTGAGCGTGAGTATTAAAAGCTATATTTCAAAACCAAATTCAATACAAGGTAAATTGTTACAAAGGAAATATGGATGAAGTATCTTATTAACAAATCAACTATTAACATGCACAAGTCATCAATCTTCCTGCGTAGAGCACACAATATCAGCTCTGTGTATTTTACTAAATACTACCTTTTACTTGATTTACCAGGTCACCCGAAGATCTTCACTCGTAAACCAATTCTCGTCCTGTGCTAATAACTTTTCACACACTAGCCGAACAAAAAGACAGTCCGTGTAGACATTCGAAGTTAGCCATAAAAGTTCCCACTTTTATACTTCCGCGTATACACAACACATCAAGTTACTTCTTGATACTTAACGATAAAAGATCCCACTTTTATCCTTCCGCGTATACACAACACATCAAGTTACTTCTTGATACTTACGCGCACTGTCTCAGAACAGCTCACCGTCCATTTTCGAACTCACGACCGTTACAATACAACGACCGTTACAACACAACGACCGTTAACGCTCCACTCTTCTTCTCCAAATTCTCCCAACGTTCTTATTCGTTGGCTGAAACTTTTTTTGCTTTTTGGTTGCCAGATTCCTTCTGTCGTAACACTGCCCCCTTCCTAGGTCTTGTTCGTCCCGAACAATTCTGGATTCCAAAGTTTCTTCAGTTCTTCGATGAAACGGGGTCAAACGATCCACGTGAACCACCTTGCTCTTTGTAGCTGGACGTCGACGAATGCGATATTCCACGTCTGTGTCAAAATGAAAGCGAATCTCATTATGACTTAGATTTCTTTTCTGACTGAAGCCTCGTCCACAAATATAATACGTGTAAGGCCTATAGCCCTTGTGAACACGTTTATGTCTCCGCAGGGAGAAGAATCGACTAAGAGTTTTCGTGCAAAACCTGCAAAAAGTTTTCTTCTTTGTCGAAAGTTTCCTTCTTTGGATTTTTACTTCTATCAACAGTAACAAGGAATGAAAGTCATTAGTGACATAAAATCTAGGGAGGAGTTTCATCCTCCAGTCTGACCCTTTTGTCAGTTGACTTTCACTTAATTCAGAACTGTCGTGATGAACCTTCAGCCATATTTCACCTGATTCAATTTGATCCCCAAGGTGCTTCACAATTATATCAGCTCCATAATTCTTTTTAGCGCTTCGGTCCATCTCCTCCTTCCATACTCTTGCTAGGACTGCAGCTTCTAATCCGACAACCTTACCTGTTTCTCCTGTATAAGTGAAATCAGTGATGTGTCGGGCTGCTAGCAATATTTTTTCTGTTTTACCTTCACATAGCCAGCTTGCAACATCTTCAGATACTCCTTGTTCTATTAACATGTTACGAAACTTGTTCAAAGCATTGCCGTTATGCAGAACCTTGCAGACACATGATGCTTCATCTACCCAATTATCCACAATGTTCACCAAACGCAGAAGTTCTCCTCCTAACTCTTCGACGAGCTCTTGCAGTTCCAAGGATCCGTTACCAAGGAAACACTGAACAGCTTCCATCACTTCCAGAGAGTTGTCAACAGAGTTTTCAAGAGGTGAATCCATGTTGCTGATAACAGCTGAACAACTCAAACTCTTCATTCCACGAGCTTGTGATGCTGCAACCATTTTCTTAACTAAATCAACAGCAACATCTTCTGTACTGATGGGATCAATAGCTCCTTTTCCGAATTCATCATCATAAACCAAAGCGCACACTCCTTCAGCCAGCTTTTTGGACACAATTGAGCATCTCATTAGAGGAACGCTATCTACGGTAGCCGTCAGATCCTTGAAGCGGTAAATCTCATCTGTTGGCACCAGCTCCTCTGTCTGTACTACGATGCAACATCCGACGTCTTCCATCATCTGCTCGATTTTATCTTTAGTGCAGTCGACTGTGAAGCTAGGGATGGATTCCAATTTGTCCAGAGTATCTCTCGTCAATTGGCGAGCACGACCGGAGATCATAGGGACCTTGAGACCTAAAGCAGCAAGTGCAGGAGCCAAGACAAGACTCACTTTGTTGCCGACACCTCCTGTGCTGTTTTCATCTACCATCCGATGGCGCCACTCGGGTCTCCAGCAAAACACATGACCCGAGGAGGTCATATTTGCTGTTTCTTCCGAATTCACTTTCTTGGAGCTCTCATTGTAATTAGCCAGGGAAATATCAGTCATGATTGCCAAATTGTTCATTCTGGAGATCAGCGACGAGTTCTGTAACATGATATTGTCCACTTTAGAGCTCTTGTAATCGTGATAAAACTTTTCTATATCCTTATAATCTAAATGGTTATAATGTCCAAATCTGCGCATTGACTGTTCAGAAAAGAAATTCAGCATGGTTTCGTTGAGATTGTCTGAGGGCTTTACTTCTCCCTGATCGTAACTCTGAGGCTTAGTTTCATCCAGAAAGTTAGTCTTTGAAGTACCGTCTCTGCCTGAAGCTCTTTTACTAGCATCACCTGTTATGCTTCTAAGCCATTCTTCGGAATTCCTCTTCCTTAAATCCCCACTTTCTATAAACAATTCAAGTGTGGCTATATGCTTCGGAAAAATCTCTCCGACTTCCCCGGTAACGACGAAGGGCACTTTGTATCTATGATGAATGGACGCCTCTTCTTTACTCGGACCACTCTGCGAAACGTAAACTCTGTTTCGTTCCCCCTCATTACCACTCGTTACTCTGCCTTTGCGATAATTGTCCATGACACATTTTGCTGACGGCGAGGAATAAAATACCTTTCGTGTGGATCTCTCTTCAGATCGTGCCAGACTTGTATACCTAGTTATTTTGAAGTGCAAAGCGTACTGTATAGTCTCACAGCTCTCTGATCTGTGTGATTGTTCTTCACAGTTCCTAGACATGTCACCAGCGACATAGACACTCTGCCATGCATCACCAGTAGTTGCGTGGTCAAAGGCATTATCTGCGCTATCTCTACGATTCTTGATTTCCAGTAGCAGATCCACATTTTTATATGCGTTGCCTTTCTCTTTTTCTTTTCCATGTTTACAATCTAACTTAACACTATCAAGATCATCTTTTTCACTGACAGATTCAACATTTAAACTATTGCATTGTCTATTGAGTTCGGTTTTATGATCCTTGAACTGATCAATAATCTTACCAACTTGAGAAGCCACTTCAGCTCTCATCTCAGTATTTTGTGCGGCCAGATCACCTCTTTTATTCCTCAACTCATTATTTCGTGCGGCCATTTCGGCTTTCATTTCATCTAATGTACTATTTTGTGTCGCTATTTCGGCTTTCATATCTTTCATATCAGTCATCTGCGTAGCCATATCGACTTTCAAGCTATTTATCAACTTTACTAATTCATCCATACTTCTAGTTAACGGCATTCAATAAATTATCATAATCCCACTTCTGACACCAAATGTTGCGGATTACAAAAATGGATAGCCACTGAGCGTGAGTATTAAAAGCTATATTTCAAAACCAAATTCAATACAAGGTAAATTGTTACAAAGGAAATATGGATGAAGTATCTTATTAACAAATCAACTATTAACATGCACAAGTCATCAATCTTCCTGCGTAGAGCACACAATATCAGCTCTGTGTATTTTACTAAATACTACCTTTTACTTGATTTACCAGGTCACCCGAAGATCTTCACTCGTAAACCAATTCTCGTCCTGTGCTAATAACTTTTCACACACTAGCCGAACAAAAAGACAGTCCGTGTAGACATTCGAAGTTAGCCATAAAAGTTCCCACTTTTATACTTCCGCGTATACACAACACATCAAGTTACTTCTTGATACTTAACGATAAAAGATCCCACTTTTATCCTTCCGCGTATACACAACACATCAAGTTACTTCTTGATACTTACGCGCACTGTCTCAGAACAGCTCACCGTCCATTTTCGAACTCACGACCGTTACAATACAACGACCGTTACAACACAACGACCGTTAACGCTCCACTCTTCTTCTCCAAATTCTCCCAACGTTCTTATTCGTTGGCTGAAACTTTTTTTGCTTTTTGGTTGCCAGATTCCTTCTGTCGTAACAATATTATACAGTAGCTATTTAATGTTTTAATATTTTACCCATTTGCTTTTCATAATTCGTTTTTGAAAACACAATTCTGTTTTGGTATATTCGAGAATTTTTTCAAGAACCACAGAATATACTTCTTACGCCGCAGATATTTTTGGGGCAGCAGAATTTTGAACTGGGGCACGGGGGACATGCCCCCCCCCCTCCACTTAGAGAATGCTAGTAAGGATAATGGTGGCCAAAAATAATTAAACGTGTGCATATTTCACACATTTTTCAATAAATTTCTGAAACCTCTAAAACGAAGGAGAAAATGTTTTACTGCAATAGAAATGCAATCTCTCTCTTTCTTCCCCTCCCCCCTCTTTATTTTTTTCTAAATCTGGCCTTGGTCAAGATTAATATAATATGAGTAGTGAAAGTAGCGCTATAGGAAAGATGGCGGCCAAGGACAGGTGTTTCCAGAGCAGATGTTTCCGATGCAGATGTTTCCCAGCTGTTATAACCCCTTTGTGATTGACCATAGATGAGGGTGATTTTCCTCCCATGCTCTGGATGTCGGACTAAAAAACCAATGCGTGTGAAGAACAGCTGTTCTTCACACGTATTGGTTTTTAAGTCAGCATTATCTGCTAGGTCTTCAATACGTAGGAGGAAACTCACCCACCTGGGGTCAACATCCGCTAGGGGAGGGCTTCATAATTTTTTATACAGATGCTCTTCACAATGGTTTCAATAAGTCGGACATCCAGAGCGTGAGAGGAAACTAAGGCAACAGCTGTTCTTCACACGCATTGGTGTTTTAGTCCGACATCCAGAGCGTGGGAGGAAAATCACCCTCATCTATGGTCAATCACAAAAGGGTTATAACAGCTGGGAAACATCTGCATCGGAAACACCTGCTCTGGAAACACCTGTCCTTGGCCGCCATCTTTCCTATAGCGCTACTTTCACTACCAATATGCATTCTTGCTCTCGATGTTCGCGAGCTGAAAGTGCACAATAGTTTACCATTTCAATGACCAATGAGCGCCCCTATCTCCTATGAAACATTTTCGTTCACTTTTTAATTTGAACCGTACTAATTGAATCATCATCATCATCCTCAAGCAGCCATGGCTACGGAGGTCCAACCAGACCGTGCAGTCTAATTCTACCTTTTGCAAATGCAGTGACAAACATTAAAAAAATGGTGTAATTTCATATTTTGAAACCTGGCAGAATTTCTTATATGAACTATTTTTAATTTTCCTGCCGTTTGATCTTTCGGTCTTACCCGTTGTACAGTCATTCAAAAAAGTATCCGAACACTATGGTTGATTACAGAATTCAGAAAAAATATCTGGCAACGATTTTTTTAGAAATTAGTGATCTGACAAACTTCGTGTCACGTGAAAACGAAGGTTGCCAGATCACTAATTTCTAAAAAAATCGTTGCCATTTTTTTTTATGAATTCTGTAATCAATCATAGTGTTCGGATACTTTTTTGACCGACTGTACCTGATGATTCGGAATCATTGAACACGAACGTCGTACCTTATGATTCGCAATCTTTGAACAAGAACGTCGCACCTGATATTTTGGTATTTTTTTTTTTAGAAAATTTAAAATTCCCCAAAAATATGAAGGATAATGAAATGGCCAATATATTTAAATTTCGGGATAGGTTTAAGTACCCGAGACCCTGTTCGATTTCATAAAGATGTCTGAGTATACAATGCGAGCGCTGGGCTAGGTTGAACCTATTCAATGGATTTATCGTCTGGCCACGTTCAGAGGAAAGGGAGTTAGTGAAGCTTGGTAGTCGTCTTCTGATCCCTACCCAAAAAGAGCTGATTGACATCAGGGAAGATACCATTTCGCGAGGGGCGGGTGTGGCTCAGTCGGTAGCGCGCCAGGCTCGTAATCTGTAGTTCCTAAGTTCGAGTCCCAGCTGGGTCAGCGTTGAGATTTATCTCCGCAAAATTCCCCGCCCTGCCCACGGTCAGTAGGGGACACCGATGGGCTTGGAAAGGCCGCCATCCGTCGGATGGGACGTTAAGCCGTGGTCCCGTGTGTGGGAGAGCCATACCCTGTGCACGTTAAAGAACACGCTGGATGGCCTTGACGGGAGGCTACCATCTGTCTCCCAACAGCTGTTCCAGTGGGTCCCCTACCCCAACCTTCTCTGAGCCTTCGGGGTCCATGTGACCTGGCCATTTAGCCCTTGGTGTGCAAAAAAGTGCCGCTCAGAGGTAAAACAACCCAACCCAACCCTCCCCCAACCTTCTCTGAGCCTTTGGGGTCCTTGTGACCTGGCCATTTAGCCCATGGTGTGCAAAAAAGTGCCGCTCAGAGGTAAAACAACCCATTTCGCGAAACAGAATTTCAACAAAAATCTCTGCATAAAATAGATGGGACTGCAAAATGATTACCCAGATTTAGTAACTGCAGCGAACGATCCTCCCATTTCGATCTATTCAGTAGCTGTTCGTCTATTAGGCTACCTATCCAACCCAAAATAATCACGAAAAATAATAAACGAGTTTTAAATTTAGTATTAATAATTTGTCGTATCAAAATTAATGAAAAATATAATTTTTATATTCGTTTCGAAATCATTATTTGCCGTGTTACGTAGACAATCGCATCATCTACTTTGCGCATAAAGGTTTACGTCGGCTGCTTTCGCATTGCCAATGAGAGTTTTAACATTACCGCCATCATCTTAACGTTATCTATTATTAGCGATAACGATCATGCGCTGATTTACACTAGGGGTGAACTGCTGAACCCCCATTTCGAAAGGGCCCGTGACACTTGATTGGCTGATTCTAAATACCAGTGCAACCAAGAGTCGAAGAGCTTGTTACTTAGCGAATATCTTCATTTGACTGTGGCAGTCTGAACAAGACTAAACTTTGCTGACAAGATGTGTTTGGGTTGTTGGGTTGTTTTACCTCTGAGCGGCACTTTTTTGCACACCATGGGCTAAATGGCCAGGTCACATGGACCCCGAAGGCTCAGAGAAGGTTGGGGGATGGGACCCACTGGAGTAGCTGTTGGGAGACAGATGGTAGCCTCCCGTCAAGGCCATCCAGCGTGTTCTTTAACGTGCACAGGGTATGGCTCTCCCGCACACGGGACCACGGCTTAACGTCCCATCCGACGGATGGCGGCCTTTCCAAGCCCATCGGTGTCCCCTACTGACCGTGGGCAGGGCGGGGAATTTTGCGGAGATAAATCTCAACGCTGACCCAGCTGGGACTCGAACCTGGGAACTACAGATTACGAGCCTGGCGCGCTACCGACTGAGCCACCCCCGCCCCAAAGATGTGTTTGAACTGGGTGGTCAGCTTTTTATTCTGCCAAAGAAGGATACTTATGTATGAATAATTAAGAACATTAGATATGAAAATATAAAATGTGTTGAACATATTGTCTGTAAGAGAACGTTAATATTGTATTTTAACATCCTATCAATCACGCATTACCGAGATGGTTAAATGCATTAAGAGTATTTTTTTTTATTATTTATAGGTTGGAGGTCTCCGGTTCGATCCCAGCAGAGTCATTATCTATTTTTTTTCAGTCTTTTTTATAATTAATTTTATTACCATATCACATTTTCAGAATGTGTTATAAAATAAATTAATATATGTAATAAATTAATATTGTAATTAAATATAACCAAAATAGAGAACTTTTCAAATAATAATTTAGGGCGAGAAATTCAGTTTAAAACAGTAAATATAAATTTAAAATTGGAACGGAGTAAAAAATAAAAAGTAAACCTGTATATTAAACATAATTTTTGCGAATATATTAGGGCGGGGAAGGCTCAGACGGTAGCGCGCCAGGCTCATAATCTACAGTTCCCAGGTTCGAGTCCCAGCTAGGTCAGCGTTGAGATTTATCTCCGCAAAACTCCCCGCCCTTCCCATGGGCAATAGGGGCCACCGATAGGCTTGGAAAGGCCGCCGTCCGTCGGATGGGACGTTAAACAGTGGTCCCCTGTGGAGATAGCCATATCCCGTGCACTGTTAAAGAACAGGTTGCATGGCCTTGATGGGAGGGTACCATATGTCTCTCAACAGCTGTTCCAGTGGATCCCCTCCCCCAACCTTCTCTGAGCCTTCGGGGGTCCTTGTGACCCTATCATTTAGACCATTGTGTGCAAAAAAAGTGCCGCTCAGAGGTAAAACAATCCAACC
Source organism: Ryuthela nishihirai (assembly GCA_038380435.1). Classification (NCBI taxonomy): domain Eukaryota; kingdom Metazoa; phylum Arthropoda; class Arachnida; order Araneae; family Heptathelidae; genus Ryuthela; species Ryuthela nishihirai. The sequence goes on from JAWZYU010000010.1 coordinate 20,826,264, forward strand.
CACGAATATTTTTAAAATACCACTAGAATGGAGAGGAAGGATGCATGTATATATGCAACTCTTACAGTGTTTGGGCAAAACATTAAATTGAAGTAGAATTAACACCTTTTCGAGTTTGCATTTTGTTTGTTTTTTCCAGAAATATTTTACTAAATAATGCGTTTTAACAATAGTTGAAAAAAAAAAGAACACATGTATTATGAAATGTGATTTCAGTCCTACCCGATTCAATTCAATACCATTCATCTCCCTAATTTTTCCCCCTTACATCCGGGCTCTGCATGTAGTAGTTAAAATGCTCCACCAAAAATTTTAGCCACCGGATCTATGTATCTGTGTGAGTTGTCTTTGTTGCTATGGAAGGTATTAAAACCTAGTATCGAAATAAACTAAACATGGAATCGTATCTTGGAATCTCTGTAATACGAAAGGTGTCAAACCAACATTTTCAGAAATTATGAAACATCTTCAGTAACACTATTTTTATTAAATTATGCTTTTTTAAGTTTATTTTCAACGTACCTTATTTCAGTTGTATATTTATAAATACAAATATATCTTTATACATATTGGTGGTGCGTGCATTTTTTTTTTTTGACTTATATAGGGACCAGTAATCGAAAAAGCTTCGGAACTTGGTCACAAGGACCTTTTAGCGTTCAGGTTGAGTAGAGGAAGGGATCCACTGGAAAATTTTTATGAGACAAACGGAAATCTCCCTTCAAACTTATCCAGCGTGTCCTTCAATGTAAAGAGGGTAGGGTTCTCCTGAACAAGAGGCCACGACTTAACGTCTCTTCGGACGGACGTCGGTATTTCAAGACCAACGATGCCCCCTTTCTCACCGAGGGCAGGATGTGGATTAATGGAAATAGTTCTCAACGCTGGTATAGTTGCGATTGGAGCCTGGGAGCGTCAGAATACTAGTCTGGTGCGTTACCAAGTGAGATACCGCCTCCCATTAGGATGCAGCTAATCCAAAGGCTTCTCTGATGACATTTCATTGGCAGGTCAGAGAAAAAGTAATCAAAAGAGACATATAGTGAGAAGGTTATAAATGTTTGTATTGTACAGATTGGAGTGGGACTCTTTCAAAGTGAAGTAGAATTGACAGAGAATTAATTTTATTCTTATTTAATTTAGTCTAAATTCAATATTCAAATTTTAATAAATTGAACAACTATGCAAAGGCATCAGTATGTCGTTAATGTTACCTAAACTTCCATTAACAGTAAATAATAGAAAAGCCAAAAGTATTATGACTTGATGCAAAAACCAGAGTTAATGATAAAATTATATATATTTGATTTTTTCACAATTTGCACCCATTTGCTTTTCGCAGTTCGTTTTTAAAACACACTTCTGTTTTGGTATACTTCGTAATTTTTTAACACCCACCGAATATATTTCTTACGCTTCAGACAGATAATTGAGCAATTAACCCTCAATTGAAACTAATGTTTCAAGATTAAGATGTATTCTTCTTCCCTATGTTCGGGAGATGAGAGTAAAGAACAGTTTATTTGCCATCAAAGGGCAAAGGGGGCACTGCTGCCCCCATTTGAAAATGCTGTTAAAGGTAAAAAAGTGAAAAAATTTTTAAACTTATGAATTTTTTTTCCTGCATTTCCAGGAAATCTTTTAAAGATTTGTAAAACGAAAAAAAAAATTATACTATAATGGAATTCCAGTCTATTGTCCCTTTCACTTCATTCTGCATCGATCGATTATCTTGCTGCCCCCCCCCCCCTTTTAATTTTCTTCTAGATCCAGGCCTGTTTGCCATTACAATGGTATAAGAGTTCTTATCCCCAGCGTACCCGGGGGGGGGGGGAACCACAGGGTTAGGGAAGTCCCCTTGAAAATCCAGCATCTCATTCGAAATCTGAAACGCGTCCACCTGCTTTGAAATCCAAAACTTCTGTCTTTGTAGAATTTAATTTTAGTCCCATAGTAAAATACACTGAGTGAGCGTTGAATTCTGACCACTCATCCCCATGTTATGTCGATGGGACGCTAACGCTATATCTTTTAAAATAAGCGCTTTAGTTAAATGAAGAAGTTTTAAAACTAAAGATCTCAATCAAATCTACATAAATCTCGATTTTCAACAATATTCTTTCAGTATTAACAGGTATTGCAGGTTAAAGCATTAAATAGTAGCAATGTGTTCTAAGAAATTTATCAAAAAATTAAACGAACATTAAAGAAATTGTTTGCACACACTTTTAAAATATGCAGTTATTTTATTCAAAGGTAAGTTCAAAGGTAAATTCTTTATTTCGCATTGCTGTTGTTAAATGTTCAAACTCCATAACTCTTTAAATACCGGAGCGGGGGTGGCTCAGTCGGTAGCGCGCCAGGCTCTTAATCTGTAGTTCCCAGGTTCGAGTCCCAGCTGGGCCAGCGTTGAGAATTATCTCCGCAAAATTCCCCGCCCTGCCCACGATCAGTAGGGGACACCGATGGACTTGGAATGGCCGCCGTCCGTCGGATGGGACGTTAATCCGTGGCCCCGTGTGCGGGAGAGCCATACCCTGTGCACGTTAAAGAACACGCTGGATGGCCTTGACGGGAGGCTACCATCTGTCTCCCAACAGCTGTTCCAGTGGGTCCCCTCCCCCAACCTTCTCTGAGCCTTCGGGGTCCATGTGACCTGACCATTTAGCCCATGGTGTGCAAAAAAGTGCCGCTCAGAGGTAAAACAACAACTTTAAATACCGATCATTATTAACTAAATAAATATTTAGATAAAACTGACTGAGATCTTTAATTTACCTTTGGCCACATTTTCCATAAAACGCTTATTTTAAAAGATATATAACTTTGAAGTTAGCGTCCCATTGATATAACATCATGGGATGGGGTTAGTGATCTGGCAACCTTCGTGTCACGTGACACGAAGGTTGCCAGATCACTAATTTCTAAAAAAAAATCGTTGCCAGAAATTTTTTCTGAATTCTGTAATCAACCATAGTGTTCGGATATTTTTTGAGCGACTGTACATGCCTGTCTAATCTCCCTACAAAGCTTTTTCGCTTATTAATATATTTTTTATTTTGAATCGTTTAACTGAATAGTTGAATACCTTTTGAAAATTCAATGAAAAACGTTAATAAAATGGTGCAATTTGACGTTTTTAAAATGTACCAGAATTTCTTATATGAACTATTTTAAACTTCCTACACTTCGATATTTCTGTCTTTAATCTCTCGGTTCATATTTAGAATTTGCATCATAGCTTAAGCTAATTCCATCGAACATGTATTCTATTATAGGTAAATAGTTGGATCTTCAAGAAAGTATGAAATGGCTTATGCTAAGCGATGCGTTCCTGGAAAACATCTGTATCAGCAAACCTTTGTTTGAATACGAAAAGTGGAATACTCCAATTCTACCATTATGTCTATACGTTTAAAACAGGGGCGGGGGTGGCTCAGTCGGTAGCGCGCCAGGCTCGTAATCTGTAGTTCCCAGGTTCGAGTACCAGCTGGGTCAGCGTTGAGATTTATCTCCGCAAAATTCCCCGCCTTGCCCACGGTCAGTAGAGGACACTGATGGGCTTAGAAAAGCCGCCGTCCGTCGGATGGGACGTTAAGCCGTGGCCCCATGTGCGGGAGAGCCATACCCTGTGCACGTTAAAGAACACGCTGGATGGTCTCAACGGGAGGCTACCATCTGTCTCCCAACAGCTGTTCCAATGGGTCCCTTCCCCCAACCTTCTCTGAGCCTTCGGGGTCCATGTGACCTGGCCATTTAGCCCATGGTGTGCAAAAAAGTGCGGCTCAGAGGTAAAACAACCCAACCCAACAACGTTTAAAACATTGCTAATTAAATCACTATCGCAACGGGCAATATGTTCACTCAACAGTAATTGTCAATACTGAAAAAAGCGAAACGATGCACAATTATGCATTATAAATTTGTCATATTGAGCAACAGCTTCTATACAAACTTAATATCTGGGAAATCACTTCCGGTATCAGCCAGCGCGTGACCATTTCATTTAGAACAACTATGTAAAAGGTAAAGTCTGATTATTATCCACGCAGTATTTCCCTAGATGTTTTTCGTGCCTTCCTGCATTAATAATAAAAAAAATACATTTTTACAGACGAGGTTGTTAATAAATTTAAATGAGAGTACTGCTTGTAGTTCGTTTCAAAGCATTTTAATACTTATTTATACAATTTTCGGGCTTCAAATTTCCTAAATCTTCATTGTTCCCATTACACTACATAAAATATTCATATAAAATTTGAAATGTGAAAACTAGACATATGAAAGTAAAGGGAAAAGGTGGATTTCCTTAAAGAGAGATTACACTCCTTGTTACGTTTCCATAAAACGTCCTAATGATTACACTTACCTTCCATGACCTTCGATTTAACGGTAATACCTTCACACGGTTAAAGTGAAGTTTTTCTTCTTCAGTGATACTATCGATAAATGGTGGCAACCAATCACAGAACGAACAGCTTGCTTCTAAAGGCTTCTAGCGGTTAGTGAGAAAGGCATGAAACATAACCAGCACTCTGACGTGGTCAGCAAAGGAGCGTCCCTTAGAGAAATATCTGCTGGTTGAATATGGAAAATGAGGCTTCTTCTGTGAGAAAAGATGACTAGCAAAGACACGAGATTTTTTAGACACTCGCAGCTCGACTAGCATGGTAAACTGTAGTAGTAGTAGTATTCTTTATTTCCATTTATATTAAATTTTGGTACAATATAAGTATTTACAAAAATTTTGGAAATATACAACTCCACAAGAGTTCATAGACTCGCACGCGGAGTATAAGGTTAAAATAAAAAACATATATAAACATTAGAAACAACATTTTAAGTTTATTACCATATTAATATTTTCTGTCATGGTTACATCAACAATATAGTAACAGAATCAATAATAAACTATAAATACACCAATTTTTATTCAAAAATTTAACATCCCAAAGAACAAACAAATAAAAAGATTATCGTATAGTGTAATCGTGTCATCGTATAGTGTAATATAACAGAAAAATTCGAGGAATATTATACATATGTAAAATGTATCTTAGAACACACTTTTTACGTTTATGTCAAAATGCTTTTTTATTTAATTTATCTTTTCTTAATGTTTATTGGTATTTTGAGGGAATCACCCCTTTCCTTGCTTCCATGAACGCTTTGCAACTTCTTTTACGTTTTCTATTATGCCTATAATAGCAATAAAATTGTCTCTAATTATTACGGAAATGATTAGATTAGTAAAGCGTAGTCAGAAGTTATAAATCACTGCAGAAAATGTTCATTGAGTCAATGAGGCTTAGAGTTATCAAAACGCGAAAGGGCCTGATTACGTTCGCCGGTAATGAATGGTGATCCCGCTTTTATCCTAGGTGACGCTATCAATAAATGGCAGCAGCCAATTACAGAGCGAACAGTCTGTCTGCAGTAGCCTCTAATGGATGGGTTGGGTTGTTTTACCTCTGAGCGGCACTTTTTTGCACACAATGGGCTAAATGGCCAGGTCACATGGACCCCGAAGTCTCAGAGAAGGTTGGGGGAGGGGACCCACTGGAACAGCTGTTGGGAGACAGATGGTAGACTCCCGTCAAGGCCATCCAGCGTGTTCTTTAACGTGCACAGGGTATGGCTCTCCCGCACACGGGGCCACGGCTTAACGTCCCATCCGACGGACGGCGGCCTTTCCAAGCCCATCGGTATCCCCTACTGACCGTGGGCATGGCGGGGAAATTTGCGGAGATAAATCTCAACGCTGACCCAGCTGGGACTCGAACCTGCGAACTACAGATTACGAGCCTGGCGCGCTAAAGACTGAGCCACCCCCGCTCCTCTCTAATGGATGATGAGAAAGGTATGAAATATATGCAATGCTATGAAGCAGTCAGCAAAGTAGGGTCGGTAACCTGCTGGTTGAATACAGACAATGGGACTTCCACTGTGAAATAAGATGACTAATGCAGCAGCAATAAGATAAGGTTTTTCAGATATTCCTAGCTCGACTAGCTTGGAAACGTGCTTCTATTTATTATACAATTCAAAATAACAAGAAAATTCAAAGAATATTATATAAAGTAAAATTTGCTTTCTAATAGTCTTATTAAACTTATGAAAATACTTTTATGTCAAAACATTTTTATATTTAGTTTATCTTTTTTTCTTTTTATCTTTTTTTATATTCTTCCCTTGCTTCCATGGATGCTTCGTCACTGCTGCTTAAGGATCTAAGAAAAAGCAACTCTAAGTAGAGCTCTAAGGGTCATTCCGAAAACAGTGTGTATTATCCTCCGTTGGCTACTTCACTATTTGAAATTAAGGGTGATTTCCGTTTGTTCTTGAGGGATCGAATGAAGCAGTGGTTGCCAAACATTTCGCATAAATGAAGCCGATTTAAAATGGCAAACGTGAAAATAAAACCTCACCTATAAATCAACAAATTAATAAAACTAAAACAAAATCGAGCCCGAAAAATGTAAAAGTGGAGCCAAGATACTGGATTTCTAATGTAGTATAACATTTCTCTCGGTGTTTTACATGACTTTAAAAATTGCTTGAAAAAAACGCATGAAATATGAATAAATTCAATATTTTTGCATCTATTACTCTTAATAGCATTCTGAAAGGGGAGGGGCATCTATCCCCCTTAGATCCGGCCCCGAGACCTAATCATATCCTTAAGTACAAAAACTAAAACAGTACATTTCTTTTTTAAGTAACTCTAATTTGTATTATAAAATACCCATGAATTTTACTATTATTAAAATTTTAAATTATCTAAACAAAAAGAGATGTTAGAATTAAATATTTTTAGTATCAAAATAATAATTGCTTATATTTTATTGTTGAGTTATTAGTAAAGAATTAAGCAGGAAATGAATTTTCCCTTAGACAGACTTTGACTTTTAGAGTCAGCCCAAGGATTTACGATATCCACGTGCACAGAACTTAATAGTTAAATCTGCCAGTTTATTTAAAACTGAACTCTAATTCAGAAATGCTAAAATTCATGATATTTATGCTTAAACAATGAAAAGTGTTTGAAAAGTAATATTAAACCTTTTAGAGGATGCATACATTTATTAAAAAATGGTAGATATAAATCATATACATAGAAATGTAGCAAAGAATAGCTCTATGTGATTTCCAAATATAACACTATAAATATCGAATCTTTAATGAATTTCTTCTCAGGGGCGACGTAGCAATAGCGCCTGCAATTCATGCCCCTAGATCAGTGATGGCGAACCTTTTTTCCCAGGTGTGTTAAACATTTTTTTTTCTTTAAACATTGACGTTGTTGATGTGCCACTTGCATACATGCATTATAAATTTAACTACATAATCGTAGATGGTGACTTATACATATCATGTTAGGCTATTTATTTAATAGGACATTGATATAAAATCTATGAATTCATATTATACAATTAATTTAATAAAGTGAAATTACAAACTTACATTACATTTAATGACTTTTCTGTTACTGAGTACTGGTAGAAAGTTGCTTTATAGTAGGGCTATAGTGTATACATTTTAATGCTACACGGGCAGCGCTCAAATCATTGCTCAATCTATTTCTCCCTTTCGATTTGATATTATTTAAGGCAGAAAATAGAGTTTCACAAGAGTATGTAGAAGAGAAAATTGTTAGAAGAGCTTTAGCAAAGATTTTAAGAGCATGGAAGTTTTCGGGAAGGCTATTCCACAAGCTTAGAATTTTACAGGAGTTATCATGCAGACGTTCCCGCTCAAGCTCTTCTAATTAATTTCTAAGAGCAATAAACTTTCTGTTCCAGATAGGATTACACTGGAAGTTGGCAAGTTGCATTTCTAGATCTTTTAAATCCAACTATTCAAAGCCATCTAACTTAAGATCCATTAATTCTGTTTCATCAGGATACTTTATGAATTGGATTGTTTGTTCCAACATTCGAAATTGCTCAAATCTAGAAGAAAACTGCTCAGTACTCTGACTTTAGAACTTCGATAAATTGGTTGTTATGCTGTTCATGATATTTGGGACTTTTGCTGGCTATTTATTTAATAAATAAATAGCCAGCAATTATTTAATAAATAAATAGCCAGCAAAAGCAGACTAATTGCTGGCTATTTATTTGCTGTTCACGATATTTGGGACTTCGATATATTGGTAGATATGCTGTTCACGATTTTTGGGGCTGGTTTCGTTACAAAAAATTTTCACTCTTGTGAAATACTTAAAATTGTTACTTTCTAAATCACGTTGAAATATTTTGAGTTTATTCTCAAGGCTCTTGATCGTGCAAAACATAACATCGACAGATTTTTCGAAACCTTGCAATTGTAATTAAGTTTATTCAGGTGCAATAAAAAAAATCTGCGAAAAACATCAGCTTACTAAGCCAAGCAGAATTGTTCAACTGAGAAAATTCGTGCTCCTTGCGCTTCGTATTTAAATATAATTTAATTTCATTTAAACTTTCAACAAACCGTTCAAGTACTTGACCACGACTCAACCATCGAATATTATTGTACATTAATAGACCATTGTACACTGATTCAACTTCGCTTAAAAGTGAATTAAATTCTCGTTTGTTTAAAGCCCTGGCAGCAATAAAATTAGTTACCTTTGTCACAATTCTCATCACATCATCCAAATCCTTTAAACCTGATTTCGCACACAGTGTCTCCTGATGTATAATACAATGGAAACAAACCAGGGGATGACTGATGGCACGCCTAATATGACTGATGGCACGCCTAATATGACTGATGGCACTCCTAATATGACTGATGGCACGCCTAATATGACTGATGGCACGCCTAATATGACTGATGGCACGCCTAATATGACTGATGGCACTCCTAATATGACTGATGGCACGCCTAATATGGTTGGCCGATATTACGGCCAACCATATTAGGCGTACCATCAGTTGTAATCGAAAATATTTTCGATAAATCTATCTGTTTCTCACGGAGCACTTTAACAACACAGTCACATATGTCTTTACCTGATGTGTTTTGAGGTAAATTTTCTAACTTTATCAATTCCTCGTGTATAGAATCACCGTGAACATATCTTGCAATAATAGTCAATCGAACTCATGACCTAATATCTGCAGTTTCGTCGAGACAAATGGAAAAACAATGGCATGAGTTCAAGTCTTGTTGTATTTGATTTTCTATACTAGAATTCATTGATATAACTCTGTCTTTAATAGTATTCCTACTTAATGGTAACTCTTTCATGCGCTTTACAATAGCTTCCTTATTATGAAAGTCCTCAAATAAAATGGTGCACACTTTACGAAAACTTCTTTAATATAATCACGTTATATTCACACGGTGATTCTATACACGAGGAATTGATAAAGTTAGAAAATTTACCTCAAAACACATCAGGTAAAGACATATGCGACGGTGTTGTTAAAGTATTCCGTGAGAAACGTAGATTTATCGAAAATATTTTCGATTACAACTGATGGCACGCCTAATATGGTTGGCCGTAATGTCGGTTTTATCAAACAATTTACAGAATATGTTGGTCATCCACTGGTTTGTTTCCGTTGGATTGGGTTGTGTTGTTTTACCTCTGAGCGGCACTTTCTTGCACACCTTGGGCTAAATGGCCAGGTTACATGGACCCCGAAGGCTCAGAGAAGGTTGGGGGAGGGGACCCACTGGAACAGCTGTTGGGAGACAGATGGTAGCCTCCCGTCAAGACCATCCAGCGTGTTCTTTAACGTGCACAGGGTATGGCTCTCCCGCACACGGGGCCACGGCTTAACGTCCCATCCGACGGACGGCGGCCTTTCCAAACCCATCGGTGTCCCCTACTGACCGTGGGCAGGGCGGGGAATTTTGCGGAATTGTTTCCATTGTCAAGTGGTTTCCCATGTTTAACAATAGTATGTGAAATACTGTAACTTGCGGCTACTAAATTTGAAGGTCTTGAAACAAATTTAATTAAAGTCCCTGATTGTGATTCTGCCAGTTTTAGATGTTGCGATATGTATTCTTTGCGTTTTTCAAAAGTTTTTTTTTCGGAGCCATTTGTGCTTAGTTTCAAAATGCCTTCTTACACTCCAAGTTCTACTCACAGATAGCTCACCACACAATTTACAGAGAACTTTATCGCCTCTATCAGTAACACCATATTGTTCAGGCCAGGCATCTTGGAAATTTCTTCCACTTCCTTTCTTGTGATAATTTTAGTTTTTTATTAGTGATAGCTGCCATTGTAAAAGAGTTCATAAATTAAAAGAGAGCACAATTATATACAGCGGTAATTAAGCAGTAATAATTAATACGAACTAACAATTACTGGAAATGAATTATACACCATCAACTGAAATTACTCAAGTGGCAGACCATGCAAGACTACCACTACTTCTTTTAGCAGGGTTGCCAGATTTATTACCGGTTAAATTCAATATTTAATGCTACGAATTATATTTTCTGTTAAAGTGGTTTTAAATATGTTTAGAACTTGTATTACTCAGTCGAGACTTGGAATGCATGCATGAACGAATTTCACACAGAAGGCAAATGAAAACTTTAAGTTTATAATATATAAAGTACGTATTTATAAGTTTGTATCGTATAATATTGATAATAATTGTTATAAGTTTTTATAATATCATATGACTATGCATAAATTATAATGATTAAGAAAGAAAACGTAAACTTAAAACGCTCGATTTATCGCAGTGTTTTCATCAGAACACCAATATTTTTCAACATCCAAGGTGTGTCACCTGAAACCCTCAAGTGTGTCAGTGCTGACACGCGTGTCATGGGTTCGCCATACTGCCCTAGATCATCAACATTTGGTGATAAAAGAAAGGTCATTTTATCCTTAACAAAATCCCTGTAAGATAAAGTATAGTGCAGCCAAATCGCGGGATCGAGGTAGACATGATGAAATGAGCCGCTTGGCCTTCCCACCGATTTGAAAAACGTCTATTGAACTACCTACGCAATTCTCCATTGGATGTGAGAATGAATGGCCTCCTGCTGCAAAAATATGCTTCCCTTGGGATAATCTTGGTCATATTTGCCGTTTTGACTTCGACTGTCCAGGAGCGCTAGAATAGTATGCGATGGTAGAAGTGTGACGTAACAACTTCAAGCCTTGCTCTTTCCATTTGCCATGTCACAGGACTGCACATTTATCTTCAAAATAATTGTGCAGCCTTCAAGAGTTGTAAAGGTACTTTTGAAATGTGGTCTGTTGAATGACTTTTATTTGACCTTGAATAATTTTTGCTTTTATTTCAGTTTCTGAATATTTTTCGCCAATAATTTATTTTCAATTCATATTTTACATCCTGTTCTGTGCCTATAATTAAATAATAAAATTTATGTTTTTGTTTATAAGTTCAAGTTGTAGGTTTATAAGATTTATTATTCCTCTTGTTACTACCGGCAGAATAATTACTTAATGTTATTACAATACATATCGTGCACATCAGTTGTTAATTATGTTCTGTGCGGCGATTCCAGTGGAGTTTTTGCAGAAGCAGAGACTAAATATTTCAGTAAAATAATGTGCAGTGAAACTTCCTTTATATGAAATCCTTATTCTTCTTAAGGTTCTTAAAAAGAGGGAGAATATTCCCAAGAACTGAATATCCCATTGGATTTAAGGTGACTTTTCCATCTAGGTTTGGGGTGGGGGTGGCTCAGTCGGTAGCGCGCCAGGCTCGTAATCTGTAGTTCCTAGGTTCGAGTCCCAGCTGGGTCAGCGTTGAGATTTATCTCCGCAAAATTCCCCGCCTTGCCGACGGTCAGTAGGGGACACCGATGGGCTTGGAAAGGCCGCCGTCCGTCGTATGGGACGTTAAGCCGTGACCCCGTGTGTGGGAGAGCCATACCCTGTGCACATTAAAGAACACGCTGGATGGCCTTGACGGGAGGCTACCATCTGTCTCCCAATAGCTGTTCCAGTGGGTCCCCTCCCCCAACCTTCTCTGAGCCTTCGGGGTCCATGTGACCTGGCCATTTAGCCCATGGTGTGAAAAAAAGTGCCGCTCAGAGGTAAAACAACCCAACCCAACCCATCTAGGTTTTATGATCTAGGGCAGAGTAGAAGGTTACCGGAGATAAATGTCAACTTTGGCGCAGTTGCAATTAGAACCTGGAAACTGCAGATTTATGCGACTGGCGCACTACAGACTGAATCACCCCCGCCCCCTATCTATCGTAAAATCGATTATATGTGATCGACTTTTTCTACCTAATTTATTCACTATATTTCATAAGTTTGATGTAGATCGACTTCTTCAACAATTCGTCCCATCCACAGAGAAAATGATAGGAAATGCACTAAACCTTGCAGAGGCAGTAATAGTTACTTCTCTGCTATTCCTGGGGCGGGGGTGGCACAGTTGGTAGCGCGCCAGGCTCGTAATCTGTAGTTCCAAGGTTCGAGTCCCAGCTGGGTAAGCGTTGAGATTTATCTCCGAAAAACTCGTCGCCCTGCCCACGGTCAGTAGAGGATACCGAAGGGCTTGGAAAGGCCGCCGTCCGTCGGATGGGACGTTAAGCCGTGGCCCGTGTGCGGGAGAGCCATACCCTGTGCACGTTAAAGAACACGCTGGATGGCCTTGACGGGAGGCTACCATCTGTCTCCCAACAGCTGTTCCAGTGGGTCCCCTCCCCCAACCTTCTCTGAGCCTTCGGGGTCCATGTGACTTGGCCATTTTACCCATGGTGTGCAAAAAAGTGCCGCTCAGAGGTAAAACAACCCAACCAACTCTCTGCTATTCCACTGAGGCATGACAAATATAAAAGAAATTTAAGCTAGGCAGAAATAATAAGCACCTAATCTTAGCTTAATTTAAAGATGCACTAATTTCTTTCGTTTCATCCCACAACTAATTTTGATATAGACTTCCGTTTCATTTATTTTTACCACAAAATTAGTAATATTTCTTTTATCTTATGATAATGACCATTTGTTAAGAAAATTTATATTTAATTCCTTTGCAAATTTTAATGAAAAAAATACATAAATTGAAAAATTCGTTTCTTAATCTTTAAGTTACTGAATTATTGATATATGTTTTATCTGGTTAGCCTTTTCAGGTAAATATAAAATATAAAATTTTAAATTTCATTTCAATTTTAATTTTACTCTAAAGAAAAATACATTCATTAGAGTAAAATTAAAATTGTTTTAAACGGTGAATATCATAGTTGATTAACATTTTTTTGGTGTTATTTTCCCCTTTACTAGGACATGGTCAATGAGCTAACGATTAATCAACTTACGATTAATGAGGTAATCGTAAGTTGATTATCTGAAGTTAATCAACTTACGATTAACTTTAGATTAATGAGCTAACATTAATCAACTTACGAGCTACAAGAATGTTGAAGCTTGAACTGCGCAGTCTCCGTTGTCTCACATGCTACCGCTCTGGTTGTCAACAAAACTCATCTCAAGTTTCATCAAATGCAGCAGCTTCTATGTCCAGAGCGAGCATGCGTAACAGAGATCAGTTCGGATCCCGAATGTGGCTCAATAATCTGGGCCCAAGTCACATCAGGACTACTTAGATACTCCGGGTAAGAACAGCAGTTGAAAAAAAGAAGAGATATTTAAATGTGTAAAATTTTAATTTGTCTAAAATTTAACTACAAGCTATTTATTCTTTTACATTGTAAAATAAGATTTTTTTATTATAACTTTATTGAAATATTTGGAATATTTTAAAAGTAATTAACAAAATTTTAAAATTTAACAACTACCAGTCTTATTTTAAGAAAATATAATTAAAATAACTGTGTGTTAAAAAAATTATTTCGTATTTGTTGGTACTGTTTAATTAACATTTCCTGTAACAAAAAGTTAGAGGATGGAATATATGATATAGACACATCTTATACTTTTTATTTTTATATTATTACTGGTGGATTCTGTGCTAATATTTATACTAATATGTATCTAAAAATATATTTTATTTAGGAGAAATTTTATTTGTATTAATTAGCATTATTATATTTCATAATATATAGGAATAATTTTCTTTCTAAATAAAATATATTTATAGATAAGCATTAGCATAAAGATTAGCACAAGAGTCCTCCAGTAATAATATTAGAATAAAAAAATATAAGAATTTTCTATATGGTAGGACTACTTAGTGACGTCAAAAATTTCGTACATTGGCCTTCTGTTGTAGAAGGTGTTGGTCCAACATTATGATCATAATTAAGCAAAGAAGAAATAATCTCATTAGGATTAATTTTAACAGCCTCAAAAAAGCTTTTTGAGATGCATTTCATATGAGTCTATATGTGGTCAATGCCCAAATCTTTATGAAGTTGTCTGTTAGTGACAAACCAAGGGGCATCCATCGCAGATATCAATATTTTGTTTTGCAAGACCTGAATCTTGCGTATATTCGTAGAGGTGGTGTTCGCCCATATACGGGAAGCATAAGTTATTATCGGACGAATGGCCATGTTGTACAATAATAAATTATGATCAATCATCAAGACATTTCCCCGAAGGAAAGGTCCTAGTTGACATCTTACTGCATTGACTTTAGTGATAATACCATGAATATGAGGGGTCCTATTTGAGCTTTTGATGTGGCATAGATGTATGTGTTGTTTTTCTGCTGAGGTCCTGCCATCCTCTCAGATCTTCTACTTTGGCATATAAACTGACAGGCTCCTGTCAGACCTCTGTGGCAAGCAGCTGCTTGAGGGGGTATTTATTTTATTTATTTATTTAATACACAAATATTTGATGGTCTTTTATGATTTCAATTTTTTTAACCTATTCAATTGGTTCATTAAAAAAGTTTAAACGTTTTGGGTTTTTAATAAGTTTTCCACTGAAGAGGATGGCAGTGCTCTTCTCATTGTTAATCTTGACCTTCCATTTATCGTACTATTCCTCCATCTCATCAAGGCATCTCTGCAGCCTGTCTCTAGCAATCACTGGACCCAATGAGGGGAAGCATTAACAGGGGATTAAATTTTAAATATATATATATATCTGTTTCAATTAAATACGTATTTGGTAAAATTCAAGTAGTAGCTATTAGTTTTCAAAAAATTTTGCAATCAATTTTAAAATATTCATAAATATTTAAACATAGTCGCAATAAATAAATTTTTTTATGGTTCAAAAATAAATCGATTTTAGCTAAATATTTAGGCAAAGTAAATCTCTTATAATTTTTATGCACTATTATATATCTCCTTCCTTGGGTTGTTTTAAATCTGAGCGGCACTTTTTTGCACACCATGGGCTAAATGGCCAGGTCACATGGACCCCGAAGGCTCAGAGAAGGTTGGGGGAGGGGACCCACTGGAACAGCTGTTGGGAGACAGATGGTAGCTTCCCGTCAAGGCCATCCAGCGTGTTCTTTAACGTGCACATGGTATGGCTCTCCCGCACACGAGGCCACGGCTTAACGTCGCATCCGACGGACGGCGGCCTTTCCAAGCCCATCGGTATCCTCTACTGACCGTGGGCAGGGCAACGAGTTTTTCGGAGATAAATCTCAACGCTGACCCAGCTGGGACTCGAACCTTGGAACTACAGATTACGAGCCTGGCGCGCTACCGAATGAGCCACCCCCGCCCCTCTTCTTTGGGTAAATAGCTGTCCAGTCTGGTGTATCCTGTCCACATGCCCGATATGATCAAAGAATATATCAGACAACAAAACGGTCAGCGAGCAAAACCGTAAAGTGCGCCCTCTTGCGTAAAATTTCCTTTAAGGGTTCAAAGAGTCAAGTTCTCTGGCCCGAGCGACCTGTATCATTTCACTGGGCCCAGACAGGACACTAACAGAATTACCTTATTCTGCTTTAATTAAATTCTATTCCTTAAAATCAAACTAATAGCTCTCAGTTTTAAAAATTTGTTAATAAATTTTTAAATATTTATAAAAAATTTAAAATTAAATGCCCTATTTTTTAAAATATTATTTCAAACGGTTTTTAAATCAGATTACAGAATTTTCAGGATTTTACAGGGTGTTATTTGCATCGTTTAGTGTTCTTTTCTCCGTTACTGTAGAGTTTATCTACAATTTTATTATAGTTTTTCTGTTTAAATATAAATTTTTCTTCTATATTTACTTCGAATGAAAGACTGCACTTTATGGTTCTTAGTCCAAATCTACCATATTTTCTCTAAAGCGCTGAAACTGAGTTCTTCAGTTAAAATACTTCATTTTCGAAACTGTGGGAGATTGAGCGGCTAGTGTACTTCGCTACTAATCGGTAAATCTTGGATAAGGAATGGATTTTTCTTTCTTTTGTTGAGGTCTCGCCTTCCTCATAAATCTTCGCTCTGGTTAATTGTAATGACGAGCAAGTAGCTGCTTGAGGGACAATTCATTTATTAATTCAACCTATCACTATTTCACTTATTGTTTAAAATAACAATTCTGAAGAACTTTAAATTTCTGCGAATTATTTCTGATATTTTTAGTTTCAAATAATATTGTGAGTTCACTTTCTGTCTTCGAAGAAAGGCGGGGTATACTCAGTCGGTAGTGCGCCAGGCTCGTAATCTACAGTTCCCAGGTTCGAGTCCCAGCTGAGACAGCATTGAAATTTATCTCCTCAAAACTCTCGGTCAGTAAGGGACATCGATGGGCTAGGAAAGGCCGCCGTCCTTGGGATGGGACAAGCGCGGGAGAGCCACACCCTGTGCAAGTTAAAGAACATGCTGGATGGCCTTGACGGGAGGCAACCATCTGTCTCCTCATAAGCTGATCAATGGGTCCCCTCTCCTAACTTTCTCTGAGCCTTCGGGGGCCTTGTGACCTAGCCATTTAATCCACAGTGTGCAAAAAAGAGTTCCGCTCAGAGGTAAAACAACCTACTATGCCTTCAAATAATGAGGATCATTTTAAAGTTTTTAACATTTTAAAGTTTTTAACCGTCTAAAGGTGAATATCTTTAGCATTGTGTCAGAACTTTCTTTTTCGTAAATAGGTTAAGGCTCAGTAATTTTTCGACATTCTTCGATCTAGTGCAGGATTTAATCCTCGCAATTTGATGCTGAGTTCGAAAGCATTTGAATCCGAAACTCGTCTCTAATGCATACCATCTTTCCACGGCTCTTGGAAGTGGAAATCCAAAAGATGCTGAATACTGGGGTGTACGTTCAAAAATGTCAACGGTGTTTTTTATGGCAAAACGTGTAGAATAGTACACAATAGTTATTGAATGGGGATTACTGATCTTTCTGGGGTGGCTCAGTAGGTAGCGCGCCAGGCTCGTAATCTGTTCGATTCCCAGGTTCGAGTCCCAGCTGGATTAGCGTTAAGATTTATCTCCGCAACAGTTTCCTGACCTGCCCACGGTTAGTAGGGGACACCGATGGGCTTGAAAAGGCCGCCGTCCGTCGGATGGACGTTAAGCCGTGGTTCCTTGTGGGGGGAGAGCCCCACCCTGTGCACGTTAAAGAACACACTGGATGGCCTTGACGGGAGGCTACCATCCAACAGCTGTTCTAGTGGGTCCCCTCCACCAACCTTCTCTGAGCCTTCGGAGTCCATGTGACCTGGCCATTTAACCCATTGTGTGCAAAAAAGTGCCGCTCAGAGGTAAAACAACCCAACTGATCTTTCTTCATCGAAGTACATCGATGAAGCAACGTAACGAGTTGTTGTGGGGGCGCGAGATTTGCAAGCACCTGTAGGCTGTGAACACCATTGATTATAGAGGAAAAAATGTTTTTAATCAGATGGGATACGAACCCACGAACCCTGATGACATGCCAGGTACTCCGACAAATGATCAAACGATCCTTTATTGACAGTTTTAAGCTTTATACCGTTGGGGAAGGGGTGTCAGTCATTAGAAGATATTTGGACTAACTGAAGATCCTGGTAAAAAAGGCACTTCCAACCATGTGCATTAGACCATGAGCACACTTCACGTGTGGAGGACATGGCATTTCTTTCAGTCAGTCACGATTTATCCAAGCGTAAGGATAATACCCTATATAATAAATACGTATCTCTTTCGGTGTGTGACGGAGGCCGGTTGCTAGAGGAGAAAGGATTTTATCAATTGACTGTAAGTCGTGATGTCTTTTGCTAGATTATCAGAAGATTAGTTTTCATTGAATGGCAACTTGATTGCATCGTCATAGCAAACGGTTTGTGCGTTACTTTCTTAACATTCGTAATCGGGTTAGTGCTTTACGTGCTTATAGCCTAGTAAGTCTTAAGGTTTAAGAGTTCAGTTTTTCCTAATGTATTTAAGATAATTATGCAAATGATACAGCAGTCGTATGTTGTGTGCACTTTATCACCTGTCTATGCATCTTTTACAGATTTAAGAAAAATTGCAGGTACCCTGTTGGCTAGCTGCAAAAAGAGCTTGGTCTTTTGTTACATCATAAACCATAATACATACATTACATTATAATCATAATACATCCGGAAATACAAATTTTGATATGGCTTTGTTTGGCGATTAACTTCTCTGGAAATATCGAGAGAAGTGTAATAACAAAGTCCCTAGGAGGCTTGGGTTGGGTTGTTTTACCTCTGAGTGGTACTTTTTTTTGCACACAATGGGCTAAATGGCCAGGTCACATGGACACCAAAGGCTCAGAGAAGGTTGGGGGAGGAGACCCACTGGAACAGCTGTTGGGAGACAGATGGTAGTCTCCCGTCAAGGCCATTAGTGTGTTCTTTAACGTGCACAGGGTATGTCTCTCCCGCACACGGGGCCACGGCTTAACGTCCCATCCGACGGACGGCGGCCTTTCCAAGCCCATCGGTGTCCCCTACTGACCGTGGGCAAGGCGGGGAATTTGGCGGAGATAAATCTCAACGCTGACTCAGCTGGGACTCGAACCTGGGAACTACGGATTGCGAGCCTGGCGTGCCACCTACTGAATCACCTACGCTCCTACCTTATGAATGGAATAGTACGTTCAGAGGAGTACTTTAATGGTGGAAAGCTTTGATTATCGATGGGAAAAAATGGCAGTCAATTTTCGCGCCAAACTTTTGACGTGGGTTTAACTAGTTAATAGAAATAATCGTAACTGTGAATTTTAAAATTAATGCTTTTTCTCGGCCCAAACCTATTCGTGTATTTTGACTCAGCGTCTACTCTTCCATGAGCAAATCCTCGGACTCCTGGGGCGGGGGTGGCTCAGTCGGTAGCGCGCCAGGCTCGTAATCTGTAGTTCCCAGGTTCGAGTCTCAGCTGGATCAGCGTTGAGATTTATCTCCGCAAAATTTCCCTGCCCTGCCCACGGTCAGTAGGGGACACCGATGGGCTTGGAAAGGCCGCCGTCCGTCGGATGGGACGTTAAGCCGTGGTGCCGTGTGCGGGAGAGCCATATCCTGTGCACGTTAAAGAACACGCTGGATGGCCTTGACGGGAGGCTACCATCTGTCTCCCAACAGTTGTTTCAGTGGGTCCCCTTCCCCAACCTTCTCTGATCCTTCGGGGTCCATGTGACATGGCCATTTAGCCCATAGTGTGCAAAAAAGTGCCGCTCAGAGGTAAAACAACCCAACAACCCTCGGACTCCTCTCTTTATGTATTAAATAAATCTTTGGGATCCTCTTATCCAACGTATTGACGATGACTGAAGTATGATGCTTACAGCCGAGGTTAAATGTTCCGTATACAACCGCTTCAAAAATTAAACATCGATTTCAGAGAAAGAAATCTTTTCCATGCTAGATTTCCAATGAATTGTACTTGTCAAAACGTTTTTCCGGTTGTAGCTATATTTTCCAGGACACGGATTAGTAGTCTCTTGACGTGAATCCTCTTGTCGTACGACTGTTAAACTGAGGGAATTTCCCTGGGCCAGCGAAGCACGGCGTCTCTCTTTCAGCATCCTAGCACCCATTGATCAGAATACAGATCAGACGGATGCTGTAACCTGTTTACGTTTGGAAAGCATGCGCATGCGCTCAGTCGTCTCGAGACGTTCAGCAAGTGCTTTTGGCAGAGTGCCAGAGGACTCCCACCCCCGGGGGCCTTTTGGCATCGAAAGTTTCACTTCTAGGAAGTGGGCCATTTGAGAGGGATGAAGTGAGGAAACGAAACGTCTCTTGCATATGAAACATCTCGGAACCTGATTTCGGAATAATTAATTTATGTTACGGGTCGAAAAACGAATCGATAGCGAAAGAATTATTTCAAGAAATGACGGACTTTGATATTTGACTACGACGTTAGAAAGAATTAAACACTTAAATCAGGGGTTCTCAACGTGCGGTACGCGTACCCCTTGGGGGTACAAGGTAAATTTTTTTTGGGTACGCCATGAGAGCTCAAAAGTCGCTAGATCTAGTAACAAATTCGCTAAGTTGGCATTATTATAATATAACTCTAGTTTAATCTTGGGGCGGGGGTGGCTCAGTCGGTAGCGCGCCAGACTCGTAATCTGTAGTTCCCAGTTTCGAGTCCCTGCTGGGTCAGCGTTGAGATTTATCTGCGCAAAATTCGCCGCCCTGCCCACGGTCAGTAGGGGACACCGATGGGCTTGGAAAGGCCGCCGTCCGTCGGATGGGACGTTAAGCCGTGGATCCGTGTGCGGGAGAGCCATAACCTGTGCTCGTTAAAGAACACGCTGGATGGCCATGACGGGAGGCTACCATCTGTCTCCCAACAGCTGTTCCAGTCGGTCCCCTCCCCCAACCTTCTCTGAGCTTTCGGGGTCCATGTGACCTGGCCATTTAGCCCATGGTGTGCAAAAATGTGCCGCTCGGAGGTAAAACAACCCAACCTAGTTTAATCTATCTATATATAAGGGGTTCGCCAGTTACACATTTCCAGGGGTATGTGAAGCATAAAAGGTTGAGAACCACTGCTTTATATTATACTGCATTATCTGCTTTGGAAGGTAAAAGTAAATTCGATTATTTGCAAAAGGTTTGTCGGTGATAGCAAATGATAAAAGTTATCATCGTTGCTATAATGTTATTTGGTGGTACGAATGGCTTAGCCACGATTTTTGGCACAGGTATAGTTTAGAAACAATTTGTTGAGATATTTAGTTCATGCTCAAAAAATAAGTTACCCATTTTAAAATAAAATTGTATATTTAACAATAACTTCTCTGCTATCAATTCTAGAGTGTATGATATACGAATGATTCGCAGCGATATAGGTACGAGTAATGCAGTACAACCTGGTTATTTCGAAATTAAATGTAAGTAAAAATACAAATGTAAAATTAAAAATGTTGTAAAAATGTAAAATTAAAGGAGGAGATATGGCTTACCATATAATGTGATATTAAATCCAATTCCAAAAGATTTATTTTGAAAACTGAATTCAAGAATTTATTTGACTAATATATAAGAAATGTTAACTTTACCACTGTTAATATATACTGTATAATCTATATAGCAGAGACAGGCCCGGATCTATAAAAAAGTATAGGAGGGATGGGGGAGGGGATATTGACGTCATAGATGAGTATGCCCTCTATCCTTGCTCACCCTTAAAAAAATCAAGCCCTGAGTAAAGATCACTTTGGGCTCAAACGCACAGACGACGTCGGACTAAGAATAATTTATATTATGAATATTTCTGGTAATTGTGAAAAAAAAAAAGTAAAAATGTATATTTTTTTATTATGAATTTAATCGTTTATTCAGTCTTTAGTAATTAAAAATATGCATCATTCGGCATTTGAGTTTTTTAAATAATCTTTTACAAATGAATGGCTCTTTGCACTTATGATGATATACGAACTTTCGGTTTCTACTAGTATTTCCAATATTTTTCCTTACAAATAACATTAACGTTTTAATTTTACCATAAAATGAAGAGTGGGGGGTGGCTCAGTAGGTAGCGCGCCAGGCTCGTAATCTGCAGTTCCCAGGTTCGAGTCCCAGCTGGGTTAGCGTTGAAATTTATATCTGCAAAAATCCCCGCCCTGCCCACGGTCAGTAGGGGACACCGATGGGCTTAGAAAGGCCGCCGTCCGTCGGATGGGACGTTAAGCCGTGGCCCCGTGTGCTGGAGAGAGCCACGTTAAAGAACACGCTGGATGGCCTTGACGGGAGGCTACCATCTGTCTCCCAACAGCTGTTCCAGTGGGTTTCCTCCCCCAACCTTCTCTGAGTCTTCGGGGTCCATGTGACCTGGCCATTTAGCCCATGGTGTGCAAAAAAGTGCCGTTCAGAGGTAAAACAACCCAACCATAAAATGATTGTACTTAATGATATAAGAATAAAATAAATGATTAGTGGCGTGCATTTCTGTATACATATCTTGTAAAGCATCACAGAACTTTTCTTCCCAAAATCGGACGTCGGGCTCAGCAATTGTCGAAATGGTTCTGATTGGTTCAGGCGACGGTTCGAAAAACTCCATAGTACGAAAAAGTCGTAAAAATACCAAATTCGATTAGGAAAGAAAATCGACTCATTGAAAATTGTCACTAATTTGGCCGCGTTTCGTTTTCCGGTGATTCCCTAGTGCGATGTGTTACGTGAAATCACCAGATTTCTCATTTATAAAGTCGTTTTTCTGCTGAGGTCCTGCCATCCTCTCAGATCTTCTACTGTTGCATATAAACTGACAGGCTCCTGTCAGACCTCTGTGGCAAGCAGCTGCTTGAGGGGGTATTTATTTTTATTTTAAAGTGATAAATGTGAAAGGTGAGTTCTGATGATGATTTGTAAATGAGAAACATCGGCTTCGAGAGCGTCTATTCCAACTGTTGATGCAAAGAGGCGGAGAGATTAGATGCTGGCGGTCTAAATCGTTCGCTGGCATCCTCTGCCGCGTGACATTTCCTCGTTCGTCGCTGCCATCACTTGCATACTAATGAGCTGCAATGGAGGACGCTTGAAAGAAATCAAACCGCTCATTCCTGCACCTCACTGAATGTCTTAGGTAGACCTTGACACGGGCCATGTCATTCTTTAACTATAGTCGTCTCGTTTATTCAGCAGTGTGGTATAACTAGAGCGTCTTTTCCTAGATACGATAATTGCTGATTTTTGGAGCGGTTCCGATTATAATAATATACAGACTGCCAATATGGAAATATTTATAACAGATTTGAATTGTTTCACCTTTAAAGTAATGTGACATTTATTTTAAAGTTCCTTGTTTCTTTTGAAATGGGTTGGGTTGTTTTACCTCTGAGCGGCACTTTTTTGCACATCATGGGCTAAATGACGAGGTCACAAGGACCCCGAAGGCTCAGAGAAGGTTGGGGGAGGAGACCAACTGGAACAGTTGTTGGGAGGCAGATGATAGCCTCCCGTCAAGGCCATCCAGTGTGTTCTTTAACGTGCACAGGGTGTGGCTCTCCCCACAAGGAACCATGGCTTAACGTCCAGCCGACGGACGGCGGCCTTTCCAAGCCCATCGATGTCCCCTAACAAATTTTCTTCAGCAATTTTTGGAGCAGCAAAATCCTTAAGTTTAACTAAAGTGTTCGGAAAAATTTAGCCCATTTCTTCAGCAATTTTTGAAGCACTGACCTTGGGAAGGTCAGGGAATTGTTGCGGAGATGAATCTCAACCCTAACCCAGCTGGGACTCGAACCTGGGAACTACATATTACGAGCCTGGCGCGCTATCGACTGAGCCACCCCCGCCCCTCACTTTCGAAATGTATGAAAATTAGCACTTAATCTTATTTTGCATTGAAGTCTTCAATTTGTGGTCATTTGTCTCATATCTAACATCCAGCTAGTTCTTGGGGATTGTTTTGTCAGGGAGCGGCACTTTTTACACACATTGTCTGAATGGCCAGGTCACAAGCACCCCAAAGGCTCAAAGAAGGTTGGAGAAGGAATCCAATGAACAGCTGTTAAGAGTCAGATAGCATTCTGTCGTCAAAGCCATCCAGCGTGTTCTTTAACTTTCGCAAGGTAGAGCTTTGATGCATAAGGGGCTACGGCTTATAATATTCGACGGACGGCAGCCTTCCCAAGTCCCACCGTTGTTCCCTTTCTGACTGAGGACAGGGTTCGAATTTAGTGGAGATAATTCTGAACTCTTTTTAAAATTTTAACCTGTTAAATATAATAAAATCTCATTCGTCTTAAGGGGCGGGGGTGGCTCAGTCGGTAGCGCGCCAGGTTCGTAATCTGTAGTTCCCAGGTTCGAGTCCCAGCTGGGTCAGCGTTGAGATTTATCTCCGCAAAATTCCCCGCCCTGCCCACGGTCAGTAGGGGACATCGATGGGCTTGGAATTCTGAACTCTTTTTAAAATTTTAACCTGTTAAATATAATAAAATCTCATTCGTCTTAAGGGGCGGGGGTGGCTCAGTCGGTAGCGCGCCAGGCTCGTAATCTGTAGTTCCCAGGTTCGAGTCCCAGCTGGGTCAGCGTTGAGATTTTTCTCCGCAAAATTCCCCGCCCTGCCCACGGTCAGTAGGGGACATCGATGGGCTTGGAAAGGCCGCCGTCCGTCGGATGGGACGTTAAGCCGTGGCCCCGTGTGCGGGAGAGCCATACCCTGTGCACGTTAAAGAACACGCTGAATGGCCTTGACGGGAGGCTACCATCAGTCTCCCAACAGCTGTTCCAGTGGGTCCCCTCCCCCAACCTTCTCTGAGCCTTCGGGGTCCATGTGGCCTGGCCTTTTAGCCCACGGTGTGCAAAAAAGTGCCGCTAAGAGGTAAAACAATCCAATCCAAACTCATTCGTCTTTAGCTTTTTTCAGTGGTAATTTTCTTCAGCATTTTGCTAGTAATTCCACTGTTTGCTTTCATGTTTTGGAGTCCTTCCAGACATCCATTTGTTTATTAATCGACCCGTGCGCTTTTTCATAACTCTTGGATGTAACAGACATCTGTCGGGATTCAAGGGAGCATCGTCTGCAAAAGTTCATTGCTTCATGGAAAGTGAATCTTTGGATGACATCAGTCTGTCATTCATCGTCTGATAAGCAGTTTCGTCTTTCGTTTGACCTTGGGAAAACCCGATGAGTAGCCGGGATGAGTCAAAATTAAAACTCAAAACTGCATCATTAGTTGCGCAAAATCTCACGTGAAATGAGTTGCGTAAAATCTCACGTGAGCCTTAACTGGCATAGTGGTTAGGCAGCTAGCGACTGTTCCAGCACGGCAAACTTTGTGTGTCGTGTTAGATCTAACTAAGGCAGTGGTCAGCAGTGACTTCGGTCTTAGTAGGGCATGTCCTTGTATGAGAAGGCCTGTATTAAGCTAGGAGTAGCTTCTAGGATTCTTCTCTGTCCTATATGTCGCAAATAAAAAAAATATAGCCAATTAGCACGTGCTATGCGCAAGCTCTTTGGAGATAAAAAATCATCACTACGGGAAATTTAAAATTTTAAGGGAAGCAGTACGAATTTTACTACGGTTTACAGAGGTTATTGAAAAATTTTACTTTACTCCTATATTTCTATGGGCTCTAAATAGTACCTAGGCATACACTTCTTCTCCTTGACACCATAGGGGCGGGGGTGGCTCAGTCGGTAGCGCGCCCGGCTCGTAATCTGTAGTTCCCAGGTTCGAGTCCCAACTGGGTCAGCGTTGAGATTTATCTCCGCAAAATTCCCCGCCCTGCCCACGGTCAGTAGGGGACACCGATGGGCTTGGAAAGGTCGCCGTCCGTCGGATGGGACGTTAAGCCGTGGCCCCGTGTGCGGGAGAGCCATACCCTGTGCACGTTAAAGAACACGCTGGATGGCCTTGACGGGGGGCTACCATCTGTCTCCCAACAGCTGTTCCAGTGGGTCCCCTCCCCCAACCTTCTCTGAGCCTTCGGAATCCATGTGACCTGGCCATTTAGCCCATTGTGTGCAAAAAAGTGCCGCTCAGAGGTAAAACAACCCAACTCTTGACACCATAATTGCTGATTTTTGGAGCAGTCCCGATTATAATAATATACAGACCTATCCGTTATCCGTTGAGAGCTGTGTACCAATACGCCGTGATGATGCGCAGACCAGGTCAGGCCTAGCATCTAATGTACGACCCCACATTTTCATGCTGCAGGCTGTTAGTACAGTCGTTCCAAAAAATGTCCGAACACTATAGTAGATTACAGAATTCAGAAAAAATATCTGGCAACGTTTTTTTTAGAAATTAGTGATCTGGCAACCTTCGTGTCACCTGATTACAGAATTCAGGAAAAATATCTGGAGCGTGTACAGCAACTGTACACGCTCCAGTTACCGTTCACAGCAAACTGGAGCGTGTGCAGTCCAGTTTGCTGTGAACGGTAACTGCACACGCTCAATATTTCCGTTAGTGAGTCCACACGATCTAGTATCAAAATAATATGACCCCCTACAGTCGCTCAAAAAAAGTATCCGAACACTATGGTTGATTACAGAATTCAGAAAAAATATCTGGCAACGATTTTTTTTAGAAATTAGTGATCTGGCAACCTTCTGGCAATTCTGTGTCACGTGATTACAGAATTCAGGAAAAATATCTGGAGCGTGTACAGCAACTGTACACGCTCCAGTTACCGTTCACAGCAAACTGGAGCGTGTGCAGTCCAGTTTGCTGTGAACGGTAACTGCACACGCTCAATATTTCCGTGAGTGAGCCCACACGATCTAGTATCAAAATAATATGACCACCTACAGTCGCTCAAAAAAAGTATCCGAACACTGTGGTTGATTACAGAATTCAGAAAAAATATCTGGCAACGATTTTTTTAGAAATTAGTGATCTGGCATTACAATCTATTACATTCACATTATTAATTAGAAATTAGTGATCTGGCAGCCTTCGTGTCACGTGACACGAAGGTTGCCAGATCACTAATTTCTAAAAAAACGTTGCCAGATCACTAATTTCTAAAAAAACGTTGCCAGATATTTTTTCTGAATTCTGTAATCTACCATAGTGTTCGAATATTTTTTTGAGCGACTGTACCTTTCGAAGCACATACTCTCTTCTGGAAAGGAGCGGAATGGGAGGGCTGTCAGATCAGTTTGGCCGACTAATCTGGTCATCTGTGGTCACTTTTGTTTTGCTTTTTCTGCCCTGCTAAGGAGTGGTCAACTTCATAGGGTTCTGGTGCTGACCATTTATACCCACTGGATTGGTTTATGGATTTGAGCTTGATTATGGAGCCTGGACTCACTGCAGTGGTGCGACTCTGTTGAGGGAAAATCTCTCCCTGTGTTTTCTGTTTCCCTATGGGTTGCCAACCCTAAGGGAGCGGGGGTGGCTCAGTCGGTAGCGCGCCAGGCTCATAATCTGTAGTTCCCAGGTTCGAGTCCCAGCTGGGTCAGCGTTGAGATTTATCTCCGCAAAATTCCCCGCCCTGCCCACGGTCAGTAGGGGACACCGATGGGCTTGGAATGGCCGCCGTCCGTCGGATGTGACGTTAATCCGTGGCTCCGTGTGCGGGAGAGCCATACCCTGTGCACGTTAAAGAACACACTGGATGGCCTTGACGGGAGGCTACCATCTGTCTCCCAACAGCTGTTCCAGTGGGTCCCCTCCCCCAACCTTCTCTAAGCCTTCGGGTCCATGTGACCTGGCCATTTAGACCATGGTGTGCAAAAAAGTGCCGCTCAGAGGTAAAACAACCCAACTCAACCCTAAGTGAACAAAGGCACAGGATACCTTATATCAGCTGGTGGATAATCCTGATCAGAGACCATCGCAGGTACCTGAACCCTTACTTTAGCTAGTTCGGCATCGCCAATCATAACTGGAGTAATGTGTGTCTCAAGCAGGTCAGTTTCTATCTAGATTCTGGTTCATAAAACGCTCCGGTTGAGAAGGTGGTGCCTGCAGTTCCTGCCAGCATGGGTGGTTTCAGCCTTTGCCGGTAGGAGATCGGATCTTTACCCCATGCCTGCGATTAGGGAGCTCTTCAATATTGTTGGCCCTATCTCTCTCTCAATAAAACTAGATTCTTTAAAAATCCTAGTAATCATTTCTTCCCACAGGTACAGTCGCTCAAAAAAAATATCCGAACACTATGGTTGATTACAGAATTCAGAAAAAATATCTGACAACTTTTTTTAGAAATTAGTGATCTGGCAACCTTCGTGTCACGTGATTAGAGAATTCAGGAAAAATATCTGGAGCGTGTACAGCAACTGTACACGCTCCAGTTACCGTTCACAGCAAACTGAAGCGTGTGCAGTTACTGCACACGCTCCAGTTTGCTGTGAACGGTAACTGCACACTCTCAATATTTCCGTGAGTGAGCCCACACGATCTAGTATCAAAATAATATGACCAGCTACAGTCGCTCAAAAAAGTATCCGAACACCATGGTTGATTACAGAATTCAGAAAAAATATCTGACAACTTTTTTTAGAAATTAGTGATCTGGCAACCTTCGTGTCACGTGATTAGAGAATTCAGGAAAAATATCTGGAGCGTGTACAGCAACTGTACACGCTCCAGTTACCGTTCACAGCAAACTGAAGCGTGTGCAGTTACTGCACACGCTCCAGTTTGCTGTGAACGGTAACTGCACACTCTCAATATTTCCGTGAGTGAGCCCACACGATCTAGTATCAAAATAATATGACCAGCTACAGTCGCTCAAAAAAGTATCCGAACACCATGGTTGATTACAGAATTCAGAAAAAATATCTGACAACTTTTTTTAGAAATTATTGATCTGGCAAACTTCGTGTACTGTACACAAAGCTTGCCAGATCACTAATTTCTAAAAAAATCGTTGCCACATTTTTTTTTTAATTCTGTAATCAATCATAGTGTTCGGATATTTTTTGAGCGACTGTACATGAAAAGTGAGGAAGTCGCATAAAGATTATTCTCTTGACGTCCTCACACAGGAATTTTAGCGTTATAACCTGGATATTCTGGGTTTACCGGAGGCTAGATGGGGAAATAAAGGTCAGATATTTAAAAATGATTTAAAATTTATATTTTCAGGGAGAGAGGATGGAAAGCATCTCCAAGGTGTAGGTTTATTTATCAGTAGACACGCCAATGATCCTCTTTTAGGATATGATTGAATTAATGAACGATTTCTTACATCTAAATTTTAAACTAAGAATAAAAGTGTGAATGTTATCTATTGTTATGCCCTCACAGAGAATTCTGATTGGGACAAGAAAAATAAGTTTTACAGGCAACTTAAGGATATTTTGAATTTTATTAAGAAAGGATATACAATATTTCTCCTATGCTAGGAGACTTCAAAGCCAAAGTTGGTACTGACTCTTCTTTTGGTCAGAAGTGATAGGCCCTTTTGGCATTGGTAGTGGGGTGACCACCCCTGAGTATATTTAGGGCGGCACACGCACTTAGGCCGTGATTCGTTTACTTGCTGCCAAATCTAGGCAGTTTCCGGACCCAATATTCAAATTAACAGATATTTGCAATAATGAAAACTGAGATAATTTTACAGTTAACAAAAATACAACATTTATTAACACATTACTGTTCAGATATTTTACATACAACTAGTTCCCACTTTTGGGACAATTTCAACAAGCGCCCCTGGCGCGACCTTTTTCAATCAAGGGAAACATTCGTAGTGGTGGAGACTAAAAGTCTTATAACAGTTCATTAAAAGCGAGCCACTCGCTCGGAAGGCTAGTAGGCCTTAAACAGTCTGGGTCCCACTCGGGACAACGTGAAGGCAGTACACAGAACACATTCGGACAGGAAAAGCGAAACCAGACCTTAACAAAATGTTCCCCCTACCTCATTTAGTGCAGTCGTCCTTAGGGAAAAGGCACCGTCGATGAGCCATCCTGACTGGTAGCTGAGGGCACTTGCCGCTTATCGCTCTCGCCCATCAATCATCGTTACCACTTTGAGGATCCGCTGCTCTCACTCGGGAGGACCATCGCTGTCAACGATTCAGGCAAGAAAAAGGTCGAAAGTAAGTCTTTGATTTTTTCCTCTTTGTTTTTCATCTGCCTGGCCCCCTGGTGGAGGTCACCATGGCTGCTCGACGCTGACATCTTTCGTTGGTCAGGATGGGTCGAGGTGCGAATCGTGCACCCATCTGGTGTTTTTCTTGCCAGCGACAGGTCACGTAGCTCACCCCTTTGATACCTGAGGGAAGGGGGGGGGGGCAACTGACCCGTCGCGAACTTTCCATGCCAGGGGCGAGGTCTTTCCTCAACAGGAGCTGAACGCAGAAAAATGCAACAATATGGAGGTCGGTCAAAATGTCACTATCGCTGGGAGACAAAACGTGACCCTTCCTGCCAACAGTCGTGTCCACAGGATAAGATAACTGTACGACAGTAGTTCCAATGAAAATGGGGGATGTCTTCTACAGGTAAGTAAGCTTATTAGATTGAGATAACTAGCACTTACTACAAGCACCAGGACATTTATAAATACAGATGGTTTTCACCTGATAGGTTGCATAAGAATGTGATCGATGATATATTAATTAACAGCAAATCTTTTAGTTCTGTTATGAATACCAGGTCACATAGGCAGCTGAAATTGTATCTTGCCTTTGCATAGTTAAAAGTGTCTCGCAAAACTTAAACTGCAGCAGTTTTCTGCTAAAGTTAAAAAAAAGTTACCTATAATTCTGAAGCTCTAAAAGACCAGTTATAGCCAAAGCTTACCATGATAAGTTAGTTATTATGACAGTCATGATATGCTTACTACTGAAGTTGAGGAAGAATGGGGCCATTTTATACAGGCTTTTCTTGAAACTATCAATACTATTTTGGGTAAAATGGAGCAGAGGAGGCAAAATTTTTTGTGTAATTGGAGACGCTGGAAAACGCACTGGATATATATATATATAGTTTATGGATAATATATCCAGTATAATAAGCTCCAGTGCTTAAGTGGATAAAGCACTATAGCTCATTTTAGAAAGAACCATCAGCTTACTAGTCTTAACAGATAGCATTACAAAGAGCTTAATAAATGTATAAAGGATCAATTAACAGCTGATAAGATTCTTTGACTTAATAGCTTGACTGGCAAAGCAGAGGACGCAGCTTAACAACAGAACATAAGAGGGTTGTAGCAGATAGTTAATCTTTTGTGTGGGAAGAAACAGACAAGTACACAATAATCGAAGGCTAAAAATGGTAAGTCTGCTGAAGGTGAGGATTTTGTCATGGCCAGATGGAACGAGCATTTCAGAAATATTTCAATCAATTTAGTTAGTCGAAAAGAGCGAACTCAGTACAGTGCTATCCATATGTAGTAATTCGGCAAGGGTGAAAAAAAACACTCATCTGCCTCTCGGACTGAACCAGGAGATCCTGAGTTCGAGTCCAGGAGGCGGATGTGTGATTTTTCACACTTGCCTGATTACTACAAATGTGGTTAGTTCTACTCCCATCGTTTGTAATGATGAAACATGCATTACTAGCTTTAATGTTGGTCCCACATCATAGTCTGAAGTGATTTTGGCTGTATGTAAAAATGAAAACTGCATATATCTTCAAGGATAGATGAAATTACTTCTGAAATGTTTAGAGCTGGGAATGTTTCTGTTACCACTTGGATGACTGAAAGTTTGAATGTCTGTTCTGATAAAGGAATTGTTCCTAAGGATTTTAGCAGAGCTATTATTATCAATATTTTTAAAAAAGGTGATCGCAGTTCTATAGGGTGATCAACCTATTTTATGTTCGGTAAAGTTTTTTGTATGTTTGTGCTTAATAGAATTAAGAATATAGTTGACAGTCAATTGCGTGATGAGCAATGTGGATTAAGAAATGGTAGAGGATTTGTAGATAAGATATTTTCACTCAGGTAGATTTTTGAGAAATCTTTAGAGTTTCAGGAACCTGTGGTTGCTAGCTTTGTAGATTTCAAAAAGGCTTTTGAATCTGTTGATCGTCATAATTTGTGGTTGATCATGAGATCTTATGGCATACCAGAGATTTTAGTTAACGTAATGAAGCTCTCTATAATAACTCTGAGTCGTGTGTGAGAGTTGGTAAGGCTTGTAGCAATTGGTTTAGCATTACTTCTGGTGTTCGACAAGGGTGCATTTTGTCTCCTTTTCTCTTTAGTTTGGTTATTGATTATGTTATGCGAAATTCACTTCAAGGGAATGATTTTGGCCTTAAATGGGCTGGAGATAGGAAAATTTCTGATTTTATTATGCTGATGATTTGGCAAATGATGTTGATGAGATGAACTCTTTCATTCGAGCTGTTGATGAAACTGGTAGTAGAGTAGGATTGGTGATAGAGGTAAACTAAAGTAACAAAAATTGGTCAGGCAGTTGGTGCTTCATCGCTCTGAATAGTTACATACTTGAGCAAGTGTCACAGTTTAATTATACTGGGAGCTATGTAACAGATACTGGTGATGTGTGCGGCATGAAATTAACAAGCGAATAAGGATTGTTGCCGTGAATTTTAAGAATCTATGGAGAGTGTGGATTTGGATTGGATTGTTTTACCTCTGAGCGGCACTTTTTTGCACACCATAGGCTAAATGGCCAGGTCACATGGACTCCGAAGTCTCAGAGAAGGTTGGGGGAGGGGACCCACTGGAACAGCTGTTGGGATACAGATGATAGCCTCCCGTCAAGGCCATCCAGCGTGTTCTTTAACATGCACAGGGTATGGCTCTCCCACACACGGGGCCACGGCTTAACGTCCCATCAGACGGACGGCGGCCTTTCCAAGCCCATCAGTGTCCCCTACTGACCGTGGGCAGGGCGGGGAGTTTTGCGGAGATAAATCTCAACGCTGACCCAGCTGGGACTCGAACCTGGGAACTACAGATTACGAGCCTGGCACGCTACCGACTGAGCACAACCGACTGAGAAAAAGAGAAGGACAGGCGGGTCGGATGACAAGTCCACCACAAGTTCCGGAAGATGGTCACAGGACCCAGAAGTGCCCCGTGAAGGGAAGAATGTGAATATGGTTGACAATAATTCTTTGAATATTTTTTCAATCCAAATAGCACGTTTGAATTTTCTTTGCTGAACCTAGTTTCAAAATATGGTGATCTATTTGAGGATGAGATGTGTATGGATATGTGCATTTTGTGTTCTTATATGAAGTTTTATTTTCCAGATATAACATTGTCTCCCATACGTGCCTCCTGGAGGCCAGATGCAAGAGGAACTGAGTCCGGAGCCATCCACCAAGAGGAGGATGTGATCGACGCATATGGCATATGGTGGCACCAGGTGACTGGGTAGTTTCCAGTTTCCCCATTACAAATGTCACTCACTTAATTTGCGACCATTCATTGTGGTAAATGGGCAATTTCTGATCATCGTCTACTAGTTAGGAAAGCTCTAACGGATAGCTCCTTATAGAGAAGTGAAGATGCATGGGAAAGCTCTAGCGGATAGCTCCTTATAGAGAAGTGAAGATGCAATGGAAAGCTCAAGCGGACAGCTCCTTATAGAGAAGTGAAGATGCATGGGAAAGCTCTAGCGGATAGCTCCTTATAGGGAAGTGAAGGTGTATGGGAAAGCTCTAGCAGATAGCTCCTTATAGAGAAGTGAAGATGCATGGGAAAGCTCTAGCGGATAGCTCCTTATAGAGAAGTGAAGATGCATGGGAAAGCTCTAGCGGATAGCTCCTTATAGAGAAGTGAAGATGCATGGGAAAGCTCTAGCGAATAGCTCCTTATAGAGAAGTGAAGATGCATGGGAAAGCTCTAGCGAATAGCACCTTATAGAGAAGTGAAGATGCATGGGAAAGCTCTAGCGGATAGCTCCTTATAGAGAAGTGAAGGTGCATGGGAAGCTCTAGCGGATAGCTCCTTATAGAGAAGTGAAGATGCATGGGAAAGCTCTAGCGGATAGCTCCTTATAGAGAAGTGAAGATGCATGGGAAAGCTCTGGCGGATAGCTCCTTATAGAGAAGTGAAGATGCATGGGAAAGCTCTAGCGGATAGCTCCTTATAGAGAAGTGAAGATGCATGAAAAAGCTCTAGCGGATAGCTCCTTATAGGGAAGTGAAGGTGTATGGGAAAGCTCTAGCGGATAGCTCCTTATAGAGAAGTGAAGGTGCATGGGAAGCTCTGGCGGATAGCTCCTTATAGAGAAGTGAAGATGCATGGGAAAGCTCTAGCGGATAGCTCCTTATAGAGAAGTGAAGGTGCATGGGAAGCTCTAGCGGATAGCTCCTTATAGAGAAGTGAAGATGCATGGAAAAGCTCTAGCGGATAGCTCCTTATAGAGAAGTGAAGATGCATGAAAAAGCTCTAGCGGATAGCTCCTTATAGGGAAGTGAAGGTGTATGGGAAAGCTCTAGCGGATAGCTCCTTATAGAGAAGTGAAGGTGCATGGGAAGCTCTGGCGGATAGCTCCTTATAGAGAAGTGAAGATGAATGGGAAAGCTCTAGCGGATACCTCCTTATAGAGAAGTGAAGATGCATGGGAAAGCTCTAGCGAATAGCTCCTTATAGAGAAGTGAAGATGCATGGGAAAGCTCTAGCGGATAGCTCCTTATAGAGAAGTGAAGGTGCATGGGAAGCTCTAGCGGATAGCTCCTTATAGAGAAGTGAAGATGCATGGGAAAGCTCTAGCGGATAGCTCCTTATAGAGAAGTGAAGATGCATGGGAAAGCTCTAGCGAATAGCTCCTTATAGAGAAGTGAAGATGCATGGGAAAGCTCTAGCGAATAGCACCTTATAGAGAAGTGAAGATGCATGGGAAAGCTCTAGCGGATAGCTCCTTATAGAGAAGTGAAGGTGCATGGGAAGCTCTAGCGGATAGCTCCTTATAGAGAAGTGAAGATGCATGGGAAAGCTCTAGCGGATAGCTCCTTATAGAGAAGTGAAGATGCATGGGAAAGCTCTGGCGGATAGCTCCTTATAGAGAAGTGAAGATGCATGGGAAAGCTCTAGCGGATAGCTCCTTATAGGGAAGTGAAGGTGTATGGGAAAGCTCTAGCGGATAGCTCCTTATAGAGAAGTGAAGATGCATGGGAAAGCTCTAGCGGATAGCTCCTTATAGAAAAGTGAAGATGCATGGGAAAGCTCTAGCGGATAGCTCCGTATAGAGAAGTGAAGATGCATGGGAAAGCTCTAGCGGATAGCTCCTTATAGAGAAGTGAAGATGCATGGGGAAAGCTCTGGCGGATAGCTCCTTATAGAGAAGTGAAGATGCATGGGAAAGCTCTAGCGGATAGCTCCTTATAGAGAAGTGAAGATGCATGGGAAAGCTCTAGCGGATAGCTCCTTATAGAGAAGTGAAGATGCATGGGAAAGCTCTAGCGGATAGCTCCTTATAGAGAAGTGAAGATGCATGGGAAAGCTCTGGCGGATAGCTCCTTATAGAGAAGTGAAGATGCATGGGAAAGCTCTAGCGGATAGCTCCTTATAGAGAAGTGAAGATGCATGGGAAAGCTCTAGCGGATAGCTCCTTATAGAAAAGTGAAGATGCATGAGATAGCTCTAGCGGATAGCTCCTTATAGAGAAGTGAAGATGCATGGAAAAGCTCTAGCGGATAGCTCCTTATAGAGAAGTGAAGATGCATGGGAAAGCTCTAGCGGATAGCTCCTTATAGAGAGGTGAAGATGCATTAGAAAGCTCTAGCGGATAGCTCCTTATAGAGAGGTGAAGATGCATGGGAAAGCTCTAGCGGATAGCTCCTTATAGAGAGGTGAAGATGCATGGGAAAGCTCTAGCGGATAGCTCCTTATAGAGAAGTGAAGATGCATGGGGAAATCTCTGGCGGATAGCTCCTTATAGAGAAGTGAAAGTGCATGGGAAAGCTCTGGCGGATAGCTCCTTATAGAGAAGTGAAGATGCATGGGAAAGCTCTAGCGGATAGCTCCTTATAGAGAAGTGAAGGTGCATGGGAAAGCTCTGGCGGATAGCTCCTTATAGAGAAGTGAAGATGCATGGGAAAGCTCTGGCGGATAGCTCCTTATAGAGAAGTGAAGATGCATGGGAAAGCTCTAGCGGATAGCTCCTTATAGAAAAGTGAAGATGCATGAGATAGCTCTAGCGGATAGCTCCTTATAGAAAAGTGAAGATGCATGAGATAGCTCTAGCGGATAGCTCCTTATAGAGAAGTGAAGATGCATGGGAAAGCTCTAGCGGATAGCTCCTTATAGAGAGGTGAAGATGCATGGGAAAGCTCTAGCGGATAGCTCCTTATAGAGAGATGAAGATGCATGGGAAAGCTCTAGCGGATAGCTCCTTATAGAGAAGTGAAGATGCATGGGAAAGCTCTAGCGGACAGCTCCTTATAGAGAAGTGAAGATGCATGGGGAAATCTCTGGCGGATAGCTCCTTATAGAGAAGTGAAAGTGCATGGGAAAGCTCTGGCGGATAGCTCCTTATAGAGAAGTGAAGATGCATGGGAAAGCGCTGGCGGATAGCTCCTTATAGAGAAGTGAAGATGCATGGGAAAGCTCTAGCGGATAGCTCCTTATAGAGAAGTGAAGATGCATGAAAAAGCTCTAGCGGATAGCTCCTTATAGGGAAGTGAAGGTGTATGGGAAAGCTCTAGCGGATAGCTCCTTATAGAGAAGTGAAGGTGCATGGGAAGCTCTGGCGGATAGCTCCTTATAGAGAAGTGAAGATGAATGGGAAAGCTCTAGCGGATAGCTCCTTATAGAGAAGTGAAGATGCATGGGAAAGCTCTAGCGAATAGCTCCTTATAGAGAAGTGAAGATGCATGGGAAAGCTCTAGCAGATAGCTCCTTATAGAGAAGTGAAGGTGCATGGGAAGCTCTAGCGGATAGCTCCTTATAGAGAAGTGAAGATGCATGGGAAAGCTCTAGCGGATAGCTCCTTATAGAGAAGTGAAGATGCATGGGAAAGCTCTAGCGGATAGCTCCTTATAGAGAAGTGAAGATGCATCATCGGGGTTTCTGTTATTGGGAGCAAGGTCTAGTCTTTTTTAATTAGATCTTGAGTAAGATTCTGAAAAATAATTCCATTAAATTCTCTCAACAGAAAATAAATTCTGATTGACACTTTAATGGAAGTTTTGTGGTGTCTTGAGCCTTCTTTTTCCTTCCACACTAGACGCCTAAGTGTGGAGGTATTTTCTCCAGGTTAGAGCAAAGCACTCTGACATGGATGGTGACTTGACGTGGCGTCAGAGCTTTTCATTAAACCATCTGGCAGACAAATTACCAATGCTATGAATCAGCATGTAGTTGAAGTCTGAGCATGAGATTGCAGTTCTTTCCGAAATTCTAGAATAGGAAAACAATTCGCAGAAACACAAAACTCCGTTGTGGTAGAGACAAGCCACTATGCCAAGAATCGTCTGTTTACACTGATAATAAAATATTTAGGATACCAGGCCTGGATTTAGAACAAAATAAAGGGGAAGTGGGGGGGAGGGGGCAAGTGATCGAGCCGGAAAAAGTTTAAAGGAAATGAGGCGGCCCAAAAGACTGAAATTCCACTGCAGTAGAGCGTTTCCCCTCCGTTTTAGAGTTCTTTAAAAACATTCTTAAAACATTCATAAAATATACATAACTTTAATAATTATTCGCTTCAATTAAGAGCATTCTCAGAGGAGGAGGAGGAGGAGGAGGAGGAGACTCGATCCCTTTGCCTCTCTCTTCTGAGGGCGGGGGTGGCTCAGTCGGTAGCGCGCCAGGCTCATAATCTGTAGTTCCCAGGTTCGAGTCCCAGCTGGGTCAGCGTTGAGATTTATCTCCGCAAAACTCCCCGCCCTGCCCACGGTCAGTAGGGGACACCGCTGGGCTTGGAAAGGCCGCCGTCCGTCGGATGGGACGTTAAGCCGTGGCCCCGTGTGCGGGAGAGCCATACCCTGTGCACGTTAAAGAACACGCTGGATGGCCTTGACGGGAGGCTACTATCTGTCTCCCAACAGCTGTTCCAGTGGGTCCCCTCCCCCAACCTTCTCTGAGCCTTCGGGGTCCATGTGACCTGGCCATTTAGCCCATGGTGTGCAAAAAAGTGCCGCTCAGAGGTAAAACAACCCAACCCAAAGATCAATTGCATCTGATCTTTCGCAGAACTAAAAATAAATATAAGATAATATAAATATATCTAAAAATGGGATAGCAATGCGTGCATTTTCGCCTTTTACGTATGGCTTCATTTCGACGATTTGTGGAAAAAATAGATGCTACCTCTTTGAAACATCCCCACATCTAAACGGAGAATATGATCCTCTTAAAGTAACTTCGGTTTACTCAGTTATCTCGTTGCTCTGGATATGTCAACATCCGAGTCTTTCTCTACACGACAACCGGCCATGCGTTGTGTTGATCCTTGCGTCTTCCTATAGCGTAAATGATCCGTTTGTTTCGGTTACGCTTGACTCAGCATCCATCAGGACTCCACCAAGGCAGACCGATGCGTGGGTGGCCGTAATGACATCCGCATCAGGAGCACTGAGCCGGCAAAAGCTCACTTAGCCTGCTATCGTAATCCTAATCGCAAAAGACAATCCACAATCGTCTTTTGCTCAGAAATAAATGATTTCGTGTTGGGTCTACATCCGATGATAGTCATGCCTTTTTTCAATGCCCTTCTAATAATATAGTTCGCAGAAAGATCAGGGTATAAACTTCCTTGCAGCACGGTTTTTTTCTTTGCAGTTGCTTTAACCGCCATCTGGCACAGATGGTTTCGTTATCT
Source organism: Ryuthela nishihirai (assembly GCA_038380435.1). Taxonomy (NCBI): domain Eukaryota; kingdom Metazoa; phylum Arthropoda; class Arachnida; order Araneae; family Heptathelidae; genus Ryuthela; species Ryuthela nishihirai. The sequence continues at coordinate 20,864,701 of JAWZYU010000010.1, forward strand.
CGATTGAGCTTTGAATTACAATGTTATCTTTGCAGATAAAACTCCCTTATTGCTTATTTACTTTATGATGACATATTTTGGCTGAATCAGTGGGAAAACAGAGAAAGTTCCAAGTGACGAAGAAGACAAGATTCGGGATCAGAGGCGATACAAATGAGGGGAGGGCGGTAGAGGAAGAGGAAGAGAAAGAGAAAAGAGTCAGAGAGAACTACAGCGCAGTTCCATCGAGATCCCTTTTTGAGAGTTTCACCCCCCCCCCCTCGGCTCCCCCCTAAAAAGTGGTTTGGACCGCCTCTGTTCAGGATTGGGTTCTAGCAATTGCGTTCCTTTAAGCCAATGAAATGGGAATGGAATTTACCTCTAAGCGGCACTTTTTTGCACACCATGGGCTAAGTGGCCAGGTCACAAGGACCCTGAGGGTTCAGAGAAGGTTGGGGGAGGGGACCCACTGGAATAGCTATTGGGAGGCAGATGGTAGCCTCCCGTCAAGGCATTCCAGCGTGTTCTTTAACGTGCACAGGGTATGGCTCTCCTGCACACGGGGCCACGGTTTAACATCCCGTCCGACGGACGGGGGCCTTTCCAAGCCCATCGGTGTCGCCTACTGACCGAGGGCTGGGAGTTTTGCGGACGCTGACCCAGCTGAAACTCGAACCTAGGAACTGCAGATTACGAGTCTGGCGCGCTACCAACTGAGCCACCCCCCGCCCCGAAATGGGAAGGGAGTGAAAGGGGTGGGTAGGGGGGGGGGGTTCATCGTGGTTCACTTTTATATTTGTAATACAATATTTGGTACAAGCGTATAATATTCTTAGCTCTAAGGTTTTAGGGTGTTTACAGTCGCTTAAAAAATATCTGAACACTACGTTTGATTACAGAATTCAGAAAAAATATCTGGCAACGATTTTTTTTTTTAGAAATTAGTCATCTAGCAACCTTCGTGTCACGTGACACGAAGGTTGCCAAATGACTAATTTCTAAACAAAATCGTTACCAGATATTTTTTCTGAATTCTGTAATCAAACGTAGTGTTCAGATATTTTTTTGAGCGACTGTAAACACCCTAAAACCTTAGTTATTCCATTTTTTTTTCAACAAGACCTACGAATAATGTTTTAAAGACTTTTTTTCCCTTGCACAGCATTGTCAATTTCTTAAAAGACGAATACCACTTTTCTCTGACTAGAATATACTTTTCTTTCTTTTTGCATTTGTTGAAGGAGATAGCTTGATGAAGAAACTGAATGAAAGGAGTAAGAACAAATATATTCTACTTCAGTCTAGGAATAAAAGTTTCATAAAGAAAGAGGGGCGGGGGTGGTTCAGTCGGTAGCGCGCCAGGCTCGTAATCTGTAGTTCCCAGGTTCGAGTCCCAGCTGGGTCAGCGTTGAGATTTATCTCCGCAAAATTCCCCGCCCTGCCCACGGTCAGTAGGGGACACCGATGGGCTTGGAAAGGCAGCCGTCCGTCGGATGGGACGTTAAGCCGTGGCTCCGTGTGCGGGAGAGCCATACCCTGTGCACGTTAAAGAACACGCTGGATGGCCTTGACGGGAGGCTACCATCTGTCTCCCAACAGCTGTTCCAGTGGGTCCCCTCCCCAACCTTCTCTGAGCCTTCGGGGTCTGTGACCTGGCCATTTAGCCCATGGTGTGCAAAAAAGTGCCGCTCAGAGGTAAAACAACCCAAAATCCATAAAGAAATATGCTAAGTGTCCATTTTACGGAGGACGTTAAAATGTTTTTGACACATGCCTGCAGATTTGCACTCGTTCCTACGAAGTTAACAAGCTACGACTTCTTGAAAGACTTATATGAACTTATTACATGTTAAAATCATTCTTTCTTTCTTCGCTGACGTCAGGTAAAGTTTGGTCTGAGAAATCTAGATGTTGTTGCAATGAAGTCTACTAAAGACGGGGAGAGATTTTACATTTTCATATTGATGCAGCTTGGGGATGACGCGAAAAACGTTTGTGCAGATTTATCATAAGTACACTAATAAAAAAATAAATAAATACCCCCTCAAGCAGCTGCTTGCCACAGAGGTCTTACAGGAGCCTGTCAGTTTATATGCCACAGTAGAAGGTCTGAGAGGATGGCAGGACCTCAGCAGAAAAACGACACAAACAGCCATGCCTTACCCGGGTCTCGAACCCAGGTCCCGTAGAGCAGTAGCCAAGAGCGCTAACCACTCGGCCACGGGACAGTTTCTATAAATTAAAGAAACCTCAGAAAAAATATGATAAACAAAATACTGTATGAATGATTTTAATGAAATTTGATGGAAACATGAATTACAATGCTGGTTTCAAAATGGCATAAAATATTTTACACTAGAAACATTTTTCGTCAAAAAACAACACTTACAGGAACTTGTCCAAAAATGAGGTGTCAGAATGCAATGGGCAAAGTTTTTTAATAAGGAGTGTGGTCACCCCTTACAGCAATGCAGGCACGACACCGATGTTCCATGCTGTTTGTGATGTTGTCAATCAGCTCAGAAGGGAGTAATGACCATTGTTCCTTTAAAGTAGTAATAGGCTCCCCCTTTGTCTCAGGTGGCGGGTTGCAACACGTCTCCCTAGAGCATCCCACACATGCTCAATCGAATTCATGTCGGGAGATCGAGCTGGCCACTCCATGCGCATAATGGTCTCCTCTTTAAGGTATTGTTCCACTAGTCGAGATCTGTGTGGACGAGAGTTATCATCTTGTAAGATGAATGTTTCACATACCGCACCAGCGTAAGGACGTATATAAAGGTTCAGGATCTGATCGCTATACCTTTGAGCATTGAGGTTCCCTTTAGATGTCTGTGCATCCACCTAAGGAAATGCCATACCAAACACGCACGCTACCTCCACGTAACTGTCTCTTTGATGGATGTTACTGGGTTGATAGTGGGTACCTCGTTCGCTCCATATCAAATATATATGAAATCATTCTGCAAGCGATATCTGGACTCATCTGTGAAGAGTATGGATCTCCATTGCTCTTCTGTCCAGTTAATATGCGTGTGTGTCCAATACAACCGCTCTCTACTGTGACGTGAGGGGTATGCAAATTACTGGCCTTCTAGCGTACAGATCTCCCTCCTTCTACGCACAGCAGAGGCTGATGCAACCCTCTCAGTGGCTGCTGCAAGAGAGGATCGTAGCTGAGAGGGAGTAGACGTCCTGCTCCTTCGTGCTGTTAATCGCAGATATCGGTCATGTACAGTGGTCGTATCTCTAGCCTTTCCTCGGCGAAAACTCCCAGACGCAGAATCCGTGCTAAGAAATTGATTCCACAGTCTATGGACCACAGAAAGACTCACATTCAGCCATCATGCCACGTCTGACGGACTTTGGCCTGCTTCGATCCGGCCAATAGCTCTCCACCGCAGTTCATTTGGCAAATGATGTCTCGAGATCATTTCTACAAAATGGCTATTCGAATATCTTTACTCACATTTACAACACAAAATAACGATTCACTCCAAAACACCCGTTTTTATGCCGCTATTCGATTACTCAAATTGACGCAACCTAGAATAATTTGCATACGATATGCTCACTCGGCATTGCTTTACTGGTTATCTGAACAAGTTTGGTGAGGATCACAGAGTTTTTTGGTGAATTATCGCGATTTTTCTCATTTTTCCTTAAGTTAAGGAAACAACTGTTTATGGAGATCATGTTTGTCCATATGGCACTGTTACATGAATGGATGCACAAATTTAGAGAAGGACTGCAGAACTTGAAAGACCTCTCTCGCGCAAGAAGACCATATGAGACCGTCAACGAGAGAACCATCGCTGCCTTTCCTGAACTTATTGCGGAAAACCCCACGTCACCATTTAGGTAATAAGTTTAGATGTCAGTGTATCTATTGGTAGTGTGGAAACAATTATTCATCAACATTTAATGTTCGGAAAATTTGTGCCAATGGGTCTCCCTCCCCCCTCAAACTGACAGAAAAGCAAAAAAGTGCAAGAGTCGACTTGCCAAGGAGATGTTGGCAATGTTTGAACCTAGTGACTTCAAATAGTTAAAAGACATTGTCACAGATGGTGAGACAATGTCTATTATGATTGTCATAGTTTTATTACTACACAAATCTTGAAAGATCGATAACTGTATTTGAGTTGTAGAAGATTAACCCCGTCCCCAAATCTTCCGGCAACGGACGTTCAACGTACACATCAAGACTTTCGCTCAAGGAAGAGGATGTTTACACTTTTTTCAATTCCCTCTTAGTGGTAGCTGTGGACACCTTACTTGAAAAAATGGCTACAAATGGCCAATAGTACACTGTAAGAGTCTCCTAGCAGCAAAGAAGGGGGAGAGCTGATTGGCGTGGCCATTGGTCCATCGCAAACTGTTATCATTAAGTTGACATTATTATGTGACAACAGGGGATAACCCTGGGAAACACTGCCCTAGGGAGAAAAGTCGTCAACCACTTGCTATAAACCTTACATGAGTAAGGAATTGCTCAGATGGAATCCCTCCTAGAGTCTTGTAAACTCTCATCAGCAGCATGAGTAAGGTGACCCTAGGTCCTGATTTTTGGGTTGACTTCCTGCATTCCCCGGAAAAGCTGGCGGGATGCCAAAATGTCCGTCTTTTCTCCTACTTAGAGACAATGAATTTTGAGAGAATAAATCTCATATAAAAATAGGTTATCACGTTATGAAATATTAAAGCACCACCAGTTCGGTTAGAATAAAAAGTAAGAGGAGGAGAAAACTTTAAAATATTTTCATTTAAATTTTAATTCAGTTTTCGAACTCTTCCTTTGCATTCTAACAGCCATTTCAGGCAGACCTATATATGTATGTTCAAGGATGCTTGTGCACGATTTGATGACTCACGGTAGTGTGGCTGTATTTGAGCCTTTGAGTGTTTTTGTGGGATTTTTTTTCTTCGGACACTATTTTTTAATGTGTTCATAGGATTTTTTTCATTCTGCATAATCTGGAAAATGAGTAGACGAAAACGGAAATGTACTTTTAATATTGAAGTATAAAAAAAATTCCTTTTCTTAGCAAAATCAAAACTGGAGAGTGAATGAGAAAAATCCCTTTCACTGTTCTTTGCTCATGGTGGACCTATTGACATCGAAAAGCGCTTAAATATTAAAGTGAACATATGATTCGTTATTTGGAGGAGTGGTGAGTTCTTGTAGAAAGTGTCCTTTTTTGCGTCGAAGAAAAATGGTCGCATATGGAGTCTTGTAGAAAGTGTCCTCTTTTGTGTCCAAGAAAAATGGTCACATGGGGGTGGTCTTGTAGAAAGTGTCCTCTTTTGTGTCCAAGAAAAATGGTCACATGGGGGTGATCTTGTAGAAAGTGTCCTCTTCTGTGTTCAAGAAAAATTGTCACATGGGGGTGGTCTTGTAGAAAGTGTCCTCTTTTGTGTCCAAGAAAAATGGTCACATATAGGGCGGGGGTTCTTTTAGAAATTGCCATCTCTTGCGTTGAAGAAAATGGTTATACGTGGTGTCTTGTAGAATGTGTCCTGTTTTACTTCGAGGAAAAATGGTCACATGAGGGTGGTCTTGTAGAAAGTGTCCTCTTTTGCATAGAAGAAAAATGGTCACATGGAGGTAGTCTTGCAAAAAGTGTCATCTTTTCGAAGAAAAATTGTTACATAGTGTAGGGGGGGGGGGTCTTGTAGAAAGTGTCTTCTTTTGCATCGAAGAAAAATGGTCACATGGATGTAGTCTTGTAGAAAGTGTACTCTTTTGGAAGAAAAATTGTCACATGGGGGAGGGGGTTCTTGTAGAAAGTGTCCTTTCTTGCGTTGAAGAAAATGATTACATATGGTGATCTTCTAGAAAGTATCCTCTTTTACGTCAAAGAAAAATGTTCACATGGGTGTGGTCTTGTAGAAAGTGTCCTTTCTTGCGTTGAAGAAAATGGTTACATATGGTGGTCTTCTAGAAAGTGTCCTCTTTTACGTCAAAGAAATATGTTCACGTGGGTGTGGTCTTGTAGAAAGTGTCCTCTTTTACTTCAAGAAAGATTGTCTCGTAGGGGGCGGGGTTCTCGTAAATAATATCCTTTCTTTCGTCGAAGACATTGGTTACGTATGGTGGTTTCCTAGAAAGTATCCTCTTTTACGTTAAAGAAATATGTTCACGTGGGCGTGGTCTTGTAGAAAATGTCCTCCTTTACTTCAAAGAAAAATTGTCACATAGGGGGGGGGGGGGGACTTGTAGAAAGTGTCCTTTCTTGCGTTGAAGAGAATGGTTACATATGGTGGTCTTCTAGAAAGTGTCCTCATTTACGTCAAAAAAATGTTCACATGGGTGTGGTTTTCTAGAAAGTGTCCTCTTTTACGTCAAAGAAAAATGTTCACGTGGGTGTGGTCTTGTATAAAGTGTCGTTCTTTGCTTCGAAGAAAGATTGTCACATAGGGGGCGGGGTCCTTTCTATCGTTGAAGAAATTGGTTACGTATGGTCGTTTCCTAGAAAGTGTCCTCTTTTACGTCAAAGACATACGTTCACGTGTGTGTGGTATTGTAGAAAATGTCCTCCTTTACTTCGAAAAAAAATTGTCACATGGGGGGGGGTTCTTGTAGAAAATGTCCTTTCTTGCGTTGAAGAGAATGGTTACATATGGTGGTCTTGTAGAAAGTGTCCTCGTTTACGTCAAAGAAAAATGTTCACATGGGTGTGGTTTTTCTAGAAAGTGTCCTCTTTTACGTCAAAGAAAAATGTTCACATGGGTGTGGTTTTTCTAGAAAGTGTCCTCTTTTACGTCAAAGAAAAATGTTCACGTGGGTGTGGTCTTGTATAAAATGTCGTCCTTTACTTCGAAGAAGGATTGTCACATAGGGAGCGGGGTCCTTTCTTTCGTTGAAGAAATTGGTTATGTATGGTCGTTTCCTAGAAAGTGTCCTCTTTTACGTCAAAGAAATATGTTCACGTGGGTGTGGTCTTGTAGAAAGTGTCCTCTTTTATTTCGAAGAAACATTGTCACATAGGGGCGGGGTTCTTGTAAATAATGTCCTTTCTTTCGTTGAAGAAATTGGTTATGTATGTGGTTTTCTAGAAAGTGTCCTCTTTTACGTCAAAGAAAAATGTTCACGTGGGTGTGGTCTTGTATAAAGTGTCCCCTTTTACGTCAAAGAGAAATGTTAACATGGGTGTGGTCTTGTAGAAAGTGTCCTCTTTTACTTCGAAGAAAGATTATCACATAGTGGGCGGGGTCCTTTCTTTCGTTGAAGAAATTGGTTACGTATGGTCGTTTCCTAGAAAGTGTCCTCTTTTACGTCAAAGACATACGTTCACGTGGGTATGGTATTGTAGAAAGTGTCCTCCTTTACTTCGAAGAAAAATTGTCACATGGGGGGGGGGGTTCTTGTAGAAAGTGTCCTTTCTTGCGTTGAAGAGAATGGTTACATATGGTGGTCTTCTAGACAGTGCCCTCATTTACGTCAAAGAAAAATGTTCACATGGGTGTGGTTTTCTAGAAAGTGTCCTCTTTTACGTCAAAGAAAAATGTTCACGTGGGTGTGGTCTTGTATAAAGTGTCGTTCTTTACTTCGAAGAAGTTCTTTACTTCGGAAAATAAAAAACTTTATTTTGTTTCGAAACAAGTATTATTATATTTCGGTGCGACAATATGCCTCCAGAGACATATTGTCGCACCCAACACCGAGTTTACTGGAGAGGGAGGATATTAGGGGCAAATAATAAAAAAGGAGAACAGGTGGAAAATGGCGTTCTGTTTACCTCCAGTTCAGCATTCCGCTGAAAGTGGACTAGAAAGTGACAACAAGCCCACTATTTCTATGCTACTATAGCCCACTATTTTTTCTAGCCCACTATTTCTATGCTAGAAAGTGGCCACAAGTGGGCTTGTAGCCACTTTCTTTTATTTAATGACTGCTGAATGAACTGCTGAATTTATTTTTGTAGTTTGTCCAACACTTCAAAATCCAGGCTCTTTCACCCACTGTTCCTCAAGGCTAAAACAAGAGGGTAAGTACAAAAAGCACCACAGGAATAGGTTTACCAATTAAATAATTTTAATTCGATATTTTCTTTGACTTCTGCAACAGGTACAGGGACCTCAGTGATCGAACAACACGAGAGGTCTATGGCATTGTGGCGTAGGCCAAATTTGGCGATAATCTTCAAATTGTGTTGGGTTGTTTTACCTCTGAGCGGCACTTTTTTGCACACCATGGGCTAAATGGCCAGGTCACATGGACCCCGAAGGCTCAGAGAAGGTTGGGGGAGGGGACCCACTGGAACAGCTGTTGGGAGACAGATGGTAGCCTCCCGTCAAGGCCATCCAGCGTGTTCTTTAACGTGCACAGGGTATGTCTCTCCCGCACCCGGGGCCACGGCTTAACGTCCCATCCGACGGACGGCGGCCTTTCCAAGCCCATCGGTGTCCCCTACTGACCGTGGGCAAGGGGGGAATTTTGCGGAGATAAATCTCAACGCTGACCCAGCTGGGACTCGAACCTGGGAACTACAGATTACGAACCTGGCGCGCTACCGACTGAGCCACCCCCGCCCCCAGATAATCTTCAAAGTACTACGGGATAGAGGGGATCAGAGGAGGCAAAATGTCAGTGCCTCTTTCCTTGGCACAAGAGTGGAGTCAAGTCCCAGTTCGTCTTGTGCCGTTTATGCTCCTCGTGTCCGGATGCTTGATCGATCAGTTCTGTATATCGTCGTTTCTCCTCCTCTGTGGTGCACATCAGGGTATCACTGGTTATGTGAGCTCAGCCTTGATAGTGTTCTATCAGCTTCGGCTGCTCTGCAGAGTTAGTTTTCAGGCCTTTCCCGATCAATGTAGACGATTTTTCTTGCATCTGATGGACACGAGCATCAGTAGCAGAACAATGAATGCACTTTTTTGGGGGGCTGCTTGCCCAGGCCCAGAGCCGAGGATCAGATCATCTGTGTAGTGTGTGGGGGCATCCATTGGCCAGGGACGATGCTTCAGTAGCTGGAAAAACAAACTAATGACCTTAGCGTTAGTAAATAAGGAATACGTGTGATCTATTTTTCAACAGTTGTTTTTGGGACAGGGGTAGCTCAGTCAGTAGAGCGCCAGGCTCGTAATCTGCAGTTCCCAGGTTCGAGTCCCAGCTGGGTTAGCGTTGAGATTTATCTCCGCAAAATACTCTGCCGTGCGCACGGTCAGTAGGGGATACCGATGGGCTCGGTAAAGGCCGCCGTTCGTCGGATAGGACGTTAAGCCGTGACCCCGTGTGCGGGAGAGCCATACCCTCTGCACTTTAAAGAACACGTTGGATGGCCTTGACGGGAGGCTACCATCTGTCTCCCAACAGCTGTTCCAATGGGTCCCCTCCTCCAACCTTCCCTGAGCCTTCGGGGTCCATGTGATGTGGCTATTTAGCCCATTGTGTGCAAAAAAGTGCAGCTCCGAGGTAAAACAACCCAACCCAGTAGCTGGACAGCAGTTGTCAGGCCAGATTGAGTCTCTTGTTTTCCTTATTTCCTCTCCAAATCAGAATTGACAACTTGCGCCAACTTCCAGAATTTCCAGCCCTGTGGCTTCGTTTTCATGGCACGAGCACTGGATAGCAAAAGACTAGAGGACAAGGCAAGGTCACGGGTAGAGTGACAAAAAAATGGGGGTGGGGGAGAGATCGGGTAGCAACATAGACGTTGAGTCCACATTTCGTGAAATGTGAGCACGACAATATATTACACTAGCAAAGCACAAAAAGGCTTTGAAATGAAAATAGCCAGTCTTTACTAATTTCGAGGTGCTGAACACGAAAATGACAATAAAATTTGTCGATTGGCTCTCGTTTAGGAGAGACAGAGATGGTCATGTCTAAATGATTCAGTCCGCATTGAGTACATAGGTAACCATTTCGCAATGCTGTATTTTAAATTCCAGATTGCAAAATATTGCGTTGTGTTGCATCAGCCCGCCATACACACAACCCCAGGAGGTATTGCATCATTGACTGATGCAATGTCGTTGAGTCATGACATCACGGCTTTACGATCGTGGAAAAAAGATGATGCAATCATTAGTTGTACGCACTTCTCGTAGGATGAGCAAGTCTTTTGAGTGACTCCCATTTACCCCTGGTCATAAGTACAGCACAAGTGATCCTTGCAGTTTTAATCCAGCAGTAGTGATGCCTCGTAACTGTGTAAATTGTGCAGATACATTTTGTTACATTTGCAGGGAAGTGACGTTTGAAAGCTAGAAAAGGGCCATCAATCCAATAGCGAAAGCGGCGTATGAGTTTTATTTTGGATGCAAGATCAGGGACCAGGACAAAGCCTGGGCCCCACACTTATGATGCAGTACGTGTGCAACAAATCTTCCGAAGTGGCTGAAAGGCGAAAAAGTGGCGAAGCCGTTTGCTGTTCCTATGGTTTGGAGAGAGCCAAGCAATCACGCAAATGACTGTTACTTCTGTATGGTTCCACCTGTTTCTGGAGGCATCACAAGGAAAAAGAAGTGGACAATAGTGTACCCGAATATACAATCTGCTCTCCGAAATGGATGGAAATCTACTTCCATCCATTGCTATCGGACATGCTGTCTACATGAAACTAACCTACTACAACCTAAAACAGCTGTTGAACTGTCTTCAATACAGCAAGTATGGCTGGCATCTCTGTTGTGACTTGAAGGTAGTGGCTCTGTTGATGGGTCTGCAGTTGGGATATACGAAGTACTGCTGTTTCTTATGTGAATGGGACAGCCGACCAAAGACTTTACAATATGTGAATAGAAACTTACCTCAGAGGAAATCTCTGAAGGTCGGAGAAAAGAATTTGGAACATCCAGCATTGGCAGAAACGCACAAAATCCTGCTACCGTCCCTACACATCAAACTCGGTGTGGTAAAAAACTTCGTAAAAGCCAAAAACTTCGTAAAAGCCTGCATTAGCTTTCAAGTACTTGGCTGACAAATTCCCCCCATTCAGCGAAGCTAAAATTAAAGAGAGAATTTTTGTGGGTCCTCATATCTGCGAGCTGTTCAGAGACCAGATAGTAGACAACCTGCTTCAGGGTGACGAGAAAAAAAAGGCTTGGGACACATTTTGTCTACTGTCAACAAAATTCCTCGGGAATGTCAGGGCAGACAACTACAAGAAATTGGTTAAGGACATGTTATCTTTGTATTACAAACTTGGCTGCAATATGTCCTTAAAGATCCCCTTTCTCCATTCCCACTTAGATTTCTTCCCCGACAACTTCGGTATGGTTAGTGATGAGCACGGTGAACGTTTTCACCAGGACATTGCAAAGATGGAGAAAAGATACCAGGGAAACTGGTCCACTTCAATGTTGGCTGACTACTGTTGGACACTCGCCAGAGATGATCCTGAGCAGCTGTACAAGCGACGTCGGAAGTAGAAGCGGAGTTTTACTGATACATGTCATATGTACGTATTACTCTATTATATACGAAACTATTGCGGATTTCCCAGAAATCGTAACCAATTTTGCATTTTCATTGTCAAATTCGTGTTCAGCATCTTGAAATCTTTAAGAAATGGCTACTTTTATCTCAGAGGCATGACTTTTATGAAAATTTGTTGCCCAGTGTTATTATTCTAGTTTAAATAGTAAAGACAAGACATATTTTAAGAGAAAAGTATGAAAACGCCTGAACTGATATTCGTGAAGGAAATATTACTTATGAACTCCAGAAAATCCAACTTCCTTGATAGTTCCGAAAACTGATACCTTTCCTATGTTAATAATAAATAAATATCACGGACGAACATCTGATTGGCTACAGTGCAGTCGGGTGACTAAAAGCTTCTCCGGTTCTCCTGATAAACCAACTTTTAAAACGAACAAAACAAACCGGTTTCGCCCTTGTATTAAATAAGTAGAAAAAGTTTTCTTTCTTTCACTGGCAGTGAGTCGAAATTTTCGCTGATATCAATCAAAAATATATTAAAGCAAGAATTATATCAATTGTAGCATGCCAACTAGAATACAATTAAGAAACAACGGACTACATATTATCTTTATTTTATCTCTAACTATTATTTTATGTCAATAAATAAAATAATAAAATAATAGTTAGAGATAAATAATATCTCTAAATGTTATTTTATGATCCTTGGTTTAAATTAAGAGTATCAGTGTATTAATTTATCAAAGTTTCACTACCACTAGAATTATAGAGAAATATGTTAGAAAATATTTTTTTTCTCTTTAAAATGATATTTTTAAATGTGAAGTTACATTCCAGATCGCACCAATGGTGCTTTTACAGAAGAAAAATCATTATCATGTACACTGAGATGCCAGTTTCTTAGGTACATCTACCTAGAAGCGTGTTGCCCCTCATTTGTTCTGCAGAAGCCTGAATTTATCGGGGCATGGAACTTACAAGATGCTGGATGCGTTGTGCAAGAATGTTGTACCATGTGGTGTGTCGCGTAATTGCTGAAAACTGGACGGCAGTACAGTCTCGCTGCAAACAGCCCTTTTCCACGTCATCCCAAAGATGCTTGATAGAGTTTAGATCTGGGGACTGTGCAGGCCAATGAAGCAAGGAAAACTCGTCAGCACGTTCCTGGAATGTTCGGTGACGATATGTGCTTTGTGAGCAGGAACATTATCATGTTGAAGGTGTTCATCCGAGTGAGGATAAACTATGGCCATCAAGGGATGAACTTGGTCAGCTACGATGTTAAAATACTCCTTGGAGTTCAGATGTCCTTCGATGAGTATCAGGAGGCCTAATATGTGCAGGACGATATTTTCTTACACCACCACATCGCAACCACCAGCCTATACTGTTGATACCAGAAAAGATGGCTCCATGGCCTCACGTTTCTTGCACTAAATTCTTAACCTTCCATCACCATGATTCAAAAGGAAACTTGATTCAACGGACCAGGCTACCTATTACTAATCCTCAACAGTACAGTGTCGATGCTCTTGTGATCACTGGAATTGTGCTTTCGTGTTCTTCGCTAACAATATATTATGTGAATTCCATACCTAATGGATGTAGGAAAATCCTTTTGTGAAGAACTTCTCCTGGCGGCTGTCTACTGGACTCTTGCTTGACCCACCTCGTGACTGGTATTGAAGAAACTCATTACTAATGGGTGTAAGGCAAATACTATTGTATTCTTAACTGCCTTAACTGCCTCAATAAGCCTTAACTGGCATAGTGGTTAGGCAGCTAGCAACTGTTCCAGCAGGGCAAACTTTGTGTGTTGTGTTGGCTCTAACTAAGGCAGTGGTGGGCAGTGACTTCGGTCGTAGTAGGGCATGTCCTTGTATGAGAAGGCCTGTAAAAGCTAGGAGTAGCTTCTAGGATTCTTCTCTGTCCTATATGTCGCAAATAAATAAAAAAAATAAATAAATAAAAATTCTTCCCTTTTGAAGAGGTATAGTGAACTCCTTGCGTGATCCTTTTATCTGATGAGATGTAGGAATCTTTCATCCTCAGAGGGCAAAAGGAAACGGTTATCTGATCCACTCCACTCTGATTGGTGTAGAGTTATTCCAATCATTCCTCCCTCCCTACTGACTTAATGTAAGGAATTTCAAACTTGTTTGCCATGCTCAGATTTGGTGTAGGGAAATCTCTGTCACACTACCGACTTGATTCCGTCCGACTTGCGTAAGAGGTCAACTCTCCATCTGATCTGCCAAATCGCAAAAAAAAATCAGTGATGGCAGCCGTTCCTCTTCTTAGTTGAAGAAAAGATCCCTTTTTAGGAGTTCGGCACATCTAGAAATGTTTCAAAAGTCTCCATTCCTACAGAAAGTAGCGTCAGAGCTTTCTATATTGCACAGATCATTCAAAATAAACTTCGTCACCGAGCTAAAAATAGAGCCTTATCATCACTCTACTGAAGCAGCCAAGTCGTACATTAAGCAGTGGGCGAAATGTAGCAATAACCTTTTAGCAGTGGAACGAAGTGCTGAAGGAAAATTTATTGCTAATACACGTGCTGTACGAACATCCTGGATGACGAAAATGATGTTCCGGTGGTTCACCCCCTCGACTTAAACATTGACCTTGTTTAGGCTGTTGATATTGCAAGCAATTAAATTGCGCGGTTTCAGCTACATTGCTAGCGTTAGTGTTTGTAAACTGTTAAGTCAGCAGTCATTAACTTTGCACTTTAAATTTATCTTTGGGATTTTTATAACGATGTGATGACTTTTGATATTTGTTTTGTTCAGATTATGGAGAACACTACTAATAGTTACGGTTAATTACATATGTCAACGAACGTGACAAACCCCCGTAAATCATTTTCTAAAACTGTACTTTCAGTTGAATTTATAAACACAATCAGTTGTTATTGAATTCGAATTAAACAACTTTTCCACACATTTTAAACGCTTAAATAAAGTTGTTCTCATTGGCAAAAAAAGTTAGAAGAAAAACCGTTTCTCCCCCCCCCACCATTTGGTGGGGCATAAATTAGTGGTTCCCAAGGGGGGAGTTTTAGAAATGTGTGGGCAAGTTGATATAACGGAGGTGCTACAGCCATTTAATTTTCCTCAAGTTTTATACAGGAAAAATTACACTGCTCTCCATAACCCCCCCCCCCCCCCAATAGGGGACCACCTTGACGTGGCGAGGTGGGGGGGGGGACTTCGGGACCAGCAACCCGGTCGAAGACTGTGCCGACCGGATTGGTCCCCCGGTTGGACATAGCCAAGACCACCGAAGCCGACGACATCGCCGACCGGTCGGGTGACCGGTTGGACGGTGACGGTGTCTTAGGCCTCAACCTCAGGTGCTCTGTGTGAGCAAGTTCAAGGGCTCTGCCGAACGGTCTGAGCCCGCCTAGTAGGTGCGAGCCCTATTAAAAGTCATGGCCTTGCTAAGAGTCTCCACCCCGGGTGCCGAGCGAACTTGGATCTATATATCCTTGTTCATGGCTAACTAGGGAACAGATTAAATTTCAGGTTTCTACCGGTGGTTAGCTTTCCTCCTATAGGACTGCTGCTATGTGAGGTTGGGGATGAGATGCATCTATATGGTGTATTTTTGCCCCCGACTCTAGATAGTCACGGCTTTTCTTTAACTTGGTAATGTCGTAAGACGGAACCGGGGATTGCCGTGGTTGCTTAAGGTCGCAACAAAATTGAACTGCTCTCCATAAATTAAGGAACAACCTTATGTTATGTCAATGGGAAGCTAAGGTCAGAGTTCTATAACTTCTAAAATATGTTTTTTGTTTTGAAAAATGCGATAGCAGATAAGGATCTCAGTCATATAAATCAATGTTTCGATTTAATGCTTTATGGAAGTTTGAATATTTAACAACAGCAATGCCAATCTTAAGAAACTTATACCAAACTGAAGAATACTGAAAGTATTCTTTACACAAACTTCTGAAATGCACACTTATTTTATTAAACACTTTGATACATTATTTATTAATTAACTTCTGAGGTCAATTTTTGTGGTTGGCATTGCTGATCTCAAACTTCCAGAACTCATTAAATACCGAAAGAATATTGTTCAAAATCGTGATATTGATATATTTGATTGAGATCTTTATCTGATATTCCATTTATCGAAACAAAAACTGCTGGTATAAATTACCCATCAACAGCGGCTTGACATAGACTTCTGACAGGAACTTGTGGAAGACAGTTCATAGAGAAGATCTGTTAAGAATAGGAGATCTGAGGCGGAAGACAACACCACTAAACAAATACCCTACCTCATCCCGGATCGAACCCAAGAGATACACATAGCCAATCCATTCGTTCACCGGGATGGATTTGGTACAAATTATCGTTTTATAGGAAAAGCATGCCAAATTTTAACATATTATGGTAGATTTTAATATACACGAAGATTTTTAAATCAGAAAATTAATACTTCTGGTCAGGGCTTTTTAAAGTAAGGGCTTTTGACATATGGTGTGAGTGTCATATGATACAATGGTATGAGGTGTCACATGGTCAGGACTTTGTAAAGTAAGGTGAGTCTGGACAAAATATAAATTAGTAGGCTTTACTTCCGTTCCAACTTTTAAGAAAATACTGCGCAATTTTATACAAAATGAAGTTAGAAAATGTAATAAACTGAAAAAGAGAAAGTTAAAAATGAAATAGAGTATAAATTAGAAAGATGCATCCCGCTTCAGCGAATATGGGAATCTTGTTTTCAAAGAGAATGAAGTTTTTCGCTTACCTACTTTTCCACTCCATAAAAGTGTGAATTCCAGCTGATGATGGGGACAAATGCAAATAGAAGTATTTTATTATTAAATTTAATAGTTCACAGAACTAACTTTTTTGTTTTCCTTTTACTCTGCTCAAAGTGGAAATTGCAACGCCGCGAAGGAAGTTAGGTATACGTCCGAAACTGACAGGAAGGAAGCACGGCGATAGATGTGCAAATGATCAAAAAACAGACCGTGCGTTTCTTTGTAGATTCGTCAGTATACAGTAGGCCCACCTAAGGCGGTTATACAAGCCTGTAGACGTCTAGGAATTCTATCAATCAGATTAATGGTGTCCTCAGGTATGGTGTTCCAAACAGCATCCAATAGGGCACGCAACTGTATAAGCTTCGCCGCTGGATGGAGCTAGCAAAGGCGGCGACCCATAAGGTCCCACATATGCTCAATTGGCGACAAGTTCTGGGAGTATGGCGGCCATGGGAGAATGTTCACACCTTGAAGACTGTTCATCATTGCATGTGCAGTATGTCGGGTAGCGTTGTCAGCTGCAGAGGCAGTCCAGGCATGGTGGTAAGGAGGAGCGTGCAACAGGATTAACGATGCCATCGACGTAAAGTCTCACTATTAGCGCACCGGAAACATGGGGCAGAGGTATCCGGCTGGCATATGTGATGACACCTCATACCATTGTATCACAGTGGGGAGCTGTTGTGACGCCGATATGTCCAACGATTAAACGCACGCCAGTAGAGGCCAAAAAAGAAAAGAAAGAAAAACGTAAACCTATTTTAGTACTATTTGCATCTATTTGTAACGCTTTTCTTTATTTAAAACAATTTCTTCAATATTTTCATTTACTGTTTCAGGCACTGCAATTATTTCCAAGTTTTTATTTCTGCTTACCTGTTCAAGTTCATTTACCTTCCACTTCAGTTCTTTTATTTCGTCTTTTAAGGAGCAATTTACTTTCATAAATGTTTCATTTTGTTTTTGAACTTCTTTCATCTGTTTGGTTAATTCTGAAAATTCATCTATTTTATTTAAACAGTACAAAGTGCTTTTATTGTATTCTCCAATTTTCTTTAGCAATTATTCTTTTAAATTAGTCTTACTCTGCATAAAATCTTTTTTTAAAAGATGTCATATGTTTATCAATTAGATATTCAACATATTTCTTTTCTTCAGATATCTTATTTTCTCGTGTAGAATCTTTTAAGTTTGAAATGTTATGATCTCTATTTTCTGACTTATTATTTCTGTTCACAATTTGCTGACATTTTGTTTCTGATTGAAGCCAATTCTTTTTCTTTTCTAAAGACATCTTCTTAAAATTACTCTACCTCAAACCAACACAATAAAAATGGACCTAGCCACCACATGTGCCTTTGCAATGAAGAAACTCACCAAAATCCAATTTACAAACTACACACATGAGCGCCATATTAACTCGAAAACTAGAGAATTTTCCTCCGGATCGTTAATGCTCCATAAAAAGAGGAAGGTAGAAAAAAGAAAAGGAGAGGTAGGATGGGGGGGGGGGGGGGGGGTTGGAGGGGGGCGGGAATAGGTTACGAGAGGAAAGCAGAGGAGAATGGGGGAAAATAGAATAGGGGAGTAGAATCTTGCAAGAAGCCTTTCATTGGTCGAGATCTAGTTCACACTGAATTGCTGAAGGTTAGGATTTAAATCATAAGTACCACTGTGTGTCTGTATATTACTATCAAAGATTTGAGAAAGCCGGAGATCGGACCTCTCAGTGAGCGTGAAGTTAAACCAACCAACCAACCAACTGTGTGTCTGTATCATTTGCTGTCAGTAAGCTCGTTAAACATGACAGGTCGAAAGAGCGATCCTATTTGGAAAGGTTTCAAGAAATACCCTAAAGGAAAGGGATTTCGTGCCGTTTGTTTACAGTGTAACAAGGACGTCATCGGATTTGTGGTGCGACTTAAAAGCCATCAATATGAAGGCAAAGCCATAACATCTTCGCAATGGTTAGACCATGAAATCTTATCTGTAATGAATTCTCAGAACCCGACAAAATCAGACGCAACCTCAACATCATACAAACTCATCTAAAAGCCTTGAGGGACCAAGCAAAGGTTTCAACAATGGAAAGTGAATGAATTTAACTGAAGAACTATCCACTATGACTCTGCACCGTTCAGTTAAGAATGTGTCAGGATGCACAAAGAACTGTATTGAGGGTAAAGTCAGCTTCGCCATTGGTACCTTGCTTTAACAGTTGAAGGCTATTTCACAGAAACATTCATTTCACCGATATCGCTAAACGTTTTGTGGAAGAGGCAGAAGTTTAGTTACATCGTTTAGATAATATATCATTCATGTCTGAATGGAACTTTCCTATGTTACTAAAAGAAGTGTACGGCGAGATGGTACGCACCTCTGAATATGTTCTAACTAATAGTGTGAAAATGTTACTAAATAAATAGTATTCTACATCTTATTTTTACGTCTTTGTGATTTCTTTCTTAGCGGGGTTGAAAGGTTTACCTGAAGTCTAAACGATATACGAACTAGCGAAACAAAGTAGAATACGACTGACATTCTATTTTGAAAATAACCATAGGAAGAAAGTGTCGGCTAATTTCCCCGACACCGGAATTACACAGAAATAAAAAATCTGCATGTAAATGACCAGAGAAGTTTTAAGTTAATCTCGAAACACAAAATGTGTTACAGGGACTTTATACTGCGAAATTTTTTCACAGCATAAAGTCCCTGTATTTTTTCCAGGTTTTTTTTAGTGGGTACACTTGAATCTTTATTAGAACAATTTAGTTTACAAATGTGATAGCATTAAGCAATTATGGGGTAAACTTCTTTTCCAAAACACTGTTACCTTTATACGTTCCTACAAGAGAAATAAAATTTCACAGGAAATAAGAATCTTAAATTTTCTTCCAAAATGAACAAAATATTTCTTGCAAGTGAAGTATGTGTATAACCCCCTAGAGTTATAACTCGTTTGCGAGTGTAATTTTACTCCCGATACGAAAGAGATTAGTGTTCGCAGTAAAATCTTATAAAACATTCTTTACCAATAGTGCAGTCCATACTGTTGCACTACATCAATTAATTTTGGGTCAGTGAAATTAGTTAGACCAAACAATGTTCCACCGTAGTAGAATCCACCCTTGACTGACCAAAGGAAGTTCGTATGACCTCGGGAAACCTGTTTTAGAGCAGTGGGAGTCACAACTCTCATTTTATCCATACTACAAATGTGCATGCGAAAGTTTTTATTAGTTTCAAATGTACCAAAGATAGTTCGTTTCCCATCGTTTTTTCGAAGTATGTTGGAACATTTCCTAAACTTTAGATCCCTGCATTACCGAAAATGATTTGTGGTCACCAGTTAAGATTTAGATCGTATATCTCGCCATGAATTATTTGCACACTAGTACACGGTTTTATTCGAGGACCAAAACAAAAGTTTGTCATAACTGCCAGACTTAATAATTTATTCCATGCAGGGGTAAGGTAATTCTGGATATTAAACGTTTAAGTGGTTTGATGTCACAGTACATTTGAGGATAGTACAAATATGTTTACAGGTATTGCATAATACATATAAACAAAATGACAAGTAACACGGTCAAATAAGTAATATGATAGTAAACTTAGGGGTAAGACTTCAGAGAGAAATATTAAAATGACAGGGGTAATCCAGATAAAGATGGGGAATAGAAGATATTACAAATCACAATCCAAATATGTGCATGCGAAAGTTTTTATTAGTTGCAAATGTACCAATGTTCACTTTTCCAGCGTTTTTCGAAGTGTGACGGAATATTTCCTAAACTTTAGAAAATGTGGTGTGGTCGTTAGTTAAGGGCGTAGACGGTTTTATCCGCGGTCCAAAACAAAGATTGTCAGAACTGTCAGACTTAATAATTTATTACAGTAAAGCCAAGGTAATTTTGGACACTAAACGTTCAAGTGGTTTGACACCCCAGTATAAACAAAATGACAAACATAGTAAACTTAGGAGGTAGGTCGACAGAGAGTAATATTAAAATGAACAGGGATAATCCAGACAAAGATGGGGAATAGGGGTCACATAGTTTCTGAATTTGAAGACGTGATATCGCTCGGTAGAGTTCAAAGAAATTCCACCATTCCTGATTTATATCAGAATATTTGTTATGTCTTAGAAAATAATGGGTTATCTAGAGTGAAAAGCCACATAATTCTAGGTAAAACATTCAGGACTTGAGTTTTTCAAATCCTCCCCTGCCAGGGTACCCACGGAGCAGCGGCTTTCAAGGTTCCCGTCTGCCTCCATATCGGTTGGCCGACCGTGTGACCGAGGCACGTGGACGACTATTGTGGCTTTAATACGCCTAGTAAAAAATCACGCGTCCTGTGGCAACTTGAAACGCACAGACAATTATACGATGTTTTAAACTGAAAGCACGGACAGAGTGCAAGACCTCAGTCGTAAAACCTTATTAGTTCACCCTTTGATGTCCGTACATTTCACACGTGTACGAGACAACTTACTCATCAGAGAGTGTATATTTATGTCGGTTTTGATTTTAATCATCAGAGAGTGAATATAGCGTGTGTATTTATGTCATTTTGATTTAAATCACCAGACAGTGAGTATCCCAATATGGACTTTGACAGCTTTTTTTCAGTTCGCACTACCACCTAAGAATATGGAAGCTGGTTTGTCCTCATATCCATGTCGTATCCTAGAAAAACACGCTGTGAATGGGTTTGATTCTTTAGTCCATGGTGTATTGCAGAAAAGCGTGCCGTCAAAAAAACGGCTCCCGGCTACGTAGTGACGCGCTCCAGCAGTTTCAGGTCCGCCAAATACAAAGCTATATATACTCCGTGTGTATACAACTTTGACGTGTGTATATTTCATTTAAATCACCAGCCAAGTGAATATAACCTGTGTATATGAAAGCTGGTTTGTCCTCATATCGATGTCGTATCCTAGAAAAACACGCTGTGAATTGGTATGATTCTTTAGTCCATGGTGTATTGCAGAAAAGCGTGCCGTCAAAGTTACACCTTTGACGTGTGTATATTTGATTTAAATCACCAGCCTAGTGAATATAACCTGTGTATATGGAAGCAGGTTTACCCTCATAGCGATGATGCATCCTAGAAAAACACGTTGTGTATGGGTTTAATTCTTTAGTCCATGGTGTATTGCAGAAAAGCGCTGCGCCAAAGTTACACGGATTTTTAGAAAGATCCTTTAACCCCTGGGGTGTTGTATTGCAGGGAATCGCGCCATCTCGGAGACCATGTCACGCTTGTGGTGAACCATCTTCGGTGTCTAAACTTTTTATGTGATTCTAAGTGTTTTCGAAAAATAGAGCATTCCCGTCGTGAAGGTACATTACGGTCTCAGCTTTGGTAACGAGGATGCTAACGGTTAAGTGTGTTTCTGCTTTAACGTGGTCAGAATATTCATTAGTTTTCAAGAAGTACATTTTGAAACTGTTGACTTGGAAACTAAATTACTAGAATTATTTAGATGTTGAATGTTTCACACTTCTGGATTACTAGAAATTTTTTTATTTATATTCAATGTCCCGCCTGATGTTTTCAATTGAAATTGTTTCTGTATGCAGATCTCGCGAACTCTTGTGAGGCCTCAAAAGTTTTTTGTATGCTGTTAAACATTATCTTATTTTTATTCAGTGACTATTGGCATGTCGTGTAGAACCTAAGTTATAATACGAGGACATATAACGTACGCTTACACGTGAATATATTTCACTTACACGTAAAATTTATTGATTCACTTTTATTCTACATTCACTTCTTCACACCTTTATATCGCGACCCATAATAAATTATGTGTATATTTTACTTAAACGTAAAATATATTTGAATCACTTCTTCACACCTTTATGTCGTTTGTTGTATCGTGACCCATGACAAACATCGTGAGTATTTTTTAAAACGTAGGGTAAATTATGAATAGAAATATATTACACTTAAACGTAATATTTAAAATGATAGTATTTGTGCATATCGTCACCAATAGTGAGCGCTGCACGTATTTTGACCGGTAAATTATGCATATATTACACAAACGAAAAACAGTTTTTTTTTCTAGGTACCCTGAATGTAGCTTTCTCTTTTGCATGCCACAACCCTCGTACAGGTTTATTAGAAATATATAATTCCACTTCCAACTGCCTACGTTCCTATGTTCTAGTATTTAAATTCTTTGGCTTTTTAATGGTCGTTTTAAATTTCGATCCCTCCTCGTGACTTTTTAAACTTCTAGTCGCCTGGGCGAACTTGTTTCCGTAAACTGCTGTAACGGTCATTTTTCAGGATGTGAGTTGCTATTGCAACACCATACTGCCGTGATTAGGGGGGCCTTTCAAGGGTTAACGCCTGATAAGTGCGGGAGTCTTGCACAAGAAAGAATCTGTGAAACAGGTCGTCTCACTCATACAGGGTCAACGACCGCCACGCTAGTGGGTCAACACTCGAGAAAATTCTGTTGCCCTGGTCGTCTAGAATATACAACGGTCGGAAATGGACGCCCAAAAATTAAGCCCTCCGGACCTATTCCTATGCTCAGGAGGTTAATGATCTCCATCAAAGGGGTCAACATTTGAGAAAAGTATGTTACCCAGGTCGTCTAGAACTGCAGCACACGTGTGGGGGTAAGAAATGGGAGTGGAAAACCGTTCAAAATATAAGCCCCCCCATCATAGAGTGGTGGTGACATGGGGCGTCTCACTCATACAGGGAAATGGGAGTTCAAAAATTAAGCCCTCCCCATCAAAAGCGTGAGGGGCCTTTTTGGGGAGTTCGAAGCCCTCCCTATCACGGAAGTTGGGGTCGATGATCTACCACCAGGAAAAGCCCATCACGGAAGTGGGTCGTTGACCCGACGCCAAAGATAAAACACGACGATCGTGGGCGATGATGTACTTCCGATCGGCCATTTTTAATTACGCACTTCCGTCGCCAGATCTTCGACTATACTACTATCCAGACACTGAAGCCTGAGGATTACCCACAGCGCATTGCATTCGAGGAGAAACTTGCGTCGTTAAGCCGGATCCAGGGTGAGCTCGAGGATATCCTATGACGTATCGAGATGGAATCAACTATGCGGTCCTCGAGCCCGACCCTTGGACAGCCGAGAGATGACTCCGGCCATCCAAGCACCTCCGGCCAGCAATGGACCAATGACCAGCCGAGAGATAACTCCGGCCCGTCAAGTGCCTCCGGCCAACCAAGGGCCACCATCCTGCCAAGCACCTCCGACCAGCCCCGTACCTGGCGCCTCAGCCTAAAGAGGCGTCGACAGATGCACGGAGAAGGGACCGCAGCAAAGCAGCAGAGGACCGCGGGAGCCAGTATCCCCACCGCTGCAGCATCTTCTGCGCCTACGCCCGACATCACGCAGGCAAGTGCGGCTCCCGGCTACGTAGTGACGCGCTCCAGCAGTTTCAGGTCCGCCAAATACAAAGCTATATTCACGTCCCACACGGTCCGAATGACCAACTTCGATCGTGTGGAACCTCTAGAATTTATGGACACTCTTCTGACTATTCATCAAAACATTTTTGAGGAACTGCTTCCCCAAGAAGAGTTTACTCACGTGCGGGTCTGCGTGCGCTCCAAGTGCCTCCAGAACCCCATCAACCTGCCGTTGACCACATGTAACGAGGTCACGGCAGAAAAATTCATGGACAGCATCGAAAGGGAGCTAAATTCCAATGAAGCGGTGGGCACTGACGAAGATTTATTCTTCGACAGTGCCCACCGCTTCCCGGACTGTGCGGGAGATTATAAATCCAAAAAATGCGCATACGCTGGTCCTCCCACCTCCCACCTACCGCCAATGACATTCATTTTTTTAAAATTTCGTTCCCGCCTCGTTTCTACCTGCGGGGTCGGTTTCCGTCAACGGACATTTTCAGCAAGAATCTGGAAATGGGGCTCTTCTCCCACGATCACGTGACCTCCCATATCGTCCGTTTTTAACATTCCGCCTGCGTGGTGCATGCCAAATGCTGATACGTGTGGGGTAGGAAATGGGGGCGTCATTACAAGAAAAAATCAGAATCCCACGGTCACCCCGAGGCCAGGAAAAGCATACGGGTGGAAGTCCACCCAGCCTGCGTGGTCGTTAAGCCCTAGGCCGCCACGACCGTTAAAAATAAGCGTACCTAAGGGGGCCTTTTTAGGGGGTCCAAGCCCTCTCCGTCTCTAACACTTCCGGTCTACAAAAAATGAAGCCCATCCCGCACACCTGCGAGGGGGGTCGACACTTCGGGGCATTAAAAAAAAATAAGCCCCCGACGCCAGCGTGGGAAGCCAAAAATTAAGTCATCCCGCACACCTGCGAGGGGGTCGGCACTTCCCCTCCCCACCGCCAACACACACGTGTGGGGGGTCGGCATTCCCCACAAAAATTAAGCCCCCGACGCCAATGTCAAGAAAATTAAGGCCTCCCCAGGCACCAGCGTGGGAAGCCAAAAATTAAGAACCCCCAAAATTTAATCCCTCCCCATCAAAGACCATCCCGCACACCTACGAGGGGGACGACATCCCCCCTCCCAAAAATTAAGCCCCCCTCAAAAATTAAGCCCCGACGCCACCGGCGCCAGCGATGACGTCACCGTGTGCAGTGGACCGTGGAGCTACTTCCGGATGTGCCCATCCTTCGACCATACTACTCTCATGCCTGTTCATCTGGACGGAAGGAGTTACTGGATATTTCTGGAGGACGTCTTTCCAGAACTTTTGGATGAACAACAAGTCCCTCAGTCGCTGCGCCGTGCAATGTGGTTCCAGCACGATGGGGCCCCCGCCCATTTCAGCCATGAAGTTCGTCAACACTTAAACGTGACATTTGGTCAACAGTGGATCGGGCGTGGTGGTCCCGTTCATTGACCTGCAAGATCGCCGGACCTATCATGCCTTGATTACTTCTTCCCTATGATAAATTTTGTTACATCAAAGGACTGGTGTTCGACACCCCCGTTGAAAGTGCTGAGGACTTTGTCGCACGCATCTCCGTAGCTGCCTCGGAAGTCCGAGACACGCCAGGAATCTTCCAGAATGTACGTGATTCCATGCGTCGACGATGTCAGGCTTATGTTATAGCTCGTTGTCGCAACATCGAACCCCTTCTGTGACCTCTGTGCATTTCGCAAATTTACCTATTGTGATTAATAAAAAGCATTTTGTTCACTTACGTGCTGCTCTTTCATTCGCGTCCTCTCTGTACACTTAGCACATGTTGATGACGTTACCGACCCTGCATTGCTATGTGAATCCGATTCGTCTTTTTTGCAACCTACCCCTCCCAGACGTTTGTACACGCTTAACTGAATCACTCTGTATACATAAACACTACCTTTTACTTCTCTATTTTATAAATTTTGTTTGGTTCCAGAAGTCAAAAATTTATCCCCAAAGATTCAAATTTCACCTTAATCCGAAACAAAATGTTACCTTATGAAAAAATAACACTAAAGGTCAATTACTGTTATTTAAATGACATTCTTAGTCATTAGTCTATGCATAAACAACAGTTACACCATTAAGGTTGTATGGAAAAGGCATAAACATTAGTTACCATCCTTATTATAAATATGAATAAATATCAATGTACACAAACAACTGCTTATTATGTATTCAAAAAATTAAATTCATGCATTGCTGGTCGCTTTTCACAATCCAGCCATAATTTTCGCTTATACGAGTTCTTTTCTGTCGCAAACCATTTGTGAGTAAAAAGGGGCTCTTAAATGGAAAAACAGGCATTAATTTCTGCATCTCGTTAAGCGAAAACTCGCCTACCGATATCTCGTATGACTTTACGTTCCAACCGACAAGACTGTCGCCTTTATAAATGTTCTTTAACATGAACAAGGTATGGCTCTCCTGAACACGGAGACACGGCTTAAAGTCAGATACGACGGACGACGACCTTTCCAAGCCCATCGATATAACCTTTCTGACCAAGGGCAGGGTGGGGATTTAGCAGACATAAATCTCAATGCTGGCTCAGATGGGACTCGAACCTGGGAACTACAGATTACGAACCTGGCACCCTGCTGACCGTCCGACGCATGGTGCAATGGTAGCACACTCTGGCATGAATCTGGAGTAGATGCGGGTTCGATTCCCGCCGTGGCGGCGATGTATCTTTTGTGGCGGGGGTGGCTCAGTCGGTAGCGCGCCAGGCTCGTAATCTGTAGTTCCCAGGTTCGAGTCCCAGCTGGGTCAGCGTTGAGATTTATCTTCGCAAAATTCCCCGCCTTGCCCACGGTCAGTAAGGGACACCGATGGGCTTGGAAAGGCCGCCGTCCGTCGGATGGGACGTTAAGCCGTGGCCCCGTGTGCGGGAGAGACATACCCTGTGCACGTTAAAGAACACGCTGGATGGCCTTAACGGGAGGCTACCATCTGTCTCCCAACAGCTGTTCCAGTGGGTCCCCTTCCACAACCCTCTCTGAGCCTTCGGGGTCCACGTGACCTGGCCATTTAGCCCATGGTGTGCAAAAAAGTGCCGCTCAGAGGTAAAACAACCCAAACAACCCAACCCTGCTGACCAAACCCATTCCCTTAAATGGAGGACTGTTCTCTGCAAAAGACAGGAGCAGTTACCAGTAACCTATTTGAAAACTGTTTAGGTTTACGATCACTCTGCGTCACCCAGAAGTTTCTCAATGTATCGTATATTGCTCAAGGCATTTAATTAAATGCACAGTTTATTGCTATCAGTGGAATATTCCGACACTCTACTCTGAACTTTCGAATTCCTATCGTAAGCATATCATTTGCAACATTCGTTAAAAGATTCGCCGTTTCCATATCTAGAGATCCCTCGATATAAATTAAGACGGCATAAAGTGATGCGGCTTATCAGAAGCCCAATAAGGCTTTTGATAAACCGCATCAGTTTATGCAGCATCAACTGTCTCCATCCTTCAGTCCCTCGTTCAAAATCCATTCCGATGTCTAACGCGATTAGAGGTCTCAGCAGCGAAGCATTTATCGTTACACCTAGCCGAGGCTCTCTCCAGCAGTTATAAATATCCTTTGAAATTGGTGCATCCAGGTAATCTAATTATCACCGATTGCTTTAATGCTTGCAGAGGAAGCATCCACAGCGGAAGATCGGAGAGGAAGCTCCTGCCTCGAGATGATGACGTAAAATTTTGCAACCTGTTGGAATTAAAGTGGATTAATAATGAACGGAATTAACGAGCAAGTTTTAATCAGGCGGAGATTTGTTTTTCCCAGTTTTTGACTCGAGGAAAATTTCTCGTATACTTTTAAACATAACAATGCCGAAAGCGTTTCTTAAAATACGAGCTAACAGGATGGAAATAAAAAAAATCTTTAAAATGTAGGGTTTTTTTACTACTCTCTTTTGAGTGTTTTATAACTCTTTTTTAAGTTTAATGGATAGAATATCTCAATCAGTCTTCATGCATTTTTCATTAGGAAAAACGTTGACGATGATATTTGCTTGGAGCCACAAAATGAAGGAATCTTAACTTCGATTCGAAGAAACGAAATCGAAGCTACTAAAGCGAATTGCGATATACATATTGTTTATAAAAAAAAGTCACTTAAGTGTAACTACATATAATTATAAGTCTTTCTACTTTG
This sequence comes from Ryuthela nishihirai, assembly GCA_038380435.1. Lineage (NCBI taxonomy): Eukaryota > Metazoa > Arthropoda > Arachnida > Araneae > Heptathelidae > Ryuthela > Ryuthela nishihirai. The sequence continues at coordinate 20,892,486 of JAWZYU010000010.1, forward strand.
GTTGCTCGTGAACATTTGTAACGTCTCTTTTCATTTGCTTTCATAATTTTAATGATGGATAGATTAGTTAGGAAAAATCAATAATTAAATCTTGCTATAAGAACGCAGCGTTTATCTTTAAAACAAAATTGAAAGTAGCGGAAAATTCATCTGTGGTGGTTTTTTTTTTTCGTTTAAGGGAAAGGACATAAATGCAATTAATTGGAAATGGTACGATGTACCTGGGGCGGAAGTTGGATCAGTCGCTAGTTCCAGGATTGTAATTTGTAGATCCCAGGTTCGAGTCCCACCTGGGCCAGCGTTGAGATTTATTTCCACTAAACCTGCACACTACCCTCATTCAGAAAAGACACACTGACGTACTTGAAAAGGCCTCCGTTTATCGCATGAGACGTTAAGTCTTGGTCCCGTGTTCAGGAGAGCCATAAGTGTGCAGGATAAAGAACACCTGGATGACTTTGACGGGAGGCTACCATCTGTCAACCTTTTCTAAGCATTTGAGGTCCTTGTCATTTAGCTCAATGTGTGCGAAGAAAGTGTCGCTCAGAGATAAAACAAACCAACCCAGGATGTACCTAAAGATTACTGTAAAATTAAAACGCTTTTAACGTAAAATCCTCAAGCAAAATTCTAGCACGCCTAGCCTGAACAACAAATGCAGAACTACCGTATTTGGCCCCATGTTCGAGTCCCAGCTGGGGCAGCGTTGAGATTTATCTCCGCACAACTCCCCGCACTGCCCATGGTCAGTAGGGGGCACCGATGGGCTTGGAAATACCGCCGCCCGTCTGATGGGACGTTAAGACCTGGCCCCGTGTCCGGGAGAGCCATACCCTGTGCACGTTAAAGAACACACTGGATGGCCTTGACGGGAGGCTACCATCTGTCTACTAACAGCTGTTCCAGTGGGTCCCCTCCCCCAACCTTCTCTGAGCCTTTGTGGTCCTTGTGACCTGGCCATTTAGCACACGGTGTCCAAAAAAGTGCCGCTCAGAGGTAAAACAACCCAACCGCATTTGGCTACTATAGAACAATTCCAGCAAAGTTCTCTTTGAAATTATCCAGAGTCTTCATTCTAGGTGTACCCTTCCTTAAGACTTTAGATTTGAAGGGACTGATCAAATCACTGCTCGTAACTATTCGCTAATCTAAAGTGGTTCGTGTGAGCAACGTGTCCAACACTTTCTCTCTACAAAATTCTGCTAAATGGTCGTTGATGACTTCTTCTTTAATCTCATTTCTATTCATATAATGAAATCCCTTGATAGTCTTCACTAGATGTAAAGGAAAAGATCGAGGGACTTTTAACATTCATTTTGTCTCCTTGATCAGTTGTCGGGCAGAGTCTGTTCACTGTAGTTCGACAGCTTACAATTGACGACTTTCATTTGAAAATTCGATCCTCAATTTTCAGTCACTTGCGTAGATCGTAGATCGGTACTTGGTTTATAGAATACCAGGTACAGTCGCTCAAAAAGTATCCGAACACTATGGTTGATTACAGAATTCAGAAAAAATATCTGGCAACGATTTTTTTTAGAAAAAAATTTCTGGCAACCTTCGTGTCGCGTGACACGAAGGTTGCCAGAAATTTTTTTCTAAAAAAAATCGTTGCCAGATATTTTTTCTGAATTCTGTAATCAACCATAGTGTTCGGATACTTTTTTGAGCGACTGTACAAAAGTACCCATAACCTCCTCCATCGAAGCATGTGCCTAATTGGCATCAGTATAAAACAACAGTAAAGTAAACCACCTTAGATATGGTGGGCCCCTAAAGGCAAGAAATCAAAAAACAACAAAGTATAAGGATGCACAAGAGACCTAAAATGGATAGCTCAATGTGCTGAAAGCCATCATTTTAGGCCTCTTGTATCTATTCAAGACTTCGTGATTATAGTGTAAAAGAGGCAAGATATGATCTCATGCGAGTTGGATCGAACTGAGTGGAAGAAACCACACGAGATAAACTTAATATAAGAATAGATATGGTCGATGCCCAGGTCTTTGTGTAGCTGTCTATTAGTTACAAACCATGGGGCATCGAACGCACATCGCAAGATCTTATTTTGCAAGACTTGGATCTTGTGGATGTTGGTAGGAGTTGTATTCGCCCAAATTGGCGAAGCATGTGAGATGATGGGTGTAATGACCATGTGATAAAGCAATAGCTTATGGTCAATAGAGAGAACAGAATTACGTCCAAGGAGAGGTCCTAGTTGACATCGGACATTCAGTCACTTGCGTTATAGGCCGAATGTTTTTACTTCGATTGTTCACAGAATATTGTGGAATCTGTCTTGAAGTGGAGTTTAAAAAAAAGACATTTTTTCTATCAGTGCTTCTCAGTACTATTCTGTTCGTAAAAGAACTGCTCATATTGTATAGTTCATTTGATATTTAAATAGTATCTAAAAACAAATTCCGGGAGCATTTATTAGTCGGCGACAGAGCTTTTGATCCAAGTACAGTCGCTCAAAAAAGTATCCGAACACTATGGTTGATTACAGAATTCAGAAAAAATATCTGGCAACAGTTTTTTCAGAAATTAGTGATCTGGAAACCTTCGTGTCACGTGATTACAGAATTCAGGAAAAATATCTGGAGCGAATACAGCAACTGTACACGCTCCAGTTACCGTTCACAGCAAACTGGAGCGTGTGCAGTTACTGCACACGCTCCAGTTTGCTGTGAACGGTAACTGAACACGCTCAATATTTCCGTGAGTGAGCCCACACGATCTAGTATCAAAATAATATGACCACCTACAGTCGCTCAAAAAAGTATCCAAACACTGTGGTTGATTACAGAATTCAGAAAAAATATCTGGCAACGATTTTTTCAGAAATTAGTGATCTGGCAACCTTCGTGTCACGTGAAAAACGAATTTTGCCAGATCACTAATTTCTGAAAAAATCCTTGCCAGATATTTTTTCTGAATTCTGTAATCAACCATGGTGTTCGGATCCTTTTTTGAGCGACTGTACTTCCCCGGAAAACAGCAACGTCCGGTCACCTTACTGAATACCGTAAATGGTGCATAAACATCTAGAATCAAAACCATCGAACTTCCTATTGCCTTGCTTTTAAAATATTGTGTTTCACCATAACAAACTTCGAAAACGACTGAATTATTAAATCTAAGCTTAATCATTTGGCATAGTTACAAAGGGGCATTATAAACGAATACATATTTGATATATGTATGTATAATGAAATAATAATAAATAATACTCCCTCAAGCAGCTGCTTGCTGAACTGGTCTGAACAGGAGCCTGTCAGTTTATATGCCATAGTAGAAGGTCTGAGAGGATGTCAGGACCTCAGCAGAAATGCGAACACATACATCCATGCCTTACCCGGGGCTCGAACCCAGTTCCCATAGATCAGTGGCCAAGTGCGCTAACTACTCGGCCACAGGACGGTTATATATAATGAAATATGGTTTCAAATACTACATTTTATTAACAACAAAAATAATTGTATGTCCAAAATGTCATGAAATTCTCGATCTATGCTATGAAGGTGTGGAGTCATTATCACATGGTAGCACATGCAGTCACATTTAATATGTCTTAAATGTGAAATTCCTAAATCTCTGGATTGGTAGAGGTGGACCAATCTTGTTATCCTTGAGAAGTGTCGTTTTGACACACTGAACATCTTTTTTTCGGGAATACAATAAAAACATTATTCATTACGAAAAGAAAAATTCACAGTTTACAGCATTTTAAGGGAAAGAATGTGACTGTTGCAAGTACGAAGCGGAAGAAAGTTTTACATCACGACATCAATGGCTCCCACATTGAAGTGGGCTAAACAGAAAATAAAACTTTGAGAGTATCTTGACATATTGTACGGACATAGGGACAATTCCGGAATATTTCTTTCAATAGTTGTGTATTAGACTTCATTATAAATTTTGCAAATTGTTTTCTAAAACAATGCCCCCTCCTCACATAGGGGAAGCTTATGGGACTATAATTACTCTAAGCTCCCCTATAAGTCCCTTAAGCTCCCTCTATGTGAGGAGGGGGAATGTTGTTTGAAAAAACATTTTGCAAAATTTATAGTGAAATCTAATACACAAATATTGAAAGAAACAGTCCGTAATTTTTTTTCCAAAATTTTGAATGAATAAAAACTGATCGAATCATGAACAACCAACTTCGTTTTTCCTACTGGAATTCCTCTCCTAACTGCCTGTGAACAAGAACTCGTCTCAAAGTCTTTCTTTAGTTCTCTAAGACAGCGGTTCTCAACCTTTTAATGCTCCACGTACCCCCTGGAAATATGTATGTAGCTGGAGTACCCCTTGTATAGATAGACAAAACTATAGTTGTAGTATAATAATGGGAATGAAATAAAACATGTATATCAGTGGTTCTCAACCTTTTATGCTTCACGTACCCCCTGGAAATGTGTATGTAGCTGGAGTACCCCTTGTATAGATAGATAAAACTATACATATAGTCTCATAATGCCAACCTAGCGACTTTGCTACTAGATCTAGCGAATTTTGAGCTCTCACGGCGTAATCCAAAAAATTTTACCGCATACCCCGAAGGGTTATGTGTACTCCACGTTGAAAACCCTGCTCTAAGGAATAAAATTTGCGCGATATGTCTAACGTTTGGATAAGTGTTTTATTGAGCAATTAATTATAGTATAAAACTATGATAATTGTTTGAATCAAAACGCACACATTTGGATTCTATGCAGTTGTTTGGGTTGTTTTACCTCTGAGCGGCACTTTTTTTGCACACCATGGGCTAAATGGCCAGGTCACATGGACCCCGAAGGCTCAGAGAAGGTTGGGGGAGGGGACCCACTGGAACAGCTATTGGGAGACAGATGGTAGCCTCCCGTCAAGGCCATTCAGCGTGTTCTTTAACGTGCACAGGGTATGGCTCTCCCGCACACGGACCACGGCTTAACGTCCCATCCGTCGGACGGCGCCCTTTCCAAGCCCATCGGTGTCCCCTACTGACCGTGGGCAGGGCGGGGAATTTTGCGGAGATAAATCTCAACGCTGACCCATCTGGGACTCGAACCTGGGAACTACAGATTACGAGCCTGGCGCGCTACCGACTGAACCACCCCCGCCCCGGGGTCAAAGGGAGCTAGGTTCGAGCCTCATATTAGGAATGGATTTTTCTTGTCTTTCTGCTGAGTTTTTACCTTCCTTATATATATTCTCTATGATATATTAAACTGACTGCTCCTGTGAGATTTGTGTGGGAAGTGAACTATGTAAGAACCATTCAGTCTAGAATTTAAAACAAAAAACATAGACTTACATTGTTTAGTAAGTAGCGCCGTAGTGTTCATATTAAGTCAGTGGCATGGCGAGTATGTGATCTTCCTTAAAAATATATTCTATGGCATATTCAATTGACAGGATTCTGTGGCGAGTGGGCAGTCTGAGGAGGAGTTTTAGTTTACTATGCTTCACATATAACATCCACTTAAGTCAACAGGGGCGGGGGTGGCTCAGTCGGTAGCGCGCCAGGCTCGTAATCTGTAGATCCCAGGTTCGAGTCCCAGCTGGGTCAGCGTTGAGATTTATCTCCGCAAAATTCCCCACGGACAGTAGGGGACACCGATGGGCTTCGAAAGGCCGCCGTCCGTCGGATGGGACGTTAAGCCGTGGCCCCACGTGCGGGAGATCCATACCCTGTGCACGTTAAAGAACACGCTGGATGGCCTTGACGGGAGGCTACCATCTGTCTCCCAACAGCTGTTCCAGTGGGTCCCCTCCCCCAACCTTCTCTGAGCCTTCGGGGTCCTTGTGGCCTGGCCATTTAGCCCATGGTGTGCAAAAAAGTGCCGCTCAGAGGTAAAACAACCCAACTTAAGTCAACTAGCTTGTGTTGTAACATTAGGCGTTTGAATGGAATCGTTCTGTCCTTGGTTACTAGGGGACACTGTTGGGCTTGGAAAGATCGCCGTCCGTCGGATGGAACTTAAGCTGTGGCTCCCTTTGCGGGAGAACCATACCCTGTGCACGTTAAAGAACAAGCTGGATGACCTTGAAGGGAAGCTACCATCTGTCTCCCAACAGCTGTTCCCGTGTGTCCCATTCTCTAACTTTTTCTGAGCCCTTGGGGTCCTTGGAACCTGGCAGTTTAGTCCATTGTGGAAAAAAATAACGATCAGAGATTAAACAATCCAACTCTCTTCTGCCATTTTTCTCTCTCAAATTCTATGGATTCAATTTTCCTCCGCTAGATGACGTGCACTTAAACTGTTTGTTTGGAAGGTGACGTCAAACGATGGAAGAATTCGATTGTTTACAAAGGGTGCAAACAAGATTACAAGAAGGAATTGCTTGTTAAATTATGTCGAAGACTCTCGCGGAAAATCGCTTCAAGTGGGGGACATTTTGGCGCGAAAAAATAGCACGCATCTTATGGCAAAACAAAACGTGAACTCTGGAACCAAGGCCGCGTGCAATCAAGTGAGACCGTTTTTTTTTGTTTTCAAAGAAAGGGGGAAAGAGATTTTTAAAAATGCAGCAGAAATCTGAAAAAGGCTAGGAAAGTTTGCTCTTACTTAATTTACCTGATGCATTCAGTTTTCTAGGCTCTGTCACCAAGCAGAAATTAATAGATGCAAAAATTGCTTTTAGAGATTTTTTTTAATATGGAATATTTATTTATTTCTAATAGTGTTTTCAGAATTTAGTGCATTATTCTTGGTAATTATCCAGGGCGAGACGGATCTAGAAATTGAGGAGGGGGGAGTAAGAGGGCTTTGCCCCCCCATTTTGAAAATTTCAGTAAAGGAAATAAAAAAAAAATAAGGTAAAAAAATGATGAACTTATGGATATATTATGCATTTTTCAAGAAATTTTTCAAACTCTAAAACCAAGGGGGAAAATGTTATATTGCAAAGTAAAAGTAAAAAAAGGGAGAAGGGGGAAAAGAGTTTAGAGTCTCTTGCTCTCCCCCCCCCCCCTTTTTTTTTAGTTCTTGACTGCACGATTATGTTTCTAGGCCCTTGATTTGCATTTTTGCAGAGTTTAATCCACAAAAATGCTACTAGGGTGACTCGTAAGGCTAGTTTTTCGCCATGCGAAATACGTACGATGACACATCACCGTGTTGCATTTGCATACCTGTGAATGTAGTAGTAAAGTTGGGTTGTTTTACCTCTGAGCGACACTTTTTTGCACACCATGGGCTAAATGGCCAGGTCACATGGACCCCGAAGGCTCAGAGAAGGTTGGGGGAGGGGACCCACTGGAACAGCTGTTGGGAGACAGATGGTAGCCTCCCGTCAAGGCCATCCAGCGTGTTTTTTAACGTGCACAGGGTATGGCTCTCCCGCACACGGGGCCACGGCTTAACGTCCCATCCGACGGGCGGCGGCCTTTCCAAGCCCATCGGTGTCCCCTACTGACCGTGGGCAGGGAAGGGAATTTTGCGGAGATAAATCTCAACGCTGACCCAGCTGGGACTCGAACCTGGGAACTACAGATTACGAGCCTGGCGCGCTACCGACTGAGCCACCCCCGATCCAAGGTAGCCAGGAGTTGCCGAAGTGTCCCACATGAACTGTCTTCTGAACAAGCAATCCGTCGTATCGAACTCTGCAGGAAACTAACTCCTCGCTAATCCCGGGACCACCGTTTCATCAAGCGAATTTTTACGTACGATGAAAAATGAATTTTTCCGACAATCCAAAACCCAAATGTGGTGGGTTTGACACAGGCTAGCCTGCACTTCCTCTACCAAAGAAAAGATGGAGGCAAAATGCTACGGATTCGGTAGAATCTTGAGGGTGTGGTGCACTTCGAACTGGTTCCCGATGGATCTGCCATCAATGCCGACCTCTACTCAATACAACTGCAGTCCATGCAGTTTCTGATGCTTCAACGCTACCTAGAAATGGTAAAGAGACATCAAGTACAGTCGCTCAAAAAAGTATCTGAACACTACGGTTGATTACAGAATTCAAATAAAAATATCTGGCAACGATTTTTTCAGAAAATAGTGATCTGGAAACAGTGTCACGTGAAAAACGAAGGTTGCCAGATCACTAATTTCTGAAAAAATCGTTGCCAGATATTTTTTTTAATTCTGTAATCAATCATAGTGTTTGGATATTTTTTAATATATATAATGCGTATGAATATATAATGCAATGAATATGAAACGTGTGCAGTTACCGTTCATAGCAAACTGGAGCGGTTGCGGTTAATGTTCACAGCACATTGGATCGTGTGAGCTCACAAAAGACCTGGATCGTGTGGGCTCACTCACGGAAATATTGAGCGTGTGCAGTTACCGTTCACAGCAAACCGGAGCGTGTGCAGTAACTGCACACGCTCCAGTTTGTTGTGAATGGTAACTGGAGCGTGTACAGTTGCTGTACACGCTCCAGATATTTTTCCTGAATTCTGTAATCACGTGACACGAAGGTTGCCAGATCACTAATTTCTGAAAAAATCGTTGCCAGATATTTTTTCTGAATTCTGTAATCAACCGTAGTGTTCGGATACTTTTTTGAGCGACTGTACTCCCCCAACGACACAACGCAAGATCGCATAGTAAACTTCTGACCAAAGAAAAGCATTGAGAAGTGGTATTTGAGTCTCTTCCCCACCCAGCACATACTCCGGACCTCGTTCCTTCCAACTGGTTTTTCCTACCTACTTCTTCGAGGTAGGTGGTTCCAAACATTTCAGGAGGTCGAAAACCGACGGCTGTTAGGAGTTTTCATATCCAAGGACCAAGCATGGTATCGAAGAGGAATCAAGCAACTTGTCGACAGATGACTACGAATTATTGAAAATGATGGTTCCTATTTTGCTGAGTAAAGTTCGTTATTTATATTGTAATAATCATTTCTCAAGTAGACTGTAAAGCGCACTGGCTCATGAATCTGTGTAGTAATAGATTAAATGGATGAATAAGATGTAGAGAGTAATTACATGCTTAAAAATATAAAATTACCCCTCAAACAATCCTGTTTGACCCAAAAATATGACAGGAGCCTGTCATTATAATTATGCCATTGAGAAGATCTGTTAGGAAGGCGAGAAAATACAATCAGAAAGACAAAGGTAAAGAAACATCTGTGGCTCACCCGGTCCTAATTTCGGTCTCTTTGATCAGTTGGCAAAGGGATAAAAATCCTCTCACAAAAGAATGCAAAAATAATATTTAGTGACAATATTCTCATATGCACTAGGGTTGGGTTGTTTTACCTCTGGGCGGCAGTTTTTTGCACACCATGGGCTAAATGGCCAGGTCACATGGACCCCGAAGGCTCAGAGAAGGTTGGGGGAGGGGACCCACTGGAACAGCTGTTGGGAGACAGACGGTAGCCTCCCGTCAAGGCCATCCAGCGTGTTCTTTAACGTGCACAGGGTATGGCTCTCCCACACACGGGGCCACGGCTTAACGTCCCATCCGACGGACAGCGGCCTTTCCAAGCCCATCAGTGTCCCCTATTGACCGTGGGCAGGTCGGGGAGTTTTGCGGAGATAAATCTCAACGCTGACCCAGCTGGGACTCGAACCTGGGAACTACAGATTACGAGCCTGGTGCGCTACCGACTGAGCCACCCCCGCCCCCATATGCACTAATTAGACTGATTATGTTTCTACGTGAGTCAAAGGGACCCGGGTTCGAGTCTCGGATAAGGTATGGATGTTTTTTCTGTCTCTTCTGTTGTCTTTCTGCTGAGGTCTGCTAAATTTGTAATAACCGAGCCTGTTGTAAAAAAGGCCAAACATAACTGTTAGAGTTATTTTGCAAGAAAATTTAAAATCAAAGATCATTAGAATGGAAGGGAAATAGCATATTCCACTATTCGGGGGAAGAATTTTTAAAAGAGTTAAAAAGAACTATGGACTGGTGCTTTGATATGTTTCGGCTCAATGGCTGTCTAATTCCTTCTTGAATTTCATTTTCTGTTATGGTAGAAAAAAAGCATTTTAAAAGAAGTCTTATTATGCTAATAGGAAATATTAAAACAGATGTCATGAGTTAAGAATTCATTGCATTGCATATAAAACTCATCAGAACTTTATTTATCATTGCGGAAACGGTTTCGAATTTAGTTTAAAGTACACTGCCCAGCCATATTATTGTGAACACGTATTATGCAGTGTTCATAATAATAAACCCAATACTTCGTCGTATGTATCATGCTTCAGTTCCCAAATTTCAAAGTTTTTAATTCTCTACGCATAGTTGTTGTTGAAATAGTGCTAGCGGTTATTTCTTTCAGCTGATGAACTGTAGTAGCTTTCTTTTGATGTACAGTTCGTGCCAGCAAACGCCTGTCCCTGTCTCTGAGAGCCTTTTTCATCCCGTACCTGGGTTCGAGTCCCGAATTAGGCATGGATGTGTGTGTCGTTTTTCTGCTGAGAAACCTTCGAAAAACCTTCTTTCTGCTGAGAAACCTTCTTTTCTGCTGAGAAACCTTTTTCTGCTGTCGAAACCTTCGTGTCACGTGACACCTTCGTGTCACGTGACACGAAGGTTGCCAGATCACTCATTTCTAAAAATATCGTTGCCAGATATTTTTTCTGAATTTTGTAATCAACCATAGTGTTCGGATACTTTTTTGAGCGACTGTACCCCCTGGAAATGTGATATAACTGGCGTACCCTTTGTATAGATAGATAAAATAATATATATGGTTATAGTATAACAATGGGAATAAAATAAAACATATATATATATGCACATTAAATTTTGTATTAATAAATTGCATATATCGACAAACAAAAAAAAATGACATTTTTTCACAGCAGTGTTGCCAACTTAGTGACTTTCTTACTAGATCTAGCGACTTTTGAGCTCTCACGGCTTACCGCAAAAGACAACATTGCGTATCGCATGTTGAGAACCCCTGTTTTAATTAATTATCAGCGGCTTATAATGCAAGCCACGTATCTAGAGATGTTCTTTGACATACCTTCACTTCAGGATTACTTATGTAGCATGTAGCATAATTATGATTTTTCGAAGCACCAGGGTAAAAGATCCCATAACCTTCTCCATCTGAGGATATTCATTAAATGTCATGAGTCGCAAAGGACAACACAAATATCACCAAAAGGTGAGCCCCAAGGGACAGGAAAACAATGATAAATATGGTAGATCAGGGTACTAGACCATAAAGTGTTCCTGATCGAAAACCAATGGTCTAGCCCTCTTGAATCTGCTCATAGATCATGATCATACTTTAAAATGTTAGTAATGAAATCGTGAGGATTTGTGTCCACAGCTTCTAAGAATTTCTTAGAAATCTGCTTTATATGGGTGTAAATATGTTAGACGCCTAAATCCCCATGTATTTGTCTGTTGGTCACACACCATGGAGCATTTACGGCCTGTCTCAAGATTTTATTTTGATAGATCTGGAGTTTCTTAATATTTCCCTTTGTCGTGTTAGCCCATATGGGGGCTGCATATGTTATAACAGGTCTAAGAACTGTATGGTAAAGTAGTAACTTATGATCAATGGAGAGGATAGAATTCCTCCCCATCAATGGGTCAAGTTCGCATCGAATCATGTTTGCTTTTTGCAGAACATTTTCAATGTGCTTGTCCCTTCTGAGCTTGCTATGCAAGGTAACTCCCAGATATTTAACAGTTTTCTGCCAGTTAAGTGGTGTATCGAAAAAGTTGAGAGTCTGGGGATTAGTGACTCTTTTGGTGGTAAATAAAACTGAATCACTTTTCTCAACATTGATTCCAATCTTCCATTTACTGTACCATTGCTCTATCTTATCCAAGCCTTGCTCTAATCTATTAATAGCATTAAAAATGGTGTCTAAATCAGACGTTTGTAGTTTTTTATTAGGAGGTTTGTAACCTGCTATGATATTTATATTCCCTACATTAGTACCCAAAATAGAGACAGAAGTAATCTCAAGCAATAGATGCGCTCAGCGAGGGTGAGAGAAGAGCAATGTCATCTGCATACATAGCAGTAGTGATCCTGTCAATAACAGGATAATCATAAAGGAAAATAGAAAAGAGCACTGGTCCAAGAAGGGAGCCTTGTGGTATTCCAGCTTCGATAGGATGTATCGTAGAAAGGCTCTTTTTAATCTGTACTTGAAATGTACGATTGTTAAGGTATGACTGTATAAATTGGATAATTCCTGATGGAACCTTAGCCCTGACAAGTTTGCACAATAAACCATCTATTCAAACTTTGTCAAAGGCTTTGGCCACATAAAAAAAACTGAGGCAACCGTTTCCTTTTTATTCAAGGATTCAGCAATCTTCTCAACTATACGGAGGATCTGGTGCTCAGTGGACATCTTTCTAAATCCGAATTGCGAATCTGTAATGATGTGGTTCTGATTAAGAAAGTCAGAGAGTCTATTGAGAATCACCCGCTCAAGCAGCTTGCCCAAACAGGAAAGCAAGCTGATTGGGCGGTAACTTTGGGGGAAACTTGGATTTTTACCTGGCTTAGGATCATTCGGACAGGAGCATTCTTCCAGATATTCCGGAAGTTACCGCATCTGATGAGTAGATTGAAGATTAAACACAAATGAACAATCGCCTATTTTGGCAGTTTTTTCAGCACTTTGTTAGTTATGAGGTCTGGACCTGGGGCCTTATTTCGCTTAAGGAGTTTTATTGCATCTTCACTTTCCTTGGGTGTGGTAAAAAGAATATTAACGAAAGGAAGTTGTAAGAATCTGAAGAGTCCATCCTCCACCTCTTCATGTGTGTCGTCATCAGAGAGATTATGATTTTCCTGAAATTGATCCTCCAGCGAGATGGCAAAAGCCTCCGCTTCTCTTCATCGCTAAAGACCACTCCCTGTAAACCATGAATAGGTGGGAGATTATCCTTAGGATTTTTAAAAGATTTTGTTAACCTCCATATGGAGTTATCATGCACAGAAAGATTGCTGATTTTATCCTCCCAGCTATTTTGTCTAAAATCCTTAATATCATTTCTGGTTTGTTCTTTTAGTTGGTAATATAACTTTTTATCTTCTTCATTCCTATTTCTCTGCCATTTATGCCGTGATTTATTTTTATCTCTGATTGGATTGGATTGTTTTACCTCTGAGCGGCACTTTTTTGCACACTATGGGCTAAATGGCCAGGTCACATGGACCCCGAAGGCTCAGAGAAGGTTGGGGGAGGGGACCCACTGGAACAGCTGTTGGGAGACAGATGGTAGCCTCCCGTCAAGGCCATCCAGCGTGTTCTTTAATGTGCACAGGGTATGGCTCTCCCGCACACGGGGTCACGGCTTAACGTCCCATCCGACGGACGGCGGTCTTTCCAAGCCCATCGGTGTCCCCTACTGACCGTGGGCAGGCGGAGAATTTTGCGGAGATAAAGCTCAACGCTGACCCAGCTGGAACTCGAACTTGGGAACTACAGATTGCGAGCCTGGCGATCTACCGACTGAGCCAACCCCGCCCCTCTGATAAGTGCTAAAATGGGAGCAGGAAGCGAGTAATAAACTGGTAAACTCTTTTTAACTTTACTCGCTTTTACCTTAGAATTAGTTAGAATATGAGTAAAAGTCTCGATATCCTGCGTGATAGTACATAGATTGGATGAGTTGCATTTTCCAGTGATGGATTCATTTACAAGAGAAGTAAATTTATCCCAGTTTGTTGTAAATCAGTTCTGTAGGATTTTCTTGTGAGGTAATAGAAAGTTGCATATTTACGGGAATGTGGTCAGAGTGAAATACATTAATTGTATTTAATCTGTAAATGGGGAAGAAATTTCCAAGTACTACCACATCCAAGACATCCGGTTTGAAATTAATATTATAGACTAAAATTAGACTGTATAATAATTTGGTTCTTTCTAGGCTTAGTTATGGCAGTGAAACTTGGACACTTTGTAAACAAGATAACAGGAAACTAGATGCTTTTAATTCCAGATGCTTACGCAGTATCTTGGGCATTAGGTGGTTCAACTTTGTAACTAATGATGAGGTTATGGAAAGGAGTTTGCAACCTCCTTTAAGCAGCATATTGTGCAGAGAGAGACTCCGTTGGTTTGGCCATGTTGCCCGTATGAATAATTATAGATTGGCGAATAGGGTTATGAACAGTGTGCCTAAAGGCCTCAGAAAGAAGGGGAGACCTAGGATGCGGTGGGCAGACAATGTCAAACAGAACCTTGTTAGAATTGGTGTGCAGTGGCCAGATGCAGTAGATGTAGCTCAGGATAGACTTGCTTGAAGAACTAAATTGCACGGTCTGGTTGGACCTCTGTAGCCCATGGTTGCTTGAGGATGATGATGATGATGATGGGTTGTACGTGGGATCAGAAGGTGCATCTACGATGAATCCTTTATTTGTGGAATAGTCAAGCAAAATGCGACCATTTGCATTACAGCTCCTAGAATGCCAAGCATTATGTTTGGAATTTAGGTCCCCAGCTAAAATTGTTGGGTTTCCTGATTTAAAAATGGTGTCTAAATCAGACGTTTGTAGTTTTTTGTTAGGAGGTTTGTAACCTGCTATGATATTTATATTCCCTACATTAGTACCCAAAATAGAGACAGCAGTAATCTCAAGAGAATCAATGATGGGTATTTCATAACGGAAATGAGGAACACTATGCTTGATGATAAGAGCAGTGCCACCTCCACTATTATGCAGACGATCAGTTCTGTATATATCATAATTTGGAATCTTTAGACTATCACTAGCTCTTAAGTGCGTCTCACTCAAAAGAGCTATGTCTGTTTCGGATTCCAATAAGAAGTTTAAAAATTCAAAAAGATCAAGTTTCAGGCCATTGCAGTTCCAGGCGAGAATCTTAAGTTCATCCTTAGAAACAGGTGTATTAGCCATTGCAGTTTATGGCATTCAATAGAAAATCGAAAGCCTTAAAACCCACTTTAAGTTTGGCCATAAGGCCAGTGACAGTCTGATATTCAGTAAACAGTACCTTAATGTTTACAAGAAGTTCAGCAAAATTTATTTGCTTGAAAAACTTCAAAACTTCTTTTAGGTCATTAATTAGAATCGATTCTGATTCTTTATTTTCGGCACTTTTGGCCTTAATATTTTTGGTTGTTAGCTTACTATTAATATTAGCTTCATTTACTTTTACAGGTTGAGATTTATCATTCGCTTTGACAATATCTGCAAAAGTAGTATCTCTGGTAGTTTTGATAGGAAGTTTTGGGGTAACTTTTCCTTTGTCTGTTATTGTTTTTGAATGCAGTGGAGTACGTTTCTCGGAATTTGCACTAATTTCTGAAGCTTTTCCATCAGCAGCATCTTGGGTGTTCACTGATGCATTCTTAACCCATATAATACTAATTTCAAACCGGATGTCTTAGATGTGGTAGTACTTGGAAATTTCTTCCCCATTTACAGATTAAATACAATTAATGTATTTAACTCTGATCACATTCCCGTTAATATGCAACTTTCTATTACCTCACAAGAAAATCCTACAGAACTGATTTACACCAACTGGGATAAATTTACTTCTCTTGTTACACCCTTTAAAGTTGGCTGTGTGTCCAAGCCCACAGTTTGCACACTTTGGGGGGGGGGGGGGGGCATCATTTCTATTGCGTGTACAGATCTTAGTAAAGTGATCTCCAGCACCCTTCACGCAACGGGGTCCATTATAACACCCACTCTAGGCGTGACCATAGCGTTGACATCTATGGCACTGCGTCGGAGTGCTACCCTTCTGGTAGTTTTCCACCGTAATTTTAAGATGGAAGAGAGAAGTGATGTTGTAAATCTTCTTGTTTATTTCATTTTTTGGCAGTTCGATAAGGAAAACTGGAATGAGCTTCCTTTCTTTACCCTGTCTGAGTTGAGAGATTTTAATAACATTAAAATCCAGATCTGTAATTTCATTTTGTAATTCTTCACAGGTGACATCAGCTGGTAAATTTTTGAATATCACTTAAGATTTTTTTTCCAGCCTTCAATTGGTAAGTGTGGAAGGCCATTTTGTTGCTCTCCAACTTACGTGTGAAAGCGGGAAAATCCGGAGCACACTTAGTCTGTATTCTAATTGTATCTCCTGAGGGTTTTGCAGTAAAATCTTCAACTGCAATTTTAATGAGTTCTGAATAGCAGTTTTCACTGCTATTCAGAAAATATGTAAAGATTTCAACTTGAAATCTCTAAAATCCTAAACATATGCTAACAATTTAAATATAAAATTAAGCTATTTCTAACCTATCCTGCCGACCAAGGGCTTCACCGGGGTTGGATACCCGATCTCGCCCAAGGCTATTAGGCAATTTAAGTAGAAGTTTAGCTGACTAAAGTTCACTTCTTGGAGCTAAGGAAAAACACGTCCGCTCTCTTCAAAGTCTGAGTTCCAAGTGCAGAGTTTTTCGGTCTGGAGCGAGGCAGATGTACGTCTTCACTCTTCAAGGTCACTTAACGAAGTCCTAGTGGATTACTTAAACGGATGTTTGAAACTACCTTTCTAGATAATAAAATTTAGATTGGTAGCTATTTTCACTCTCGTGTTAATTTCTTTTTAATAAAATATTTTATACTCTTTAAGAGAAAAATCTTACTTAGAGTTAAAATAAAAAACAAACCACCATTACTTATCACTACTTTCATCAAACGTATTGCACAAAATCAAGCCTTTGTTAATCTTACACAAACCTGACAAGCCATATTAATGATACTTAGGTACAACTTCAAAGCGGAAAAAGTAATATTTGTGGAATGTAAAATTTGAAATTCGCGCATTTAGATCATTTCTGAAGCAAATATTTCATAATCTATCCATCACAATGAAATTTTTCGATTATTTGTCCGTTATGAACAACCAATATTTGAAAGCGATTTTCAACAAGCTGACCAATGGACTGTACTATATTCGAGCAGACATTCAGAGGAGAGAATGAAATGTTCCCATAACCAAAATCACGTGTATTGTCATCAGGATGGCTGAAGATAATTAATGAGAAACATTCTGTCAAAAATGAAGACATCCATCAACAGATTTCCTGAGTAATAATATTATGCTGATGCGAATATAATATTCGAATCCCAGTCAGGACAACCAGTTTTTTTTTTCAACTCATTCTTTAAAGTGTTTCTTGTCTACAGGATTTTTTTTGTGATAATTTATGACTGCATTCATACACTACCAAGTGAATTTTCTGGTAACGAGTATCCCAGCATGCATCTCGTGGTTTGGGCTTTACCTTGAGAGTGACCTTAGACCAGTGGTTGTCAACCTTTTATGCTTCACGTACCCCCTGGAAATGTGTATATGACTGGCGTATCCCCTTGTATGAAAGATAAAACTATAGTTATAGTATAACAATGGGAATAAAATATATATACACCCAAAGTGAATGCACAGTATTCCATGTTAAGATAGACATCAAACATTAATTAATAGATTCTGGAAAAAAGAATACATCGCCGCCACGGCGGGAATCGAACCCGCATCTTTACAGATTAATGCCAGAGCGCGCTACCATTGCACCATGCGTCGGACAACGAATGCTTTCAGAATATGACTTTATAAATCTTCTTCCTGAGACGTGACTGAGACAGCGCCATCTATACTCAAGGAGATGCAACAATTTCAGTTGTTGCTATTGATTATCAGATGTTAATGAGAAGGTCGCTAACGCTACCGCGTTAAATATATAATTAGAAATCAATCCAAAGTGAATGCACAGTATTTCCTGTTAAGATAGACATTAAACATTAATATATTCTGAAAAAAATTCATTGCCTCCACGGCGGGAATCGAACCTGAATTTATAAGGTCATATTCTGAAAGAGTTCGTTCTCCGACGCGTGGTATAATGGCAGCGCACTCTGGCATGAATCGGGAGAGATGCGGGTTCGATTCCCGCCGTGGCGGCGATGAATTATTTTCAGAATCTATAAATACATAAACACATTAAATTTTGCATTCATAAATTACACATATCGACAAACACAAAAAATGACATTTTTGCACAGCAGTGTTGCCAACTTAGCGACTTTGTTACTAGATCTAGCCACTTTTGAGCTCTCACGGCGTACCCCAAAAAACAATACCGCACGTTGAGAACCCCTGCTTTAATTAGTTATCAGCGGCTAATAATGCAAGCCACGTATCTAGAAATGTTCTTTGACATTGTGCGTTTTAACGATTTATTAAATGGATGTTTGAAACTACCTTATTAGATAATAAAATTTAGACTGGTAGCCATTTTCATTCTCGTGAATTTTCCCAAAAAAACTTTACCGCATACCCCACTTTGAACCTCTGTTCTATATAATTGGAAAATTGTGCCCCAAGCTGAGTGAATGTATATATAAGGTGGCTCCATAAGGCTCTGTTTTACCAAGATCATTCGAGTATCGCTGAGAGGGCCCATGACGTCACAGTGGGGAGAGCTCAGCTAATGTATTTACATAATCAAACGTTCTTTCTGTCTCTCTTTGCTCTTCGCTTGATGACTTTCTCTCTCTGTGAAGTCTTGCAGGTAATTTTTGCTTCTTTTTATCGTGACAAATTGTGCAGTAGCAAACTACAAGAGTAATCCTGCGAAGAATAAGAAAAACAATGTTTCATATAGATTCCCATTGGAAGCAAAAATTAGTATGAAGTGGATGGTGCATTGCCAGCGTGAAGATAAATTCGATGCGCACATGCTAAGATATAGGGGCGGGGTGGCTCAGTCGGTAGCGCGCCAGGCTCGTAATCTGCAGTTCCCAGGTTCGAGTCCCAACTGGGTCAGCGTTGAGATTTATCTCCGCAAAATTCCCTGCCCACGGTCAGTAGGGGACACCGATGGGCTTGGATACAGGCCGCCGTCCGTCGTATGGGACGTTAAGCCGTGGTCCCGTGTGCGGGAGAACCATACCCTGTGCACGTTAAAGAACAAGCTGGATGGCCTTGACGGGTTAGAGGCTACCATCTGTCTTCCAACCGCTGTTCCAGTGGGTCCTCTCCCCCAACCTACTCTGAGCCTTCGGGGTCCATGTGACCTGGCCATTTAACCCATGGTGTGCAAAAAAGTGCCGCTCAGAGGTAAAACAACCCAACCCATGCTAAGATATGTGGTAAACATTTCTCAGATGCCTGTTAAGATCAATCGCCTGTATGATTTATGAAGCGAATTCTTAGGACTAACTACGAAACGTAAACTGAATGATAATGCCATTCCAGATATAAAAAAAACTATCACATAAATTAACTTTTACGTTATTTCATTTTTACGACGACAGCTTCTACTCCCACCACAGGACTGTTATCACGGAAAACAATCAAATGATCGCTGGAATAAGAAATTGATCGCTCTGAAAACTACGACAGTGTACCCAACAAAAAAGTAGCATTATCTCAGGTAATTAAAAATTTAAAGACATTGGCTTATACTGTATTGATTCATCGGAATAAAAACTTGTTAGTGCGTCATAGTCTACGCATTAGAAAATTACAGCAGCATTTCAATTTGCTACTAGAAACTAAATAAATAAATAATAAAATAAATAAATACCCCCTCAAGCAGCTGCTTGTCACAGAGGTCTGACAGGAGCCTGTCAGTTTATATGCCAGAGTAGAAGGTCTGAGAGGATGGCAGGACCTCAGCAGAAAAACGACACATACATCCATGCCTTAGCCGGGGCTCGAACCCAGGTCCCTTAGATCAGTAGCCAAGCGCGCTAACTACTCGGCCATAGAGAAGAAAAAAAATTATCTTTTGCAAACAAGATTATGATCAAAGGAAAAGCAGTGGAATAAACATAAATAAAAAATGATACAGCAGAAAAAGAATTAATCAAAACGAGAGAAAAAAAAAACCAGACTTTTTGTTGAATAACTGCAAGAAACATTTTCTTAGTAAATTAAATATTTTTTGGAAGGGATAAAATTTGAACCACTACTTACGGCGGCAAAAAAATTATATTTTTATTTTTTTTCATTATGATTATTAACATAGTTGACAAAAATGATAAGTTGAAATAATGATTCGCTGTTTTAATTCAATTGAATTTAATATTAATAGCAAGATCATAATAATTTCTCAGATCATATAATAGAAATTCAATAGTAATTCGATATAAATTACCATATAATTCCTTTGTTAATTTTTATTTATTATTATTTTTTATTTATATTTATTATTAACTTTTGAGAGCAATTACTTAAATTCGAATTATTGGTGTTAAATAGTGCAATTTTGTTACTGAATGTTGTTCAAGATTCGTTCCCTATTTAGAGTAGTTTAATTTAGGGTTGTTTAGGTTGAAATAGATTTCAGATCTTTAAATTGTCTTCAGTCACACTTCTTAAAAAAACTGATAATTTAAGATGTTCCCAAGTTTAGTATTGACATCGGAACTGTACTTAATAAAGTGGCTACTGAGTGTTTATATATAACAATAAATATTTCCCTGATAGCTAGACAGACCTCAAACAACCAATTTTACACTTTTTCTGAATCTATCTTACTCTACGCTTCTTATAAACTTTGTTTACCATGGTCTCCCCGCTGTGACCCAGCTGGGTCAGCGTTGAGATTTATCTCCGCAAAATTCCCCGCCCTGCCCACGGTCAGTAGGGGACACCGATGGGCTTGGAAAGGCCGCCGTCCGTCGGATGAGACATTAAGCCGTGGCCCCGTGTGCGAGAGAGCCATACCCTGTGCACGTTAAAGAACACGCTGGATGGCCTTGACGGGAAGCTACCATCTGTCTCCCAACAGCTGTTCCAGTGGGTCTCCTCTCCCAACCTTCTCTGAGCCTTCGGGGTCCATGTGACCTGGCCCATGCTGTGCAAAAAAGTGCCGCTCAGAGGTAAAACAACTCAACCCCCCTGTGACATCAAAATGCCTAGCCAATGACCGTCAAGATACGCTTCCTCGCCGAGTGGCACCACCCTTCCTTTTTTCATCCTGATTATGCCCCGTTTTCCATTGAATTCCATCACCTCCGTTACGGATGCTGCTGTCCATCGCACTCCAACGATGAACCCCCTTTCGAAGTCAGTCAGACCAATCTTTACCCATGTGACACTGGCTCTGCTTTTCACCATGACTTTACGGTTTTATAGGACTTAGTAGTGACGTAGAATGCTTACGTCAGCAAGCTATTTTGCATTCATCAGCATATTTCACGGTACTTCGCGCATGATTCAGTCTTCATACTAATTTGGCCAGACAGTGTATTTAAATGTTACCAATTAATAAGGAAAATATTTTGTTTATCTGTTGCTCTGTTGTTTTCCTTTCTGATTTTTGCCTCTTTCCATATTTGTGTGTGATGAGAGAATGAATATCGAAACTGCAGAATACCAGATTCGTCTCTTTTCAGTAGGGGATAACGTTGGGCTTGGAAAGGTCGCCGTCCGTCGGATGGGATATTAATCCATGTCCTGGTGTGCGGGAGAGTCATACCCTCTGCATGTTAAAGAACATTCTGGACGGCCTTGACGTAGGCTACCATCTGTCTCCTAACAGCTGTTCCAGTGAGCCCTCTCCCCCAACTTTCTCTGAGTCTTCGGGGTCCTTGGGACCTGGCCATTTAGCCCATTGTATACAAAAATGTTCAGTTCAGACGTAAAACAACCCAACCTGTGAAAATATTGTTAATAAAACACAATACTTTTATTAATTGTTGATTGGCTACATGATATATTTCGTCTTTTTTTATCACAACTTGAGTGGCAACGGTATAAAATAATGGTGAAAGTGCTACTTTACATAAATTTTTTTTCTAAATTATTTTGTAATTATTTTCCCTATAATATCTTTCAGTTTTTTTCTTTTTCAGAGATTTGCCTTATTTTTAACCATAAAATTTACCCTAAAATGTCCGGTCACGCAGGTCGAAAGTCTGTAAATAAATCGGTAAAAAGGGCAGAATTATTTTTTCGAGAGCCTGTCTTTTTAGAATCCTTTTCGATTGCAGTCAGCAACGAAGACCCTCGATCTCTTTATTCACTTGTCGACCTTTCCCTCCACTCATTCTCGAAAGAATATTTCGAATTGAATTATTTCGCTTTCGATGCAGAAAAGAACCAAACGAGCCTAACTCGTTGTACAGAGCAGCTGTTGCCACACCGTTATGACAAATAATAATGTAATACGAAATATATTCCACATAAAATTGGAAGACATGAATTCAATGCTCATCCAAACCTTCAAAAATAATTCTCCCTCTCCAAGCTGATGCTGTCTGTTTATTTTGCGGATATTTATATTCTTTGCATCCATAAATACGAACCGACTGAGTACGTCTTTCAATCACGTCGCGTGCGTATGGTTCGTTAGACGACAAAAACACTTGGTAGGAGAGGTCGGCAGACCACCGCTGCGATTCCCCCCACCACACAAAAACGTCATGAATCTTCTTCCTTCTGCCATAGAAGTCATTACCGCGCGTGCTTTACCACATCCAATCGCGTTCGTGTCCGGCGCTCGGGCTCTCGAGCATCTCCGAATATTGGGCATCCGCTGTCGTCCTTCAGGAGACATTGAAGCGTTGATCGCGTGCGAAATGGCGCCGATGCGAAGGTCGGCCGATACGTAGTCGTCGTCCTTCGG
Organism: Ryuthela nishihirai; assembly: GCA_038380435.1. Lineage (NCBI taxonomy): Eukaryota > Metazoa > Arthropoda > Arachnida > Araneae > Heptathelidae > Ryuthela > Ryuthela nishihirai. The sequence continues at coordinate 20,914,997 of JAWZYU010000010.1, forward strand.
CCGTCCGCAGGTATAAAAGCACCGCGCGGCCAGCCAAAGGCGCGATTTTCGGGTGTGCCGCGGAAAACAACTCTTCAACCACCATGACGACATTTGTAAGTTGTGTTTACATTTGTTTGTGAGATTTTGCTTGTTTATTTGTTGAGAGTTTTGCGTCATGAATGCGACTCTTGGATGCGCTTCATTTGGGAATGATATCGAAGGTGAAGGAGTTGTAAGGAAGAATCGCAAATGATAAATGAATCGTTGAGTATGATTTTAAGAAGGCGTCTTAAAAAGATTGTGTTGTGTCATGGATGTTGCTGTTTGAAACGTATCGAAAGTCTAATCTGCCAGTGGAGATAAGGGAATTTGAATTAATCATTGCCTTCCAGACCCTTGAGCTACAAAACCCCAAACAGCCAACCAACTTGCCTTATAGACAGAGGGGTGCACTTGTCTAGTGGGCGATAGAAAGCGATTACTCTGGGCCGTTTAGAAATGGGCAGATTTGAATGGAATCTATTGGTTGTGTTGGGTTGTTTTACCTCTGAGCGACACTTTTTTGCACACTACGGGCTAAATGGCCAGGTCACATGGACCCCGAAGGCTCAGAGAAGGTTGGGGGAGGGGACCCACTGGAACAGCTGTTGGGAGACAGAATGGTAGCCTCCGGTCAAAGCCATCCAGCGTGTTCTTTAACGTGCACAGGATATGGCTCTCCCGCACACGGGGCCACGGCTTAACGTCCCATCCGACGGACGGCGGCCTTTCCAAGCCCATCGGTGTCCCCTACTGACCGTGGGCAAGGCGGGGAATTTTGCGGAGATAAATCTCAACGCTGACCCAGCTGGGACTCGAACCTGGGAACTACAGATTACGAGCCTGGCGCGCTACCGACTAAGCCACCCCCGTCCCCAAATCTATTGGTAAGTCGGTAAATTCGGTCCTTTATATTTCACTCTTGCTATAAAATAATCAATCTGATGCTGCCTGTAGGGTAAGGTCAGAGGTAGATTAGATGTTAGGATGAGTTAAAATGTACCAGATCGCCGTTCCGGTGTATATATTTTTCAAGAAATTTGTCTCTCAAATAATGTAAAGCATTTCTTCGTTTCTATTCGAATAGAGACGAAGAGGTATTTAAGCTTTACTCGCCACCAAAGTTTTTCAATTCCTACGTTACGAAATTAAAATGACTAGGAGCTATACAAGTTTCTCTAAGGAATTAAAGAATTATTGATGTGTTGATTAAAGATTGTGGATGTGTTGATGGGCACTCTGATATTGACGATATGCTTCGGTTTACAGTTTAATTTTAAAGTGAAAGATGATTAATGATTAAACGAAATCACCTGCAGCTTGCACTGCCACGTGGGCGGGGATGGCTCAGTCGGTAGCGCGCCAGGCTCGTAATCTGTAGTTCCCAGGTTCGAGTCCCAGCTGGGTCAGCGTTGAGATTTATCTCCGCAAAATTCCCCGCCCTGCCCACGGTCAGTAGGGGACACCGATGGGCTTGGAAAGGCCGCCGTCCGTCGGATGGGACGTTAAGCCGTGGCCCCGTGTGCGGGAGAGCCATACCCTGTGCACGTTAAAGAACACGCTGGATGGCCTTGACGGGGGGGCTACTATCTGTCTCTCAACAGCTGTTCCAGTGGGTCCCTTCCCCCAACCTTCTCTGAGCCTTCGGGGTCCACGTGACCTGGCTATTTAGCCCATGGTGTGCAAAAAAGTGCCGCTCAGAGGTAAAACTGCCACGTGCCCATCTACTTATAAGTCTAAGTTTGTTCAGCTGTGGTCTTGATTTGTACATCTCTTGTTTGTGTGTGCTTTTTTTTACTACTCCAATATAAACTGTCTTCGTGAGTAGTACCTTCAAAGGTTTGTTATACATATTTTTGCATAGTATATGAAGGAAATAAATTATTTTTATTATTTCAGTAAAAAAATATTTAAAAATAATTCTTGGAAAATGTGCGTTTATTTGCAAGATATATGTGTAATAATTTTTCCTGATCCGTTTCATTTATTGGGGCTTGGATTGGCTCAATCGGTAGTGCACCGGGCTCGTAATCTGCAGTTCCCAGGTTCGAGTCCCACCCGTGTCTGAGTTGAGATTTATCTCAGATAATCCCCCGTTCTGCCCTCGTGGGAAAAAGGAGACACTGTTGTGTTTGTGAAAGGCCGCCGTCCGTCGGATGGGACGTGAAGCCGTGGCACTCTGGGAAGGACAGTCATACCCTGTGCACGTTAAAGAACACTCTGGATGACCTTGACAGGAGGATACCATCTGCACCCTAACAGCTGTCCAATGGGTGTTCTTGTTACCTAGTCATTTAGTCCATTGTGTGCCAATAAGTATGACTCAGAGGTAAAATTACTCGTTTCATTGATTAAAATTCTGGATGGGAGTCACGGGTCCCTCGTCTACTCTTTTAGATTCTCTCCTTAGCAGTATGGCGAGTTGCTGAAATCGCCCCGTATCTAACTCTCGTGTGAATAAATCTGCTCTTGGTTTTTTATCTCTTTTCGTTTCTTAGAAACGATAAGAGTTATTAGTTCATACTTTAATACGATACTTTGATGTATTGACATAACTTCATCTAACGTTTTGATATGTTTAGAAGTTATCAAGTTAGAGAAATATATTTTCGTTATTTTTTTTCGCAAATGCAATATTTTAGTTGATAAGTAAGCAAACGTATTGTTTATTTATGAAATAAAATATTGCAGTTTGCGAAAAAAAAATAACGAAAATATATTTTTATAACGAAGATACTTTTTCTTAGAGCCCGCAATGGGCGCAAAGATTTCAAATGAGGTTATTTTAATTTTAAATGATTACAAGCATTAAACATTATCAATCCTGCAAATTCAATAGCTCATAAAGATTTGTATATGGGGATAATAATATTACTATTTAGAAAGAGTGTGAATTGCTCAGGAATCAACGGGCCCATACCCGTAAGCTGTTGTTTTGCAGTCGTAATCAGCTTTGAGATTTTCCCCTGTTGTCCACTGCTTGCCCACCGCCGAAGGAGAGCATTGGTGAGTTTATAAAGCCCTCCTTTACTTCTTTTTGGGACATTAAGTACAACTCCAAGAGGCGAAATAACTTTCTCTGTGTGCAATAGCTACGCGATGAACGTCCTTCGCACGAAGATCAGCCTTGGGATCATTGTGACCTGACCATTTATCCCGTTGGGCAGCGATGAAGTTGCACGTGGGAGTGACGAAATTGTGGCGACATCCTTCACTGCTGTGTGAAACTTCGCTATAATAAAGTTCCCTCTCTGTGATACGGATGCAGTGGGGATTACCCATCTCCATATAAATAACATTGCCTTGATCGTAACAAACTGCGTTCGAGGTTGTCGGCAACGCCTTACTTTTATTTCACTTCCCCCACACACACACGCAGTTGTTGACGTTGGGTTTCCCCACACGTGACACCACAACCCAGATCTAATGTGTTGCCAATGGGATTTTAATATTGAAGATCTATAACTTCTAAAATAAGCGTTTTACGAGAAAATATGGCTGAGGATAATTTAAAGAGAGGAAGCAAATATGTTTAAATATTGTTTTTTCAAAAATATCCTTTGAGCATTTAAACAGATATGGAAGTTTAAATATTTCGGAGCAGAAATTTTTCAAAAAAAAAATTAAACGAATATTGAAGGAATTCTTTACACACATTTTTAAGATATGTACAGTCGCTCAAATAAATATCAGAACACTATGGTTGATTACAGAATTCAGAAACAATATCTGGCAACGATTTTTTTAGAAATTAGTGATCTGGCAACCTTCGTGTCACGTGACACGAAGGTTTTTTTTCTGAATTCTGTAATCAATCATAGTGTTCTGATATTTTTTGATCGACTGTATATATATGAAACAATTCGGAATAACACTTCTTGTTCCAATTAATTTCAAAGGTAAATTCTTTTCCCTGGCATTGCTATTTATAAATGTTCAAAATCTCACACTATTTAGATATTGAAGGAATCTTGTTGAAAATCGGTATTTAGATAGAATTGATTGAAATCTTTAATTTGCATTCAGTCTCATTTTCCCATAAGAGCTTATTTTAAAAGTTACAGAGAGTCGAAGTTAGCAGAAAATTGATTTAATATGAAGTGCGACGGTCATAATTTAATAATGATTAGACATGCATATATATGTATATTGTTTTCGCCTCTGTACCAGCTACTAGCATTTTCAAGGGAGTGGGGGGCATGATCCCTTGCTCCCTCCCCCCCTTAGATTTGACCTTGCGTTAGACTAATATTTGAGGATCATTTTCTTCTTATGAAGCGATCTTGAATAGATGAATGGGTTGGGTTGTTTTACCTCTGAGCGGCACTTTTTTGCACACCATGGGCTAAATGGCCAGGTCACATGGACCCCGAAGGCTCAGAGAAGGTTGGGGACCCACTGGAACAGCTGTTGGGAGACAGATGGTAGCCTCCCGTCAAGGCCATCCAGCGTGTTCTTTAACGTGCACAGGGTATGGCTCTCCCGCACACGGAGCCACGGCTTAACGTCCCATCCGACGGACGGCGGCCTTTCCAAGTCCATCGGTGTCCCCTACTGACCGTGGGCAAGGCGGGGAATTTTGCGGAGATAAATCTCAGCACTGACCCAGCTGGGACTCGAACTTGGGAACTACAGATTACGAGCCTGGCGCGCTACCGACTGAGCCACCCCCGCCCCTGAATAGATGAATGAGGAGGCTTGAAATGTTATTAATTGTATTAATATAGGTAACGTCTAAAAATAATGTGATAAAAAGAACATAAACGCTAGTGGTTTCTGATAGACCTTTGAACAATATCAGATGTCTCCCAGTCATTTGAAACATTCCTAAATTCAAGTAGTCTGTGAATGATTCCAACTGGTGTACGGTCTCGCATGAAATAAATGCCATGTCAGCGTAGTAAGTTTCCATTTAACAAAGTTTTTTTTAAGTCTTACAACAATTCAGTGAGAGTCAGATGATCAGTAACTCGGAGTAGATTCCTATTCTATTCAGAAATATATAGATGACGTAAAATCTCGATTATCCGGATCAATTTTGAGATATATAGGTAGTCCTGAGTTGGGTTGGGTTGTTTTACCTCTGAGCGGCACTTTTTTGTACACAATAGGCTAAATGGCCAGGTCACATGGACCCCGAAGGCTCAGAGAAGGTTGGGGGAGGGGACCCACTGGAACAGCTGTTGGTAGACAGATGGTAGCCTCCCGTCAAGGCCATCCAGCGTGTTCTTTAACGTGCACAGGGTATGGCTCTCCCGCACACGGAACCACGGCTTAACGTCCCATCCGACGGACGGCGGCCTTTGCAAGCCCATCGGTGTCCCCTACTGACCGTGGGCAGGGTGGGGAATTTTGCGGAGATAAATCTCAACGTTGACCCAGCTGGGACTCGAACCTGGGAACTACAGATTACAAGCCTGACGCGCTACCGACTGAGCCACCCCCGCCCCAGGTAGTCCTGATAATCGATTTCAAACAAAACAAGCATTGTTTATGCATATAAAAATTTTTATTGTTTATTGAAGAAAGTATTACAACGAAAACGTTTAATTAAATTTTAGAAAATTATGCAAATAAAGTGAAAAATTCCATAAAAAAATTAACAATCTTTAAATGTGAAAAGTTACAATTAAATTATCCCCCATCGAGTGCTAGTGATGCTGTAGCACGACTTTGAAACTCGATCTGCATTGTCGGCATAAGATGCATGGTGAATGATTTTTCAAAACGTGTCATGCAATGTGGATAATTGATTTTTTACTATATATTGATGTAAAGGGAAAAAATAAACTAAATGTAACTAAGATAAAACGGGAAATTGAAAACGAAAAGATGAAAGAGAAACTGAAGTGCGGAAAACCTGTCAGATGGGTGATAATTCAGTTCACGTGACTGGTTCAGGGTTGAAGCAAGTTTCTTGGGTTAGTTATCCTGGAGCAAGGGTAGGGAAACTTTTTTCTCTGCGGGACAAAAAAAAGAAGTTAAACATTAAGAAAGCAATAGTGAAAAATCCTATGAAACCATGTATTATGTACATAACTACGGGGAATAATAAAGAAGTTATTATATCAACCTTGAAATATTGCTATTTAAGTACAAACGAATGGTAACAATGATAAGAAAAATAAATGACGTTTAAAGAACATACATAATTGAACTCGTGTTTTAATGAGATGGGTTGGGTTGTTCGGTTGTTTTACCTCTGAGCGGCACTTTTTTGCACACCATGGGCTAAATGGCCAGGTCACATGGACCCCGAAGGCTCAGAGAAGGTTGGGGGAGGGGACCCACTGGAACAGCTGTTGGGAGACAGATGGTAGCCTTCCGTCAAGGCCATCCAGCGTGTTCTTTAACGTGCACAGGGCATGGCTCTCCCACACACGGAGCCACGGCTTAACGTCCCATCCGACGGACGGCGGCCTTTCCAAGCCCATCGGTGTCCCCTACTGACCGGGGGCAGGGCGGGAAATTTTGCGGGGAATTTAATGAGATGGATGCAGCTGCATTTTTCCAAATGATTTCATCAAAATTGGGCTGTATACTGGATGTCACTAATTGTCGGTGGGCCACAAAATTCCTCTCGCAGGCTGGAGTTTCTCCATTCCTGTCCTACATGAATACTGAAAGATGTAAGGGATGAGAGATAGGAGATAAAAAGGCATCTTTATTGTAACTTTTAAGAATCTGTTGAAAATGGGGAAAAATAGACGAATACGCTCAAGTATAAACTAAGGCTTATAACAATTTCCCCCTCTCTAAAGTCTGGAAGAGAAACAAAAATCCTTTGTGAAACAAGAAACAAAAATCCTTTGTGAAACAAGAAACAAAATGATTTGTTTTGCTCATTATTTTGATCATTAAATGATTTGATCGTGCAATTGAATGAAGGAGTCATCGCGAACTTTAAAAAGAATCTTATGTGAGATTATTATATTACTATTATAATTTATTCCATGCCAGGGGGTTACAGTAAAGTCAATATACAAATATTTTAAATATTAGTTTAAATGTTCAAGTGGCTTCCAATCCAACATCAAATCCACAATTGAATGTTCCTGCAAGGAAAAAATGAAAACCCTTGCAGACTCATTCAGTCACAGTTTTTGGGTGAAAATGTTTCGTATTTAGGAAGATATTAGAGGCTATATAATGCTTTTATCTTCTTAAGAAATGAAACAGGAAGAGAGAAAAAGACGGCCTTCATGTTATTCTTTGGAGGTTCTAAGATATTTTTTAAATTGAAAACTGAGATATTATATTTTCTTAGTATGTTGAAATATCTTCCCTTTCAACATTGGGGCGGGGGTGGCTCAGTCGGTTGCGCGCCAGGCTCGTAATTTGTAGTTCCCAGGTTCGAGTCCCAGCTGGGTCAGCGTTGAGATTTATCTCCGCAAAATTCCCCGCCCTGCCCACGGTCAGTAGGGGACACCGATGGGCTTGGAAAGACCGCCGTCCGCCGGATGGGACGTTAAGCCGTGGCCCCGTGTGTGGGAGAGCCATACCCTGTGCACGTTAAAGAACACGCTGGATGGCCTTGACGGGAGGCTACCATCAGTCTCCCAACAGCTGTTCCAGTGGGTCCCCTCCCCCAACCTTCTCTGAGCCTACGGGGTCCTTGTGACCTGGCCATTTATCCCATGGTGTGCAAAAAAGTGTCGCTAAGAGGTCCAACAACCTTTCAACATTAAATTGATTACATTCAAAGATAATATGTTCAATCGTATGTGCAGAATTGCAGAAGTTACAGTTGGGTGAATCTTGTTTTTTTTAATTTAAATAAAAATGAATTTGTGAGAGCTCTATTACTTTAATCCGAATGATGGCATTAAGTTCATTCTTTTTCAGGCCACATTTTGAAATTTTATAATATTAGGAGAAGTTTTAAAGCGATGTGTATGTTGAGCTCTGGTTTCATACCATTTTTGTAACTCATTAGAGCAGTTAACTTTATTTTTCAATTTAAAAATAAAAAATATAAAAGGTGCATTAATAGTTGTATTTAAGTCTTTGGCATTTTTAGCCAATAGATCGACGTGTTCATTAAATTTTATGCCGCAATGCGCGGGTACCTATTGAAGGTAAATAAAATTATGGAGTAATAAATGATCATATAGTAATATATAGATGTCATTTAGGAAAATTGGGAAATTACTTTTATGAAGGTTATTTAGAATGATGTCCAACGATGATTTGCTATCAATTAAAATTACGATCTTTTTATTTTTATATTTCTTTGCCCAATTGATAGCTAAAATAATTGCCATTAATTCTGATATAATAACCGGTGAATAGTTTTGAAATTTAAATTTATATTCATATTTTTCTGAAGGGCAAAAGAAAGCTCCCGATGATATGACTGACTGACAATCACATCACCAATTGAAAACTCTTGCTACCAGAAGGTCGTCCGGTAACAAACTCATTCAGAAAATAACATTTTTTTTAGAGAATATTAAACATTTTTATCTGCTTGATAAAAGAAATAAGAAGTTTATATCACTTTACTTTGTGCTTGGGATTTGCTGGTTCTAAGATGCTCCTAAAGTTGAAAGAAGTAATGTTCAACTTTTGCAATGCATTAAAATATCTTCCTCTTTCTACAATAAATTTCCTGCACTTAAACAGCGTGTGTTCCAAGTTTTCATATTCTTTGCAAAAGTCACATGTCGGGGAATCAACCTTTTTCATTCTATATAATAGTGCTTTAGAGATTACAGAGTTTGTTTTAATTTTTATAATTATGTTGAATTCTTTTTTACTTAAACCAAAATTATTAAATTTAGAAATTGTAGGAGAAATATTGTATCTATGTGTATGATTTGCATTAATGATATGGTTCTGTTATGGTTAACAGAGCCATATGTATAAATGTGTAAAAAGTTTTTATAAAAATTGTCAATATGGTCAATATGTAGTTCAGAGAGATTTTTTAAGCTAGAATTATCAAATGAAATTTTAGAGTCGATTCCTTTAATATCCTTATTTATTATAGGAGTAATGGATAACCAAAAGGGGAAATTTGGAAAGTAATATCCACTTGAGTTATTATTAATGATTTCAATAATTTTATTTTTTTTTCAGGAAAATTATTTAATGTTGTATCTTGAAAATTAGCAATAAATTTGTCAATAATAGGATTGAGTTCTATTTTTTGTAATAATTCTAAATATTAAGTTGGATAAAGTAAACTTTTGATATAATTCTAGAGGTGGGATTGAAGTTTCAGCATAGACATCCATTCAAGTGGCTTGATGCCCAATAATTTTACACCCCTCAAGCAGCTGCTTGCCACAGAGGTCTGACAGGAGCCTGTCAGTTTATATGCCAAAGTAGAAGGTCTGAGAGGATGGCAGGACCTCAGCAGAAAAACGACACATACATCCATGCCTTACCCGGGGCTCGAACCCAGGTCCCTTAGATCAGTAGCCAAGCGTGCTAACCACTCGGCCATGGGACGGCTTAATTTTACACACAATGGGCTAAATGGCCAGGTAACAAGGACCCCAAGTGCTCCGAATTATTAATTAGTATTGAAAGCCGTTGCTTGGTTATTCCTAGTTTATGATAAAATAAATTTCCCGCCAAGGAATCCATTTCCGAAAATTGTAATTGTTGTCCAAATTACTAAAGTCGTTGCCATTCAAGATCAGTGGTAACCGCTAAATAATAGGTCATTTCGAAATATTTGGAAAACAGCAGTGCCATGTTTCCCTTGCAATAAAACCATTAACTGAGAATCTTCTTTCTTTAATCTTCTGGGAGAAAATATTAGAATTCATCTGGGATTTTTTCATCCAAGGCACTGCCAAACTAGTGGAGTCTATCGAACGCCTTCGTTTTTTCACTTCTTTTTCGGTCATCACATCAGTTTTTTTCAGCTACAGTGACTGAGCCATTTAGCCCATCGCGAGCAAAGAAGTGACGCTCAGAGGTAAAACAATCCAACCGATGACTTTCACTGAGACGGAAGAGAAGATAAATTCTTTGAGACCGTATCATTGAAAAAATAAATTATTTGTTTGATGAAAGTAGACGTCAAATTCAACATTAGCTAGTGCCGGGATAAGTTTCACAATTTAGTATCGTGTGATCACGGATAATCTTTTCGTTGTTGTGGTTATCAAGTAAGATGCCATGTCTCTATTCCCCGCCCTGCCCACGGTCAGTAGGGGACACCGAAGGGCTTGGAAAAGCCGCCGTCCGTCGGATGGGACGTTAAGCAGTGGCCCCGTGTGCGGGAGAGCCATACCCTGTGCACGTTAAAGAACACGCTGGATGGCCTTGACGGGAGGCTACCATCTGTCTCCCAACAGCTGTTCCAGTGGATCCCCTCCCCCAACCTTCTCTGAGCCTTCGGGGTCCATGTGTCCTGGCCATTTAGCCCATGGTGTGCAAAAAAAGTGCCGTTCAGAGGTAAAACAACCCAACCCAAGTTAGGATATTTTATCCTGTGATTTTTCCGCTGAGTTTCATGAACTCCGTACAGATGCTCGTGTTCATCGCGCTCCAACGATGAGCTTTCTTTCGAAGTCGATCAGATCATCCTTTTTACCCATGCCGCACTTGACTTTGCTTTTTCAAGCATGACTTTTACAGGACTTGGTAATGACGTAGAATGCTTATATAGGAAACAAATGTTGCATACATTGGGATGATTTATGGTATTTCATGCACGATGCAGTCAGTGTTCACATTAATTTGGCCCAGGCACTGTATGCACTGTCAATGTTTCTTCAACGAGTTTACTTCTGTCTGGCAGTTGCAGATATTTAATTTGCTAAAAGATGTCCCTTTATCACAGGTACCTGTTGGCAGTGGCGCACCCAGAGGGGGGGGGGGGGCAAGGTGCCCTGTCACCCCCCAAAGAAACAGGAAAGGAAAAAACACTAGAAAATTTTCCAAAAATCTTTCCCTAATTAAAATTTATTTTTTATATTTATGTTGCGTCGTGTCTTCTATTTCTATACCACTTATGAATTAACGGTCACATAAGGTGGGAATACCCTATAGCTCTCGAGAATCACGGTCGCTGTGAACACAAGGCGAACAAAGTAGTGCTCGGGCGCACCGCGCGCTACTTCCTTTGCCCGAGCTGGGCCAGCAGGCCCCTCGGCTTCCCCCAAGATTAAATCCTGAGTGCGCCACTGCCTGTTTTCAAATTTCAGTTCGGTTTTCAAATATTAATATAAAGTTCATTTCCTCCCGTTTCGTTGAAAACCTGTTGTGATTTTGGGTTGGGTTGTTTTACCTCTGAGCGGCACTTTTTTGCACACCATGGGCTAAATGGCCAGGTCACATGAACCCCGAAGGCTCAGAGAAGGTTGGGGGAGGGGACCCACTGGAACAGCTGTTGGGAGACAGATGGTAGCCTCCCGTCAAGGCCATCTAGCGTGTTCTTTAACGTGCACAGGGTATGGCTCTCCTGCACACGGGGCCACGGCTTAACGTCCCATCCGACGGACGGCAGCCTTTCCAAGCCCATCGGTGTCCCCTACTGACCGTGGGCAGGGCGGGGATTTTTGCGGAGATAAATCTCAATGCCAGAGAAATATCTCTTTATATCATTAGCACACTGCCGGATTCATAATCATTTTACTTTGATTCGTTACTCTGAATTGGAAGTTGTGACACAATGGTATTGATATTTTCCGTTTTTAGGGAGCAGAACTCCGAGGATCAAGTTTTCACAGCCTCTTAGACTCCCAGCGTTATGAGCATATTTGGTGCATAAGTCGGTGCGATTGGTCAAAGGGTTGAGAATATATTTTGGAAGAATTGTTTATGAAACAGGTAAACTGAGAAACCAACAAATAAATGAGGGAAAAACAATAAAAAATAAGTAAATATGGTGAAAAAAAATTTTACTATAAACTACCACTAATTTTATAAAACACTAATATTAATATAAAATATTTCGTTCTATTGAAAGACTTGTAAAACTTTTGCATATACATTACGTCCAAAGTTTACGAAAATAGATTTTATTGCAAACTCTCAGACAGTATTTGCAGAATCTCGATGACAATAATTGCATGAGGATAACCATTTTTGCAAAATGCACAAATAGTTATCCTCATGCGTTCATTGAATGTTTTTATACTAAATAAATAATTTTATTATAACTGTTGATTCTTATAGTAGTTCCGAGTCCCTAAAGCCTTTAATTATTTTAGTCAGCTTTCATTTATTTAGTAATGCCAAGATTCATTTCACTAATTTAGCATTTCAAATACCCGTTAATTTAGGATCCAACTTGTAAGGTAATAAGATAAACGATACATAAGATTTATGGACGCAGAAAAGAGGATTCAGTAAATTGCCATTAGTCCAAATTTCGATTTCGAGCAAAACAAATACATATACAGTACATAAATACATATACATACAAAAAATATAGCATTTGGGTGTAAAAATTCCACTCGTAGAAATAAATCAATGAATAATTTTTCCAAGAAACGAAAAAGACGGCAATCGGCTGAAAAAGTGAAACGAGCTAACTGAAAACCAACAAATAATTTCTTTTAAGATTCGTTTGAAAAACGAGCTAATGTTTTCACTTTGTCGTCTGTCTATGCCAGTATTTGTTCGTCTGTCTGTCCGTCTGTCTTTCCACCTGTCTATCCGTCTATAGACAATCAACTTTTTTACTTTTAGAGATAAATGTAAAATTCTTTTTTGGGTTAGATAGGTAACGAATAAATATTGCGATTCACAATTTTGAAATCTTCCAATAGCTTTAATAGCGCACTCTAGCGGTGGAAAATAATGGAAAAAATACTAAAATTTTAAAAGGGTATTGGGAAGAAATTATTTATACTATAAATTCGAAATTTTCGTAGTAGAGTGTTATAGTCAGAAAGATTACAATGACAACAAGGCTTTGCCCTTTTAGCCGAAAGGGGGGTGCGAAAATGAAACTTTTTTATTTTAAGACATAAAGGGAACAATCTCTTCCCTTTTTTTTTTAGTTTTACAGGTACCAACAAAATATTAATATTCACATTTTTCGAATCCCCATCAGTTGAAATATCCACTGTTAGATAGTGCTAAAGGTGACAAATAAAACTCGAATTTCCACTGTTAGAAAGTGCTACAGGTGGCAGCCTCTAGCGACGGAAAAAAGCTGGAAAATACCAAATCTTTAAACGAATATTACAAACGATCTATTTATTATGCTAGAAACTTAAATTGTTGGTAATACAGTGTAATGGTCAAGTGATTTACTCTAATCGTAATGATCTGTCCCATTATAGCAAAGAGGTGTTGGTAAAATGCAACTTTTTTTGCTTTTAGAAATAAATGAAATTTTTTTTGCGTTTTACAGGTAAATACTCAAAAAATAGTAATAGTTTGTTTTCCTAATTATGTAGTAGTAGTTCGAATTTCCACTGTCAGAAAGTACTGAATGTGTAAAATAAGTAGAAGAACGTATATCGCCTCTGGCGCATATAGGAATCTCGTTTTCAAAGAGAATGAAGTTCTTCCTTTGCCTACTTTTTCATTCCTTAATAGTTTTAATTATGGATGTTCGAGTTGTTTTTCTGCTGAGCTTCCGCCATCCTCATGGACCTTCTACTATGACCATAAACCGACAGGCTCCTGTCAGATCTGGGTGGCAAGCAGCTCATGAAGGGATATTTATTTTTCTTTTTTTAATCTATGATGTTCGGAAAATGCACATAGTAGTATTTTCTTAGAAATTATACAAAATAAAAAGTATTTGTCTTTTAGTTCTTAAGTTTAAAAATTTACTTTTCTCCCACTCTTCTGAAAATAGTGGGCAGATTATTGCTGGGAGTTGAATTTCTACTATAACAGAATGCTACTGCCGAAATTTCTACCCTAAATAGATCACTTGAACCATACGTTAAACAGTTTTGCCGTTTGGATATTTAATGATCCCTAATGATAGAAATTAATTAATACTACATTTGAAAATGCGAATTATATTTCATTAGTACCAGCTAAAAAAGAAATTTCCCCATAATCTCTTAAAACAAAGCATTTCTGTTTCCTATCTACGCTAAGTCCTATCTAACTTAGTGTTGTAAATGGAATCTTTAAAAATGTCACATTCCACGACCAAGTTTTACAATTTCTAGCATAAGTTGGGTTGGGTTGTTTTACCTCTGAGCGGCACTTTTTTGCACACCATGGGCTAAATGGCCAGATCACATGGACCCCGAAGGCTCAGAGAAAGTTGGGGGAGGGGACCCACTTGAACAGCTGTTGGGAGACAGATGGTAGCCTCCCGTCAAGGCCATCCAGCGTGTTCTTTAACGTGCACAGGGTATGGCTCTCCCGCACACGTGGCCACGGCTTAACGTCCCATCCGACGGACGGCGGCCTTTCCAAGCCCATCGGTGTCCCCTACTGACCGTGGGCAGGGCGGGGAACTCTAGCATAAGTACATCGTTTGTAATATTCGTTTCAAATTTTGGAATTTTTCAATTTTTTTTCCCCGTCATTAGAGGGCGCAATTATAGCTTTTTGATTTTCGGAAGATGCAAATTGTAATATTTCATCTATGCCTGTCCAACCCAAAAAGAATTTTAAATTTCTCTCTAAACACATAGAATTTCCTGTTAAAACAAAAAAAATGTCATTCTCCCTCCCCCCTTCCTGGGTCTAAAGGGTCAAGTGATTGTTGCCAATAGTAACTTCGTAACTTTCACATTTCAACACCAAAAATTTAAATTTCTAACATAACTGCATCGTTTGGAATATTCGTTTCATATTTTGGAATTTTCAACTTTTTCCACCGTTAGAGGGCGCAGTTATAACTTTTGGGAGATTCGAAAAATGGAAATCGTAATATATCATTAATACCTATCAAATTCAAAAAGAATCTTTTACCTTTCTGTATAAACAAAAACAGTTTGATGTCTACAGACGGGTAGACAACAAAGCGAAATTAATGTTTCTCTTTTACTTTTCAAAAAAAGCCCTAAATTTTACTTTTCCTTTTTAGCCGTTTTCTAAAGTGTTTCCAATCGTGAGCACTGAAATCTGTATCGAATATTACCCTACCCTTTTCTGGAATCCGTAAGTATTCGTGCAATACCATTCAGCTTTGCAAGCCAAACAATCCGAGCGACAACAAAACATGGCGTCCAATTTTGAGATGGCCAACCTATATAGGGCCTCTATGACCTTGTCGCTCATCGTAATCATCAGACCGATGATTCTCTATGGTTCACCCATATGGGCGAATACTACACCCACCAATATTCGTAAGATTCAGGTCTTACACAACAAGATTTTGAGAACTGCGGTCGATGCCCCCTGTTTTGTCACTAAAAGACAACTCCATAAAGACCTGGGCATCGACCATGTAGTATATACACATGCAAAATTCACCTCAAAAGTATTTTTTGAGGCTGTAAGCAATAATCCCAATGAGATTATTTCTTCTCTGATTCTTTACGATCATACTGTTTTGAACAAGTACAAGAGGCCTAAAACGGTAGCGTTCTCTGAGGAGACCTACCCGTTTTAGGTTTCTTATAGAATTTTACTGCTATTTTAGCTTTTCTTATGTTTGCCCTTAGGGGCCCACCTAAGGGTGGTTTACTTATATATTTTGTTCTTACTCATGCCAAATAGGCATATCTTTATGATGGAGATGGTTAGGGGTTAAATTATTACCCGGTACATCGAATATGATTATACGATCTACGTCGCTCATCGCGCCATCTATGATCATGAAAGGCAACTTATTCAATATAGCTCAATATATGGATGTTATGTTCCATAAGGAAGTTCTCTCACGCTTAAGCATTATTAATGCGAGAAATAATCTATCATAAATTAAAATATTACCGGTTGACATTTAATTTAAGTAAAAATTTTGGAAAATATAAATAACCGATCATTTTTTCCACAAAATTATTTGTTGAATTGAATGTCAACACGAAAATATTTACTATTGATTAATTCCAACATTATACTAATTTAATTATTTCTTTTTTATAAGGAAAAAGCAGCAATTACTTTCGTAATATAAAAAAATTTCCCACCGAAAAAGGAATGTTGGTCACGTATGATAGAAAGCCATGTGCTAAAGTACAGTAGTACAAGTAACAAATGATCACATTCGTAGATTGCTTAGCGAGGTGAATAGATGGATAGTAGGGTAACATCTGTAGGAGATGTGGCCTATTTTCACGGCAATACAAGCACTACTACGGTTAAGAAGTGAGTCGAAAAGGTTCCTAATAATATCCTGGTCCGTGGCCCTCCAGGTTTGTCTCACTTGCCTTGATGATCTCCAACGTTATGCACTGGAGTCAGGACATCCTGAAACGACGTCGGAGAACATAACCTAAATGTAATCAATCGTCAACAGAGCCGACGTCCAGGATGGTCATGTCATCACGAGAACGGCTTTTAAAAACGCGCTGAGGAGCAACACGTCCGGTATGAGGTTTGGCATTGCCATGCTGGAATGTAGCGTTTGGCATGCTGTACACAAGGAGGGTTAGACCACAAGGCGGAGAATGGTATTTACAAACCGCTGATGGCCATCGTCTTCTATCAGACAAATGAGAACCTCATTGTTGAAGACGATATATCGACTTTCGTCACACCACACATCTCGTTCGTTGCATCATTGCAGTCTGGCAAGTATGAGAAGAGCAGTATGCAGAGGAGAGGGTGATTCCCTCGCATACCAACTTCATGCAGGTATCAATGAATGGTACTAGCAGATACCGGTGGTGTCCAATCAGTCATTCTGTCGAATCTGTATATCTGTCGGGCAGTCTCGTTTCTGGTACTGAGAGCCATCCGGCGAACCTGCACCTGAATAATGACTGAAACACCTTCTCGTGTTCATTGCTTCCAATTCGTCGCACATCACGTCCAAAGTGCATTGCACTTCGTCGCATAGAAGGGGTTCTCAACGTGAGGTACGCGGTACAATATTTTGGGGTACACCGTGAGAGCTCAAAAGTCTCTAGATCTAGTAACAAAATCGCTAAGTTCGCAACAGCTGTGCAAAAATGTTATTTTTGGGGTTTAAAGTGTGTATATAAATGTTTTATTTTATTCCCATTGTTATACTATAACTATAGTTTTATCTATCTATACAAGGGGTACGCCAGTTACATACACATTTCCAGGGGGTAGGTGAAGCATAAAAGGTTGAGAACCACTGATATATATGTTTTATTTTATTCCCATTGTTATACTATAACTATAGTTTTATCTATCTATACAAGGGGTACGCCAGTTACATACACATTTCTAGAGGGTACGTGAAGCATAAAAGGTTGAGAACCACTGATATACATGTTTCATTTTATTCCCATTGTTATACTATAACTATAGTTTTATCTATCTATACAAGGGGTACGCCAATTACATACACATTTCCAGAGGGTACGTGAAGCATAAAAGGTTGAGAACCACTGATATACATGTTTTATTTTATTCCCATTGTTATACTATAACTATAGTTTTATCTATCTATACAAAGGGTACGCCTGTTACATACACATTTCCAGGGGATACGGAAGCATAAAAGGTTGGATTGTATTGGATTGTTTTACCTCTGAGCGGCACTTTTTTGCACACCATGGGCTAATTGACCAGGCCACAAGGACCCCGAAGGCTCAGAGAAGGTTGGGGGAGGGGACCCACTTGAACAGCTGTTGGGAGACAGATGGTAGCCACCCGTCAAGGCCATCCAGCGTGTTCTTTAACGTGCATAGGGTATGGCTCTCCCGTACACGGCGCCACGGCTTAACGTCCCATCCGACGGACGGCGGCCTTTTCAAGCCCATCGGTGTCCCCTACTGACCGTGGGCAGGGCAGGGAAATTTTGCGGAGATAAATCTCAACGCTGACCCAGCTGGGACTCGAACCTGGAAACTACAGATTACGAGTCTGGCGCGCTACCGACTGAGCCACCCCCGCCCCACATAAAAGGTTGAGAACCACTGCTATGTATGTTTTATTTTATTCCCATTGTTATACTATAACTATAGTTTTATCTATCTATATAAGGGGTACGCCACTTACATACACATTTCCAGGGGATACGTGAAGCATAAAAAGGTTGAGAACCACTGGCATAGACTATCCTACTTCACATAAGCCTATGATGGACATCACTCAAACTCGAATAGTTGAGTTACCTTTCTTTACAACTAACAGAATCCGTATCATCCACTGCATTTCAAATGTAGCCACACACACGATTTTTCCCTCATTTGCATATCTCTGTTCCGCACTTAAAATCTATTCAGCCTAAACACAGCTCTACTTCTTCCAGGAGCGGCTATTTTTTTCATGGCTAGTGCATTATGGAATGAATATTCCCCCTCCCCCTGCCGAAATTTTTTGGTTTTAACCCAAATATGGAAATCTGTTTTCAGGGGGGGGGGGGGGGGGCAATCGGTTAAAACACGAAAAAGTCATTCTCTATTCATAAGAACACTTAACCTTGAATGTGACTTTACCGATATATATGTCATTGGTTTATTTTAATAATACAGCTGTTGTTTAGATAAATAAGTTTAATTATGATATGGACCAGTGTTTTTGTTCCCCATATTTTATGATTTTTCTTCTAAATCAGTTTTTCACACTATGGTCCCTCCTGGCCTCGTTGTTCCTAACCTTTATAAGTGTAATCCTGTATAAATCCAATGATTAACTCTTGGAATTCAAAGCTCAGTTCCGTAACTTCTCTATATCGTTGTCACTATCATCTATATTCTGTTTCACATAAAGAATGGAAGAACAGGTCTACGTCACATAGGGAGTGGCTCAGTCGGTAGCGCGCCAGGCTCGTAATATGCAGGTTCGAGTCCCAACTGGGTCAGCGTTGAGATTTATATCCGCAAAACTCCCCGCCCTTTGCACAGTCAGTCAAAAGGACACCGATGAACTTGGAAAGGCCACCAATCGTCGGATGGGATGTTGAGCCGTGTCCCCATATGGGGGAGAGCCATACCCTCTGCATGTTAAAGAACACACTGGATGGCCTTGACGGGAGGCTACCATCTGTCTCCTAACAGCTGTTCCAGTGGGTCCTCAACCTTTTCTGAGCCTTCTGGGTACTTTTGACCTGGCCATTTAGCCCATGGTGTGCAAAAAAAGTGCCGCTCAGAGGTAAAACAACCCAACTCATCTTCATAGCCAGGATTCGCTACCTATTTCATGCTTCTTCTTCTGTGGTAGAGCGTGTTGGACGGTTGCTAAGTGCGCCCACACTAACAGTAGACAACAATTTGAAACTTTTTTTTATAACATTGGACCGCGAAGGAGGCACTGGTGAGTCAGAGGTGTGTAACTAATTACCCTCTCTCTCTCAGTGACTGCAAGAGTTCTGTCTCACAACTGGTGAGCCAGTTCCGTCTTGCTCAGTGGCAGAAGGACAGCAGGTGTTCCTCATTCAGGTACCTGGTTGAACCTTCTCTCACTGCTCCTAACCTCGGTAATCTTCTCAGATCTGAGGAGACCCTCCTTCATCGTCTCCGAGTTGGTGTCATCTACAGCAACTCTACGCTGCACACACTTTGCAGAGCTTACAGTCCAGACTGTGCCACTTGCAGCACACCTGAGACTGTATCCCACATTCTGCTCAAGTGCTCCCGCTACAATTCCGAAAGAGATACTTTGTTCCTGGAGCTTAATGCTATAGGAACCACTGACTACTCCATCACCTCCCTCCTTGGCAACAACCGTAGTGCGAAGCTGCAACATGCACGCTTCCGTATGGTCACTGACTTCTTTCAGAACATTGGCCTCCTCTGCAAGGTTCAGTACTTCTACATTGTCCTGAAAAGGGCCTTTTTTTCCCCACGGAGAGATTGCTGAGAGACAGATTCTTCTGCATCCGCTATCTCACTTTTTTGTTGTGACTGGTGTAAGGAGCCCCTTCTCCGGAGGCTACTTCCACCACACCTTGAACCTTGAGTCTCTCCATGCAGAGATGATGTCGACCAATAACACTGCTCTGCATGAAAATCCTTCCTGGAAAAAAATGAGTGTTCTTTATGTATTTGAGGGTGCTGAACCCGAATCTGCATCCAAATGTTTATATCAGGCACTATTTTCGTGGGATGGCATATAGAGTATTAGGATGTAATATGTCGCTAAAGCTGCATTTCATATTTGATTTTTTTCCCACATTCATATTTGATTTTTTTCCCACAAATGATTGGAGCGGTTTCGGATGAGCATGGAGAAAGGTTCCGTCAAGACATATCAGAAATAGGAAAACGATATAGCGACAAATGGAACGAGAGTATGTTGGCGGGCTACTGTTGGGCCTTGCAGCGAGACGCTCCAGAGATAAAATACAAGCGACAGAAGACAGCAAAATAATTTTTTTCTGTAAAAATTTATGTATATTAGGATTTATTAGTGTCCGCTTTAACTTTTTATAATGTAAATAAATATTTGGTAAAATATATTTATCTTCTCTGAGAGTAAAATAGAGTTTTTTTTAATTAAACCCTATCTCTAGAAAACTGAAGGCGATAGAACTAATCGGCTGTCAGATTTGGATTCATCACCCTCAAGAACATGAAATTCAGAGAAATTTTGGAAGGGAGGGAAAAAAGATTTTTTTTCTTCTTTCAGACCAGTGCTATGGAACCCAGAATCCTACTCCACCTAGATCACAATATTTCAATTTATATATTATTTTAAAACTATTTAACTCGGGGGGGGGGGGGGGGTGACATGTCAGGCTTGTAGTAATCTATGATCCCCCAAGTTTTTATCCCAGCTGTGCCTGCTTTGAAAATTAATTTCTGCCTTTGGTGGCATAGGACATATCAGTTGGCTTGAAAAGGCCCTCGTCAATCGGATGGGACGTTAAGCCATGGCGCCTTATGCAGGAGAGATATATTCTGTGCACATTACTTTCATCTCTCACCTAACAGCTAGTGGGTCACCTTCCTTTAACCTTCTCTGACATTACGGGTCCTTGTGACCTGGCTATATAGCCCATTATCAGCATAAAAGTGGGGCTGGGTGGCTCAGTCGGTAGCGCGCCAGGCTCGTAATCTGTAGTTCCCAGGTTCGAGTCCCAGCTGGGTCAGCGTTGAGATTTATCTCCGCAAAAATTCCCCGCCCTGCCCACGGTCAGTAGGGGACACCGATGGGCTTGGAAAGGCCGCCGTCCGTCGGATGGAACGTTAAAGCCGTGGCCCGTGTGCGGGAGAGCCATACCCTGTGCACGTTAAAGAACACGCTGGATGGCTTTGACCGGAGGCTACCATTCTGTCTCCCAACAGCTGTTCCAGTGGGTCCCCTCCCCCAACCTTCTCTGAGCCTTCGGGGTCCATGTGACCTGGCCATTTAGCCCATGGTGTGCAAAAAAGTGCCGCTCAGAGGTAAAACAACCCAACTCAGCATAAAAGCGCCGCTAAGAGGTAACCTAAGTAACCTAACAATTTATTGGGTATAGAATAATACATGAATAAATTAATAGAATTAGAACGTTTTCATCTTCTGCTGTTTTTTCCCTGTTGATCTGTCTCTGAACATTTTCTCCGTTAATGAATAACAAAAACAGGAACTGTGAAGAGATGTTTTCTTTGACTATCGCATTTCAACAAACACTTCTGATCTTTTATTCATGCATTGTCCTGAAGGTTGCCCTGAATGACTTCTTTGATTGAATTCATTTTGAATATGTTAACTTACTCTATCATTAAATTCATTTATCTTTCGTGCCCGTAGAAATATAACTACATATTCTGGTTCTAGGTCAAGGATAACTTCGAGTTCAATCCCCCATTTCCTTGTCAACATCTTCCTTTCTTCAATGCCGTGTCCTCCAGTTTAAATAGAGGGAAAAATCAACTTTCGCTGCATTCTAACTTTTTGTATTTTCTCTTGCACCGGTTTCTGGATGGGGGTGGCTCAGTCGGTAGCGCGCCAGGCTCGTAATCTGCAATTTCCAGCTGGATCAGCGTTGAGATTTATTTTCCCAAAACTCCCCGCCCTGCCCACGGTTAGTAGGGGACATCGATGGGCTTGGAAAGGCCGCCGTCCATCGGATGGGACGTTAAGCCGTGGACCCGTGTGTGGGAGAGCTATACTCTGTGCACGTTAAAGAACACACTGGATGCCCTTGACGGGAGGCTACCATCTGTCTCCCAACAGCTGTTCCAGTGGGTCCCCTCCCCCAACCTTCTCTGAGCCTTCGGGGTTCTTGTGACCTGGCCATTTAGCCCATGGTGTGCAAAAAAGTGCCGCTCAGAGGTAAAACAACTCAACTCAAAGCACCGGTTTCTATTTGTAGTGTTCAGTTAGCAAATTAATTACTCAATCAGATGTTGCATCAGTTTCGATCGATGGAGAATGAGACCTTAATTTCTCCGCCAAATTGTTTTCTGTTGCACTTTACTGGAGCGGTTTGTGTCAATGTTGCCACACTATGGCAATGCCTAGCCATGAGCAGTACGGCAGCAGAGGTGGATGACATCGATGCTAAAAGTTTGGACGGAAAAAGACGAAGGATGCAAATTGAGTCTATATTTTTAATTTAATATTATAAACTTTTCATCTTATCTAAAGTTTCTTGCAAATGTAGTAAATATTTTGGTATTAAAATTTGGAAAAGTTTCAGATAGCTAATGGTGTTTTATACACTAATAACGGATGAAAGAGGTGTATTTATTTGGGAGTTTTGAATTTGATACAAAAACCAAAAGTTGGAAGTGAAATGCAAAGAATGAAGAACATGAAAATCAAAGCTCAAAGTGCGGAAGCAGCAGATCAGAGATCAGAGATCATAACTGGATTTTCGAAGTACCGAGCAAAATTCTTGTCCATAACCTTCTTCATCATCAATTAGGCAGTGTTCTGCATCACATATATCATAGTGTTAAGCTACACCTAGATAAGTTGGAAAAGTCCAGAATCCGAAGGTTGCATAACATAGCTCATAATAATATCGAGCGTGGACGCTTGTGTCTTTGCTCACAAGTGTTGTCGTAGTTCATCAGATTAGCTACTAATTGGTTAGGATGATCTGCTTTATTTTCATAAAATTTGATAGAATATTCTTTGATCAAGTCTTTGATACTGAAATACCCAAATCTCTGTGTATGATTTCATTTCTTACGTACCAAGGTGCAGCAACTGCTGTTCTCAGAAACTTGTTTTGTACCACTTGAAGTTTTTTGAGTTGACATTCATTAGCATAACCCCAAGTAGGTAAAGCATACATGAAAATAGGACGGATGATTGTTCTATACCATAGCAGCTTATTTTCAAGAGAAAGTTCAGAACCTCTCCTCAAAAGTGAATTAAGTTTGAACCTTACTCCTTTAGCTTTATTGGCAACATTTGTAACGTGGTCTCTCCAATTGAGTTTGTGATGTATAATGACTCCAAGGTATTGGACATTTTCTCTCCATTCTATCACATTGTTAAACAATTTGACAGTGGGAATTTAGGCCCATCTTTTGTGCGTGAAAAGAAGTGCTGCATTTTGCTGGTATTAATTTTGACTCGCTAGTTAATGAACCAATTTTCAATCATTATTAGTTGTGCCTGAAGTCTTTCAATTGCTATTCCGTAGCTTAAAGATGACGCCATGATAGCTGTATCATTTGCATACAAAGCTAACTGAACTCTGTCCAACTTAGGAATGTCACTAACATCGATGTTAAAAAGAGTCGGACCAAGCACAGAGCCTTGAGGAACTCCAGCAGAAAGTAGTCTGGTGGTTGAGACATAGTTTCTAATTTTCACTCTAAATGATCTATGAGAGAAGTAATCGTATATGATATGAATGATCGAATCAGGAAAGCCAAATTCAATTAATTTAAAAATGAGTCCGTATATCCATACTTTATCGAAAGCCTTGGCGATATCAAGAAAAACTGTTGCTGTAGATTCATTCGTATTAAAAGCTTCAGAAATATGTTCAACAACTCGTAAAACTTGATGAACAGTCAAGTGCTGTTTTTGGAATCCAAATTGCTCAGGTTGAATAATCTTTTTGTCAGTAACGAATTTTTCTATTCTGTTCAGTATGACACGCTCATAGAGTTTACCTAAGCATGAAAGAAGACTGATTGGCCGATAATTTTGAGGAAAAGTTCTATCTTGCCCAGCTTTAGGTATAACGGAGACTGAAGCAAGCTTCCACTGATTTGGGAAGATATTTGATCTTAGTAATTTATTGAATATGTTAACAATTCTTATTTTTACTCTCTTTGGCAAATTTTTGATAATAGCGTTAGAAATGTCAGGTCCTGCTGCTTTCTTGCCTTTTAATTTTTTTATTGTTTTTTCCACCTCCTCTGGGGTGACAAAGTCCAAATAAGTAACAGGTGTCTGTTGAATAAATCTATTAACTTTTCGGTTAACAGCTGAGATAATATCTTCATCCGAAGGATCAATACTCGCTGTGAATTGTTGCTGAAGAGCGTCAGCAAAAGCTTCAGCCTTATCTTCATCAGAATACAAATGGAGCTTCCCACCTGAAAATGCTTGAAAACATTGAGTTAAGAAAAATTACCGGATTTCTTCGGAGTAATGTTGAATTCATGTTTCAAAATAGGTTGAAGAGAGAGATTTTCCAATTATCTGAAAATTTTTAATGTTCCCCTCAAGTCTATAAACCTTGAGGTATTATTACATGATAAATATATCCTCATTGAGAAAAAGCATTTCTCAGAGTCCTGAAATGAATGTAATACTTAGAGTGTGCGGGGTTCTTAGCGAGTGTGTTTGTAAAACTTCTAATAGTTTTTCCTTGCGGTGACCATAGACTTTTTGAGATTTGTTGGGTTGGGTTGTTTTACCTCTGAGCGGCACTTTTTTGCACACCATGGGGTAAATGGCCAGGTCACATGGACCCCGAAGGCTCAGAGAAGGTTGGGGGAGGGGACCCACTGGAACAGCTGTTGGGAGACAGATGGTAGCTTCCCGTCAAGGCCATCCAGCGTATTCTTTAACGTGCACAGCGTGTGACTCTCCCGTACACGGGGCCACAGCTTAACGTCCCATCAGACGGACGACGGCCTTTCCAAGCCCATCGGTGTCCCCTACTGACCGTGGGCAGGGCGAGGAATTTTGCGGAGATAAATCTCAACGCTGACCCAGTTGGGACTCGAACCTGGGAACTACAGATTACGAGCCTGGCGCGCTACCGACTAAGCCATCCCCGCCCCAGACTTTTTGAGAAGCTCACGTTTATTTTTAAGATATTAGTAAAAAATACTGGTAAATTGCTATATCAATATTTCGATCTATAAAAATCCCGAATTTATTATACATTATGATGTAAAATTTTCTACTTCTTAGTACTAGAAAAAGCGAATAATTTTAGAATTCCGGTTAGGTTTTTGTAAAGGTACATTTTATGTTTTTGCAGTGAAAAACAATATTCCACATGAAGTGGAACATTCATTCAACATATATAATATTTGTGTCGCGTGACATGTAAGTTGCCTGATCACTAATTTCTAAAACAATCGTTGCCAGATATTTTTTCTAAATTCTGTAATTAACCATAATGTTCGGATATTTTTTTGAGTGACTATACAGGGAATAAATTATTGTGTTCCTGGAGCCCAAGAAGCCGTCGTAAATTTTGACACTGAAATTAAAGCGAAATTATTGCTTGATGTACGAATATTCAGATTTCGAACAGTTTATAGAGGAAAAGATTATTTATAGAGGAAAGATTAGCGTTCGTAAATCGAGGGATGGGTACAGTCGCTCAAAAATGTATCCGAACACTGTGGTTGATTACAGAATTCAGAAAAAATATCTGGCAACGATTTTTTTAGAAATTAGTGATCTGGCAACCTTCGTTTTTCTTGTGACACGAAGGTTGCCAGATCACTAATTTCTAAAAAAATCGTTGCCAGATATTTTTTCTGAATTCTATAATCAACCACAATGTTCGGATACATTTTTGAGCGACTGTACATTTTAAACTGTATCATAGTTTTCAAATTGTTCGTCTCAACAGAGTTACAGATAATATAGTACAAATTTTAAAGATTAATTTTCATGTCACCGCGATCGAGGCCTTTACAGAAATCCACCTTTACGTAAGAAGGGGGAAATTAAGAAAATAGGAAAAAAATGCCGCGTCCAAATTTGGTGACATTTGATAAAATGGCATGATACATTGATCTCGAGTATCATTGTAAATATAAATAACAAATTTTTTAAGTTTAAAAAACTCCTTATATTTACTTATTTTAGATTATTAGAATTTTGAATCATATTTTGTTATTTTATTGCATTTTTATTGATGTTTCTGAAGTTTCTAGATTAGCAATCACCAAAAAAAATTCTGCAGTCGCATGTGTTGCTATGGTTTTTCGATGACCGCAGTTGTAAATTTTGATAAAATATTGATATTTGCCATTAAATTATATATAGATTATGACTGGTTCTTAATATATGCATATGTCATTTATTTTCATATTTTATTCTCAAAATTTCCATTAAGAATAAATTTAACTATTAA
The DNA here is from genome assembly GCA_038380435.1 of Ryuthela nishihirai. Lineage (NCBI taxonomy): Eukaryota > Metazoa > Arthropoda > Arachnida > Araneae > Heptathelidae > Ryuthela > Ryuthela nishihirai. The sequence goes on from JAWZYU010000010.1 coordinate 20,941,482, forward strand.
TTATTTTTATTTTACCGTTATAACACTGTAAAAATTGTAAAATCTAATTATTGATACATAAATTTCATGCATTTTATATTTTCACAGATAAAATACATGAAATTTATTCAACGTTTTATTATTAACAATCAAATTCATAATAAATTTATAGTTAACAATATCTAATATATATATACATTAAACTTCCGGTTTTCCGATACACAGGCATCCGGAATTCTCATGCAACCGGCCTAAATTTCTAAACTGAATATGAACATGGTACAGAAAATTTTAATGCAAGTGGTAACTGTTCCGGATGTCACTGGAGCTGGCGTCTGCTCAAGAATCCAAATGCTAGTTCAGAGGATGACCCAGACGAAATTCCATACGAGGTTTTGAACCTAGCCAGTAAACTACACAGCACATGCATTTGCATAGGCAATTTTTTTTCCAAAATTTAAGTTTAGTCAGAAGTTTTTTTCAAGTGCGGAAAGGGAATATTTTCCTCATTCAGCCGTCCCGTGGACGAGTGATTAGCGCACTTTGTTACTAATCTAAGGGACCTGGATTCGAACCCCGGTAAGGCATGGATGTTTGTGTGGGGCGGGGGTGGCTCAGTCGGTAGCGCGCCAGGCTCGTAATCTGTAGTTCCCAGGTTCGAGTCCCAGCTGGGTCAGCGTTGAGATTTATCTCCGCAAAATTCCCCGCCCTGCCCACGGTCAGTAGGGGACACCGATGGGCTTGGAAAGCCGCCGTCCGTCGGATGGGACGTTAAGCCGTGGCCCCGTGTATGGGAGAGCCATACCCTGTGCACGTTAAAGAACACGCTGGATGGCCTTGACGGGAGACTACCATCTGTCTCCCAACAGCTGTTCCAGTGGGTCCCCTCCCCCAACCTTCTCTGAGCTTTCGGGGTCCATGTGACCTGACCATTTAGCCCATGGTGTGCAAAAAAGTGCCGCTCAGAGGTAAAACAACCCAACCCAACCCGATGTTTGTGTTGTTTTTCTGCTGAGATCTCGCCATCCTCATAAACGTTCTACGATGGTGTATAAACTGACAGGCTCCTATCAGACCTCTGTGGCAAGCAGCTGCTTGAGGGGGTATTGCTTTTTTTTAAGGTGTTGGAATTCTCAAAACTATCAGTTTCCTGTTTGTAACAACAACATAAACCACCATGCCTACAACCTGAGATTCGAACCTGGACCCCCGCAGAGTCACAGCATCACTTAGGTGATTTTAAATTCTGCTTTCAACGAATCAAACGGTCAAAAAAAAATCGGTATGAAATTTATTAAGTTCTTCAGTTTTTATCTTTCGAGCCAGGCGCGGACTGGTAAGGGGAGTTGAGGTCACAGGGGTCCCGGACTCCTGTGACCTCATAGGAGCAGTATTTTTATTAATAATAATTGTTATTTTACAGAAATTTCTCAGAATTATGAAAAGCTTCTTTTAAGTTCTCGTACGAACCCTCAAAAGAATAAGTATCGAAATCTTTGGAAAAGAAACCGAATTATTTATTGCAGTCCTAACCCCACTTCTACAGCTGCGTCCTCTGAAAAAAGAGTGCCAGTCCGGGCCCTCTTTCGTGCAGTTAGGTCTTTGCACACTGGAGAATAAATGGAGAGGTTGAAAGAATTATAAAATACTGAATTGGGTTGCGTTGGGTTGTTTTACCTCTGAGCGGCACTTTTTTTGCACACCATGGGCTAAATGGCCAGGTCACAAGGACCCCAAAGGCTCAGAGAAGGTTGGGGGAGGGGACCCACTGGAACAGCTGTTGGGAGACAGATGGTAGCCTCCCGTCAAGGCCATCCAACGTGTTCTTTAACGTGCACAGGGTATGGCTCTCCCGCACACGAGACCACGGCTTAACGTCCCATCCGACGGACGGCGGCCTTTCCAAGCCCATCGGTGTCCCCTACTGACCGTGGGCAGGGCGGAGGAATTTTGCGGAGATAAATCTCAACGCTGATCCAGCTGGGACTAGAACCTGGGAACTACAGATTACGATCCTGGCGCGCTACCGACTGAGCCACCCCCGCCCCACTGAATTGGGTGCAGGGAAGTGCACAGTAGAGGGAATTTGTAAAAATAGATTTTTCGATCCATAACGTTTAAAAAGAAATAAGCTGTAAAGTTAAAAATCACGCTTTTATTCCTACCTCTGATTTAAAAACTTATTTTATTCAAGGGTCAGCGTTTCATCCAACAGAAAGTGGAGGGGGGGGGGGATAAAACACGAAAGGATAATCTCAACCTCAGTCTTAAAGAATATTCTGCGTTGGATTGTTTCACCTCTGAGCGGCACTTTTTTGCACACCATGGGCTAAATGGTCAGGTCACAAGGACCCCGAAGTCTAAGAGAAGGTTGGGGTAGGGGACCCACTGGAACAGCTGTTGGGAGACAGATGGTAGCCTTCCGTCAATTCCATCCAGTGTGTTCTTTAACGTACACAGGGTATGGCTCTCCCGCACACGGAACCACGGCTTAACGTCCCATCCGATGAACGGCGGCCTTTCCAAGCCCATCGGTGTCCCCTACTGACCGTGGGTAGGGCGGGGAATATTGCGGAGATAAATATCAACGCTGACACAGCTGTGACTCGAACCTGGGAACCACAGATTACGAGCTAGACCGACTGAGCTTACGTTACCGACTGAGCCACCTCCGCCCCAAGAATCTTCTGCAGCTCATCAGTAATGATCGTAGACATCGAGACGTCTCAGTGGATAGTGGCAAGTTCATAATGTGATGTTCTCAAGTTCAAGTCTGATCTTCACCTGCGTTGAGAATTTTCAGCTAACTCATCATTCTCCAGTGAGAAAGGGGACATCAATGAGCATCGAAAGACCACCGTTCATCAGATGGGATGTTAAGCCGTGTCTCCGTGTGCAGGAAAGCCATACCCTATGCACATTAGTGTTCTAGACAGGTTTCACGGAAGTCTTCCATCTGTCTGCTAACAGTAGTCTCGCGGATCTAAAACCTTCTCTGAGCCTTTCGGGCCGTTTATCGCCCTGTGGATACAAAAGTGCCCTCAAGAGCTAAAGTCGTTTCTTTGCAATCAATGATTTTACAGTTTAAGTAACGAAAACTGAAGTGACCAAGTGCTAAATATAAAAAACCAATGATACTGCCGAAAAATTGCTCCATCTCAACTTCTAACCTTGCAATCCGATGACTCAATTGGTAGAGGAGACCTTAAATTGAGATCCGATTATCGGTTATATCAGATTATATCCATCATGAAAGTAATCCTCTTAAAAGAGCGGAAATAAGAGTACGAATAAGACAGTTGTTGTCCATTTGCTCCGGTGTCGATTCCATTTTCTTAATTTCTCTTCTAATCATTAACCCCATAAATCGTAGTTTCTCAGTTATCTTCCATTGTGTAAGAGATTATGTGGATAACATTAAACTCTGAAACAGACAAAAGTATCTAGAGAGCTAAAAGCTTTTCCTCGAAGAACTCTCGTACTGTTGACGTCACGTGCGTGTTTTAGCGATATCGTTTGTAATCCTTATTTCCCACTCTATTCTCCTGCTAATTTGAAAGATTTAACATTTTATTTACAGCCACACATTATAGTCTTTTGTTCTGAGGAAGTAATCTCAATTTTTTTTAACTCCGACAATCTGTAGCTGAATTTCTTATTAACGTCGAAAATAATATTTAGTTACGACACATTTGATATTTAACGCTTTCATGGTCGCAGACACCTTTATTTTAATCCGTTCAAGATAAGAGGCTTTAATTCCTTCGGAAACTGAGACTGAGATGTAGACTTCGTTCTCTTTTCCTTCAAAAGGAAACAATGATCTCTTTGTCAAATTCAGAGAAATATCCGACAGCCACTTCCCATTTCTTTTGCCATTAAAGAGAAGGATTTACACAAAGGGAAATTTTATGAAAAATTATTGCTTAAAGAAACACAATAATCATGAATATTTCTCCACTTTTTTATGTAAATATTTTAATACACAGATAATGATTTTTTTATGTATATACCCATCTCTTGCTTTTACATGGCACTCCGTTTTACACGGTCACGAAAATGCAACCAGTTTCGATTTACACGGTGTAGACTCGGTTTTCCACGGAATGGATTTCGATTTTTTACCTATAAATATTATTAAGTAGCAGTGGTATAGCTTCAAGGGAGATTGTAAGACTGTCATCCCAAAGTAAAAAAATTAACTAAATGGCCTTTAATTGATATAATATATTTTCGAGAATAAATAGATAACAACAGTAAATTACTGCATTAATAAAATCGTCATCTGTAACAAATTATATTTATATTCTTTCGCTAAAATTATATTCTTCCCATTGCAATGAAATCTGTCTCGTGACATCTTAAAATAAGTATAATAAATAAATATATACTCCTTCAAGCAGCTGCGTGCCACAGAGGTCTGACAGGAGCCTGTCAGTTTTATACGCCACATTAGAAGGTCTGAGAGGATGGCAGAAAAACATCACAAACATCCCCGCCTTACCCGGGGCTCGAACACAGTTCCCTTAGATCAGTAGCCAAGCGCGCTAACCACTCTGCCACGGGCTGAAATAGAAACCTGTTTTGGTTTTGCAGTGAGATTTGATCGAATACTTTTTGTCTAATAAAAACTGTGCTTTGTTTCAATTTTAGCAGCAATGTTAACTTTGTAGTCTTTATTTAGGCTAAATACAGTTGATTCGTTAAGCACACTGTTTCATAAAACATATATAAATAGTAATTTACAAAATAAAGCATTGGCACAAATACTTAGTTTCCAATTCATAATCAGTTCAAAAATATCCTTCTTTCAAATTTCGTCTTTAAATTCGATAGTGTGTGTCTACAATAACGATTAAAATTTTTCGTGACCAAGAAATGTATGAGAAATTAACCTATGCATATCTGAATTAGTGCAAAAAAAAGTAAAAAAATAATGTTACATGAATATTTATTATTACTTCTGAATTAATATTTCAGATAAATATGTATAAATAAAATTTTCAAAGTATGTTTTATTCATAAAATGGATTTTTTTCGGAACCTATTCCCCCTTTTTTCCATAAGTTGTCGGTTTCGATTTACACGATAATTTTACAGAACCCATCTACCGTGTTACTCAAGGAATGGGTATATACATATATTTAATTCACAATGTACGATAAAAATAATATAAAATAAATTTTTTGTAAATGTAAATAAGTTTATGATAATTATTTGAAGATCAAATGAAAACAAACCTTGTTTCAATTTTTACATGGATATTTATACAGATGGCATTTTATATTTGGAAATAACCTATGCCAGGATTATCGAAACTTTAAATAGTGTAATGTCGGTATAACGAAACGAGCGGGTAACCGAGTTCAAAATAATAATATTTAACAAATATAAATCTAAAATAATGTAATTTATACAAAAGTATGAATGAAAACATTTATATAAACTAAATTCAACCAGCACAAATCTTCATTAGTATAAAAATAAACCTTCAGAAGAACATTATTCCTCCAAAGAGTTGTTTCCTCTATAAATCCTATTGTCTACACTCTAACCATAAAATAAGGCTTTTTACAACACTCGATAAATGCACAATCATATTTGTGAGCCAACCTGCAATCTATCGAAAATAACCTTACCAATTCCTAAACAAACTAAATAACTATACACCAAATGACTTCCTTCTAAAGTTTTAGCCATCGTACTGGCTTATCAGAACCAATTCTTTTCAAGCGTTGATCATCACACACAAGACTATGAATTCTTCTTTTTCTTACTCGTTCATTAACAAGATTCACACTAATAAACTAATTTAACCTCCCAAGCTCACATCAATTAAAAAAAAAATCTTCTTTATACTATAGTTCACAGACTAAGACAAACTACGTTTTCTTTCGCGCAAATTCTTCCTAATTATAAACCAAAGAATGTAGAGGGAGAAGAAGTTAAGCTTCCATAGAGATTAATGTAAAATCGAGTATCGTGCATTTGGCGTAGAGGTGAATCGAACATTACAGGGGACGAACGCTTTTGTAATTACATGTTACTGTCAACTTCCATTCTCTTCGCTTTTCCTATGTAACAATTTCTCATTAATATCCTTGCAGAGTATATTAATATCAATTCTGTTCCCTGTTTCAATGTAACCAACAAACTCTTAATTGCAATAATTTATTCTATAAATTAACTTCAGGCTAATTTCAAATCTTCTCTATCCGTTCAATTTATAATTGTTGGTTCAACGAAAAATAATTCCAATGGAGAAAATAAACCTTTATTAAAATCATGATATTATTTTTTCAAATACAAAGTGCAGTTACTTTTTTTCCTTTTTTAAAATATAAATTTTTGATGCATAATTCATTTACCCCTTATTGTTTGCTTTCCAGCTTAAACAGATGCGCGATACGAATCGAAACACCACTTGAGGTCGCCACTTAAGCTTTGTCAAAGCTGAACTTCTTTTCCTTATACGTTCTTTGTTATAACTCTCTTACTCTTTATTTTCTAAGTTTCTTTCGAAGTGGTTAGTGACGTAACTCTCACGCTCAAAATGATACATGACATCACAGTTTTATTATTACTCGTTCATCTGTCCTAACAATAACAACAAATAAATATACCCATCTCTCTATTTACACGCAGATAGGTTCTGATAAATCACCGTGTAAATCGAAACCGTATAAATCTAAATCAACAACTCAAGGGAAAAACAGGGATAAGTTTCGAAAAAAAAAATCCTTGTTATGAATTAAACTACATTAAAAGATTTATTTATACATATTTATCTGAAATTTCAGTTCAGCAATATTAATAAGTATGAACGTAACATCATTTTGCGCTTTATTTACACTAATTCAGATAAACGTAGATTACACAATTCTTTTTGGTGACGTAAAATACTCATACGTAGACGTACACCATAGAATTTGAAGCGAAATTTGGAAGAAGAATATTTATGAATGTAGGTCACTTATGTGATGTTCCTCTTCTTCCTCAAACATACTTTTTTTGTGAAAACAATATATTTAGAAAATACTTGTGAAGCAGAGGTAAAACAATTTTATGTTTAAAAAATAATAAAACAGCTGGTTATGATGGAGTTATATCTGAAATGTTAAGCATTATTGCCAGATATCGCTTGAAAATTCTTCCAGATATCATTAATATGCCTATTGATAAGGGAAAATTTTATGATGCCTTAAAAAGGGCCATAGTTTTCCCTAGAGTCCCTATATAGAGAGATGGCCATCTCAAAATTGGACGCCATGTTTTGTCTTCTCGGATTGTTTAGCGTGCATAGCTGAATGGTATTGCACGATACTTATGGATTCCGGAAAAGGATAGGGAGCCTTAACTGGCATAGTGGTTAGGCAACTAGCGATTGTTCCAGCAAGGCAAACTTTGTGTGTTGTGTTAGCTCTAAGGCAGTGGTCAGCAGTGACTTCAGTCTTAGGAGGCATGTCCTTGTATGAGAAGACCTGTAAAAGCTAGGAGTAGCTTCTAGGATTCTTCTCTGTCCTATATACCGCAAATAAATAAAATAAATAAATAATATTTGATACAGATTTCAGTGTTCATGATTGGAAGCACTTTAGAAAACGGTTAAGAAGGAAAAGTAAATTTTAGGACTTTTTTAAAAAAAACAGATATTATTTCGCTTTGTTGTCTTTCCGTCTGTAGACATCGAACTTTTTTGTTTATGCAGATAAATAAAAAGTTCTCTTTGTGTTAGATAGATATTAATACAATATTACGATTTGCATTTTTCAGATCTCCCAAAAGTTATAACTGCGCCCTCTAACGGTGGACATTTTTGAAAATTCCAAAATATCAAACGAATATTTCAAACGATGTAGTTATGTTAGAATTTTTAAATTTTGGTGTTGAAATGTGAAGATTACGAAGTTACCATTGGCAACAATCACTTGACCTTTTAGACCCAGGGGGGAGGTGAATGCAAGTTTTTTGTTTTAACAGAAAAGTGTATGTTTTTAGAGATAAATTAAAAATTCTTTTTGGTTTGACAGATATTGATGAAATATTGCAATTTGCATTTTGCGAATTTTCCAAAAGCTATAATTGCGCCCTCTAACGGCGGAAAAAATTGAAAATCCCAAAATTTAAAACGAATATTGCAATCTATGTAGTTATGCTAGAAATTTGAAATTTTGGTCGTGTAATGTGACAGTCTTCAAGATTACATTGACAACAAGGATTGACCCTAAGCCTAGTAAGAGTAGGAAAAACTAGGCAAGAAACGGAACGGTTTTGTTTTAAGAGGTAATTGGAAATCTCTTTTTTAGTTAGTTACTAATAAAAGGTAATTCACATTTTCAAAGGTAGTTTGAATTTAGATCATTAGAAATCAGTAAATATCCAAACTGCAAAACTTTTAACGAATGTTTCAAGTTATCTGTTTACGGCAGATTTCGGTGTGTAGAGTTCTGTTATGGTAGAAATTCCACTGACAGGCATGATCTGCCCACTATTTTCAGAGGAGCGAGAGAAAAGCAACTTTTTAAATTTAATAACTAAAAAGTATTTTTTATGTTTTATAATTACTAATAAAATATTGCTATGTGCATTTTTCCCATCATACATTAAAAAATAAATAAATAACTCCTCAAGCAGCTGCTTGCCACAGAGGTCTGAGAGAAGCCTGTCAGTTTGTACAGTCGCTCAAAAAAGTATCCGAACACTACGGTTGATTACAGAATTCAGAAAAAATATCTGGCAACAATTTTTTTAGAAATTAATGATCTGGCAACCTTTGTGTCACGTGACACGAAGGTTGCCAGATCACTCATTTCTAAACTTTGGATCGTGTGAGCTCACAAAGACCTGGATCGTGTGGGCTCACTCACGGAAATATTGAGCGTGTACAGTTGCTGGTACACGCTCCAGATATTTTTCCTGAATTCTGTAACCAACCATAGTGTTTGGATACTTTTTTGAGTGACTGTACAAAAGCAGGAAGGAGTCCAAACTTTGGCTAAAGAGCCAATGAGGCCGGAACCATTTTCACAGATTGGACGATTCCCTTGACACGAAAGTCAAGCGGTTCACGTTGAACTGTACACCATAGTAGAAGGTCCATGAGGATGGCGGGACCTCAGCAGAAAAAATGACACGAACATCCATAATTAAAACTTTTAAGGAGTGGAAAAGTAGGCAAAGAAATAACTTCATTCTCTTTGAAAATGAGATTCCCATATGCGCCAGAAGCGATATGCGTTCGTCTAGTTATTTCATACTTTCAGTACTATCTGACAGTGGAAATTCGAATTACTGTATAATTGAGAAAATAAACTATTAATATATTATTAGTACCCGTAAAACACAAAAAAGTTTTTCATTTATCTGTTAAAGCAGAAATGTTGCATTTTACCAATAGGACAAATTATTATTATTAGGGTAAACCACTTGATCATTACATTCTATGACCAAAAATTTAAGTTTCTAGCAAAAATATATCGTTTGCAATATTTATTTAAAAATTTGGTATTTTCCAGCTTTTTCCGCCGCTAGAGGTTGTCTTTCGAGTTTTTATTTACCATCTTTAGCACTCTCTAACAATGGTAATTCCACTTATGGGTATTCGAAAAATGTAAATATTAATAATTTTGTGTAAAAAAAATTCGCCGACATAAGGGATTCGAACCCGCATCTCTCCAGAAACATGCCAGAGTATTCTAACCTGTTGAACTAACGCCGGCTTTTTTTCACAAAAACATTTATTGATTTATAGACATTTAAACGACTACAGGTAACGCTGAGATTATCAAATATAGTTTAAATCATTAATATTTTGTTAGTCCCTGTGAAACATATATATATTGTTTCTTTTATCTCATAAAAAGTTTCATTTTCGCATCCCTTTTGACTAAGACGGCAAAGCCTTGTTGCCATTGTAAACCTTCTGACCATAGCACTCTACTACCAAAATTTTAGATTTCCAGTGTAAATAGTTTGTTTGTAATATTCGTTTGAAATTTTAGCATTTTCCATTTTCTCCCATCGCTAGAGGGCGCTATCAAAGCTATTGAAATTTTTTAAAATTGCGACTAGCAATATTTGTTCGATACCTATCCAACCCAAAAAGAATTTTTCGTTTAGCTCTAAAAGTAAAAAAAAAAAAATTGATTGTTTATAGACGGACAGACAGGTGGAAAGACAGATGGACAGACAACAGTTAACAGAGAGACGGACAGACAGACGAACAGATATTGGCATAGGCAGACGACAAAATGAAAACATTAACTCGTTTTTCAAACGAACCTTAAAAGAAATTATTTGTTGGTTTTCAGTTAGCTCCTTTCGCTTTTGCAGCCGACTGCCGTCTTCTGATGGAGTTTCTGGGATAAAAATATTCATTAATTTATTTCTTTGAGTGAAATTTTTACACCCAAATGCAGCGCAGTGAGGCATTCATAAAATATGACAGCTTTTATAGAAAAAAAAAAGTGGTAGAAATATATAAAACTATAACAACTGAGAAGTTTTAACTTGGCACATACACTAACTCATAGGCTTTCGTCTCACGGTACGACAAAACATGGCGCCAATAAACCACGTGACTCAATCAACCAATGGCGGTGAATCACCGAGATAGCCATCTTCTAATTATACAAGACCTCTAGTTTTCCCTATTTACAAAGCAGGAAATAAAAATCTATTTAAGAATTATAGACCAATTTCTGTTCTTCCGGTTTTATCAAAAGTTATTGGGAAAATAATTAAAAATAGATTAATCATATTTTTTAAATGGCAGGAAATTTTTCTACGCTAAACAATATGGTTTTCTGGAAAATAAAAATACAGAACAGTGTATATTAGCTCTAACAGGTAAAGTATATAATAATATTAATGACAGTAAGAAAATACAGCACTTTTTCTAGACACACGAAATTCATTTGATACAGTGGATATTACTTTACTTTTACAAAACTCTATGTCTGTGGTATACGAGGATATATTCAATTGGATTGAAAGCTACCTTCCTAACAGAAGGCAAGCAGTTAGAATTGCTAATGAACAGAGTAAGTTCATGGCAGTTACAGAGGAGTACCACAATGATCTGAATTGGGTCCAATCCTGTTTTCAATTTATATCAATGATCTGCGTCAAATGGTCTTAAACAGTGATTTACTATGTTATGCTGATGCTGCTGCTATTTTGAAATGAAAGAATACATGATTTGAAGATTTCTATGGAAATGAACTTAAAAAAATTCATAAATGGTTCATTTTGAATAAATTATCTCTTAATATCCAAAAACCTGAATATATACTTTTTGAGTTAAAAACCACTAACACGTATATTAATGTTCAATATTATGAATTATATTTCAAAAATAGCATTGACTATGCTTGCATATTTATCGAAAGAGTATACATTTTCAATTATTTGGGTGTTGTGCATAATTCAAATTTAAATTCCACGCAGAAAAATTTACAAGTAAACTTAGACATATTTTATATAAATTTTATTTTGCTGCAAAGTTGGTTCCAAGAAAATTTCTTATTATAGTAAATTTTGCACATGTATATTCAAATATACAATGTGAAATATGTAGCTGGGGTGGAGATTACTAATTTAATTTAAATAATTTATATTTAATATATAAAAGAAGTTTTAAAATTGTGCGTAGAATTAAATATTCTAATATTTCATTTCCTCTAAGATATTTTCATAATATTAGACGTTTATTTTATTTCTATACCAGCAAAATAATTGGATACCTCAGAAAAATCTTACTTTCAACTCGAGACAAACTGGATTACTATATAAGGTGGGGCGGGGGTGGCTCAGTCGGTAGCGCGCCAGGTTCGTAATCTGCAGTTCCAAGGTTCGAGTCCCAGCTAGGTCAGCGTTGAGATTTATCTCCGAAAAACTTCCCGCCCTGCCCATGGTCAGTAGAGGACATCGATGGGCTTGGAAAGGCAGCTGTCCGTCGGATGGCACGTTAAGCCGTGGCGCCGTGTCTGGGAGAGCCATACCCTGTGCACGTTAAAGAACACGCTGGATGGTCTTGACAGGAGGCTACCATCTGTCTCCCAACAGCTGTTCCCGTGGGTCCCCTCCCCCAACCTTCTCTGAGCCTTCGGGATCCTGTGATCTGGCCATTTAGCCCATGGTGTGCAAAAAAGTGCCGCTCTAGAAGTAAAACAACTCAACTATATAAGGTTCCTTCAGCAAAGGAAATATTTTACAGAGACGTTTCTCATATCGTCAGTATTCAATTCTTTACCTTCAAAAATTAAAAATGAAAATAACCCTATGGTATTTAAAAGATATTTGCGTTTATTTGTTTTAAATATTTCTAATGTAAAAAATGTATTATAAAGAAACCGAGTTTTACTTTGGTTTGTTGTTTAGCATATGATACAGTGTGCTGTATCACAAGTTGCTGAAAGAAATTTCCATTCGCAATGTTCACCAGAACCTGGACAGGCAGTTGCCCCTTGGTTCTCAATTGTAGAGACCAAAATTATGTTTCTTTGAGTTATAGTAAATATTATATTTTATTGTGTATAGTCTTTGTCTATTGTTTTCTATGTATGTTTTGTATTTTAATTTATGTAATAAATTATTATTATTAAAATTAGAAATTAGTCATTTGAACAGACACTTATAAATACTGAATTTGCAAATTTCAGCTCTATGATATTTTATGAAACAGTGTACTCACGAAACAGCTGTATTCAGCCTATATAATAGTCTAAAAAGTTAAAACTTTTTGTGAAAATGAGATAAAATAAGGTGTTTAATAGTCTGAATAATTCAAACTAGAAAAGTTAGATCACGTTACCGAATCAAAACAGGCTTCATTTTATTAAGATTTTGGGTTGTTTTACCTCTGAGCGGCACTTTTTTGCACACCATGGGCTAAATGGCCAGGTCACATGGACCCCGAAGGCTCAGAGAAGGGTGGGGGAGGGGACCCACTGGAACAGCTGTTGGGAGACAGATGGTAGCCTCCCGTCAAGGCCATCCAGCGTGTTCTTTAACGTGCACAGGGTATGGCTCTCCCGCACACGGGGCCACGGCTTAACGTCCCATCCGACGGACGGCGGCCTCATTTTATTAAGATGTCGCGAGACAGATTGTATTACAATGGCAAGAATATAATTTTACCGAAAGAATATAAATGTAACTTGTTACAGATGACGATTTCATTAATACAGGAATTTACTATTATCTATTTGTTGTTTAAAAAAATGATATCAATTAAAACCATTTAGTTGATCTTTACTTTGGGATGACAGTCTAATAATCTCCCTTCATGCCATGCCACTGCTACTTCATAATTTGGATTATATCTGCTTACATAAAAAAATATCTCAATCCGTACTGTGTAAAATCGAGTCTGTCACTCTGTATATCGGTTGCATTTTTTTGACGTGTAAATCGAGGGATAGATGTATAATTAATATGATAAATCAGATTTATTTCTCTGTTTTGTTTTTTAATTTTATAGCTACCAACATAAATATTAATTATATATTATATTAATAAATGCTTTTTATTTAATACACAATAAGAAAGTTGGCGTGCAGTTTTTTCTGGGAAGACTTCTGCACTGTTCCTGACCCTGCATATGTTCTATCGGTATTCCACTTTTTGCCATACACATTCCTTGACAGATGGATTGAAAGGGGTGTTTCAAGGCTGTGACCACCAAGGAGCTCTGTTTTGATTGTTTCTTATGGGGCTTTGTAAAGAATTATATTTACACGTACAAAATTCGAGACCTGAGTAACTAGAAAGCCCGATTAAGAGAAGCAATTTGAGCAAGTAACAAGAGCTATGTTGCAGCGTTTAGGCAAGAAGTGGAATATACTGATTGGACATATGCAGAGCCACATTTGGTTCAAAACTATTTCAGGTATGTTTCAATTAAAACATTACTTTCTTGAATATGTAAGCCATTCTGCTACATATTTTGTAATTTCTTCTCGAAACCCATCCCCAATATTTCTCGGAGACCCTGTATAGAATTGTGTGTAGAATGAAATCTATGAAATCTCGTCTCTCTCTTAACTCAAGGTGTTCTTTAATTCACTTAATCGCCGATAAACAAATCTTGACAATTGCAATATCTGATTTCATCGCCTTGAACCTGGATTGCTTTCGTTAAATTCTCGTTCACGAATGGAAGTATTATAAGCAATTCAATGAGTGCAGAGAGAAAATTGTCGTTAACTGGGTGGGATCTGAACCCACGAGAATGCCTATTATTCAACATAACATCCTTACATTTGGTGTGGACTAAAAAAAGTACCATGCCTCTTGACGTGGCGGTCGGGTCAAGGCCACCTCGATACAATAGGCCTGGACATTGCAGTATCGGAAGACCTAATTTCTAAAAACTACAGCAGTATTAATTATATTTTCTTTTCTAAAACTTTAACTGGTAGTTATTTACTTTTAAAAGTTTGGTAATTAATTTTATAATATTCTCAAATATTTTAATAAAAACTTAATGAATAAATTAATTATTTTATTTTAACTGGTTTGAAAAAAAAATGGATTTAACTTAAATTTCAAACCAATTAAATCAATTCATGTTTATGCATAAGTAATTTCCCTCCTTTCTTCTCTCCTTTTGTTCAAGGCTGTCCAGGCCTGACGTATCAAGGTGACCTTAGTCGGGTGCACTGACTTGGAATGGGCTTCCTAGAGCAGTGGTTTTCAAACCTTTTTGACCGCGACCCCAATAAGAAAAACATTTGCATCGCCACAGAGACTTTGATATTTTCTATTCTATTTCATCAAAAAATAATTCTGGTCGCGACCGATTAACGGATCGTCACCCGCAATTTGAGAAACGCTATTTTAGACAGCAGTCTTCAGTTAAAGTTAAATAGATTCCAATGACTGATTCTATGGTATAATCTTAAAGCCCCTAACAGAGCAGATATTGCTCAGTGGCATGTCATGAGTTCAGCGGTCAAACATCTGAACTGTTATCAGTAGATCGTGGGTTCGGATCCCACTCGACTACTGACAATTTTCCCCTTATACTCATTTAAATGTATATACCCTGCAGTTGCTTACCAGTGATTGCCTGTTATCACTACTTCCTATATAAATATTTTCTTAAATACTCCAAGAAATAAAATAATATTTTTATTTAAATTAAATATTTTTAAATATTAAAATATGATGCTAATAAATAAATTTGAAATTAGTAGTTTTTCTTTTTCTAAGAGAAGTCCGAAATCAAAAGCAGTTACTATCAAGTTGCAGTGAGTTTGGTTAAGTCAAAAGCTTATTGACTTTAGGCTTCCACTGTTACTATTACTGAACAGATTATTCTAATCCAGGTCTTCCTTTCTGGGAAAAAAAAGGGAGAATACTGTGGTCTTCCAACAATTCAGTTCTGAATCCAAACGCATGGAAAATTTTTAAACATATATTTTAATATGATTTTATTTACTGGAAAGTTAGAACAAATGTTCAAATTGATATTATAAAAACAACAAAATCACCTTCAGATAACTATTTTTATAAATGACTCCAAATCTGAGTGATGTTTTCAGAGGTTCAATATCTCGATTTCGGTCTTTGTCTTTGGTATCGACACTCTGGAATTGTAGTCGAAAATGGGATAAAGTAGAATATCACCAACCGTGTATTAAAAATATACACCGAAGAGCCAAAACATTATGACCAGCGCGTCTTAATGCAAATCTAAGCAACTGCAGGTAAACGACGGCGCGTGTGAAGGTCATGAAATGGTATAAATAATACCTGATACTGAGCTCTGTTAATCAGTATTATTCTTGTTCTTCAAATGAGAAAGTCAGCGGACTTAAGTGAGTTTGACAAAGGCTAAATTGTAATGGCCAGACGACTGGATCAGAACATTTCCCAGACGGCAAGGCTTGTGGGGTGCTCACGGTCAGCCGTGGTTAGTACTTTCAAAAAGTGGTCCGAGGAGGGAAAACCCACGAACCTCTGACAAGGCGTAGGCCGACCACAGCACTCATTCTAGAGGTGAGCAAAGTCTATCCCGTATGTTACCAGCCAACAAATGGGATACTGTGACGCAACTCGCCCTTAATTTAAATGCTGGTGATGGGAGTAACGTGTCACAACACACAATGCATCGAATCCTGCTGAAAATGTGGCTGCATAGCCACAGGCCACTCCGAGTGCCCATGCTAACCTCGGTTCACCAAAAGCGTTTACAATGGACATGCAATCATTCCAACTGGATCTTGAATGATTGGAAGAAGGTCATCTGGTCAGACGAATCTCGTTTCCTGATGCACCATATGGACGGCGGGTACGTGTACAGTACGTGTACCTAGGGAAGTAGCACCGGGATACATCGTGGGACGAAAACAAGCAGGTGGAGAAAGTGCAATGCTTTGGGCAATGTTCTGCTGGGAAACTGTGGGTCCAGTCATTCATGTGCAGGAAACTATGACGTCTACCACCATGAAAGGATGTACCTGGTCCTACCTAAACATCATTGCAGACTAGGTTCACCCTTTCGTGGCAACGGTATATCCTTTTAGCAATGCCTTCTTTCAGCAGGATAATGCGCCATTCGCCTTGGTCCCCAAATTCCCCAGACATCAATCCAATCGAGCATCTATGGTTTGATCACGTTGGTTCTCAACCACGAGAGTTAAAGAATACAAGAGTTACAAGAATTACAAGAGTTAAAGAATCAGCTGTTAACGTGTTAGTACCAGATACCACAAGATACTTTTAAAAAAATCTTGTAATGGCCATGCCTCGCCAGGTAAGAGCTGTTTTGACGGCAAGTGGAGGACCAACATCAACCATCATATTAGGCAGGTGGTCATAATGTTTTGGTTCTTCGGTGTGTAACTAACAAACTCTCGAATAAAATCAGATAATTAAATTTTATTTTTATATGGTTAAAAGCAAAAGCCCTGCTCTAAATGGTAATCTAATCACCAGTTGCGATTGGGTTAATAGGAACGCACTGTAATGGGCTTCTAGTTTTTCCTTCTGCACGAGTCTAGAACGGGAGCCTCACTAATGTAGGCTCGGTACAGTCGCTCAAAAAAGTATCAGAACGCTATGGTTGATTACAGAATTCAGAAAAAATCCCGGCTACCTTTTTTTTAGAAATTAGTGATCTGGCAACCGTCGTGTCACGTGACTGTTTTGAGCGACTGTACAACGGAAATTCGGATATTTCTGATTACTTAAAGGCTTTACTATGCTTTGAGAAGCGTAGTGCAAAGATTATAAATATCGCATAATAACGTGATCTACTGTAGCAGCTTCTTAGACGCGTAACCTTAGAAGTACGTGAGAGAAGTCTTGGTAGGAGGGAGGGATGTCAACAAAACTAAAACGTCTTAATTTTTGTTTTACAATGATTCATTGTTTTTGTAATTTTCAGCTACCAAAACAACTTGTTGCGATTAAATGGTTTAAACAAATTTGTTGCAATTGTAGACAAAATTCTGTGTTTGACAGTTTTGGGGTACTTAAAAAAAGCTGGTAGAGGGCTTTAACCGTCCCGTGGCCGAGTGGTTAGCGCACTTGGCTACTGATCTAAGGAAACTGGGTTCGAGTCCCGGGTTAAGGCATGGATGTTTGTGTTGTTTTTCTGTTGAGGTCCCGCCATCCTCACAGACCTTCTACTGTGGCGTATAAACTGACAGGCTCTTGTCAGACCTCTCTGTGGCAAGCACCTGCTTGAGGGGGTGTTTATTTTTTTATTATAAGGGTTTAGAGAAAAGCATTTGAGAAATATTCGTCTATAGCAAATAAAATTGCTGAAGTTGCACACCCCGATACCCTCGACTCATTCGAGTGCGATTGACGGTGGATCAAAAGTGTCTGAGTTAAGTCTCCCTGATGTGGCGTCGATGTTTCTTCTCCTCTTTACCTTTCTTCACAGGTATCGCCTCACCTCTGTGGAGACTTCTGTGGCAACCAGCTGCTTGAGGATAGTTTTTTTTATTTTATTCTGGAGGAATGATCCATAGCTGATAACCATCTAGGTTGGGATATTTGGCCTCTAGGAGGCACTTTATTTGCGCACAATGGGCTAAATGGACAGGCTATAAGGACCCCGAAGGCTCAGAGAAGGTTGGGAGAGGGGATTCACTGGACAACTATTAGGAGACGGATGGTAACCTCCCGTCAAAGCCATCCAGCGTGTTTTTAACGTACACAGAGTATGGCTCTCCCACACACGGGGGCCACGGTTTAACATCCCATACAGCAGAGGGTGGCCGTTCCAAGCCCATCGATTCCCCTACTACCTAGGGCAGGACTGGGAGTTTTGCGGAGATAAATCTCAACATGGTGGGATTCGAATCTCGAAACTGCAGATTATGAATCTGGTGTGCTAGCGATTAAGCCATCCCCACCACCTAACTATCCGGGGATCAGGTATCTTTAATCCTACTTTGCCAAACCATGAACGACACTGAAATTCCTTTCTTTTGTACCAGATATGTCCTGGTCCTGTCCTATCTAGCTGGCTGTGTAATTATTCTCTTCAGTGCCCTGAGGAGAACTTTCTGTTTTTAAAGGGGTGGGGATGGCTCAATCGGTAGCGCGCCAGGCTCGTAATCTGCAGTTCCTAGGTTCGAGTCTTGTCTGGGCCAGCTTTGAAATTTATCTTCACAAAACTTCCCCCTCGATCAGTAGGGGACACCGATGGGTGTGGAAAGACTACCATCCGATGGATGGTCGTTAATCCGTGGGTCCGTGTGCGGGAGAGCCATACCCTGTGCACGTTAAAGAATACGCTGGGTGGCCTTGACGGGAGACTACCATCTGTCTCTCAACAGCTGTCCAGTGGGTCCTCTCCCCCAACCTTCTCTGAGCCCTCGGGGTCCTTGTGACCCGGTCATTTAGCCCATTATGTACAAAAAAGTGCCGCTAAAACGTAAAACAACCCAACTCTGTTTTTGAAAGCAATGAAATAAGTTTTTCAAAGCAATCAAGGAAAAAAATTATAAATTTTTTCGTCCTCCCATAGTGAACAAAATACGTCAGAGATATACAACGACCTTTATCCCCGACGACAGAGATAAAACTCAACGTTGGCACAATTGGAACTTGCTACAGAGGTCTGACAGGAGCCTGTCAGTTTATATGCCATAGTAGGAGATCTGAGAGGATGGCAGGACCTCCGCAGAAGAACAACACAAGCAACCATGCCTTACCCGGGGCTCGAACCCAGGTCCCTTAGATCACACCTATACGTAGCAGTAAAACAACAGAAAAGCAGCAATATATAAAAGTCTTCAAGTAGAAAAATAAAAAGACAGCACCTAAGAACAAAGCAGAGGCAAACAAATTAAATAATTAGAAAACTCACCAACACAAAACATTTTGGCAAGGAAAGGAAAACTCCACTAGTAGCAAGAATACGTACAGTAGTTCTCTGAAGCAAAGAAAAAGACGAAATTGTAAGCAGGTAAAAAATCATGTAGAAACGGGAAAGAAGTCTCCAAAAACCCACCTTCGAACAATTTTCCTGAAAAATGACTTTCAGGAGATATGAACCTCCTTTCTCAAAAATTTCTCTTCCTCCGATCTATTTTTGTTTTCGTGCGGGAATACTGAGGGCTCAGAGGCCCAAAATTTCCTCTTGATTTGTGTGATAGATACAGTTTGAACCTGATAGCGGAAAATTACGAGTCTGGTGCGCTTCCGGCTCAGACAACCCTCGCTCCAAATCATGCAGTGTGTACCAAAAATAATGTCACAAATTTAAAGAAAACGAACTGTAGAAGTAAGGGGGGGAGTGCTCAGTCGGTAGCGCGCCAGGCCGTGACCTTCGAGACTCAAGACCTTTGAAGTCTAAAGTGACGTCACATCCTGTGGATCTACAGTACTTCCTGCGTACGTAGTACTACCGTCGCAAATCGAGCATTTACTTTTTTTTATAAGATCGGGAGGGCATTTTTGTTTGATAATGTGCTCAAAACTGATTGACATAGTATGATTATATTGTATATATGTACATTAGTGTAATATTTCTATTAAAAACCTTCAAATAAGGAAGACGTTGAAACTAAAATAGATCTTGATTTGTAATTGTGCTAAATTGATGACTCAAAATGTAATCGTCGTTTAACGTTCTCTGAACATGTAGAACGATATATAAATTACCAGGAGCGTCATAATCGGTTGCACGTATAATTACAATGACACAATATGTTTAAAAACAAAGTTAAATGCAAATAATTTCTCGGTTATATATTAACAAAAATAAATCATTTCCTTCACATATTTTTTGCGATAAATGCTGTCAATAATTGATCCAGTTGTTTGTACCATTAATAATATAATCGTGACATATAAATTGTTATGGAAAATTAGTGCGTTTTATTAAAAAGAGAAAAAAACACACAAAAATTATTCAGAACAATTTTATTGGCAAATGTGAACTAAAAATTAATGATATACTGTAATAGCTTTAGCTGTAACAATTTCAGTTAGTTATGATTTAATTTCAATACTTTTTCATAGTGATTAGACTGAATTAATAGGAATATTGAGCTGTAATTTTTCTGAACTCTCATTAAATCTGAATAATATTTGGACATGGATACAACCTTACGATAGAATACATATTCAAAAACTAACAGGAAAAGTGCATCTAAACTTTAGAAACCTAAATTTACTGCAAGCACATACACATTTTGGTTTACAAAGCTACCTGTAAATCTATGACTAAAGATTTGACAATAAATCGCTCAACTAACCTCCCAAATGTAAAGAAAATAGTCTCTAATCAATCTTCGATTGTTAAAAATATAATTCTATGCAGCCTGGTAAAGAAAGATTAAATCATTTAGGCATACATCTTTCCAGATATAAGCCAGAGGTGTAAGACCACTAAATTAACAGACTCTGCCTTTTTTCCACTAATATAACTTATTAGTTTAGTGGTCTTAGAACACTGTGGCATGTACCAGGAGAGATATGGTTCAAATCCCACCTGCCAGAAAAACTGTTTGTCACAAAACTATTAATATCAAAGCCAACAGTTAACTCTGTGGATACTGTTTATTGAGGGCAGACAACTTTCTCTTTTTGGCACTAAGACATTTTTTCTTATTTCCTAAATTCTCTAACAAACAATCATTTTTTATCTTCCAAAATTGTTTAAAAATACATTTGTTGAACACCAGATAATTATTAAAGATAATAATCCGCCAACAAACACACAAGCAGCTACGGGTGTACCCGTATGCTAGATCGACGAATGCTGATGTCAGAACGTGTGACGTCACCAGTGAAAAGGCCTTGAGTCTCGATGGTTACGGCCAGGCTCGTAATCTGCAGGTTCGAGTCCCACCTCGGCCAGGGTTGAGACTTATCTCTGCAATCAGCTAGTAGGGGACACCGATGGACTTCGAAGGCCTTCGTCAGTCAAATGGGACGTTAGGCAATGACCCCGTGTATGGGAGAGCCATACCCTGTGCATTTAGAATTTAGAACATGGCGGATGCTTTGATGAGAAGCTACCATCAGCTGTTCCAACAGCTGATGGTAGCTGTTGGAAAAAGCTGTTCTAGTGGGTCCCCTTCCTCTCCACTTTCTCTGAGCCCTTGGGGTCCTTGTGAGCTGGTCATTTAGCCCATTGCATGTAAAAAAGTACCGCTCAGAGGTAAAACAACGCAATTGGTATGTAAAACCCACAAAGAATCGTCCATAAATATGTGGTACATCTGCAAGCAGGCTGAAAAAAATGTTGCGAATTTTTATACGCTCAAAAAATGTCATTCGAAAGATGTCCTGAAGTTCTCATGGTTATTTGAAAAATTGATGGTTATTTGAAAAAGGTCCCAAATTTTTCAAATTAATTTGAACTATGTCCCCATTTCTCCAATTAGAGAGTCTCGAATATTTTTGTAATCCAAGTCCAAGGTAGTTTAAATGAAATTATTTATAGAAACAAATCAAATTGCAGAAGGTATATTGATTCGCTGAGATTGTTTCATTAGAGACTTTCGAAACCTAAATTTACAGTAGAAAAATATACACAGTAACGTAAATAAACGCACGTGGCTTAAAGTATTACTTTCTCACCTGCTTATCATTGATCTATGCCTTGAAGTTGACACCAGAGCTAAATTTCATCTTTTCTAATAGACTTGTGACGTTTTTAGGGACCTGTGGTTAGCGCACTTGGCTACTGATCTAAGGGACCTGGGTTCGAGCCCCGGATAAGGCATGGATGTATGTGTCGTTTTTCTGCTGAGGTCCTGCCATCCTCACAGATCTTCTACTGTGGCATATAAACTGACAGGCTCCTGTCAGACCTCTGTGGCAAGCAGCTGCTTGAGGGGGTATTTATTTATTTTTTATTAAAACAAGCTGATAGCCTGTACTCCTTTTTTCAGGTGCTGGTGGCTCTTGCTGCTGTGGTCATGACTTCGGTGTGGGCGATGGATCTACAGAGGTTCTCTGATCTCCAGAGAGATGGCGACACTACTCGGATGATCGATTATTTCTTACCGACAGCCTCGAGGTACTACGGCACGGATCGGAAGCGACCGCCCATGGTGTTGATGGAAGAACTGGACCCAGACGGAGATCGAGTGTTAGTAGAGTTCGCTTATTCCGATGGTAAGGAACAATTTCCAGGAATCGAAGATCGTAAGAAAGTAATTTACAACATTATTCGAGACTCTCAAATTGGAGGGAAAATATCTCCTGAAGGAACTTCGGATTTCATGAACAAAAATCAAGAAGATAATAAGGCACAGCCAGATGTTAAACCAGATAGACATCGCGATACGCAAAAAACGAAAGACGGAGACAAAGATTTCGGCGATGTTGAGACCTCGGAAGAAAAATATCCTCAGCCAGAACCACCCACTTCCGATGAACAAACAGGAGACGAAATCGATGCAAATCCCCGTTGGTCATTGTCAGAATTCACAGAAGATTCGCCGATTTCGTCGAGATTTCCAAAATATTTCGTTGATATTTTTGCCCCGCTATCGCCATTTCCCGAAGAAGACAGGTACGGAACGGAGAAACGCCGAGAATCCAACGGAGGGGATTCATCGAAGTTACGGCAGAAGAAACAAGACACGCCGTTCTTTCCCAGTGGCGAAGTGCGACCACCACCCAGGGCGGGGCCGCCACTTTTCCCACAATCGATGTTCGAGAGAGAATTCAGAATTCCAATCAACTGATTATCCGACTTAGAGAAGAAAAAAAAAACCGCTTTTCGTGCCAAGAAAATTTACAAAAGTAATAATAATAAGACATAATTAAAACTGTTGTTGAGAAAAAATTCATTGCACACTTAAGGAGTGACTGATATGATGACAATAAATGGCTGTTAAAATTCTCAAGTTTACTCGAAATAAAAAAAAACAATGATTCTGCTGTTGGTTACATAAGTGAAAATGATTTGCCTTTGTATACTGTATTATTGTTTAGTAAACTCAGCTGTTACCACTTTGTTTTCTTTTCTTTTTTCACACTTCTGATCCAGCGATGAATGTGGACACGACGCCGACCAACGATATAGTGCAACTCATAGCTGAGGAGATTAATAGACGCGCATTTGTCCCTTTCACAGTTCCCATCGATGATAGACCTAATGTTAATGAGATATCAATCATCTGTCAGTTCGCGTCTCGTCAATGAGAACTCTCGAATCCGTCGGGGGCGGGGGTGGCTCAGTCGGTAGCGCGTCAGGCTCGTAATCTGTAGTTCCCAGGTTCGAGTCCCAGCTGGGTCAGCGTTGAGATTTATCTCCGCAAAATTCCCCGCCCTGCCCACGGTCAGTAGGGGACACCGATGCGCTTGGAAAGGCCGCCGTCCGTCGGATGGGACGTTAAGACGTGGCCCCGTGTGCGGGAGAGCCATACCCTGTGCACATTAAAGAACACGCTGGATGGCTTGACGGGAGGCTACCATCTGTCTCCCAACAGCTGTTCCAGTGGGTCCCCTCCCCCAACCTTCTCTGAGCCTTCGGGGTCCATGTGACCTGGCCATTTAGCCCATTTTGTGCAAAAAAGTGCCACTCAGAGGTAAAACAACCCAACCCAACTCGAATCCGTCAACTCTGCAGGCTCATAGACTTTCCATCATCAGTTGCGTGCATATATACGAGGGTGCATCATTTAATTCCTGGTCTTCCATCATCAATAATTAGCAGCTTTTCGTACGAGTTAAGCTGCTAATGATATGTAGGAACCACGTGGAACCCCGTATCTGGCAACGATTCTAAAAAAATCGTTGCCAGATATTTTTTTTAATTCTGTAATCAAGCATAGTGTTCGGATATTTTTTTGAGCGCCTGTACTGCATATTTTTATTTTATTTCAGTCTCATTACTTTCTAGCTGCACTGTGCAACTGTTGAGAGCAATTTTTCGAAATCAACACTCACCCCCAGATGTATATTTGACTGACGTGACTCTTCAAGTGACTGAATAGTGTGTATGACTCTTCAAGACCACTGACTCTTCAAGACCATGAGACTCTTCAAGACCACTGAGTAGTGTGTATGACTCTTCAAGACCACTGACTCTTCAAGACCATGAGATTCTTCAAGACCACTGAGTAGTGTGTATGACTCTTCAAGACCACTGACTCTTCAAGACCATGAGACTCTTCAAGACCACTGAGTAGTGTGTATGACTCTTCAAGACCACTGACTCTTCAAGACCATGAGATTCTTCAAGACCACTGAGTAGTGTGTATGACTCTTCAAGACCACTGACTCTTCAAGACCATGAGACTCTTCAAGACCACTGAGTAGTGTGTATGACTCTTCAAGACCACTGACTCTTCAAGACCATGAGACTCTTCAAGACCACTGAGTAGTGTGTACAAGTCGAAGCACATTTTTGATATGGTCGCAAGTAAATAGCACAACAATAAACTGTTAGTCTCTGCCTGCTTCTTGCTTTTGAAAGGTGTTCTCTTTTCTATGTGTGTGTGTTTTGTAGGCTGCGGCTGATCTGGAAACTGAGCTGTGGTATGTGATACATTACTGTTTTCGGCAGGACTTAAGTGGTCTAGGGTAAATCTGTTGGCTCGACTTACCAGTATACATCTGGGGGTGAGTGTTGATTTCGAAAAATTGCTCTCAACAGTTGCACAGTGCAGCTAGAAAGTAATGAGACTGAAATAAAATAAAAATATGCAGTACAGTCGCTCAAAAAAATATCCGAACACTATGCTTGATTACAGAATTAAAAAAAATATCTGGCAACGATTTTTTTAGAAATTAATGATCTGGCATCCTTCGTGTCACGTGATTACAGAATTCAGGAAAAATATCTGGAGCGTGTACAGCAACTGTACACGCTCCAGTTACCGTTCACAGCAAACTGGAGCGTGTGCAGTAACTGCACACGCTCCAGTTTGCTGTGAACGGTAACTGCACACGCTCAATATTTCCGCGAGTGAGCCCACACGATCTAGTATCAAAATAATATGACCACCTACAGTCGCTCAAAAAAGTATCCGAACACTATGATTGATTACAGAATTCAGAAAAAATATCTGGCAACGATATTTTTTAGACATTAGTGATCTGGCAACTTTCGTGTCAAGGTTGCCAGATCACTAATGTCTAAAAAAAATCGTTGCCAGATATTTTTTCTGAATTCTGTAATCAACCATAGTGTTCGGATACTCTTTAGAGCGACTGTACATAATTATCATTAATTATATATTTTGCATGATAACGCATCTGCTCACACCAGCGATCGTTGTAAGGACATTCCTGGCCAAAAAAAGCTTTAGTGCTTAATCATCCCTTTATTCTTCCGACCTGGATCCAGCACTTTTTGTAATGTTTACCAAGTTGACATTGAGATTGAAAGGTCACCGATGACATTCAGAAGAACTTTACAGTTGAACTGAATACCATCAGAGCAGATGAGTTTTCTTAGTCTTTAAAGCGTTTATATGAGCATTGTAAGAAGTGTATTCAGTCCCTCGGGGACTATTTAGAGGGTTGGGTTGTTTCACCTCTGAGCGGCACTTTTTTGCACACCATGGGCTAAATGGTCAGGCCACATGGACCACGAAGGCTCAGAGAAATTTGGGGGAGAAGACTCACTGGAACAGCTGTTGGGAGACAGATGGTAGCCTCCCGTCAAGGCCATCCAGCGTGTTCTTTAACGTGCACAGGGTATGGCTCTCCCGCACACGGTGCCACGGTTTAACGTACCATCCGACGGACGGTTTTTGGGTTGGGTTGTTTTACCTCTGAGCGGCACTTTTTTGCACACCATGGGCTAAATGGCCAGGTCACATGGACCCCGAAGGCTCAGAGAAGGTTGGGGAGGGGACCCACTGGAACAGCTGTTGGGAGACAGATGGTAGCCTCCCGTCAAGGTCATCCAGCGTGTTCTTTAACGTGCACAGGGTATGGCTCTCCCGCACACGGAGCCACGGCTTAACGTCCCATCCGACGGACGGCGGCCTTTCCAAGCCCATCGGTGTCCCCTACTGACCGTGGGCAGGGCGGGGAATTTTGCGGAGATAAATCTCAACGCTGACCCAGCTGGGACTCGAACCTGGGAACTACAGATTACGAGCCTGGCGCGCTACCGACTCAGCCACCCCAGCCCCCTATTTAGAGGGAAATGGCTAATAAACATATTGCTGAATGCATCTTTGCTTTTATTTCAGTCTCATTACTTTCTTGCTGCACTGCTTACAGGGCTGTTTGGGTTGTTTTATCCCTGAGCGGCACTTTTTACCACACTATGGGCTAAATGGCCAGGTCACATGGACCCCGAATGCTCAGAGAAGGTTGGGGGGAAGGGACTCGCTAGAATAGCTGTTGGGAGTCACCGATGGTAGCCTCCTGTCAAGGCCATCCAGTGTGTTCTTTAACGTGCACAGGGTATGGCTCTCTCCCGCACACAGAACCACGGATTAATGTCCCATCCGATGGACAGCGGCCTTTCCAAGCCCATCGGTGTCTCCTACTGATGAGAGATAAATCTCAACGACAGCTGGGACTCGAACTTGGGAACTGCAGATTACGAGCCTGGCGCGCTACCGACTGAGCCACCCCCGCCCTTCTGCTTACAGGTGAAAAGGCTCTAATCGCCATATATGTTAATGGGTCGCCAAGAGTCACAGAAAGGAATGTGTTAGGTTCTAACCAGAGGTTTGTTTGGTCGCGTCCCAGTGTTAAGATTTCTCCTATTTTTTCAAATTCCACCCTTAGAAAGGTTATATCGATGGGCTTGGAAAGACTATCAATCGTCATATGTGGCGTTAAGCCGTGTAACCATGTGCGGAGGAACCATACCCTGTGCATGTTAGAGAACATTCTAGATGACCTTGGTGGGAGTCTACCAAAATGACTTCACAGTCCACATGTTTGTGACCCCTGAGCTAAGCTTAAATTTTATGGGATCCTTTAGACATGGTCATTTTGCATCAAAATAGCTTTTTGGAGTAAAAAATCTCAACCAGAATTTGAAAGTTGCCCAGATAGATTCCATCTGTAGAACTTCCATTTGCAAAATATTTTTTTCTTTGATTTAACATTTTAGCAATTTTAAAATACTTGGAGCTTTAAAACTTAAATTGGTTAGATCTGCGATTTACAATCTCATTCTGTTAGCAACAATTTAAAGCTTCCACTTTTCAAGCTGCAATCCACAATCTCAGTCATAGAAATAGTTTCTCTTTACATCAAGGAAACAAATATATTTTTAAATAATAATCTTTATTCATATTCCTGTTAGTTATACAAAAGTTGAAACAAATGATTGGATTGTTTTACCTCTGAGCTGCACTTTTTTGCACACCATGGGCTAAATGGCAAGGTCACATGGACCCCGAAGACTCAGAGAAGGTTGGGAGAGGGGACCCACTGGAACAGCTGTTGGGAGACAGATGGTAGCCTCCCGTCAAGGCCATCCAACGTGTTCTTTAACGTGCACAGGGTATGGCTCTCCGCACACGGGGCCACGGCTTAACGTCCCATCCGACAGACGGCGGTCTTAGCAAGCCCATCGGTGTCCCCTACTGACCGTGGGCAGAGCGGGACAATTTTGCGGAGATAAATCTCAACGCTGACCCAGCTGGGACTCAAACATGGGAACTACAGATTACGAGCCTGACGCGCTACCGACTGAGCCACCCCCGCCCCGTTGAAACAAATGACCCACAAAGCATTCAGTTTACACTGCTCGACATATAACCAAGAATGATGAAATGAGACGAAATTTACCACACATGAAGTAGGTGAGAAAGAAGAGATTTAATTTCTGAGGAATTACATGAATGCGATGGACGAAGAGATAATATAATGTGACTTAAGTCAATAGGTCGTATGACCACCATGGTGTCCTATACATTCGGCAACACGGCGTGGCATCGAGTGGAAAAATCCCCCGGATGGAGTACTGAGATATCGTGGATTATGCGTCGTTGACCTGTGTCCATAATTCATCGACATTACAAGGAGGTGGTGCAGCATCATGAAGTCGCCTGCCAATAACTTCTCATACGTTCTCCATCAAGGAGAATTCTGGGGATGGAGTGCTGAGGTATCATGGATCATGCGTCGTTGACCTGTGTCCATAATTCATCGACATTACAAGGAGGTGGTGCAGCAGCATGAAGTCGCCTGCCAATGACTTCTCATACGTTCTCCATCAAGGAGAATTCTGGGGATGGAGTGCTGAGGTATCGTGGATTATACGTCGTTGACCTATGTCCATAATTCATCGACATTACAAGGAGGTGGTGCAGCATCATGAAGTCGCCTGCCAATGACTTCTCATACGTTCTCCATCAAGGAGAATTCTGGGGATGGAGTGCTGAGGTATCGTGGATCATGCGTAGTTGACCTGTGTCCATAATTCATCGACATTACAAGGAGGTGGTGCAGCAGCATGAAGTCGCCTGCCAATGACTTCTCATACGTTCTCCATCAAGGAGAATTCTGGGGATGGAGTGCTGAGGTATCGTGGATCATGCGTCGTTGACCTGTGTCCATAATTCATCGACATTACAAGGAGGTGGTGCAGCAGCATGAAGTCGCCTGCCAATGACTTCTCATACGTTCTCCATCAAGGAGAATTCTGGGGATGGAGTGCTGAGGTATCGTGGATCATGCGTCGTTGACCTGTGTCCATAATTCATCGACATTACAAGGAGATGGTGCAGCAGCATGAAGTCGCCTGCCAATGACTTCTCATACGTTCTCCATCAAGGAGAATTCTGGGGATGGAGTGCTGAGGTATCGTGGATCATGCGTCGTTGACCTGTGTCCATAATTCATTGACATTACAAGGAGGTGGTGCAGCAGCATGAAGTCGCCTGCCAATGACTTCTCATACGTTCTCCATCAAGGGGAATTCTGGGGATGGAGTGCTGACGTATCGTGGATCATGCGTCGTTGACCTGTCCATAATTCATCGACATTACAAGGAGGTGGTGCAGCAGCATGAAGTCGCCTGCCAATGACCTCTCATACGTTCTCCATCAAGGAGAATTCTGGGGATGGAGTATCGTGATGTATCGTGGATCATGCGTCGTTGACCTGTGTCCATAATTCATCGACATTAAAAGGAGGTGGTGCAGCATCATGAAGTCGCCTGCCAATGACTTCTCATACGTTCTCCATCAAGGAGAATTCTGGGGATGGAGTATCGTGATGTATCGTGGATCATGCGTCGTTGACCTGTGTCCATAATTCATCGACATTACAAGGAGGTGGTGCAACATCATGAAGTCGCCTGCCAATGACTTCTCATACGTTCTCCATCAAGGAGAATTCTAGGGATGGAGTGCTGAGGTATCGTGGATTATGCGTCGTTGACCTGTGTCCATAATTCATCGACATTACAAGGAGGTGGTGCAGCATCATGAAGTCGCCTGCCAATGACTTCTCATACGTTCTCCATCAAGGAGAATTCTGGGGATGGAGTGCTGAGGTATCGTGGATCATGCGTAGTTGACCTGTGTCCATAATTCATCGACTTTACAAGGAGGTGGTGCAGCAGCATGAAGTCGCCTGCCAATGAATTCTCATACGTTCTCCATCAAGGAGAATTCTGGGGATGGAGTGCTGAGGTATCGTGGATCATGCGTCGTTGACCTGTGTCCATAATTCATTGACATTACAAGGAGGTGGTGCAGCAGCATGAAGTCGCCTGCCAATGACTTCTCATACGTTCTCCATCAAGGAGAATTCTGGGGATGGAGTGCTGAGGTATCGTGGATCATGCGTCGTTGACCTGTGTCCATAATTCATCGACATTACAAGGAGATGGTGTAGCAGCATGAAGTCGCCTGCCAAATGACTTCTCATACGTTCTCGATCAAGGAGAATTCTGGGGATGGAGTGCTGAGGTATCGTGGATCATGTGTCGTTGACCTGTGTCCATAATTCATCGACATTACAAGGAGGTGGTGCAGCAGCATGAAGTCGCCTGCCAATGACTTCTCATACGTTCTCCATCAAGGAGAATTCTGGGGATGGAGTGCTGAGGTATCGTGGATCATGCGTCGTTGACCTGTGTCCATAATTCATTGACATTACAAGGAGGTGGTGCAGCAGCATGAAGTCGCCTGCCAATGACTTCTCATACGTTCTCCATCAAGGGGAATTCTGGGGATGGAGTGCTGACGTATCGTGGATCATGCGTCGTTGACCTGTCCATAATTCATCGACATTACAAGGAGGTGGTGCAGCAGCATGAAGTCGCCTGCCAATGACTTCTCATACGTTCTCCATCAAGGAGAATTCTGGGGATGGAGTATCGTGATGTATCGTGGATCATGCGTCGTTGACCTGTGTCCATACTTCATCGACATTACAAGGAGGTGGTGCAGCATCATGAAGTCGCCTGCCAATGACTTCTCATACGTTCTCCATCAAGGAGAATTCTGGGGATGGAGTATCGTGATGTATCGTGGATCAAGCGTCGTTGACCTTGTAATGTCGATGAATTATGACCTGTGTCCATAATTCATCGACATTACAAGGAGGTGGTGCAGCATCATGAAGTCGCCTGCCAATGACTTCTCATACGTTCTCCATCAAGGAGAATTCTAGGGATGGAGTGCTGAGGTATTGAGGATTATGCGTCGTTGACCTGTGTCCATAATTCATCGACATTACAAGGAGGTGGTGCAGCATCATGAAGTCGCCTGCCAATGACTTCTCATACGTTCTCCATCAAGGAGAATTCTGGGGATGGAGTGCTGAGGTATCGTGGATCATGCGTAGTTGACCTGTGTCCATAATTCATCGACATTACAAGGAGGTGGTGCAGCAGCATGAAGTCGCCTGCCAATGACTTCTCATACGTTCTCCATCAAGGAGAATTCTGGGGATGGAGTGCTGAGGTATCGTGGATCATGCGTCGTTGACCTGTGTCCATAATTCATCGACATTACAAGGAGATGGTGCAGCAGCATGAAGTCGCCTGCCAAATGACTTCTCATACGTTCTCCATCAAGGAGAATTCTGGGGATGGAGTGCTGAGGTATCGTGGATCATGCGTCGTTGACCTGTGTCCATAATTCATCGACATTACAAGGAGATGGTGCAGCAGCATGGAGTCCCCTGCCAAATGACTTCTCATACGTTCTCCATCAAGGAGAATTCTGGGGATGGAGTGCTGAGGTATCGTGGATCATGCGTCGTTGACCTGTGTCCATAATTCATCGACATTACAAGGAGGTGGTGCAGCAGCATGAAGTCGCCTGCCAAATGACTTCTCATACGTTCTCCATCAAGGAAAATTCTGGGGATGGAGTGCTGAGGTATCGTGGATCATGCGTCGTTGACCTGTGTCCATAATTCATCGACATTTCAAGGAGATGGTGCAGCAGCATGAAGTCGCCTGCCAATGACTTCTCATACGTTCTCCATCAAGGAGAATTCTGGGGATGGAGTGCTGAGGTATCATGGATCATGCGTCGTTGACCTGTGTCCATAATTCATCGACATTACAAGGAGGTGGTGCAGCAGCATGAAGTCGCCTGCCAATGACTTCTCATACGTTCTCCATCAAGGAGAATTCTGGGGATGGAGTGCTGAGGTATCGTGGATCATGCGTCGTTGACCTGTGTCCATAATTCATTGACATTACAAGGAGGTGGTGCAGCAGCATGAAGTCGCCTGCCAATGACTTCTCATACGTTCTCCATCAAGGAGAATTCTGGGGATGGAGTGCTGAGGTATCGTGGATCATGCGTCGTTGACCTGTCCATAATTCATCGACATTACAAGGAGGTGGTGCAGCAGCATGAAGTCGCCTGCCAATGACTTCTCATACGTTCTCCATCAAGGAGAATTCTGGGGATGGAGTATCGTGATGTATCGTGGATCATGCGTCGTTGACCTGTGTCCATACTTCATCGACATTACAAGGAGGTGGTGCAGCATCATGAAGTCGCCTGCCAATGACTTCTCATACGTTCTCCATCAAGGATAATTCTGGGGATGGAGTATCGTGATGTATCGTGGATCATGCGTCGTTGACCTGTGTCCATAATTCATCGACATTACAAGGAGGTGGTGCAGCATCATGAAGTCGCCTGCCAATGACTTCTCATACGTTCTCCATCAAGGAGAATCCTAGGGATGGAGTGCTGAGGTATCGAGGATTATGCGTCGTTGACCTGTGTCCATAATTCATCGACATTACAAGGAGGTGGTGCAGCATCATGAAGTCTCCTGCCAATGACTTCTCATACGTTCTCCATCAAGGAGAATTCTGGGGATGGAGTGCTGAGGTATCGTGGATCATGCGTCGTTGACCTGTGTCCATAATTCATCGACATTACAAGGAGGTGGTGCAGCAGCATGAAGTCGCCTGCCAATGACTTCTCATACGTTCTCCATCAAGGAGAATTCTGGGGATGGAGTGCTGAGGTATCGTGGATCATGCGTCGTTGACCTGTGTCCATAATTCATCGACATTACAAGGAGGTGGTGCAGCAGCATGAAGTCGCCTGCCAATGACTTCTCATACGTTCTCCATCAAGGAGAATCCTAGGGATGGAGTGCTGAGGTATCGTGGATCATGCGTCGTTGACCTCTGTCCATAATTCATCGACATTACAAGGAGGTGGTGCAGCAGCATGAAGTCGCCTGCCAATGACTTCTCATACGTTCTCCATCAAGGAGAATTCTGGGGATGGAGTGCTGAGGTATCGTGGATCATGCGTCGTTGACCTGTGTCCATAATTCATCGACATTACAAGGAGGTGGTGCAGCAGCATGAAGTCGCCTGCCAAATGACTTCTCATACGTTCTCCATCAAGGAGAATTCTGTTGATGGAGTGCTGAGGTATCGTGGATCATGCGTAGTTGTCCTGTGTCCATAATTCATCGACATTACAAAGAGGTGGTGCAGCAGCATCAAGTCGCCTGCCAATGACTTCTCGTACGTTCTCCATCAAGGATAATTCTGGGGATGGAGTGCTGAGGTATCGTGGATCATGCGTCTTTGACCTGTGTCCATAATTCATTGATATTACAAGGAGGTGGTGCAGCAGCATGAAGTCGCCTGCCAATGACTTCTCATACGTTCTCCATCAAGGAGAATTCTGGGGATGGAGTGCTGAGGTATCGTGGATCATGCGTCGTTGACCTGTCCATAATTCATCGACATTACAAGGAGGTGGTGCAGCAGCATGAAGTCGCCTGCCAATGACTTCTCATACGTTCTCCATCAAGGAGAATTCTGGGGATGGAGTATCGTGATGTATCGTGGATCATGCGTCGTTGACCTGTGTCCATACTTCATCGACATTACAAGGAGGTGGTGCAGCATCATGAAGTCGCCTGCCAATGACTTCTCATACGTTCTCCATCAAGGATAATTCTGGGGATGGAGTATCGTGATGTATCGTGGATCATGCGTCGTTGACCTGTGTCCATAATTCATCGACATTACAAGGAGGTGGTGCAGCATCATGAAGTCGCCTGCCAATGACTTCTCATACGTTCTCCATCAAGGAGAATCCTAGGGATGGAGTGCTGAGGTATCGAGGATTATGCGTCGTTGACCTGTGTCCATAATTCATCGACATTACAAGGAGGTGGTGCAGCATCATGAAGTCTCCTGCCAATGACTTCTCATACGTTCTCCATCAAGGAGAATTCTGGGGATGGAGTGCTGAGGTATCGTGGATCATGCGTCGTTGACCTGTGTCCATAATTCATCGACATTACAAGGAGGTGGTGCAGCAGCATGAAGTCGCCTGCCAATGACTTCTCATACGTTCTCCATCAAGGAGAATTCTGGGGATGGAGTGCTGAGGTATCGTGGATCATGCGTCGTTGACCTGTGTCCATAATTCATCGACATTACAAGGAGGTGGTGCAGCAGCATGAAGTCGCCTGCCAATGACTTCTCATACGTTCTCCATCAAGGAGAATCCTAGGGATGGAGTGCTGAGGTATCGTGGATCATGCGTCGTTGACCTCTGTCCATAATTCATCGACATTACAAGGAGGTGGTGCAGCAGCATGAAGTCGCCTGCCAATGACTTCTCATACGTTCTCCATCAAGGAGAATTCTGGGGATGGAGTGCTGAGGTATCGTGGATCATGCGTCGTTGACCTGTGTCCATAATTCATCGACATTACAAGGAGGTGGTGCAGCAGCATGAAGTCGCCTGCCAAATGACTTCTCATACGTTCTCCATCAAGGAGAATTCTGTTGATGGAGTGCTGAGGTATCGTGGATCATGCGTAGTTGTCCTGTGTCCATAATTCATCGACATTACAAAGAGGTGGTGCAGCAGCATCAAGTCGCCTGCCAATGACTTCTCGTACGTTCTCCATCAAGGATAATTCTGGGGATGGAGTGCTGAGGTATCGTGGATCATGCGTCTTTGACCTGTGTCCATAATTCATTGATATTACAAGGAGGTGGTGCAGCAGCATGAAGTCGCCTGCCAATGACTTCTCATACGTTCTCCATCAAGGAGAATTCTGGGGATGGAGTGCTGAGGTATCGTGGATCATGCGTCGTTGACCTGTGTCCATAATTCATCGACATTACAAGGAGGTGGTGCAGCAGCATGAAGTCGCCTGCCAAATGACTTCTCATACGTTCTCCATCAAGGAGAATTCTGGGGATGGAGTGCTGAGGTATCGTGGATCATGCGTTGTTGACCTGTGTCCATAATTCATCGACATTACAAGGAGATGGTGCAGCAGCATGAAGTCGCCTGCCAATGACTTCTCATACGTTCTCCATCAAGGAGAATTCTGGGGATGGAGTGCTCAGGTATCGTGGATCATGCGTCGTTGACCTGTGTCCATAATTCATCGACATTACAAGGAGGTGGTGCAGCAGCATGAAGTCGCCTGCCAATGACTTCTCATACGTTCTCCATCAAGGAGATTTCTGGGGATGGAGTGCTGAGGTATCGTGGATCATGCGTCGTTGACCTGTGTCCATAATTCATTGACATTACAAGGAGGTGGTGCAGCAGCATGAAGTCGCCTGCCAATGACTTCTCATACGTTCTCCATCAAGGAGAATTCTGGGGATGGAGTGCTGACGTATCGTGGATCATGCGTCGTTGACCTGTGTCCATAATTCATTGACATTACAAGGAGGCGGTGCAGCAGCATGAAGTCGCCTGCCGATGACTTCTCATACGTTCTCCATCAAGGAGAATTCTGGTGATGGAGTGCTGAGGTATTGTGGATCATGCGTCGTTGACCTGTGTCCATAATTCATCGACATTACAAGGAGGTGGTGCAGCAGCATGAAGTCGCCTGCCAATGACTTCTCATACGTTCTCCATCAAGGAGAATTCTGGGGATGGAGTGCTGAGGTATCGTGGATCATGCGTCGTTGACCTGTGTCCATAATTCATCGACATTACAAGGAGGTGGTGCAGCAGCATGAAGTCGCCTGCCAATGACTTCTCATACGTTCTCCATCAAGGAGAATTCTCGGGATGGAGTGCTGAGGTATCGTGGATCATGTGTCGTTGACCTGTGTCCATAATTCATCGACATTACAGGGATGTGGTGCAGCAGCATGAAGTCGCCTGCCAATGACTTCTCATACGTTCTCCATCAAGGAGAATTCTAGGGATGGAGTGCTGAGGTATCGTGGATCATGCGTCGTTGACCTGTGTCCATAATTCATCGACATTACAAGGAGATGGTGCAGCAACATGAAGTCGCCTGCCAAATGACTTCTCATACGTTCTCCATCAAGGAGAATTCTGGGGATGGAGTGCTGAGGTATCGTGGATCATGCGTAGTTGACCTGTGTCCATAATTCATCGACATTACAAGGAGGTGGTGCAGCAGCATGAAGTCGCCTGCCAATGACTTCTCATACGTTCTCCATCAAGGAGAATTCTGGGGATGGAGTGCTGAGGTATCGTGGATCATGCGTCGTTAACCTGTGTCCATAATTCATCGACATTACAAGGAGATGGTGCAGCAGCATGAAGTCGCCTGCCAAATGACTTCTCATACGTTCTCCATCAAGGAGAATTCTGGGGATGGAGTGCTGAGGTATCGTGGATCATGCGTCGTTGACCTGTGTCCATAATTCATCGACATTACAAGGAGATGGTGCAGCAGCATGGAGTCCCCTGCCAAATGACTTCTCATACGTTCTCCATCAAGGAGAATTCTGGGGATGGAGTGCTGAGGTATCGTGGATCATGCGTCGTTGACCTGTGTCCATAATTCATCGACATTACAAGGAGGTGGTGCAGCAGCATGAAGTCGCCTGCCAAATGACTTCTCATACGTTCTCCATCAAGGAGAATTCTGGGGATGGAGTGCTGAGGTATCATGGATCATGCGTCGTTGACCTGTGTCCATACTTCATCGACATTACAAGGAGGTGGTGCAGCATCATGAAGTCGCCTGCCAATGACTTCTCATACGTTCTCCATCAAGGAGAATCCTAGGGATGGAGTGCTGAGGTATCGAGGATTATGCGTCGTTGACCTGTGTCCATAATTCATCGACATTACAAGGAGGTGGTGCAGCATCATGAAGTCTCCTGCCAATGACTTCTCATACGTTCTCCATCAAGGAGAATTCTGCGGATGGAGTGCTGAGGTATCGTGGATCATGCGTCGTTGACCTGTGTCCATAATTCATCGACATTACAAGGAGGTGGTGCAGCAGCATGAAGTCGCCTGCCAATGACTTCTCATACGTTCTCCATCAAGGAGAATTCTGGGGATGGAGTGCTGAGGTATCGTGGATCATGCGTCGTTGACCTGTGTCCATAATTCATCGACATTACAAGGAGGTGGTGCAGCAGCATGAAGTCGCCTGCCAATGACTTCTCATACGTTCTCCATCAAGGAGAATTCTGGGGATGGAGTGCTGAGGTATCGTGGATCATGCGTCGTTGACCTCTGTCCATAATTCATCGACATTACAAGGAGGTGGTGCAGCAGCATGAAGTCGCCTGCCAATGACTTCTCATACGTTCTCCATCAAGGAGAATTCTGGGGATGGAGTGCTGAGGTATCGTGGATCATGCGTCGTTGACCTGTGTCCATAATTCATCGACATTACAAGGAGGTGGTGCAGCAGCATGAAGTCGCCTGCCAAATGACTTCTCATACGTTCTCCATCAAGGAGAATTCTGTTGATGGAGTGCTGAGGTATCGTGGATCATGCGTAGTTGTCCTGTGTCCATAATTCATCGACATTACAAAGAGGTGGTGCAGCAGCATGAAGTCGCCTGCCAATGACTTCTCGTACGTTCTCCATCAAGGATAATTCTGGGGATGGAGTGCTGAGGTATCGTGGATCATGCGTCTTTGACCTGTGTCCATAATTCATTGATATGACAAGGAGGTGGTGCAGCAGCATGAAGTCGCCTGCCAATGACTTCTCATACGTTCTCCATTAAGGAGAATTCTGGGGATGGAGTGCTGAGGTATCGTGGATCATGCGTCGTTGACCTGTGTCCATAATTCATCGACATTACAAGGAGGTGGTGCAGCAGCATGAAGTCGCCTGCCAAATGACTTCTCATACGTTCTCCATCAAGGAGAATTCTGGGGATGGAGTGCTGAGGTATCGTGGATCATGCGTTGTTGACCTGTGTCCATAATTCATCGACATTACAAGGAGATGGTGCAGCAGCATGAAGTCGCCTGCCAATGACTTCTCATACGTTCTCCATCAAGGAGAATTCTGGGGATGGAGTGCTCAGGTATCGTGGATCATGCGTCGTTGACCTGTGTCCATAATTCATCGACATTACAAGGAGGTGGTGCAGCAGCATGAAGTCGCCTGCCAATGACTTCTCATACGTTCTCCATCAAGGAGATTTCTGGGGATGGAGTGCTGAGGTATCGTGGATCATGCGTCGTTGACCTGTGTCCATAATTCATTGACATTACAAGGAGGTGGTGCAGCAGCATGAAGTCGCCTGCCAATGACTTCTCATACGTTCTCCATCAAGGAGAATTCTGGGGATGGAGTGCTGACGTATCGTGGATCATGCGTCGTTGACCTGTGTCCATAATTCATTGACATTACAAGGAGGCGGTGCAGCAGCATGAAGTCGCCTGCCGATGACTTCTCATACGTTCTCCATCAAGGAGAATTCTGGTGATGGAGTGCTGAGGTATTGTGGATCATGCGTCGTTAACCTGTATCCATAATTCATCGACATTACAAGGAGGTGGTGCAGCAGCATGAAGTCGCCTGCCAATGACTTCTCATACGTTCTCCATCAAGGAGAATTCTGGGGATGGAGTGCTGAGGTATCGTGGATCATGCGTCGTTGACCTGTGTCCATAATTCATCGACATTACAAGGAGGTGGCGCAGCAGCATGAAGTCGCCTGCCAATGACTTCTCATACGTTCTCCATCAAGGAGAATTCTCGGGATGGAGTGCTGAGGTATCGTGGATCATGTGTCGTTGACCTGTGTCCATAATTCATCGACATTACAGGGATGTGGTGCAGCAGCATGAAGTCGCCTGCCAATGACTTCTCATACGTTCTCCATCAAGGAGAATTCTAGGGATGGAGTGCTGAGGTATCGTGGATCATGCGTCGTTGACCTGTGTCCATAATTCATCGACATTACAAGGAGATGGTGCAGCAACATGAAGTCGCCTGCCAAATGACTGCTCATACGTTCTCCATCAAGGAGAATTCTGGGGATGGAGTGCTGAGGTATCGTGGATCATGCGTAGTTGACCTGTGTCCATAATTCATCGACATTACAAGGAGGTGGTGCAGCAGCATGAAGTCGCCTGCCAATGACTTCTCATACGTTCTCCATCAAGGAGAATTCTGGGGATGGAGTGCTGAGGTATCGTGGATCATGCGCCGTTGACCTGTGTCCATAATTCATTGATGTTACAAGGAGGTGGTGCAGCAGCATGAAGTCGCCTGCCAATGACTTCTCATACGTTCTCCATCGAGGAGAATTCTGGGGATGGAATGCTGAGGTATCGTGGATCATGCGTCGTTACCTGTGTTCATAATTCATCGACATTACAAGGAGGTGGTGCAGCCACATGAAGTCGCCTGCCAATGACTTCTCATACGTTCTCCATCAAGGAGAATTCTGGGGATGGAGCGCTGAGTTATCGTGGATCATGCGTAGTTGACCTGTGTCCATAATTCATCGACATTGCAAGGAGGTGTTGCAGCAGCATGAAGTTGCCTGCCAATGACTTGTCATACGTTCTCCGTTGAGGAGAATTCTGGGGATGGAGTGCTGAGGTATCGTGGATCATGCGTCGTTGACCTGTGTCCATAATTCATCGACATTGCAAGGAGGTGGTGCAGCAGCATGAAGTTGCCTGCCAATGACTTCTCATACGTTATCCATTGAGGAGAATTCTGGGGA
This sequence comes from Ryuthela nishihirai, assembly GCA_038380435.1. NCBI lineage: Eukaryota > Metazoa > Arthropoda > Arachnida > Araneae > Heptathelidae > Ryuthela > Ryuthela nishihirai. The sequence continues at coordinate 20,981,269 of JAWZYU010000010.1, forward strand.
TGGAGTGCTGAGATATCGTGGATCATGCGTCGTTGACCTGTGTCCATAATTCATCGACATTGCAAGGAGGTGGTGCAGCAGCATGAAGTTGCCTGCCAATGACTTGTCATACGTTCTCCGTTGAGGAGAATTCTGGGGATGGAGTGCTGAGGTATCGTGGATCATGCGTCGTTGACCTGTGTCCATAATTCATCGACATTGCAAGGAGGTGGTGCAGCAGCATGAAGTTGCCTGCCAATGACTTCTCATACGTTATCCATTGAGGAGAATTCTGGGGATGGAGTGCTGAGATATCGTGGATCATGCGTCGTTGACCTGTGTCCATAATTCATTGATGTTACAAGGAGGTGGTGCAGCAGCATGAAGTCGCCTGCCAATGACTTCTCATACGTTCTCCATCGAGGAGAATTCTGGGGATGGAATGCTGAGGTATCGTGGATCATGCGTCGTTACCTGTGTTCATAATTCATCGACATTACAAGGAGGTGGTGCAGCCACATGAAGTCGCCTGCCAATGACTTCTCATACGTTCTCCATCAAGGAGTATTCTGGGGATGGAGCGCTGAGTTATCGTGGATCATGCGTAGTTGACCTGTGTCCATAATTCATCGACATTGCAAGGAGGTGTTGCAGCAGCATGAAGTTGCCTGCCAATGACTTGTCATACGTTCTCCGTTGAGGAGAATTCTGGGGATGGAGTGCTGAGGTATCGTGGATCATGCGTCGTTGACCTGTGTCCATAATTCATCGACATTGCAAGGAGGTGGTGCAGCAGCATGAAGTTGCCTGCCAATGACTTCTCATACGTTATCCATTGAGGAGAATTCTGGGGATGGAGTGCTGAGATATCGTGGATCATGCGTCGTTGACCTGTGTCCATAATTCATCGACATTGCAAGGAGGTGTTGCAGCAGCATGAAGTTGCCTGCCAATGACTTGTCATACGTTCTCCGTTGAGGAGAATTCTGGGGATGGAGTGCTGAGGTATCGTGGATCATGCGTCGTTGACCTGTGTCCATAATTCATCGACATTGCAAGGAGGTGGTGCAGCAGCATGAAGTTGCCTGCCAATGACTTCTCATACGTTATCCATTGAGGAGAATTCTGGGGATGGAGTGCTGAGATATCGTGGATCATGCGTCGTTGACCTGTGTCCATAATTCATCGACATTGCAAGGAGGTGGTGCAGCAGCATGAAGTTGCCTGCCAATGACTTGTCATACGTTCTCCATCGAGGAGAATTCTGGGGATGGAGTGCTGAGATATCGTGGATCATGCGTCGTTGACCTGTGTCCATAATTCATCGACATTGCAAGGAGGTGGTGGAGCAGCATGAAGTTGCCTGCCAATGACTTGTCATACGTTCTCCATCGAGGAGAATTCTGGGGATGGAATGCTGAGGTATCGTGGATCATGCGTCGTTACCTGTGTTCATAATTCATCGACATTACAAGGAGGTGGTGCAGCCACATGAAGTCGCCTGCCAATGACTTCTCATACGTTCTCCATCAAGGAGAATTCTGGGGATGGAGCGCTGAGTTATCGTGGATCATGCGTAGTTGACCTGTGTCCATAATTCATCGACATTGCAAGGAGGTGTTGCAGCAGCATGAAGTTGCCTGCCAATGACTTGTCATACGTTCTCCGTTGAGGAGAATTCTGGGGATGGAGTGCTGAGGTATCGTGGATCATGCGTCGTTGACCTGTGTCCATAATTCATCGACATTGCAAGGAGGTGGTGCAGCAGCATGAAGTTGCCTGCCAATGACTTCTCATACGTTATCCATTGAGGAGAATTCTGGGGATGGAGTGCTGAGATATCGTGGATCATGCGTCGTTGACCTGTGTCCATAATTCATCGACATTGCAAGGAGGTGGTGCAGCAGCATGAAGTTGCCTGCCAGTGACTTGTCATACGTTCTCCGTTGAGGAGAATTCTGGGGATGGAGTGCTGAGGTATCGTGGATCATGCGTCGTTGACCTGTGTCCATAATTCATCGACATTGCAAGGAGGTGGTGCAGCAGCATGAAGTTGCCTGCCAATGACTTCTCATACGTTATCCATTGAGGAGAATTCTGGGGATGGAGTGCTGAGATATCGTGGATCATGCGTCGTTGACCTGTGTCCATAATTCATTGATGTTACAAGGAGGTGGTGCAGCAGCATGAAGTCGCCTGCCAATGACTTCTCATACGTTCTCCATCGAGGAGAATTCTGGGGATGGAATGCTGAGGTATCGTGGATCATGCGTCGTTACCTGTGTTCATAATTCATCGACATTACAAGGAGGTGGTGCAGCCACATGAAGTCGCCTGCCAATGACTTCTCATACGTTCTCCATCAAGGAGAATTCTGGGGATGGAGCGCTGAGTTATCGTGGATCATGCGTAGTTGACCTGTGTCCATAATTCATCGACATTGCAAGGAGGTGTTGCAGCAGCATGAAGTTGCCTGCCAATGACTTGTCATACGTTCTCCGTTGAGGAGAATTCTGGGGATGGAGTGCTGAGGTATCGTGGATCATGCGTCGTTGACCTGTGTCCATAATTCATCGACATTGCAAGGAGGTGGTGCAGCAGCATGAAGTTGCCTGCCAATGACTTCTCATACGTTATCCATTGAGGAGAATTCTGGGGATGGAGTGCTGAGATATCGTGGATCATGCGTCGTTGACCTGTGTCCATAATTCATCGACATTGCAAGGAGGTGTTGCAGCAGCATGAAGTTGCCTGCCAATGACTTGTCATACGTTCTCCGTTGAGGAGAATTCTGGGGATGGAGTGCTGAGGTATCGTGGATCATGCGTCGTTGACCTGTGTCCATAATTCATCGACATTGCAAGGAGGTGGTGCAGCAGCATGAAGTTGCCTGCCAATGACTTCTCATACGTTATCCATTGAGGAGAATTCTGGGGATGGAGTGCTGAGATATCGTGGATCATGCGTCGTTGACCTGTGTCCATAATTCATCGACATTGCAAGGAGGTGGTGCAGCAGCATGAAGTTGCCTGCCAATGACTTGTCATACGTTCTCCATCGAGGAGAATTCTGGGGATGGAGTGCTGAGATATCGTGGATCATGCGTCGTTGACCTGTGTCCATAATTCATCGACATTGCAAGGAGGTGGTGGAGCAGCATGAAGTTGCCTGCCAATGACTTGTCATACGTTCTCCATCGAGGAGAATTCTGGGGATGGAATGCTGAGGTATCGTGGATCATGCGTCGTTACCTGTGTTCATAATTCATCGACATTACAAGGAGGTGGTGCAGCCACATGAAGTCGCCTGCCAATGACTTCTCATACGTTCTCCATCAAGGAGAATTCTGGGGATGGAGCGCTGAGTTATCGTGGATCATGCGTAGTTGACCTGTGTCCATAATTCATCGACATTGCAAGGAGGTGTTGCAGCAGCATGAAGTTGCCTGCCAATGACTTGTCATACGTTCTCCGTTGAGGAGAATTCTGGGGATGGAGTGCTGAGGTATCGTGGATCATGCGTCGTTGACCTGTGTCCATAATTCATCGACATTGCAAGGAGGTGGTGCAGCAGCATGAAGTTGCCTGCCAATGACTTCTCATACGTTATCCATTGAGGAGAATTCTGGGGATGGAGTGCTGAGATATCGTGGATCATGCGTCGTTGACCTGTGTCCATAATTCATCGACATTGCAAGGAGGTGGTGCAGCAGCATGAAGTTGCCTGCCAATGACTTGTCATACGTTCTCCGTTGAGGAGAATTCTGGGGATGGAGTGCTGAGGTATCGTGGATCATGCGTCGTTGACCTGTGTCCATAATTCATCGACATTGCAAGGAGGTGGTGCAGCAGCATGAAGTTGCCTGCCAATGACTTCTCATACGTTATCCATTGAGGAGAATTCTGGGGATGGAGTGCTGAGATATCGTGGATCATGCGTCGTTGACCTGTGTCCATAATTCATTGATGTTACAAGGAGGTGGTGCAGCAGCATGAAGTCGCCTGCCAATGACTTCTCATACGTTCTCCATCGAGGAGAATTCTGGGGATGGAATGCTGAGGTATCGTGGATCATGCGTCGTTACCTGTGTTCATAATTCATCGACATTACAAGGAGGTGGTGCAGCCACATGAAGTCGCCTGCCAATGACTTCTCATACGTTCTCCATCAAGGAGAATTCTGGGGATGGAGCGCTGAGTTATCGTGGATCATGCGTAGTTGACCTGTGTCCATAATTCATCGACATTGCAAGGAGGTGTTGCAGCAGCATGAAGTTGCCTGCCAATGACTTGTCATACGTTCTCCGTTGAGGAGAATTCTGGGGATGGAGTGCTGAGGTATCGTGGATCATGCGTCGTTGACCTGTGTCCATAATTCATCGACATTGCAAGGAGGTGGTGCAGCAGCATGAAGTTGCCTGCCAATGACTTCTCATACGTTATCCATTGAGGAGAATTCTGGGGATGGAGTGCTGAGATATCGTGGATCATGCGTCGTTGACCTGTGTCCATAATTCATCGACATTGCAAGGAGGTGGTGCAGCAGCATGAAGTTGCCTGCCAATGACTTGTCATACGTTCTCCGTTGAGGAGAATTCTGAGGATGGAGTGCTGAGGTATCGTGGATCATGCGTCGTTGACCTGTGTCCATAATTCATCGACATTGCAAGGAGGTGGTGCAGCAGCATGAAGTTGCCTGCCAATGACTTCTCATACGTTATCCATTGAGGAGAATTCTGGGGATGGAGTGCTGAGATATCGTGGATCATGCGTCGTTGACCTGTGTCCATAATTCATTGATGTTACAAGGAGGTGGTGCAGCAGCATGAAGTCGCCTGCCAATGACTTCTCATACGTTCTCCATCGAGGAGAATTCTGGGGATGGAATGCTGAGGTATCGTGGATCATGCGTCGTTACCTGTGTTCATAATTCATCGACATTACAAGGAGGTGGTGCAGCCACATGAAGTCGCCTGCCAATGACTTCTCATACGTTCTCCATCAAGGAGAATTCTGGGGATGGAGCGCTGAGTTATCGTGGATCATGCGTAGTTGACCTGTGTCCATAATTCATCGACATTGCAAGGAGGTGTTGCAGCAGCATGAAGTTGCCTGCCAATGACTTGTCATACGTTCTCCGTTGAGGAGAATTCTGGGGATGGAGTGCTGAGGTATCGTGGATCATGCGTCGTTGACCTGTGTCCATAATTCATCGACATTGCAAGGAGGTGGTGCAGCAGCATGAAGTTGCCTGCCAATGACTTCTCATACGTTATCCATTGAGGAGAATTCTGGGGATGGAGTGCTGAGATATCGTGGATCATGCGTCGTTGACCTGTGTCCATAATTCATCGACATTGCAAGGAGGTGTTGCAGCAGCATGAAGTTGCCTGCCAATGACTTGTCATACGTTCTCCGTTGAGGAGAATTCTGGGGATGGAGTGCTGAGGTATCGTGGATCATGCGTCGTTGACCTGTGTCCATAATTCATCGACATTGCAAGGAGGTGGTGCAGCAGCATGAAGTTGCCTGCCAATGACTTCTCATACGTTATCCATTGAGGAGAATTCTGGGGATGGAGTGCTGAGATATCGTGGATCATGCGTCGTTGACCTGTGTCCATAATTCATCGACATTGCAAGGAGGTGGTGCAGCAGCATGAAGTTGCCTGCCAATGACTTGTCATACGTTCTCCATCGAGGAGAATTCTGGGGATGGAGTGCTGAGATATCGTGGATCATGCGTCGTTGACCTGTGTCCATAATTCATCGACATTGCAAGGAGGTGGTGGAGTAGCATGAAGTTGCCTGCCAATGACTTGTCATACGTTCTCCATCGGGGAGAATTCTGGGGATCGTGCTGGCGAAAGCAGCACCTGGACCTCTTGTAGGCACTGTCTGCTGATGTAGGCAGTGTGCAGGTGAACGTTATCGTGTTCAAACTGGGCATCAGGGGTACCACGGAGATACGGCAATAAAACAGCCTGCAGCACTATATTGATGTATCATTGTACTGTCAACTATGAGTACTACAGGTGAACAGCTTTGAAACTGAAAGCACCCTAAACATGACACCAGGCTGAGGAGTCGTGTGATGCTAACCGATGGCAGCACGAGCAGCCTGGTGACATGTCATCTCCAGACTCTCAATCAGCAATCGTCGGCGCTGAGACAGAAGCGGACTGTTAGTCGGCCGAAGAAGCGACACTTCTTTACTGAATATGAGATGGTTCCTTTCGTCCCACCACGCGTGTCTGGTACAGCACTACTGCAACCTTTCGTGACAATGTGCTACAGTGAGTGGCAGTCGTCACAATTCTGTGACGGCCAGAGCACAAACCTCCTCAGCCAATCTGTGATTTACAGTCTGAGTCCACACGGAGATGTCCAGATAGCCATAGTTGCCTGTACACTGCATCAAATATCGTCCGCTGTGGATTGTGTGGCAGTGATGGCTTCGGATGCCCGCCAACATGCACCAGTCCCACTATGGCGACGCACGTTACCTTCCTCCAACCACTGTCGCCAAATTCGGCCAACAGAATTGTTCTGACCACTTTTGTTTTTCTTCTTAAAGAGTCAGTTGATCTGACCATTACTTTGTTAAAAGTGTCTTGTAACTTAAACATAAAACAGTGTTTTGCTAAGGTTAAAAATGTTACCTTTAATTCTGAAAGACCCAGTTTTATGTAAAGCTTACCATGATAGGTTACTTAGTCATTATGACAGTCATGGTTTGCTTTGTACTGAAATTAAAGGAACAATAGGACCGTTTTAAACAGACTTTTCTTGAAACTAACAGTACTCTTTTAGATAAAAGGGACACGAGGAGGCAGAATTATTTGAGTGATAGGGCACTTGAGCTTATTTCAGAAAGAAAGAACTGCAGGAATGTCCTTAATCAATAACCTATTAGTCATAATAGAAAACATTACAGAGAGCTTAATAAATGTGTGAAGGATCAGTTAGCTGCTGATAAGAATCTTTGGCTTGATGGCTTGGCTGACAAAGCTGAGGAAGCAGTTAAGCAGCACAACAGCAGAGAGCTGTACCAGATAGTTAATGTTTTATGTGGTAGAAAACGGACAGGCATAACAGGATTGAAGGATGAACAAGGTAAGGTTATAGAAGGTGAGGATTCTATCATGGCTAGGTGGGCTGAGCATTTCAGTGATATTCTAAACAATATGGTTAGTTCTACTCCCGTTGTTTGCAATGATGATAGTTGCATTGGTGGCTTTAATGTTGGCCCTATAACACAATCTGAAGTTATTTTGGCTATTTCTAAACTTAGACTTCATAATCCCCAGGGGTAGATGAAATTACTACGGAAATGCTTAGAGCTGGTAATGTTTCGGTTACCACTTGAATGACTGAAATTCTGAATATCTTTTATGAAAAAGGAATGGTTCCTAAGGATTTTATCAAAGCTATTATTATCCCTATTTTCAAAAAAGGTGATCGCAGTTCTTGTGATAACTATAGGGGTATCAGCCTACTTACTCTCTGTTCTAGGTAAGGTTCTTTCCATGATTGTGCTTAATAGAATTAAGAATCTGGTTGACAGGCAATTGCGTGATGAGCAATGTGGATTCAGAAGTGGTAGGGGATGTGTGGATCAGATATTTTCACTTAGGCAGATTCTTGAGAAATGTTTAGAGTTTCAGAAACCTTTGGTTGCTAGCTTTGTTGATTTCAAAAAGGCTTTCGACTCTGTTGATCGTCATAATTTGTGGTTGATTGTGAGATCATATGGTATACCAGACAAGTTAGTTAACCTAATGAAAGCTCTCTATAATAACACTGAGTCGTGTGTGAGAGTTGGTAAGTCTTGTAGCAATTGGTTTAGCATTACTTCTGGTGTTCGACAAGATTGCATTTTGTCTCCTTTTCTTTTTAGTTTGGTTATTGATTATGTTATGCGAAATTCATTTCAAGGGAAAGATTTTGGCCTTAAATGACTGGAGATAGAAAATTTTCTGATTTAGATTATGCTGATGATTTAGCTCTTTTGGCAAATGATGTTGATGAGATGAACTCTTTCATTCAAGCTGTTGATGAAACTGGTAATAGAGTAGGTTTGGTTATAAACAGAGAGAAAACTAAAATGATGAAAATTGGTCAGGCAGGCTGTGATTCATTTAATCTGAATGGTTGGAGTTTTGAGCAGGTGTCACAGTTTAATTATCTTGGGAGCTATGTAACAGATAATGGTGATGTGCGGCATGAGATTAACAGACGAATAGGGATTGCTGCCGGGACTTTTAAGAATCTATGGAGAGTGTGGAGAAATAGGCGTATACACCTAAAGACTAAAATTAGGCTGTATAATAGTTTGGTTCTTTCTAGGGTTAGTTACGATAGTGAAACTTGGATGCTTTGTAAACAAGATAACAGGAAACTAGATGCTTTTGATTCTAGTTGCTTACGCAGTATTTTGGGCATTAATTAGTTCAACTTTGTAAGTAATGATGACGTAGACAAAGGAGTCGGCAACCTACTTCGAGCAGTATATTATGCAGAGAGAGACTCCGCTGGTTTGGCCATGTTGCCTATATGGATAATTATAGATTAGCGAATAGGGTTATGAACAGTGTACCTAAAGGCATCAGAAAGAGGGGGAGATCTAGGATGCGATGGACAGACAATGCAAACAGGACCTTATTAGAATTGGTGTGCAATGGCCAGATGCAGCATATGCAGTAGGACAGATATGCTTGGAGAACTAAATTGCGTGGTCTGGTTGGACCTCCGCAGATCATGGCTGATTGAAGATGATGATGATGAGTACCATTGGCACAATCAAATACAAGTTTCAGCTCCCTACCGAAAGGCTATGAAACCCACAAACTTATATTACAATCCCGCTCCTTGAATCTTTGCCGGTAACACGAAGTTTTGTCGATTCTCGACGCTCGTCTAGTAAGTGTAACTCTGTCAGCTATCGGAAATGATACCCTGCAATCCTATACAAATGTTTCCTATCAATGGCTGCAAGGAAGTTTTAGAGCAAGGGTCGGGAGCCTATTTTGGGTAAAAAGTCAAAATAGCAAAAAAAAAGGTAAACCAACTAATTTTAAAAGCCGCAAATTATAATTTTATTCCGTCAAGATCCATAACAGGGAAAAAGCTACCGCTCATTACTTTATTAACGAAAATAAAAAATAAATAAAGCCATTGGTAAAGTGAGGCTTTAGTTTAACGAGTCGATCAATTCAATTTACAGCGATTACTGTGAGAGGAACTACGAACCGATCAAAGAGTTTTATATAATTATTTCTTTCTTATTTTAATGTTATTGTAGACAGAATGACGTAATGAAACTCGAGATGGGGAATTTAATTTAAAAAATCTTGAATGAATGAAAGAAATTTACAAGAGCAGAAACTAAATTCATGTATTCTTACGTTTGTAAAACTAAACGTTGGTGGTTTGCTCAAACGGTAAAGCGCCAGGTGCGTAATCTGTAGTCCCCAGGTTCGAATCCCAACCGTGCCAGAGTTAATATTTATTTCCGTTAATCCTCATCCTATCCTTTGTGAGAAAAGGGACACCGGTGGGTTAAGCAAAGGCCGACGGTCCGTTGGAAGGGTTGGGTTGTTTTACCTCTGAGCGGCACTTTTTTGCACACCATGGGCTAAATGGCCAGGTCACATGGACCCTGAAGGCTCAGAGAAGGTTGGGGGAGGGGACCCACTGAAACAGCTGTTGGGAGACAGATGGTAGCCTCCTGTCAAGGCCATCCAGCGTGTTCTTTAACGTGCACAGGATATGGCTCTCCCACACACGGGGCCACGGCTTAACGTCCCATCCGATGAACGGCGGCCTTTCCAAGCCCATCGGTGTCCCCTATTGACCGTGGGCAGGGCGGGGAATTTTGCTGAGATAAATCTCAACGCTGACCCAGCTGGGACTCGAACCTGGGAAGTACAGATTACGAGCCTGGCGCGCTACCGACTGAGCCACCCCCGCCCCCCGTTGGAAGGGACTTAAAGCAGTGTGCCATGTGCAGGAGAGCTGTACCCTGTACACATTAAAGAACGAGCTGGATGGCCTTGATGAGAGGTTGCGATCTGTTTCCTAACAGCTACCCAATGGTTTCCCTTCTCTGAGCTAGTGGGGATCCTTGTGACCTGGTCTTTTAGCTCACTGTGTTGTAAAAAAGTGCCTCTGCACTTTTTTATGTGCCTCTGCACTTTTTTATGTGCCTCTGCACTACGTTTAATAAAAGTAGTGATAAGTAATGGTGGTTTGTTTTTTACTTTGACTAAACTCTAATTAAGATTTTTATCTTAAATAGTATAAAATATTTCATTAAAAAGATATTAACACGAGAGCGAAAATAGCTACCAGTCTAAATTTTGATGGCAGAGTTACCAAAACGATTACTTCGCAAGTGTTCAAGATTAAGTTACAACATATGTGATATCACTTCAGAGGTTATACACACAATTATACAATGTATTTCTATGCTAATTCTTCTTGTCACGGACGCTTGTGTCACGTGGGCATATATCATTCGGCTATGGATAATTGATACAGTTTTGTATAAGAAGTTAAGTATCGTTTTAATTTGTTATAATTTGTATATTTAAATTTCTGACGAATGAATTTCTTTGTTCAGTTGAAATGTTATTATCATATTAGCTACTGGCCATGATTCTCTAGCTCATAGATTCCCAACGGGGGCGATACCGCTCCCCAGTGGGCACTGAAGCCTTCCATGGGGGCAGTAGCGGATCCAGAGGCAAATGGGGGGCATTGAGGCAGTCAAGAGGGGCGGTCAAATAAATAAATAAATTTAATGGAATTTTCTGTGACAACCTTTTTATCTCTTCTATTCTGTGGTGTCTTCCTGGTGATTCTGGTCATCCACTACCTCATCCGTCATGTACAGCTTTTCAACTGCAGCTTGGACAATAAGTTCCCTGCTACCGCCTACTAACGTACTGGTACGTCTGAAGTCGACTGAGATGCTCTCAAAAGTTCTCTTCAAGATCACAGATTGGATATAAGCTTCAATATGTTTTCCCACTCCAAGTCGCTTTGAGTATGCTTTATGGTACGTAGTTACAATACCATCCCACGTCAGAACATAAGGTATAATATTAACATTACACTTGTGAATTAAGCTCAACTCATTAGCCAGCAGATCATACTTCCTCTTCTTTTCAACCTCTACTGTCTGCAGGTTATCCTTAGACGTTATTCCTACTTCAATAATTGTAATCTCATTCAATACCTTAACATGCACTACTATATCAGGCTTATTACGTTGGACATGTGTGTCCGTCCTGATAGGCAAATCAACCTTGATGCAATAATAATATAAAATAATAAATTCATTATATTTAATATTTTTTTTTAATTTTTTTAATATAATAAAATACTTTGAAAATATCTGTTTTCATGAATAAATATTTTATCTAGCTATGTAAATTATCTTATTGTTATCGCGTTAATAAGCATTTTTAAATTAGCATTAGGTATATCTATACCTAATTTGTTTTAGTTTAGAATAGATTGACGGTGACAAGTCCTTGCAAGTTGGTAGGCAAACACGCGGTTCATGCAATTTAACATGTTTCGACAAGAATATGGGAGCTTGAAATGACTTGTTTACGGAGCAAGTGCGCCGGTATCGCAAACATACAAGTTAATGCGTGCACAAAATCAAATCTATAAAAGCGATAGCTCTAGGAATGTTTTATTATTTTTATGTGCTTCGCCGTGATAAATAGTCGTGAGTGATAAGTGTTAGAAGTCATTATAAGCATTATTTTTATAACTATCTATTAATCTGTTGAGAAGTTAATTTGTATTTGAAAATGTCTGAATCTACATCTAAAAAGAAATGCCGGCAGTACAGTATTGAGTATTTGAAATATGGATTTACGTACTCTCCTACAAACCAATCATTACCTATGTGTTTAATTTGCCGAAATGTTTTTTCAAATGAAGCTATGAAACCTTCTAGGCTACAAGAGCATTTAAATAAAATGCATGCTGATAAGAAGAACAAATATTTATCCTATTTTCAAGAACTGGAAAAGCAATATTTAAAACAGCCAACTATGTCAAACCTTTTTGCGTCGTCTTCTAAACAAGATGATGATGGACTACGAGCCTCATATAACGTTTCATTGTTAATCGCAAAAGCAGGAAAACCACACACAATTGGCGAGGAATTAATTTTGCCGGCAGTCAAAGAGATATTAAAAACTTTTCATCATAAGACACCGTCAGATATCATCAAAAAAATTCCTCTCAGTAATAATTCAGTGCAAAGAATAGATGAAATGGCAAAAGACGTTGAAATATCATTATGTGATTACTTAAAGACTTGCAAATTTTCCATTCAACTCGATGAATCAACTCTACCAAATAACGAAGCTCTACTCTTATCAAACGTACGATTTATAAAAGAAGAAAAAATTCATGAAGAGTTATTATTTGCTAAAAATTTGGAATCTGATACAAAGGGAGAATCTATATTTAATACCATGCAAAAGTTTTTTCAAGAGAAAGAAATTCCTATTTGCAATATTTTGTCTGCTGCTTCTGATGGTGCTCGAGCAATGACAGGGCGTCATAAGGGTTTCATAGCGCATTTGAAACAAGCAGTACAAAATGTACTCGCTGTACATTGTATTATTTATTCATCTTCAGCATTTGGTTGCAAAAAAATCTGAATGAACGTCTGCATACGTCGCTCCATTACGTTATTAAAGCAATTCATTGAATGACCGATTATTTGGTAAGCTTTGTAATGAAAATGATGAAGATTACAATCACTTGCTGCTGCACACAGAAGTACGTTGGCTCTCTAAAGGTGTTTGTCTGAACCGTTTTTTAAATCTATTTGACTCAGTACTGGACTTTCTTGAAGACAGAGACGAAAAATTGCGCGAAAACCTGATTACGTCAAAAAATGACATCGCTTATTTGACAGACCTGTTTAAAATATTTAATCAAGTTAATTTACAATTGCAAGGTGATGAGTTGAATTTAATTAAAACAAAAAACGTCATAGCTGCTTTTGCGGGAAAACTTCTTCTATTCAAACGAAATCTAGGTAGAGGTGAATACAACCACTTTCCTACATTATCAGCAGTCTCTGCAAAACCGGAAGATTTACTTACTTACTGCCAACACTTGGAAGTTCTTCATGTTGATTTTACGGAGCGTTTCCAAGATATTTTAAACATGAATATACCGAGTTGGATTTTAGATCCTTTCGCAAACACAGATACTGAAGAATCATCAAATTTGGAAGAGGAACTCTTAGAACTCACGACTAACGAAGCACTCAAAGTAAAATTCAAACATGGATACCAAGAGTTCTGGCTTCAAAAATCAATACCAGTTCTCTACCCTGGATTGTGGGCAATAGTACAGAAGTTTTTAATCGCATTTCCTTCGTCCTATATGGCTGAGCGTGGATTCAGTGCAGTAGCTAATTTACTGTCAAAGACGAGGAACAGACTACACATCACTGAACGTGGGATTGATGTTAACGAAATTGGAACCCGACATTAACAAATTGTTAGCACTCCACCAGCCTCAACCATCTCATTAATGTTTTTTATTTATTATTAATTTTGTGTTTATCTCATTATTTTTTATTTCTTATTGATTCTGTGTTTATTTTTAAAATTTTAATAAACAATTTTATTGTACATTTGGTTGTCGTTTTATTAATTTCTGCTTTATGATTTTTAATAGATAAATAAACAGATAAATTAGGTACAGATAATATGCAACAATATTTTAATGTTTCATATAAAATTAACTATTATGGACTAGGGGGGGGGGGTTTGAAATTTTTGTTCTCTTCTAAAGAGATGTCCAGAGAGTCCTAAAGAGATGTCTTCTAAGATGGTCCAGAAAAGGTTGGGAATCACTGCTCTAGCTATTCAAAACTAGATGGTGCAAAGTAGAAATTATTCCTTATTTTAAATAAAAAATGGTTTGCTGCAACGATTACTTCACAGACAAAGATTAAGTTATAACTCATCCCATAGAAATGGGAAGCTAATTTCGAAGCTCCGTAACTCCTAAAATAATTTTTTTACAGAAATATGTGGGGATATATTTTCAAATCTTTCTAAATCTCTATTTTCAAAAATATTCGTTCAGTATTTAAAGAGTTATGGCAGTTGGCATATTTATAATCTCAATGGCAGTTATAAGAGTTTAACTTAGAAGTCTGCTTAAAACCATTTATTAAAGTGTATATTTGAGAAATTTATGCAATTTATATTTCTAATTTCTCCAGTTTTGTGTTCCTTGGGACACATTATTGCTCTTAAATATTGCAGCTTCCATCACTCTTTCAATATGAAAGTAATATTGTTGAAAATCGAGAAGTAGATTTAATTTTTTAATTCATCTTTTCCATTAAAAGCTAATTTTAGATGTTACAATCTGTGAAATCAACTTCCCTATGATATACCATGAGAGTATAACAGCCTTTGGACTTCAGTGATTAACTTTTCAGCCATTTTGTTTCAGTTTTTCAGCAATAAAAGTGTCTTTATTGCGATTTTTTTCTGGAATGGAGGAAATATTTTCTGCACTTTTAAGAAGTTAAAAAAACAGAGCACAATATTGACGTCAAAACAAAATCGTTCACAGATTAATTGTTTGTGTGTTTGATCATGCAAAATTAAAAAACCAAAATGACTCTGATAATAACAAAGTTTATTTTCGTTCCTAAATAAAGAGCCGAAATACATTTTCAAAGTCGTTACATTATTTTATTTGTTTGTGTACATGTTTTTTTTCCTTCGAAGAAATTCTGTTCAATTTTACATAAATCGATGACCAGGAATCCAAAAACATTTGCACATCAACAAAAAACGATCTCCAATTTCCGAATTCTTCTGCTTCTATCCAGGGAAACGAAACCCAATTTAGCGTTTGTTTCTGTATTTACTTCCTTTGGCTATTTTGCATTCACATAAATTATTTATGTTACATCTTCGAAAAACTGTTCGCCTTTATATACAAACAAGTAACACGAAAACGAAAAAGAACTCGTACCACAGTCGAAGAAGTTGTTTTGAATTAAAAGAAAAAGAAATGATGGGAAAGGCCTGAAAAGGACGGAAAGGCTTGGATTCAGTTCGCTTTTCGTTGAGTACAACAAGAAAGAGTCTCTGCCTAGAGCCACAACTACAGGTCTAGAAGAAGGTGCAGCAAATAGGTTGGGTTGGATTCTTTCTTACATGTGCCTCGTATTACCGAAGCTTTGACCGCTTTGGTTGGCTCCCTTGTTGGTGCCATATTGGAGGTTGATGATGCCCTCGCTCGCGCGGAGTTGCTCATCTGTGAATTGCCGCTTGTTTTCTTCCGATGGCCTGGGCCCAAGAGAGGGACCTTTCCAGTCAGGGTGAGTATAGCACTGAAACGAAATGAGAAATGGTTGCATTGAAATGATTTTTTGTAAAACAGAATAGGAAAAAAGTAATCGATGCTTTAATGAGAATAAATACTCCAGAGAAACAATTGAAATAAATTGGAATCATGAGTAGTAGAGGCTTTAACGAAGATTTTCAATGAAACTCTAGTAAATAAGGTCCGATTGCTAAAACAGGGATGACTGAGAAAAAACTTCTTTTCAGTGTGTGATATTAATGTATTATTATTTTTTATTAGTTTTACGGGGCGGGGGTGGCTCAGTCGGTAGCGCGCCAGGCTCGTAATCTGTAGTTCCCAAGTTCGAGTCCCAGCTGGGTCAGCGTTGAGACTTATCTCCGCAAAATTCCCCGCCCTGCCCACGGTCAGTAGGGGACACCGATGGGCTTGGAAAAGTCGCCGTCCGTCGGATGGGACGTTAAGCCGTGGCCCCGTGTGCGGGAGAGCCATACCCTGTGCACGTTAAAGAACACGCTGGATGGCCTTGACGGGAGGCTACCATCTGTCTCCCAACAGCTGTTCCAGTGGGTCCTCTCCCCCAACCTTCTCTGAGCCTTCGGGGTCCATGTGACCTGGACATTTAGTCCATGGTGTGCAAAAAAGTGCCGCTCAGAGGTAAAACAACCCAACCCTATTGGTTATACAATGATGTTTCATATGAGACGGTGATTGTTCTATAGGGAGAGCACTAGATTTGTAATCTTACACCCCGAGGTTCTAATACCTGCGGTGCCTATTTTGGAATTTTCTCCACTAATCCTTGCTCTTCCTTTGGTGTGAAAGAGGATAACTTCAGGATTGAAAAGAATGTCGTTCTCGAAAGAGATGTTAAGCCGTGCTCCCTTGTGCAAGAGAGAAGAGAGCCACAACTCCTGCATATTAAACGACACTCTGGACGGCCTTGAAGGCAGCTTCCTCTCGTGTCCTAACGTGTTCCAGTGAACACTCTTCCTCTCTCGTGTTCCAGTGAACACTCTTCCTCTCTCGTGTTCCAGTGAACACTCTTCCTCTCTCGTGTTCCAGTGAACACTCTTCCTCTCTCGTGTTCCAGTGAACACTCTTCCTCTCTCGTGTTCCAGTGAACACTCTTCCTCTACCGTAGAGGTTCTCAACGTGGGGTACGCGGTAAAATTTTTTGGGTACGTCGTGAGAGTTCAAAAGTCGCTAAGTTGGCAACACTGCTACTGATTGTAATTTTATAGATTTGTTAAATTGTTTATGTCTTTTTTTTGTGTTTATCGATATATGTAGTTTATGAATACAAAATTTAATGTGTATATATATTTTTTATTTTATTCCCATTGTTATACTATAACTATAGTTTTATCATTAATACAAGGGGTACGCCAGTTATATACACATTTCCAGGGGGTACGTGAAGAATAAAAGGTTGACAACCAGTGGTCTAAGGTGTCACTCTCAAGATAAAGCCCAAACCACGAGATGCATGCTGGGATACTCGATACCAGAAAATTCACTTGGTAGCGAATGAATGCAGTAATAAATTATCACAAAAAAAACCATCCTGTAGACAAGAAACACTTTAAAGAATGAGTTGAAAAAAAAAACTGGTTGTCCTGACTGGGATTCGAATATTATATTCGCATCAGCATAATAGTATTACTGAGGAAATATATTGATGGATGTCTTCATTTCTGACAGAATGTTTCTCATTAATTATCTTCAGCCATCCTGATGACAATACACGTGATTTTGGTTATGGGAACATTTCATTCTCTCCTCTGAATGTCTGCTCGAATATAGTACAGTCCATTGGTCAGCTTGGTGAAAATCGCTTTCAAATATTGGTTGTTCATAACGGACAAATAATCGAAAAATTTCATTGTGATGGATAGATTATGATATATTTGCTTCAGAAATGATATAAATGCACGAATTTCAAATTTTACATTCCACAAATATTACTTTATCTGCTTTGAAGTTGTACCTAAGTATCATTAATATGGCTTGTCAGGTTTGTGGAAGATTAACAAAGGCTTGATTTTGTGCAATACGTTTAATAAAAGCAGTGAAAAGTAAAGGTGGTTTGTTTTTTATTTTAACTAAACTCTAAGTAGATTTTTCTCTTAAAGAGCATAAAATATTTTATTAAAAAGAAATTAACACGAGAGTGAAAATAGCTACCAGTATAAATTTTATTATCTAGAAAGGTAGTTTCAAACATCCGTTTAATAAATGAGGATCCGCACAACTTCAAAGAACATTTCTAGATACGTGGCTTGCATTATAAGCCGCTGATAATTAATTAAAGCAGGGGTTCTCAACATGCAGTACGCAGTGTTGTCACTTGCGGTAAGCCGTGAGAGCTCAAAAGTCGCTAGATCTAGTAAGAAAGTCGCTAAGTTGGCAACACTGTTGTGAAAAAATGTCATTTTTTGTGTTTGTCGATATATGCAATTTATTAATACAAAATTTAATGTGCATATATATATGTTTTATTTTATTCCCATTGTTATACTATAACTATAGTTTTATCTATCTATACAAAGAGTACGCCAGTTACATACACATTTCCAGGGGGTACGTGAAGCATAAAATGTTGAGAACCACTGATATATATGTTTTATTTTATTCCCATTGTTACACTATAACTATAGTTTTATCTATCTATACAAGGGGTACGCCAGTTACATACACATTTCCAGGGGGTACGTGAAGCATAAAAGGTTGAGAACCACTGATATATATGTTTTATTTTATTCCCATTGTTATACTATAACTATAGTTTTATCTATCTATACAAAGAGTACGCCAGTTACATACACATTTCCAGGGGGTACGTGAAGCATAAAAGGTTGAGAGCCATTGCTACTGAATTCCAATCTTATCCAAAGGCCGTGGGGCTTTTGTCACTTAGCCATTTAGCCTATTTGTATGCAAAAAATATCCCACTCAAAGGTAAAACGACCGGCGGGGATTTTTTGACTGCTTTTTAACTGAAGTTAAATAGCAAATTATGTTTAAACGTTAAAATACTGCAGTTATCAAAACGTTTTTTCTCAATGTATGATATTAATGCGCAATTAATAATTATTAGCTATATATTAATATTTTGAAAGGGTAATAATTAAGATATTTTTAATATGAAAATATTAGCGAAAAATCCTATTTTTTTTAACAGGCTAGAATTTGGAATCAAACAATTAGATTTTTATAACTTTTAAAAATAAATCAACCAGTCTATCACAAATTCCAAATTTATATGAAAACTGTGGAGAAATGCGAACTCATCTGAAATGTAAACGAAAATGAAGGAAATTGAAATGTGTTAACTAATCTTTTGGCCAATAATTATAATTAATCCCATGAGGTTTTAAGGTAAGAGAATATCATTCAATATACATTAAACGATTTACATAGCAAATTACATAATAGATTTACATAGCAAATAGCATAATAAATAACATAATAGCGACAGTTGATGTACAAATTTTGTCCGAGTATTGTCCTATTTCATCGAGTAGGCAAGGCGGCATGAATTAGAAGGTTTCGTTCATATACACTCTTTATGTTGCACAAGTTGTGAAAAGACAGTACGAAATCAGGGTTGGGTTGTTTTACCTCTGAGCCGCACTTTTTTGCACACCATGGGCTAAATGGCCAGGTCACATGGACCCCGAAGGCTCAGAGAAGGTTGGGGGAGGGACCCACTGGAACAGCTGTTGGGAGACAGATGGTAGCCTCCCATCAAGGCCATCCAGCGTGTTCTTTAACGTGCACAGGGTACGCCCGCACACGGGACCACGGCTTAACGTCCCATCTGACGGACGGCGGCCTTTCCAAGCCCATCGGTGTCCCCTACTGACCGTGGGCAAGGCGGGGAAATTTTGCGGAGATAAATCTCAACGCTGACCCAGCTGGGACTCGAACCTGGGAACTACAGATTACGAGCCTGGCGCGCTACCGACTGAGCCATCCCGCCCCCGTACGAAATCAGAATGATGAGTGTTATTTTCACAAACAAGTTTTGCAACGAATTTCTGAGCAATATTTAAGATTTGTGTGAGATGGATTTCCTCTTCCTTGGGGCAATGAACTTTCTTGAATTATTAAAAAGTCCTCAGGAAGATAATTTTAGCAGTTTGATTTAAATAAGATAGATTTCCGAAAATGGCAACTTTTCCGGTTGGGAATGTAAATTAGATATTAAGAAGCAATTATCTTTCGTTTAAAATATTCTGAAGAAAAATAAAAAATTAAATTATGGGTTGAAGTCAACTTCAAGAAAATCTAAGATTAAATCAACGCTGTTTCTAAATTTAATTTCAATCAACGTTCCCTTCAGACCCCGTCCTGTATCTATTACAATGTACATTATTTATTAGAATTTTTTGAAACACATGAAACTGTGACCATGCAATGTTTCAAAGTGTAGTATTTGGATATAATAGAAACTACATACAAGAACATTGAAGATAACTGTGTCTGGCATGCAATAAGAAGTGTTTGGATACGTTTCAGCGGTGTCAGTCATTTGATATTTTATCATGACAAAGTGCATAAAATATTTATAATTCATTTCTTTACTGTTCCTTTTTACTGCTTTCTGAAAATTCAGAATTTTGAAACTTTAGGTACTGTTTCTTCATTGTAATGTACAGTTGCTCAAAAAAGTATACGAACACTGCGGTTGATTACAGAATTCAGAAAAAATATCTGGCAACATTTTTTCTGAATTCTTTATCAACCATAGCGTTCGGATGCTTTTTTGAGCGACTGTATCCTTAAGGAATCAATAAATTGATTTAAAAACAAAATTATGCATTTCCAATGAGTACTATGAATTCCCAAAGTCATTTAGTTAGGTATCCAAAAATATTGACCAAAAATTAAGAGAAAATGAGCCAGAATCATAGATATTGATTTGGGTTGTTTTATGAGCAGAGGGGTTGGCCAAGCTAGACTAAAGTATGACCTGGTTAATCATAATAATGATTTTCACTTTTTCTCTTTAAAACGAAGGATAAATTCAGTCCCAAATATTTCTGACAGAAATACTCACTTAAGTTTGGTTTCAATATGAAAAATATAAGAACAGCAATAAAAACTTTAGGATCATTGCTAAATTGATAAATAGTCAACCAATTTAGTAAAGCCTCATAGTCACACTTTGGGTGAGGTCATAGTTGACTCATCATTTAATGATACTAATTGCCTTCATTTTTTTCCGTAACTTTTTTAGTACAAAATTAAGTCGCACGAAGCAAAAAAAGCTTGTCCGCAGGAATCGAAATACAGTATACAATAAACAGTTTTAATTTTGTAAATAAACTCAGTATTACATTTAAAAGATACCACAGAGCAAACAGTTTTTAAATATTTTCCATAAGCCATGTCCTGAACCATTTTTAACGTCTCTAATATTTTTAAAATTTAATGACTCCTCAGTGAACACTATTAAATGCAAAAAAAAAACACTCGAATTTCGTTGAATGGTCACATTCATCCTTTTTAAGAGAAGATAATTTCATAAACAACTTACATAAAACTTATTAAAGGAACTTGAGCTCTATGCATTACGCTCTCTATGACGTGTCTGTTATTGCCATGTGAGGAGCTTAAATAAATAAAATAAATACCCCTCAAGCAGCTGCGTGCCACGCTTAGCAGACTCAAAAGAACCCAGTTGTAAACTCAAGTGCTACATGTAAAAAAACAGAGAGAAGGTTAAAAGAAAGGAGAATTGGGTTAAAAATGAATTATTTGGGAAAGGTAGACATAGAAAGTGTCCTTAAACTCAATAATTTTTACCTATGCAGCGTTTCTCCAAAGATGCATGTGGCACCATCTCTTATCGCTATTTGCAACTATATGCAAAACGGCAGCTAGATCTATCAAAAACAAATAAGCAAACTCGATTTTTCATCCAAATTATTTATCAAATTATTTCTAGATTTAATCGAGTCACGATCGGCCTAGCAAAAAATAGAAAGAATGAACAAGCTACTAATAAAAGTTTTAGATTAATATTGATTAAGGAAAAAATGGATTACTTTTTATTAATCGTTTCATCATTATTATTGCAATTTCTTTAATTCATAAAAGCAACAAGAAGTAAAAGTAAATAGCAAAACACCTTGAGAAGGTCATAATCGATGCATCACTTTTGAGCAGGATACAAAATTATTTCAATAAGATGTTTCGGAAGCTTCAGAAAAAATCAAAACTTTCCTTCCAAAGCTGAGCTAAAAATTTAGATTTTTTACGTATACGAGGGAAAGTCCGAAAGTAAGTGTTGGGTTGTTTTACCTCTGAGCGGCACTTTTTTGCCCACCATGGGCTAAATGGCCAGGTCACATGGACCCCGAAGGCTCAGAGAAGGTTGGGGGTGGGGACCCAGTGGAACAGCTGTTGCGAGACAGATGGTAGCCTCCCGTCAAGGCCATCCAGCGTGTTCTTTAACGTACACAGGGCATGGCTCTCTCGCACACGGGGCCACGGCTTAACGTCCCATCCGACGGATGGCGGCCTTTCCAAGCCCATCGGTGTCCCCTACTGACCGTGGCTCCGTGGTGCCCACGGTCAGTAGGCCCATGGTGGGCAAAAAAGTGCCGCTCAGAGGTAAAACAACCCAACACTTACTTTCGGACTTACCGTCGTATACGTAAAAAATCTAAATTTTTAGCTCAGCTTTGGAAGGAAAGTTTTGATTTTTTCTGAAGCTTCCGAAATATCTTATTGAAATAATTTTGTATCCTGCTCAAAAGTGATGCATCGATTATGACCTTCTCAAGGTGTTTAGATAAATCTCAACGCTGACCCAGCTGGGACTCGAACCTGGGAACTACAGATTACGAGCCTGGCGCGCTACCGACTGAGCCACCCCCGCCCCCCGAAAGTAAGACTTCTAATTTAATTTCTGCATATGGCAGGTAATTAGACCTAACCAGAAGGCAGGCAGACACAACACGCAGAAAATGTCCCCACATATGTGTACTATTTTCCACATAATCGCCAAACTCTGTGAGACACTTCTGATGGTCAATGAGCTTATTGAAGCCCTGACAATATAGGGATGTATCCTGTTCTTGAAGATACTTCGGGAGTTCTTCTTTGACAGAATTATCCAATGGAAAATGCTGTCCTCGGAAATATTTCTTTATCTTCACAAATCAGTAAAAATTCTTAAGACACCGGATGTGGGTTGGATTGATTTACCTCTGAGCAGAAATTTTTTTGCACATAATGGGCTAAATGGCCAGGCCACAAGGACCCTGAGGAGTCAGAGTAGGTTGGGAGGAAAGAGACGCACTGGACAATTGTTAGGAGACAAATGGTAGCCTCTCATCAAGGCCATCCAGAATGTTTATTTATGTGCACAGGGTGTGGCTCTCGGGCACATTGCCACGGCTTAACGTTTCATCAAACAGATGGCAGCCTTTCAAAGCCCATCGGTGTCCCCTATTGACTGAGGGCAGGGCGGGGAGTTTTGCAGAGAAAAATCTTGACACTAATTCAACCTGGGAACTGCAGATTATGAGCCTGGGTGCTGTCGACAGAGCTAACCCAGAGTCTTGCTATTTCTTTCTCTCAGAAAGGAATAGATATACTATACAAGAACAGATACTGTACAAGAAGATACTAACTTTAAGATATTGATACAAGGAGATTCTAAATTTCAGATACTGATATCAGGAGGTGCCAACTTTCAGATACTGATACAAGGAGATTCTAACTTTCAGATAATGATAAAGAAGACGCTAACTTTCAGATACTCATACAAGGAGATGATGATTTTCAGATACTGAGACAAGGAGATGCTAACTTTCAGATATTGATACCAGAAGATGCTAACTTTCAGATACTCATACAAGGAGATGATGATCTTCAGATACTGATACAAGAAGATGAAAGCTTCAGATATTGGTACAAGGAAATGCTAAATTTCTGATTTTAATACAAGGAGATGCTAACTTTGAGATATTGATACAAGGAGAAGATTACTTTCAGATACTGATACAAGGAGATGCTAATTTTCAGATACTGATACAAGAAGATGCTAACTTTCAGATATTAATAGAAGGAGATGCTAACTTTCAGATATTAATAGAAGGAGATGCTAACTTTCAGATATTGATACAAGGAAATACTAACTTTCCTATTCTCATACAAGGAGATGCTAACTTTGAGATATTGATACAAGGAGATGATTACTTTCAGATACTGATACAAGGAGATGCTAACTTTCAGATATTAATAGAAGGAGATGCTAACTTTCAGATATTAATAGAAGGAGATGCTAACTTTCAGATATTGATACAAGGAAATGCTAACTTTCCTATTCTCATACAAGGAGATGCTAACTTTCAGATATTGATACAAGGAAATGCTAACTTTCCTATTCTCATACAAGGAGATGCTAACTTTCAGATATTGATACAAGGAAATGCTAACTTTCCTATTCTCATACAAGGAGATGCTAACTTTCAGATATTGATACAAGGAAATGTTAACTTTCCTATTCTCATACAAGGAGATGCTAACTTTGAGATATGGATACAAGGAGATGCTAACTTTCAGATATTAATAGAAGGAGATGCTAACTTTCAGATATTAATAGAAGGAGATGCTAAACTTTCAGATATTGATACAAGGATATGCTAACTTTCAGATTCTCATACAAGGAGATGCTATCTTTCTAACACTGATACAATGACAGGCCCATTGAGACAAAATATTGTTTATCTAACTACTGTGTTTCATTCAGTTAGCGCTTGGCCCACAATGATACAGTGAGTGGAACAGAAACTGGTGCAGTAACGGATGATAATTATTGTTACGTTTATATCGAGATGTTTATAGCTCCGTTGAGAATATTACTAAATCTTCATATGTTTGCAATTTTCTCTGTCTTGAACAGAGAATTGAACATTTTCAAGTTCTCTGTTTCTTGAACATTTTCAAATTCTCTGTTTCTTGAACATTTTCAAATTCTCTGTTTCTTGAACATTTTCAAATTCTCTGTTTCTTGAACATTTTCAAATTCTCTGTTTCTTGAACATTTTCAAATTCTCTGTTTCTTGAACATTTTCATGTGTAAAGCAAAACTTTCACATAGATGTTTTTGTCTACCACTGGATGTCGATTAATATTATTTCCCTGAGTATAGTAATGAAATAAGAAATAAAAAAGTTTAATAAAGAAAAAATATAGGTTTCCTGACCGAATCCATCGCATACGATGTAGCAGAAACTGGTGCAGTAACGGATGAATGTAGCATTCGTCACATTCTACTGTCTGATGTTGTTTCAGAAAAATAACTTTAGTTTTGGGTTTTGGATTTTTAGCTGAAGTAAACAGGAAAGTTTGTAGATATAAATTCGATTTAAGTGTGAAATCAACGTAAAAGTCATCGCTTGTCATTAATCTTTTTTTCAATTAGAAGATATAACCTGGCCCGGATCTAGAAATAAAATCGAGGACGAGACAGGATTATGTATACAGTATATATAGACAGTATGTAATACAGACAGTATAATAATTACCCTCTCCGTTTGCAAGCTTTTACAAAATTTCTTAAAAGATGTATGAAATATAAAAAAGTTTAATAATTTTTTACCACTATTACCCTTACTAGCATTCTTAAGGGGTGGGGGTTTCTCGCACCCCCTACATATGGCCCTGCTTATATTGAAACAAAAAAGTTTTAATTTTAAATAATAGCAATATTTAGAAAGCTGTTGAAACATATGTTTCAACATGAGTTGAATATATATTTTCAATTGGCTATTGAAACATATGTTTCAACATGAGTTGAACATATTGAACTGTTTATACATGAGTTGAGGGGCGGGGGTGGCTCAGTCAGTAGCGCGCCAGGCTCGTAATCTGTAGTTCCCAGGTTCGAGTCCCAGCCCTGCCCACGGTCAGTAGGGGACACCGATGGGCTTGGAAAGGCCGCCGACCGTCGGATGGGACGTTAAGCCGTGGCCCCGTGTGCGGGAGAGACATACCCTGTGCACGTTAAAGAACACGCTGGCTGGCCTTGACGGGAGGCTACCATCTGTCTCCCAACAGCTGTTCCAGTGGGTCCCCTCCCCCAACCTTCTCTGAGCCTTTGGGGTCCATGTGACCTGGCCATTTAGCTCATGGTGTGCAAAAAAGTGCCGCTCAGAAGTAAAACAACCCCCAAAAAAAATGCATGAGTTGAGTCTAATAATGATATAGTGAAAATGTGAGTTTTATTTTACATTGACAAGTTTGTAAAAAATCGTATGCGATGGATTCTTGAAATAAGACTACTTTTTGAAAGAGAAATGGATTATTTTTTCGTTGGTTTCAAACCTTCAAGTATTGAACGATTACTTGTTGAAAAAAAAAATTTTTTTTTCTCTCCTTACCGCACGGCCCAGAGCCATCAGGCACTGAGTGACTTGGGCAATGTTTCTTTTCTCCCATAAGTCAACGGTCTGGAAGACGTCAATCTCGGGCACGCCCCATTTCTTGGCAGCCTCCTGGAATCTGTTGATGTTCTCCATCATTTTGAACTGACCGCCGGATGTGTTGATCTTCTGGATGCAGCCGGGCATCATTTTATTCATGAGACTGTGGAGAGAAAGAAAAAAGATTAAGCCATGGAAAGCGGAGATTATTGATTAAAAAAGTTTAAAATCCAGAGGTAGACAAAGCCGTCTTTTACAGATGTTGCAGAATTAAAAAGAGTACAGTAGACTCCCGATTATCCAGATTTACTGGGAATTAAACTCCTTCTATATAACTGATAACACGAGTAATATATAACATGGAGAAAACAATGAAAATTATTTTATTTCTGACAATTATCTTTTAATGTACTAACCATTTACATTCAACTTCAAATATGTTAAACTCTAAAAAAAAAAAGATTTGTTTTCTTCTTTCGTATACTTTCCTTTGGATAGTGCTAAGCAGGGCAAGACATACAAGCTAACTAAATTATTAAAGCGTCTCCCAATATTTTAATTTATTGTGCAAACTCTGTTCATCTTAGCTGTAGATATATTTGTGAAATGCTTTTATCCCGTCATTTTCGTGTTTGTTTTTTAATATTCCTTTCAATCAGAAGAGTAAATATATAAATATTTCGACTTTCGAATTTTGGGGCCTCTTTAATTTCAATAGCTCAGGGCCTTTTTTATATAAATATAGATTTTTTTTTCTTCTATAGCTTATAGCCTCAGAACATCAAAGTCCGGCCCTGGTGCTGGGTAATATCCCCTAGTGTAAAATATCTGGTTAATCTGTACTCCGGTTAATCGAAATCTTGTTAATTAAGAATCTACTTGCATTGCACTTATACACAAATAAATTCAAATGGTGCGTTTACAATTCTAGGATGTTTAGATAAATCATTCTCGACTTTTTAAACATTTACCAGATGGAGAACATTCACTCCTTCCTACTAGTAAAGAGCCAAGTACTTCCTACTAGTTAGTTACTCCCTATTAGTGAGAAGTAACAGTGGCAGCTATGAAGATTATAAGACTGCGGAGCAGAATGCTTTGGCAATTCTCACTTGTTACAGGCTGATAACAAGAGATTAAGTCCATTAAGATATAATTTGGGAGAACTACTGGCTAGTATTAGTGGGGGCGGGGGTGGCTCAGTCGGTAGCGCGCCAGGCTCGTAATCTGTAGTTCCCAGGTTCCAGTCCCAGCTGGGTCAGCGTTGAGATTTATCTCCGCAAAATTCCCCGCTCTGCCCACGGTCAGTAGTGGACACAGATGGTCTTGGAAAGGCCGCCGTCCGTCGGATGAGACGTTAAGCCGTGACCCGTGTGCGGGATGGGTTGGGTTGTTTTACCTCTGAGCGGCACTTTTTTGCACACCATGGGCTAAATGGCCAGGTCACATGGACCCCGAAGGCTCAGAGAAGGTTGGGGGAGGGGACCCACTGGAACAGCTGTTGGGGGACAGATGGTAGTCTCCCGTCAAGGCCATCCAGCGTGTTCTTTAACGTGCACAGGGTATGGCTCTCCCGCACACGGGACCACGGCTTAACGTCCCATCCGACGGACGGCGGCCTTTCCAAGCCCATCGGTGTCCCCTACTGACCGTGGGCAGGGCGGAGAATTTTGCGGAGATAAATCTCAACGCTGACCCAGCTGGGACTCGAACCTGGGAACTACAGATTACGAGGCTGGCGCGCTACCGACTGAGCCACCCTCGCCCCTCCCGTGTGCGGGAGAGCACACGCTGAATGGCATTGACGGGAGGCTTACCATATGTCTCCCAACAGTTATTCCAGTGGGTCCCCTCCCCCAACCTTCTCTGAGCCTTCGGGGTCCATGTGACCTGGCCATTTAGCCAATTGTGTGCAAAAAAGTGCCGCTCAGAGGTAAAACAACCCAACCCTAGTATTAGTGACTACTGACATTAGTTAGTAAAGCTAACATAAATATAAACATAACTTCTCGACTCGTTTGTTATGTTTATATTTATGAACAAATTCATGAAATGAAAGTTGTGACGTAAGGAATGTCACAGGATAAACCACGAGTGATTTTTTTTTGCAGCTTGTGACATTCCTTACGTCACAACTTTCATTTCATGAATGTGTTCTTCTCGACTCGACTATTCTAGGAATTTACTTATCTTGGAATTAGAGACCCACTTTATGCGAAAAATTACTTCTAAGCTTGAAAATGATCTTTGAAATCGTTTGAGAGTTATTAACCCTTGGCTGAATGCCAAAGTGACCTGCATCGAAAATTATCTCAGTGGACAGTGCCCCAGGATCGTAATCATTCCCAGGTTGGAGTTCCGACTGAGTGAGTTGTGATTTCCTCCGCTAATTTATATTCTTCCCCCTGTGGGAAAGAGGACTCGGATGAGTTAGCGGAACAGTCGGTAGCCTATTCTCTCCTTATTTTGTGTGGATGAAAAAAATGGGGTTTAAATTTTTTGAAACCTGTAACCTTCCCCATCCCACACAAGCTTTCATTTGACGTATAGCTAGTTACGCTCCATATCTAGTCGAAAGCTATCATGATGCAATGATTTACAATTTGTTTTGTGGGAGAAGAAACCACGAGTGATTTTTTTTTGCAGCTTGTGACATTCCTTACGTCAAAACTTTCATTTCATGAATGTGTTCAGGTTATGGACATAATGGTGGTGAAACTGTTTCGACATATGCAGAGATTGGAACGAAAAAAAATATGAAGATAGGCAGAGAAAAATCATGTAGAAATAATTCGGTTTAGAAGTGATGATAACTCTAAATCGATGAGAGAAATGGCATTAATTCTCCTTTAAATATTAAAAAATAAAGAAATTTAGGTAAATAATACATTTCCATAACAACAATATTTTCCCAGATAGATATGCTTATTTTCATATATATTTATATCATATGTAGAGAAAGAGATAGCGAAGAGAGTGATACAGTTCGTATACTTAAAAGTTTCATTCCTTAAAACAACGAAACTTTTTCCACCCCAAATATTTTTAAAACGCACTTCTCGTCAAGATCTTATATTTTGTTACATCACTAATCTCATTTCCAGGGCATGCAGGTGATGTCTCTGATACGAGAGGACGTATGTTGCAAATAAAAGAAAGTTTTTTATGTGCAAATTTTAAAAAAAAAGGAATGAGCATTTTACGTAAATAAGGATCATCTACTTACTTGCAGAGGACAACGCCATCCCGCAGGATCTCTTCATAAGGTCCTGAGGGCAATCTCTCCCCCATGATCTGCTGGATCCAATCTAAGACTTCAGCCTCCAGCGACGGGTCACGTTTCCCGGCGATCTGAAAGATGAAATTAATAATTCAGTCATCCCATTCAATAGCTCTAGGTATAATTGCATAATGTAAATAATAATAATAAAAATAATAAATACCCCCTCAAGCAGCTGCTTGCCACAGAGGTCTGACAGGAGCCTGTCAGTTTATATGCCATAGTAGAAGGTCTGAGAGGATGGCAGGACCTCAGCAGAAAAACGACACATACATCCATGCCTTACCCGGGGCTCGAACCCAGGTCCCTTAGATCAGTAGCCAAGCGCGCTAAACACTCGGCCATGGGACGGCTAAAAAAAAATACCCCCTCAAGCAGCTGTTTGCCACAGAGGTCTGACAGGAGCCTGTCAGTTTAATACGTCATAGAAGAAGGTCTGTGAGGATGGCGGGACCTCAGCAGAAAAACAACACACACATCCAAGCCTTACCCGGGGCTCGAACCCAGGTCCCGTAGATAACTAGCATAATTTTACGATTTGACTTAAATGAACCTCAATTAGCAGAATGGATTCTTCTAATTCCATAAGTCTTGCTCAGATTATTCAGTGATAAAGAAAATTAAAGCTAAGAATAAACACTCGTCTGGAACAAACACATTCTCGAAAACTAGAAATGATTTTCATTGCAGAATCAGAGGGAAAATAGCAGATTAATATCCCAGGTCGAAGTTTTGATTTTTTTCTCTCGCTAGGCCTCGTCATTAAATTCGCCAATCAAATGCAGTTGGCAAAGCCAGAAAATAAATTAGAAAAGCTTCAAAAAGAAACAAAATTGGAACAACAGTACACTGGTTGGGTTGTTTTACCTCTGGGCGGCACTTTTTTGCACGCCATGGACTAAATGGCCAGTTCACACGGACCCCGAAGGCTCAGAGAAAGTTGGAGAAGGAGACACACTGGAACAGCTGTTGGAAGGCAGATGGCCATCCAGCGTGTTCTTTAACGTGTACATGGTATGGATTTCCCACACACGGGGTTACGGCTTAACGTATCATCCGACGGACGGTGGCCTTTCCAAACCCATCGGTGTCCCCTACTGACCGTGGGCAGGGCGGGGAGTTTTTCGGAGATAAAAATCTCAACGCTGACCCAGCGGAACTCAGCGGGAACTCGAACCTCGGAACTGCAGATAACGAGCCTGGCGCGCTACCGACTGAGCCACCCCTGCCCCCAACAGTACACGACAATAATAAACAATGATTTAAGAAACACACTCTTGCATAAACCCGAGGGAACTTAAAGGGTCGAATTGGTTTACCTCTGAGAGGCCCTTCTTGTGAACACAATAGGCTAAATGGCCAGGTCACAAGGACCCCGAAGGTCTAAAGAAGGAGGAGGGAAGGGGATCCTCTGTACAGCTGTTAATTGACAGACGGTAGCCTCTCGTCAACGCCATCCAGCGTGTTCTTGAACGTCTACTCACGGGGATAAACCTACCACGGCTTAACGTACCATCCAACGGACGTCGGCCTTTCCAAGCCCATCGGTGTCCCCTATTGACCGAGGGTAGAGCGGGGATATTTAACAAGAAGAAAAAAAATCTCTATGGGAAGCTAATTTGAAGAGAAGTATAATAAAAATTAATTAACAATTTGTTCTATTTTTTAAAAAACGGTAGATGACTGATCACGCATAAAAAAAAAGACCTATAATTACCTTGGGTCTGTAAATGGTAGGTAGGTAGTCATTGGAAGGAGAACTATGCAGCAATCCCCTGTGATGATGCATAGAACAGGCCAGGCCTAGCACCTAATGTCCAACCCTGCCTTCTCGTGGTGCAGACAGTTAGTACCTTTCGAAAGAGATACTCTCTTGTGGAAGTGAACGGAAGGGGAGGGCTGCCAGATTAGTGTGGCCTACTAATCTGGACAACTATGGCTACTTTTTTTTTTCTACCCTGCTGAGGAGTGGTCAACCACACAGTGTCCTGGTGTTGACCATATAAATCCACTGGACTGGACTGACATATGGCTCTGAGCTTGATTATGGATCCTGATTTTGCTGCACTGGTGGGCTTCTGTGGAGGGAAAATCTTCCGTTGTGTTTTCTGTTTGTTTGTGGGTTGACAGCCCCAAGTGAATAGATTCACAGGATATGTTTCTCAGCTGGTGGATAATCCTGAGCAGAGGTCATCGCAGGCACCTGAACTCTTTGCTTCTATTGGCATCGTCAAATTCTACATTGGAGGAAGTTTTCCAGTGTAGATGGCTTCAGCCTTTAGTGGTGGGGGAACGGGTCTTTGCCCCATGTCTGCGATTAGGGGGCTGTTTGATATTGTCGGCATTCCCTCTCAATAAGCATAGTTTCTTTAAACATCCCACTAACCATTTTCTCTCCATAGGTAGTTGGAATGTGAGGACTTTGCGCAGAGCTTTTTCTCTTGATGTTCTCACACAAGAATTCCACCATTATAATTTAGATATTCTCGGCTTGCAAGAGACCAGATGGACAGATAAAGGTCAGATTCTTAAAAATAATCTTAAATTTCTCTTTTCAGGGAGGGACGACAATAAGCATCACCAAGGCGTGGGTCTGCTTCTCAGCAGACACGCTAGTGATGCTCTTCTAGGATATGAGTGCATTAATGAAAGGTTTCAGACAAGCGTTAAAGACTTGAATGTTAGCTGCTGTTATGCCCCCACTGAGGATGCCGATGAGGATGAGAAGGATAGGTTTTATGAACAACTTCAGGATATTTTGAATTATGTCAAGAAAGGAGATAATACCCTTGTTCTTGGTGACTTCAATGCCAAAGTTGGTACTGACTCTAACCTTTGGGGAGGAGTAATAGGCCCTTTTGGTATTGGTAGCTGCAATGGCAATGGGCAACGTCTCCTACAGGTAGGTAAACTCAATGGATTCAGAATAACTAACACTTATTACAAACACCGCGACATACATAAGTACACATGGGTTTCACCCGATGGGCTGCATAAGAATATGATTGATTATATATTAATTAACAGCAAATGGGCTAGTTCTGTTAGGGATACCAGGTAATATAGGGGAGCTGAAATTGGATCTGACCATTTCCTTGTTAAAAGTGTCTTGCAACTTAAACTTAAAAAGTGTTGTGCTAGGGTTAAAAAATTTACTTTTAATGCTGAAGCTCTGAAAGATCCTGTTATAGCCAAAGCTTACCATGATAGGTTACTTAGTCATTATGACAGTCATGGTAAGCTTACTACTGAAGTTGAGGAAGAATGGGATCATTTTAAACACGCTTTTTTGGACACTAACAGTACTCTTTTATAAAAAAAGGAGCAGAAGAGACAGAATTATCTGAGTGATAAGGCACTTGAGCTTATTTTGGAAAGAAAGAACTGCAGGAATGTCCTTAATCAATACCCTACTAGTCCTAATAGAAAGCATTACAGAGAACTTAATAAACGTGTAAAAGATCAGTTAGCTGCTGATAAGAATCTTTGGCTTGATGGTTTGGCTGACAAAGCAGAGGAAGCAGTTAGGCAGCACAACAGCAGAGAGCTGTACCAGTTAGTTAATGTTTTGTGTGGTAGAAAACGGACAGCTATACAGGGATTGAAGGATAAACAAGGTAAGGTTATAGAAAGTGAGGATTCTGTCATGGCTAGGTGGGCTGAGCATTTCGGTGATATTCTAAACAATGCGGTTAATTCTATTCCCATTATTTGCAATGATGATAGATTGATTGGTGGCTTTAATGTTGGCCCTATAACACAATCTGAAGTTATTTTGGCTCTTTCTAAACTTAAACTTCATAAATCCCCAGGGGTAGATGAAAATACTACGGAAATGCTTAGAGCTGGGAATGTTTTGGTTACCACTTGGATGACTGAAATTCTGAATATCTTTTATGATAAAGGCATGGTTCCTAAGGATTTTACCAGAGCTATTGTTATCCCTATTTTCAAAAAAGGTGATCGCAGTTCTTGTGATAACTATAGGGGTATCAGTCTACTCTCTGTTCCAGGGAAAGTTCTTTCCATGATTGTGCTTAATAGAATTAAGAATCTGGTTGACAGTCAATTGCGTGATGAGCAATGTGGATTCAGAAGTGGTAGGGGATGTGTGGGTCAGATATTTTCACTTAGGCAGTTTCTTGAGAAATGTTTAGAGTTTCAGAAACATTTGATTGCTAGCTTCGTTTATTTCAAAAAGGCTTTCGACTCTGTTGATCGTCATAATTTGTGGTTAATCAGTTTGATTTGTGGTCAGGTTGATTTGTGGTGAGATCATATGGTATACTTGACAAGTTAGTTAACATAATGGAAGCTCTCTATAATAACACTGAGTCATGTGTGAGAGTTGGTAAGGCTTGTAGCAATTGGTTTAGCAGCACTTCTGGTGTTCGACAAGGGTGCATTTTGTCTCCTTTTCTCTTTAGTTTGGTTATTGATTATGTTATGCGAAATTCACTGCAAGGGAAAGATTTTGGCCTTAAATGGTCTGAAGATACTAAAATTTCTGATTTAGATTATGCTGATGATTTAGCCCTTTTGGCAAATGATGTTGATGAGATGAACTCTTTCATTCGAGCTGTTGATGAGACTGGTAGTAGAGTAGGTTTGGTTATAAACAGAGAGAAAACTAAAGTGATGAAAATTGGTCAGGCAGGTTGTGATTCAGTTCATCTGAATGGTTGCAGTCTTGATCAGGTGTCACAGTTTAATTACCTTGGGAGTTATGTATCATACTGGTGATGTGCGGCATGAGATTAACAGACGAATAGGAATTGCTACCGGGACTTTTAAGAATCTATGGAGATTGTGGAGAAATAGGCATATACACCTAAAGACGAAAATTAGACTGTATAATAGTTTGGTTCTTTCTAGGGTTAGTTATGGTAGTGAAACTTGGACACTTTGTAAACAAGATAACAGGAAACTA
Organism: Ryuthela nishihirai; assembly: GCA_038380435.1. NCBI lineage: Eukaryota > Metazoa > Arthropoda > Arachnida > Araneae > Heptathelidae > Ryuthela > Ryuthela nishihirai. Next base: position 21,015,279 of record JAWZYU010000010.1, read on the forward strand.
AGATGCTTTTGATTCCAGATACTTACGCAGTATCTTGGGCATTAGGTGGTTCAACTTTGTAACTAATGATGAGGTTAGGCAAAGGAGTTTGCAACCTCCTTTAGGCAGCATATTGTGCAAGAGAGACTCCGCTTTTGGTGACAAGTAATTGATAGCTGAATCAACCAATGATCTATGGGACTATTGATCTTAAAGTACGCTTTCCTCTGAGCCTTTGGATTGTTTTACCTCTGAGCTGTACTTTTTTGCATACAATGGGCTAAACGGTCAGGTCACAAGGACCCGGAGGTCTCGGAAAAGGTTGAGGGGTGATGGTGTTCTCCCGGCAAGGTCAGCCAGCGTGCACAGAGTATGCTTTTCCGCACCCGGGGCCACTGCTTAACTCTCTCTAAATTCGACCTACGGCTGCCTTTCTAGGCCCATCAGTGTCTCCTACTGACCAAAGGCAGGCCGAGGAGTTCTGCGAAGATAATTTCAACGCTGTCCCAGCCGGAACTCGAACCTAGGAAACTGCAGAATACGAGCGTGGTGCGCTGCCGACTGAGCCACTCACCTCCGCCCCCTTCAAGTACTCAGTTTCATTGTCTCATTGGCTTTCACACGTGCTTCGACATTGTACAAAGTATTTCTTAACTTTTAAAAATCTCTAAAGAGACTATGACATCCTTTTTTAAATTCTGATACTTTTAAGTAGAAAAAAGAAACCGGAGAATTCTGAAGGCTTTGGAAAATTGATGAAGGTTGTTGGATTGTTTTACCTCTGAGCGGCCCTTTTTTTACACACCATGGGCTAAATGGCCAGGTCACATGGACTCCAAAGGCTCAGAGAGGTTGGGTGAGGGGGCCCACTGGAACAGCTGTTGGGAGACAGATGTTAGCCTCCCGTCAAGGGCATCCAGTGTGTTCTTTAACGTGCACAGGGTATGGCTCTCTCCAGCACACGGGACCAAGGCTTAACGTCCCATCCGACGGGCGGCGACCTTTCCAAGCCCATCGGTGTTCCCTACTGACCATGGGCAGAGCGGGGAATTTGGCGGAGATAAATCTCAACGCTGACCAGAGTTGGGACTCGAACCTGGAAACTACAGATTACGAGCCTGGCGCGCTACAGACTGAGTCACCCCAATTGATGAAGGCTTCTCACACGAATTCAAATTGGACCCCTTCTGGATAAATGGCAACTTTATGCAGTGCTGACTTCACCCGAGTGCAAATATCCTTTTGGGATCACTTCATTCGTATTATTTTGGTGCTTTATTCAGTATCTTTCCATCAGTAGCGCAAAATGGTGTCTCTTTTAACGATAGATACCCTGCTCACTGTGACTCATACAACTAATCCATTTAAGGCGTTAGCTGGAAGCTCGTTTTACTCAGTGCTGAGGATTTCGAAAGATGATAAGGAGAAAAGAGGAGAGCAAGTTTAGCACTTCGCAACGCAAAATCTGCGGTATCAAATGACGCGAAAGAGAGTCTGCTTTTGAGGCAGAAGGTGATGAGGATGGTTGCGCCATTTTAGCATTGTCTCCATCGAAGCATCTCTTCAAGTGTCTGCCTCCATTCGGCCCTCCTCCACTCCCGAAGATATCGGTGGGCGTCTCACCTCTGACGTCAGAGTTTGCGCTTGATGGCGACGAGAATAGTGTCCCACTCCGCCTACACCCATCGCACTATTTTGGACGCGTCACGTGCTTTCCTGTGTTGCCACACACACTCTTACATTCCAGACTCTCCCCCAACCTCTGCAGAGGTTCGAGTTTCAGGAAGGGAGCGCCAATATATGACCTTCCTCAAAATAAACCGACTCCCTTGGTGAACTTGGCGGAATGATCGAAACTTTGACGAACAGATCCCAACAAGTGCTGGAGTTTTGTTTTCACACTTTTGGCATAAAGTATCACTGAAAGGGGGAGTCTGTGTTGCCATGGAGTTGCTGTTTTTCCAGCTGTATCCTTTTTGAACTTCAGAGCATTTCACGAAAGTCGCGTCTGGGCAAAAAGAAGAAGAGTCCTCATTGCGGTTGAAGCGCTGAACGGGTTGGGTTGTTTTTACCTCTGAGCAGCACTTTTTTGCACACCATGGGCTAAATGGTCAGGTCACATGGAAACCGAAGGCTCAGAGAAGGTTGGGGGAGGGGACCCACTGGAACAGCTGTTGGAAGAGAGATGGTAGCCTCCCGTCAAGGCCATCCAGTGTGTTCCTTAACGTGCACAGGGTATAACTCTCCCACACACGGGGCCACGGCTTAACGTCCCATCCGACGGACGGCGGCCTTTCCAAGCCCATCGGTGTCCCCTACTGACCGTGGGCAGGGCGGGGGAATTTTGCGGAGATAAATCTCGACGCTGACCCAGCTGGGACTCGAACCTGGGAACTACAGATTAGGAGCCTGGCGCGCTAACAACTGAGCCACCCCCGCCCCGAGGCGCTGAACGTGTCCTTACCTTGCTTAATCAACACAAATCATCTTAATTACCATTTTGTCGTTTCTATTTCTTTGCTTTAATATTTGTTTTTTGCATTGCATTGTTGAATGCTTCTGAGAAGATATTTGATGAATTGCGATACTAAATATACGACGAATATAGATAAACTTTTCAGAATTATTTCAGAACTATACTGGCCCATTTCATTTTTTATAAGGCGGCAGTGATATTTCTAGTATGAGCTAATCCCCCAACGTCTGCATTTTGCGTAATTAATAACGTATGCAAATGAGAGATATTGTGCAACCTGCATCCCTTCGTTTTTTTAAAGGAAACGAAATCCTAAATATAAATTAACCCTCGATGTTCAAGTGGCCTGTCATAGTGGGCTCTGAGCAACCTTCGTTTCTGAAACTTATTCCTTTTTCTCTGCTGCCAACTCTTGACTGTTGCCACTCACATTTCTTGGCATCGAAATTCGTCTGAGTAATTTATAGCCTTCCTTCTTACGGAGGTTTATTTTGTTGGGCTGTTTGGCAACATGAAAAGAGTTTTTCTTTGAGAAAAAGGAAGATTCAGCTTTAGTGTCGGTAAATAGGAAAGTGTTGATAGACGTTCCTGCACAAATCCAATATCCATCCTGATGCAACTATCCTGATGTAAGAAATGAAAAATAATCCTTTCCTTATGCAACTGCTTGTCATTAACATCTAATGGGGGTTGCTCAGTCGGTAGCGCGCCAGGCTCGTAATCTGTAGTTCCCAGGTTCGAGTCGCAGCTGAATCAGCGTTGAGATTTATCTCCGCAAATTTCCCCTCCTTGCCCACGGTCAGTAGGGGACACCGATGGGCTTGGAAAGACCACCGTCGGTCGGATGGGACGTTAAGAAGGACCCCGTGTGCTGGAGAGAGCCATACTCTGTGCACGTTAAAGAACACGCTGGATGGCCTTGACGAGAGGTTATCATCTGTCTCCCAACAGCTGTTCTAGTGGGTCCCCTCCCCAAATCTTCTCTGAGCCTTCGGGGTCCTTGTGACCTGGCCATTTAGCCCATGATATGCGAAATAGTGCCGCTCAGAGGTAAAACAACCCAACCCAATTAACATCTAATAAAACGAAGTCAGTCTGATTCTAATCTTCTGCGCTATTAACTCATTCACATGACAAAATTGTTTCCAGTAGTTTAATAGCCATAATACGATATATGTAACGACTCCGTAAAACTAATTGTGGTAATTTTTTGATATAGTGATCAAAGAAGTCAGCAGAACAGAACCTCAAAAATCAGGACTTTTAGTCACTTTAGCCCAGGGGCACAATCTTTGTGCAAGAGATATTTTCTGAGCCTGCTGGTCTCAGGATGAAAAATTTTAACATGTAGAACGCATTGAAGGCAGAACTTTACACATAAACACAATACCTCACTGAGGAAAATTAGAGAAATAATTACATTTGAAAAATTGTAACATTAACAACAATAGGAGTAACAAATGTTGGGGGCGGGGGTGGCTCAATCGGTAGCGTGCCAGGCTCGTAATCTGCAGTTCCCAGGTTCGAGTCCCAGTTGGGTCAGCGTTGAGATTTATCTCCGAATAACTCCCCGCCCTGCCCACGGTCAGTAGGGGACACCGATGGGCTTGGAAAGGCCACCGTCCGTCGGATGGGACGTTAAGCCGTGGCCCCGTGTGCGGGAGAGCCATACCCTGGGCACGTTAAAGAACACGCTGGATGGCCTTGACGGGAGGCTCCTATCTGTCTCCCAACAGCTGTTACAGTGGGTCCCCTCCCCCAACCTTCTCTGAGCCTTCGGGGTCCATATGACCTGGCCATTTAGACCATGGTGTGCAAAAAAGTGCCGCTCAGAGTTAAAACAACCCAACAAATGATTAATATCGTTTAATTTTTTGGCATCAGCAGAAGCGCTGAACGGGCGCTCACAAAAAACAGTGGCCCACTGATTATTCACCGCTGCTTTAGCCGTATCTTATAAACATTTCCTCACTGGCGATCAATACAGACTTTGAGTCAATAGATTTGTTAAGGAAAAAAAGAAATGTTAAATGAACTGCCCATTTCCAACTATCATTTGCTGAATTCTGAGTATGTACTGTCCGTTTATCGCCGCTAAAAACGAGACAAAGAATTTGCAGAAAAGGTTGTTTAGGTAGTGAATATATATATATAGGGGTATAAATATATATATATATAATATACGAATAGGGCATAACATATTAGAAGTAGAATCATATTTCTAAAGCTTTGTAACTTAATATACACTGTTCGACATTGAAATTACTCCACCCAGCAAGACGTTCGATTTGCATACAAGCCGTGGCCCCGTGTGCGGGAGAGATACCCTGTGCACCTTAAAGAACACCTGGATGGCCTTGACGGGAGGTTACCATCTGTCTCCCAACAGCCGTTCCAGTGGGTCCCCTGTCCCAACCTTCTCTGAGCCTTCGGGGACCTTGTAACCTGGCCATTTAGCCCATTGTGTGCAAAAAATACCGCTCAGAGGTAAAACAACCCAACCCTGTACTGACATGCTGATTTGCATGCAAATTTCTAATTTGCATACAACCCAACCCTGCAACCAAACCCATGCAATTTGCATACAACCCAACCCTCTATTCAAATGCTGATTTGCATGAAAATCGAAGTACAGGGTTGGATTGTTTTACCTCTGAGCGGTACTTTTTTGCACACAATGGGCTAAATGCCCAGGTCACAAGGACCCCAAAGGCTCAGAGAAAGTTGGGGGAGGGGACCCACTGGAACGGCTGTTCGGAGACAGATGGTAACCTCCTGTCTAGGTCATCCAGCTTGTTCTTTAATGTGCACAAGGTGTCTCTCCCGCACACGGTGCCACGGCTTAACGTCCCATCCGACGGACGGCGGCCTTTCCAAGCCCATCAGTGTTACCTACTGACCATGGGCAGGGCGGTGAGTTTTGTGGAGATAAATATCAATGCTGACCCAACTGGAACTCGGACCTGGGAACTGCAGATTACAAGCCCGGCGCGATACCGACTGAGCCATCCCCTCCCCTGTGAGTACAGGGCAATGATGCATATGATTACGTTTCCATGGCAATCACGTGGTATCGCCGGAAGATCACAGGACGAACTCTGCACAGATAATCCAAATGCTTTAGAACTATATTTGTCTGCGACAAGTTACGAAAGAGCGTTGATAGCAGATATTGAAGAAGTGTGGTAGATTCTGAAACGACCACTTTGCTAATCATATCAGCAGCTGGTTGCATTTAAGCTTGGACAGATTGTGGATTGTGTAACACCCGATAATTTACCGGCCATATCGCCGAATATGTGGGTCGCGATATCCAAGGACATTGTTTGCTCCAGTGATCTCAGGTAGATATTGAGAATCGTCGCACAGTATCAGCCATTGTCAGATGCTTGGGTTGGGTTGTTTTATCTCTGAGCGGCACTTTTTTGCACACCATGGGCTAAATGGCCACGTCACATGGACCCCGAAGGCTCAGAGAAGGTTGGGGAAGGGGACCCACTGGAACAGCTGTTGGGAGACAGATGGTAGCCTCCCGTCAAGGCCATCCAGCGTGTTCTTTAACGTGCACAGGGTATGGCTCTCCCGCACACGAGGCCACCGCTTAACGTCCCATCCGACGGACGGCGGCCTTTCCAAGCCCATCGGTGTCCCCTACTGACCGTGGGCAGGGCGGGGAGTTTTGCGGAGATAAATCTCAACGCTGACCCAGCTGGGACTCGAACCTTTGAACTACAGATTACGAGCCTGGCGCGCTACCGACTGAGCCACCCCCTCCCCATTGTCAGATGCCCAAGAGCAAAGATGTAAGAGTGGATGTCTGGATTCCTCTACAGGCGGTAGCAGATCTAACCATAACTGCAGCTAGCATTCAACGAACTTAACTTGCTACCATGGAAGCTCCTTTCACAACCAGGACCATTGGCCGATGTCCATGGCATAGATTCCCTTTGACTGTGAGCCACCATGGGATTTCGCTGGACTGATATCAGGTTAGAGGTATCTTTCACTGAATGAGTAGTGGCAACACATTGATACAGTAATGGCACACAGCCCTATAATCTGCCTGGTTCTGGCCTTGGTATTGATGATCAGCAACTTAAGGTCTGGAGACAACATGGCAGAGGGAGGATCCAGCTGTCATCCGTGTAGGCCATACCTCTCACTCGCAGATCTCGTTTGGGGAGCAAGAGATGCAACAGCAGCATCTGATACATGTAATTGGTAATGCGACTGTCTAGTCATATGTTGACGATATCGTTTGGTCACCATATCACTATCCGTCACAGTTCTGACATGTATCCTTAATGCCATCTTCCAGAAAGATAATTCCCCGCCCTGCCCACGATCAGTAAGGGACACCGATGGGCTTGGAAAGGCCCTCGTCCATCGGATGGGACGTTAAGCCGTGGCCCCGTGTGCTGGAGAGAGCCATACCCTGTGCACGTTAAAGAACACACCGGATGTCCTTGACGGGAGGCTACCATCTGTCTCCCAACAGCTGTTCCAGTGGGTCCCCTCACCCAACCTTCTCTGAACCTTCGGAGTCCATGTGACCTGGCCATTTAGCCCATGGTGTGCAAAAAAGTGCCGCTCAGAGGTAAAACAACCCAACCCACTTTGCGTCCACTGCTCACTTTTCGTAGCGCTTTAAAAGAAATATATTTTCAAAGTATGTCCAATATATATGCTACGTATCCCTCCCCCTCATCTTTTCTGATTATTAAAATCTCCAGATGAGCGTGGACTTGGCTATATCCCATTTAGCAAAACACAAATTTTCTTTTACACGAAGGTTTTTCCACGTATTGTTCGTAGACCTCCAACGAGCAGGTGAATTATAATAATTGAAAAATTAAATAATTTGGGGTGATGAAAATTAAAGGGAACCTGTTTTTTTTTTTACGAATGTTGAAATCCACATCGTTTTGAATCATCCCTTATCACTGTGAATATATTTTTGAAATGAAATCTAATCATATTAAGAAAAAAAAATATTAAATTAAATCAAACATAAAAAAAACTAAAATTTTGTTTCTTATTTTTTTGCTTCGGCGTTGTCATTCTGAATTTCTGAAGTGTAAGGTCCTCGGGAGCCGTCCCATGGCCGAGTGGTTAGCGCGCTTGGCTACTGATCTAAGGGACCTGGGTTCGAGCTCCGGATAAGGCATGGTTGTATGTGTTGTTTTTCTGCTGAGGTCCTGCCATCCTCTCAGATCTTCTACTAAGGCATATAAACTGACAGGCTCCTGTCAGACCTCTGTGGCAAGCAGCTGCTTGAGGGGGTATTTATTTATTTATTTTATTAAAAGGTCCTCGGGAAATGCCATTCTTTTTACTAATAGTTACTTTTTGACTTTTCATGGAAAAATATTAACACCCTCTGCATTCCACGGTCAGGACAAGCTTTTCATACTTCGGAAGTTCCTGCCTTACTGGGGCGGGGGTGGCTCAGTCGGTAGCGCGCCAGGCTCGTAATCTGTAGTTCCCAGGTTCGAGTCCCAGCTGGGTCAGCGTTGAGATTTATCTCCGCAAAATTCCCCGCCCTGCCCACGGTCAGTAGGGGACACCGATGGGCTTGGAAAGACCGCCGTCTGTCGGATGGGACGTTAAGCCGTGGTCCCGTGTGCGGGAGAGCCATACCCTGTGCACGTTAAAGAACACGCTGGATGGCCTTTACGGGAGGCTACCATCTGTCTCCCAACAGCTGTTCCAGTGGGTCCCCTCCCCCCAACCTTCTCTGAGCCTTTGGGGTCCATGTGACCTGGCCATTTAGCCCATTGTGTGCAAAAAAGTGCCGCTCAGAGGTAAAACAACCCAAACAACCCATCCTGCCTTACTGCTCTTTGATGTGGCATTTGGCCATCCACCTCATCTATATGATTTAGCACTTATACATCCAAGTTGTGTTCTTGTCACCAAACACTACTCCATTTTAACAACCACGGCCAATTTTAAAACATTTTATTTTCGCCAAACATTTCAGCAGCTACTTGGAAAGTTGGGCAAACCACCAATGTGTGAATTTCTGGAAGAGTTTCAGCAGACGATATGACTTGGGTTTGGTTTACTTCTAGCTAAATGGGCAGGCCATAAGAACCTCAGGAAATCAGAGATGGGGAAGAGAAGGGAGATTTGTTGGACATCTGGAAAGATGACAAGATGGAAATCTACCCACTAGGCCATCCAGCATGTTATTTAATGTGCATAAAACATGAATTTCCTGCTGAAGGAATCACGGCCTATAATCTCCCATCGTACGGACGGAAGTCTTTCGAAGGCCATCTATGCTCCCTTTCTCAACAAGGATAAAGTGGAGCCTTAACGGAAACATGCCTTGGAGGATAAAGTGGAGCCTTAACGGAAACATGCCTTGGAAAACATTCATGCTCTCTTGGACTCAATAAGTAGCAAATGATGTTTGGAAGGCGATGTGGAGCAATGCATTTTGTGGCTTCCAAAGGTGTTAAGAAAGATTTGGGTTGTTTTACCTCTGAGCGGCACTTTTTTGCACACCATGGGCTAAATGGCCAGGTCACATGGACCCCGAAGGCTCAGAGAAGGTTGGGGGAGGGGACCCACTGGAACAGTTGTTGGGAGACAGATGGTAGCCTCCCGTCAAGGCCATCCAGCGTGTTCTTTAACGTGCACAGGGTATGGCTCTCCCGCACACGGGGCCACGGCTTAACGTCCCATCCGACGGATGGCGGCCTTTCCAAGCCCATCGGTGTCCCCTACTGACCGTGGGGAATTTTGCGGAGATAAATCTCAACGCTGACCCAGCTGGGACTCGAACCTGGGAACTGCAGATTACGAGCCTGGCGCGCTACCGACTGAGCCACCCCCGCTTCATGTTAAGAAAGAGAAGAAGATGTAATTCCTTATGTGATTCTTGGACGAAAGACTGAATTTCGTGAATTGGAAGAAACAGATATATTCAAAAGCTTATAGCTTCACAAGAGTTAGAGGAAGATTAATTACAGCAGATTGTTAATAAGTAGAAACGGAAGAAGAGAAGAAAGGTAAAAAATGAACAGGAGAAATAATATTTCAGAATCTCCCCGAATGTATTAGAGAAATCGGCGCAATTAATTCAGTTTGCGAGGCAAATAAATCCGAAAATGAAGCGAAGAGTACAGATAAAAACGTGAACGTTATTAATGCTGTCCCTGTTTGCCAAGAAATTTACATACAAAACAAAGGAAAACGTATCTGATGAAGCTCACCCACTGTTTCAAGTCGCACGGTGGTTGTTGATTCACTCTCTCTGTTTTAGTTATACTGAAACTTGAACTTCTTGCGTCATTTTTGGAACTCGCCATTCCATAAAATCGTCCAACAGTGTACGTAGTTTTGAACTGCGTTACCGAAATATTAGGAGCGGGTGTGGCTCTGTCGGTAGCGCGCCAGGCTCGTAATCTGTAGTTCCCAGGTTCGAGTCCCAGCTGGGTCAGCGTTGAGATTTATCTCCGCAAAATTCCCCACCCTGCCCACGGTCAGTAGGGGACACCGATGGGCTTGGAAAGGCCGCCGTCCTTCGGATGGGACGTTAAGCCGTGGCCCCGTGTTCGGGAGAGACACCCTATGCACGTTACAGAACACGCTGGATGGCCTTGACGAGGGGCTACCATCTGTCTCCCAACAGCTGTTCCAGTGGGTCCCCTACCCCAACCTTCTCATGACCATTCGGGGTTCTTGTGACCAGGCCATTTAGCCCTTGGTGTGCAAAAAAAAAGTGTCGCTCAGAGGTAAAACAACCCACAACTGTTTCAAGTCACACGGTGGTTGTTGATTCACTCTCTCTGCTTTAGTTATACTGAAACTTGAACTTCTTGCGTCATTTTTGGAACTCGCCATTCCATAAAATCGTCCAACAGTGTACGTAGTTTTGAACTGCGTTACCGAAATATTAGGAGCGGGTGTGGCTCTGTCGGTAGCGCGCCAGGCTCGTAATCTGTAGTTCCCAGGTTCGAGTCCCAGCTGGGTCAGCGTTGAGATTTATCTCCGCAAAATTCCCCACCCTGCCCACGGTCAGTAGGGGACACCGATGGGCTTGGAAAGGCCGCCGTCCTTCGGATGGGACGTTAAGCCGTGGCCCCGTGTTCGGGAGAGACACCCTATGCACGTTACAGAACACGCTGGATGGCCTTGACGAGGGGCTACCATCTGTCTCCCAACAGCTGTTCCAGTGGGTCCCCTACCCCAACCTTCTCATGACCATTCGGGGTTCTTGTGACCAGGCCATTTAGCCCTTGGTGTGCAAAAAAAAAGTGTCGCTCAGAGGTAAAACAACCCACAACTGTTTCAAGTCACACGGTGGTTGTTGATTCACTCTCTCTGCTTTAGTTATACTGAAACTTGAACTTCTTGCGTCATTTTTGGAACTCGCCATTCCATAAAATCGTCCAACAATGTACGTAGTTTTGAACTGCGTTACCGAAATATTAGGAGCGGGTGGCTCTGTCGGTAGCGCGCCAGGCTCGTAATCTGTAGTTCCCAGGTTCGAGTCCCAGCTGGGTCAGCGTTGAGATTTATCTCCGCAAAATTCCCCACCCTGCCCACGGTCAGTAGGGGACACCGATGGGCTTGGAAAGGCCGCCGTCCTTCGGATGGGACGTTAAGCCGTGGCCCCGTGTTCGGGAGAGACACCCTATGCACGTTACAGAACACGCTGGATGGCCTTGACGAGGGGCTACCATCTGTCTCCCAACAGCTGTTCCAGTGGGTCCCCTACCCCAACCTTCTCATGACCATTCGGGGTTCTTGTGACCAGGCCATTTAGCCCTTGGTGTGCAAAAAAAAAGTGTCGCTCAGAGGTAAAACAACCCACAACTGTTTCAAGTCACACGGTGGTTGTTGATTCACTCTCTCTGCTTTAGTTATACTGAAACTTGAACTTCTTGCGTCATTTTTGGAACTCGCCATTCCATAAAATCGTCCAACAATGTACGTAGTTTTGAACTGCGTTACCGAAATATTAGGAGCGGGTGTGGCTCTGTCGGTAGCGCGCCAGGCTCGTAATCTGTAGTTCCCAGGTTCGAGTCCCAGCTGGGTCAGCGTTGAGATTTATCTCCGCAAAATTCTCCGCCCTGCCCACGGTCAGTAGGGGACACCGATGGGCTTGGAAAGGCCGCCGTCCGTCGGATGGGACGTTAAGCCGTGGCCCCGTGTGCGGGAGAGCCATACCCTGTGCACATTAAGGAACACGCTGGATGGCCTTGACGGGAGGCAACCATCTGTCTCCCAACAGCTGTTCCAGTTGGTCCCCTCCCCCAACTTTCTCTGAGCCTTCGGGGTCCATGTGACCTGGCCATTTAGTCCATGGTGTGCAAAAAAGTGCCGCTCAGAGGTAAAACAACGCAACTCACGAAATGTTGATGAAAATTTCGATGTTTTTGTAATGATGGTTTAAATTACACCTTACCATGGCCGATCTAGAGGGCCCAAGGGGGCCATGACCCCCCCCCCCCTCCTTAAGAGGCAAATATTATTAAACTTATTTTTATTTCATGCATTTTTCAAAAAAAGTTTTAAAGACTTGTAAAGCGGAAGCCATTTGAGATCCTGTCTCTTTCTCCTTCCCCGTTACATTTTTCCGGCTCGATTTGGCTTCTATAGACTCGTATCCGGCTCGATTTGGCTTCTATAGACTCGTATCCGGCTCGATTTGGCTTCTATAGACTCGTATCCGGCTCGATTTGGCTTCTATAGACTCGTATCCGGCTCGATTTGGCTTCGATAGACTCGTATCCGGCTCGATTTGGCTTCGATAGACTCGTATCCGGCTCGATTGCTTCTCGGCTCTCCCCTCGATTTATTTCTAGATGGAAACCTTACTAGCTAAATATTTATTTTACATAGAATAGTATTATTTGCTAAGTGAGTTAAACTCTTTATTAATCAAGATTCCTGTTCCTAGATGGCTCATTCTGATCGTAACGAAATGCTACCATTTTATGCGTTTCGATTCTGTACAGAGTGGTTGCGTTGGGTTGGGTTGTTTTACCTCAGAGCGGCACTTTTTTGCACACCATGGGCTAAATGGCCAGGTCATATGGACCCCGAAGGCTCAGAGAAGGTTGGGGGAGGGGACCCACTGGAACAGCTGTTGGGAGACAGGTGGTAGCCTCCCGTCAAGGCCATCCAGCGTGTTCTTTAATGTGCACAGAGTATGGCTCTCCCGCACACGGGGCACGGCTTAACGTCCCATCCGACGGACGGCGGCCTTTCCAAGCCCTTCGGTGTCCCCTACTGACCGTGGGCAGGGCGAGGAATTTTGCGGAGATAAATCTCAACGCTGACCCAGCTGGGACTCGAACTTGGGAACTACAGATTACGAGCCTGGCGCGCTACCGACTGATCCACCCCCGCCCCACAGAGTGGTTGCATATTTATGTTTGGAAATATTACAAATATATCGGGTCCTGCAAAAGTTTTAAGTTTTAGAAAATGGGTTTCACTGATGAAAAAGTTTGAAAAGTTCTTGTCTTCGCCCCTAAGTGTACGTACTCGATGCATATTTTCTTCAGCGAGTATTTTTCATTTATAAAAGTAAAATCTTCTAATACATCGTTTCCCAAAAATGTGGTTCGCCTCCCGGTACCGGTCCTTCGAAAAATAAAACAACAACCAAATCCGAAAACTTAAAACATAGCAGAGAATTATTATTTTTTTTATGAGCAAGGCATCATATATTTCCCTTTCATATTATTCGCATTATTTAGAAATCTAAAGTTAATAGCCTGAAAACTTATGACAATAAATCAAACCAGTGGTTCTCAAACTGTTTTGTCTGGAGGCAACCTTGTCGTAAGTTAAAAGTTTTAATGGTACTCCTAAAAAATGATTGTAATTGCTAATAAAATAATATCGTGTTGGAAAGGAAATGAAGAACTGATTTCATATTATTAGCCAAAACATTGGTTCTCAACGTGGGGTACGCGGTAAAATTTTTTGTAGTACGCCGTGAGAGCTCAAAAGTCGTGTGTATATATATAAGTTTTATTTTATTCCCGTTGTTATACTAAAACTATAGTTTTTTCTATCTATACAAGGGGTATGCCAGTTACATACCAATTTCCAAGGGGTACGTGAAGCATAAAAGGTTGAGAACCACTACGCTAAAACATGGTGTACCTTGAACATTTCTACGAAAATGTTTATAAATACTTCAAATAGAAAATCTTTCTAATTAAAATATCGTGGTATGTCAATTTTCAATCACTGTAATAAACGGCTTAACTTTAATAACTTGAATTGAATTATATCACTTTTATTTGAATGATATGGAAGAGAAAGTCGTCGAAAATGACCATCATTGGAAACTTAATTGCTCTCTTCTGAAAAAGTTTCCGGATCTCTGTTGTAAGGAGATGGAAATCATTGGTCTCGTTTTCCATTGCCTCAATAATTGTGGAAAATGACGATTTCGTTAATTGCTCTAAGGACATACCTACCGGTATTAGAGAAGGGCATGTTTATTGATATACGTATGTTGCTTCTTACATGACATATTTATGATAGATTGGTCAAATACAACGACTTTTCAAGCGAAAAAACAGTAATATCTGAAGAAGGATACAAGTTCTGACATTTCGATGCGACTAAACCAGATCTCTTGTAGTGGGCCATGGCTATGACTGCCACTGCTCTCGTAGAGGTGCAGGACTGCATTAGGATAAGAGAAGATTTGTCCTTTTTTAAAACTTGCAGGATGCTTTTTAAAATGCTTTTTTAAAACTTGAGATCTGCGGTTCTTGTTTCATCTGCAAATTTATCTGTACTATTAAAGGAGAACGAGGCTGGGATTCCTGCCTAGTGTAATGTTTAGCGAGGCCTCTGTTACTCAGACATTGGACGTGGGCCCAATGTTTGTACGTTATATGTGAAACCAGGACAAGCCTTGTAGAAGCTTCTAAGTATGTCTACCTCTAAGTCTACCTCTGTAGCTTCTAAGTATGCCTCTGCGCACTGTGGTATATATAGGATCCCCATTCCCACAACCTTCTCTGTACTCTTGGGATCCTTGAGACCTGGACATTTAGCATATTGCGTACAAAATCCAAATACCGTTTTCCATGCTCATTATGTTAATTCTGATATTGTATGGCCTGGATGACAAATGAAATGCTAATTCAATGGTTCTCAAGTCGCCTCTGAGCACAATGGTTGAATTTTGGGACACCACTTTCTTGATATAAATACAACTGAACTAGAATCAAAAGTTATTCCCCCCTATTCTTCCCCCTATTCTTCTTTTTAATGTTAAAACTATAGTATGTCATCATCTAACTTCTACCATAGGGAAGGATTCTAACTCTCTCTCTGTCCCACTTTTGCATTCAGTTATGAATAACTTTCAAAGCAATAACTCAATAGAAAGCAGTTACGGTTAAGATCTTTGTCACAAGTGGCGTTAGTCTTAATTCAAATATCCCTGCAAAACCCCCCACCCTGCCCTCTGCCAGTAAGGAGAGATCGATGAGTTTCGAAAGGCCGCCGTCCGTCAGATGGGACGTTAAGTCTTGGCCCCGTGTACGGGAAAGCCATACTCTGTGCAAGATAAAGAACACGCTGGATGGTCTTCACGTTGGGACTAACTGGACAACTGTTAGGGAACAAATTTTTCCTCTAACAGCTGTCCAGTTGGTCCTCTCCCCCATCCTTCCCTGAGCCTTCGGGGTCTTTCTGACCTGGCCATTTAGCCCATTGTGTGTTAAAAAGTACCACTCAGAGGTAAAACAACACAACACAACTCTTAATTCGAACGGCTCTCTGAAGGTTTGGGTTGGGTTGTTTTACCTCTGAACGGCACTTTTTTGCACACCATGGGCTAAATGGCCAGGCCACAAGGACCCCGAAGGCTCAGAGAAGGTTGGGGGAGGGGACCCACTGGAACAGCTGTTGGGAGACAGATGGTAGCCTCCCGTCAAGGCCATCCAGCGTGTTCTTTAACGTGCACAGGGTATGGCTCTCCCGCACACGAGGCCACGGCTTAACGTCCCATCCGACGGACGGCGGCCTTTCCAAGCCCATCGGTGTCCCCTACTGACCGTGGGCAGGGGGGGGGGGGGAATTTTGCGGAGAAAAATCTCAACGCTCCACCCAGCTGGGACTCGAACCTTGGAACTACAGATTACGAGCCTGGCGCGCTACCGCTCTCTGAAGGAAATAATACTGAATAACTTGAAGTAGTTTGTTTTATTTTGCAATATTTCTTACATTTCCCAGTAAAGAGATTCAAAAGTCGTGGAGAAGTGGAATTCCTAAGTAGCATAAAATAGTACCCAGAAGACTTGCATAGTTCTCTAACAAACTATTTAGAAGTTTGTTTAAACTTCTCTGAAGTGTCTAAAAGTCGCTTTGCAATTATTAAAACCGAACCAGTTAGTATACTAGATTTTCCCGTAGGTATCATATTACAGCGTGTGAATTGCTTTTCTCTAGAAACGTGTGCAGAGTTACAAAAATACTTGAGCAAAGATGAAAACACTTTTTCTGAACTGAGGACAAAAGTCTGATAAAAAAAATAGACAAATGGGTCAGAAAGATTGGGTCAGATTTATTCGACCCTTAACACTAATGAGATTCTCTCATACAACAGAAGCAGCCTTTGTATAGTTTTAGAAACACATAAAGGTTGCAAAAGAAAGTCGAAATGTGTCATAGAGCCATCAGACTTATTTTGTGGTTGGCCCCGTAACGCGAACGAGCCACTCTTTAACAACAGAAGCAGTCTTTGTGCAGCTCGAGACATGAGTCGTTGAGAAAGTTTTTGAAACCAAATCGTGACGTTCCATTAAGAAGAAATTGATTTAAATGAGTTGCATTGTCTAATGTGAAGGTGTTGAATTTGAAACATGAGTTAGCAACAGAGCAGGATGTTTATACGTTTTTAAAATGGCTGGAGGTTCTCAGGGTTGTTCTCTGTCAAGTGAAATGAGCGGCCTGATTCAATGCAACAATCACGTTAATTTGTTTATAAAGATATCTATGTCTGTATATTCATCTTTCTATGAAATCTCCTTCTTACATGAAACGCAAAAGCAAAGTATCTTTAAATATCAGCACACTGCGTACCACATGTACAGCTGAAAACTGTCCTATTCCTGAATTTTCAGTTTCGGCCGTCGGCTTCCCATTGTTTAGGAAGGCAAATTTCTCATTTCGGCCGCAAACCTGCAGATTACTTAAAAGCTAAGATTCCCATTTTTCTGGATTCTGGTAGCACGCCTGCTAACAAGACAGATTTTAATCGCTTCGAAGCTCCATTCAATCTCTTGCCAGACTCGCAATCTACTCCTCCCAGGTCCTATTCCCAACTGGATCAGCGTAGAGATTTATTTCTGCTAAACCTAGGTCAGAAAGGTGACACCGATTAGCTTAAAACGGCTGCCGTCCATCTAATGGTCGCAAAGCCGTGGTTCCTTGTGCATGAGTATCACTCCTTGTGAACGGTAAAGGACCTTAACGAGAAACTTCCATCTGTCCTCTACCAGTTGTAAAGCGGATCCCCATTCCCCCCCACCTTCTCTGTGCCCCGGGATCCTTGTGACCTGGCCATTTACCATATTGTGTACAAAATCCAAATATCGTTTTCCATCCTCATTATTTGGCTCAGTCGGTAGCGCGCCAGGCTCGTAATCTGTAGTTCCCAGGTTCGAGTCCAAGCTGGGTCGGCGTTGAGATTTATCTCCGCAAAATTTCCCCGCCTTGCCCATGGTCAGTAGGGGACACCGATGGGCTTGAAAAGATCGCCGTCCGTCGGATGGGATGTTAAGCCGTGGCCCCGTGTGCGGGAGAGCCATACCCTGTGTACGTTAAAGAACACGCTGGATGGCCTTGACGGGAGACTACCATCTGTCTCCCAACAGCTGTTCCAGTGGGTCCCTTCCCCCAACCTTCTCTGAGCCTTCGGGGTCCATGTGACCTGGCCATTTAGCCCATGGTGTGCAAAAAAGTGCCGCTCAGAGGTAAAACAACCCAACCCAACGTTACGACAGCCATAGTAGACGTCTGTGATGCAAGCGACACCTCATCAGAAAGACAACAAACATCCATGCCATATTCGGGATTTGAATTCGGGTCCCTTTAGATCAGGAGCCACGCGCTCTAACCATTCAGCCAACGAACGGCCTTGAAAATTCAGGAAATAAAATATGTTCAATAACTTTTGCCTCCTTCTAGTATTCTCAAGGGGAGAGGGGGTGCAGCTCCTTGCACCCCTAGATTCAGAACCTTACTAACATTCTCAAAGGGTGAAATGCCCTCTTGTCTCCCACCCCCTTAAATCCGGCTTCGATCTCGTGAATCAGTTATACTTTAAATAGTATAACTTACTTTAATTAAGAGAAATCAATATTTTCAACTGGAAAAAAAATAAAAGTATAAACATGCTGAAAAAAGAGCAAAATTACTTATTAATTCATATATGTTTATAATTTGTGGTCCTGAAAAGGTGGGGGCGGGGGTGGCTCAGTCGGTAGCGCGCCAGGCTCGTAATCTGTAGTTCCCAGGTTCGAGTCCCAGCTGGGTCGGCGTTGAGATTTATCTCCGCAAAATTTCCCCGCCTTGCCCACGGTCAGTAGGGGACACCGATGGGCTTGAAAAGATCGCCGTCCGTCGGATGGGATGTTAAGCCGTGGCCCCGTGTGCGGGAGAGCCATACCCTGTGCACGTTAAAGAACACGCTGGTTGGCCTTGACGGGAGGCTACCATCTGTCTCCCAACAATTCCCATGTTCCAGTGGGTCCTCTCCCCCAACCTTCTCTGAGCCTTCGGGGTCCTTGTGGCCTGGCCATTTAGCCCATGGTGTGCAAAAAAGTGCCGCTCAGAGGTAAAACAATCCAATCCAATCCATGCTCATTATGTTAATTCTGAAATTGTATGGCCTTGATGACAAACGAAATGCTAATTCAATGGTTCTCAAGTCGCCTCTGCGCACATGGTTGAATTTTGGGACACTACTTTTTTTTATATAAATACAACTGAACTAGAAATCAAAAGTTTTTATCGAACTGTTGGGAGACAAACGCATAGTGTTATCCATTTGCATAATTAAGATAATGGGAATGTTAATTCAAAAACTTAAGAGACAGTTAAACAAATTTTTGTGTAAGTTGTGAAGCTGTGTCAAAACAGTCATTTCAAGCAGTTCAAGGAAACGCACAAAAGATGCAGAATTTAATAATAGTAGCCCATGGCTGCTTGAGGATGATGATGATGATCAGAAAAACTGAAGGCATCGTGAACAGTGATTTATTACATTACAGTGATTAATTACATTCAAGAGAATTTCTTCACAGCTTCTCCAGGAGTATAGATTCGAAAGTGTTTTGTTTTTGGAGATTTGGGATGTAAAAGGCTGGGTTGGGTTGTTTTACCTATGAGCGGCACTTTTTTGCACACCATGGGCTAAATGACCAGGTCACATGGACCCCGAAGGCTCAGAGAAGGTTGGAGGAGGGGACCCACTGAAACAGCTGTTGGGGGACAGATGGTAGCCTCCCGTCAAGGCCATCCAGCGTGTTCTTTAACGTGCACAGGGTATGGCTCTCCCGCACACGGGGCCACTGCTTAACGTCCCATCCGACGGACGGCGGCCTTTCCAAGTCCATCGGTGTCCCCTACTGACCGTGTGCAGGGCGGGGAATTTTGCGGAGATAAATCTTAACGCTGACCCAGCTGGGACTAGAACCTGGGAACTACAGATTACGAGCCTGGCGCGCTACCGACTGAGCACCCCCGATGTAAAAGGCAGTTAATGGAAGAAAATAAAAAGCTATTAATGATGATCCCATTCTGTTATTAGCTGAGTTAATGAAACCTGTCAAAACATGGTTAAAGCGTATAACCAAAAATTTTAAGATCTCAGTCACAATTAAATATGATTTCAAATACATTTATTAATATATATTTCTAACAATTTAACTTTCGAACTGTTCTTGTATCAACTAAATAATTTTCCTAGAAATCACAAAATAAAATTTAGATAACAAATTAGAATAGGATTTGAATAAATATTAAACTCTTCCGAGTAAATTGCAGGCAGTTTTCAACAATTCTTTTAACTTAATTTTGTTTCAGAGTGAGGCCACCAAAGTGTTTCTATTTGCTCACTTTTAAAATGTTTTAATTGTGTTATTCGTTGCGTTATTGCCAAAAGATTATAGAACACCAAAAGTACAACTGCACGTTGCGCATTTAGAACTATGTACAGACGCTCAAAAAATTATCCGAACACTATGGTTGATTACAAAATTCAGAAAAATATCTGGCCGTGGCCGAGTGGTTAACGCGCTTGGCTACTGATCTACGGGACCTGGGTTCGAGCCCCGGGTAAGGCATGGATGTTCGTGTTATTTTTCTGCTGAGGTCCTGCCATCCTCACAGACCTTCTACTATGGCATATAAACTTACAGGCGCCTGTCAGACCTCTGTGGCAAGCAGCTGCTTGAGGGGGTATTTGTTTTATTTATTTATGGTTGATTACAGAATTCAGAAAAATATCTGGCAACGTGTATGTACACGAAGGTTGCCAGATCACTAATTTCTAAAAAAAACGTTTGCCAGATATTTTTTCTGAATTCTGTAATCAACCATAGTGTTCGGATATTTTTTTGAGCGACTGTAAAAATATCTCCTGCTAAATGTATTGTGTTCAGATAAATAGATGGTTATAACTAGAGGTCCTGTATAGTTAGAGTCTAATATCCTTCTTTATAAACTGGACCATTTTATAAAAGGGACCTTGGCCCCTTTATCATTGGTCCACGAGAAAAAGTTTTTTTTTGTGTGTGCGTCAAAAGTAGGGACCAGTACAGTGAAGTGCTAGCGACCCTACACGTTGGCGATAGTCTTTTGGCCGCAGGCCGCCTAAAAATGAAGGAGGTGGTTGAAGTTTCGTGCCAAGGAAGTACTGCGTCGTAGTTTTGTGGCAAGGGGGTGGGGAGGGGAGAGATTTGGAGTAAAATTCTTCTGGGAGTGAAAACTGTAGCGTGTGTGATCGCTGTGTGGCCCATGTTGGCCGGAAGTTGGTAAGAAGGGTGCAAGGTAAATATTCAAAATCGCCCCGAATCTCTTACAATTAAGGATGGCCTAAAATGGTCGGCAGATCTTAAAATTTCTGATTTAGAATATGCTGATGATTTAGCTCTTTTGGCAAATGATGTTCATGAGATGAACTCTTTCATTCGAGCTCTTGATGAAACTGTATAGTTAGAGGCTGGCCATCTAGGTGATTGACAGTCGTTGGTTGATTGAGTCACATGGTTTATATTCGCCATGTTTTGTCGTACCGTAAGACGAAAGCCTATGAGTTAGTGTGTGTACAGTCGCTCAAAAAAGTATCCGAATACTATGGTTGATTACAGAATTCAAAAAAATATCTCGCAACGATTTTTTTAGAAATTAGTGATCTGGCAACCTTCGTGTCACGTGATAATCACGTGACACGAAGGTATTTTTTTGAATTCTGTAATCAACCATAGTGTTCGGATACTGTTTTGAGCGACTGTACCTAGTTAAAACTTCTCGGTTTTTACAATTTTATACATTCCTACCGCATTTTTTTGCCTATAAAACCTTCCATATTTTATCAATGCCTTACTGAACTGCAGTTGGATGTAAAAATTCCACTCATAGAAATAAATTAATGAATATTTTTTCCGCGAAACTCCGTTAGAAGACAGCAGTCGCCTGCAAAAGTGAAAGGAGCCAAATGAAAATCAAAAAATAATTTCTTTCGAAGTTCGTTTGAAAAACGAGCTAATGTTTCCACTTTGTTGTCTGCTTATGCCAATATTTGTTCGTCTGTCTGTCCGTCTCTCTGTTAACTGTTGCCTGTCCATTTGTCTTTCCACCTGTCTGTCCGTCTATTGACAATCAGCTTTTTTATTTTTAGAGATAAATGAAAAATTCTTTTTGAGTTGGATAGATTTCGAAGAAATATTGAGATTTGCAATTTTGAAATTTTGAAATAGTTTTAATAGCGCCCTCTAGCGGTGAAATATGATGGAAAATGTTAAAGTTTCAATAGAATATTGAAAACAAACTATTTACACTAGAAATCCGAAAATTTCGTAGTACAGTGTTATGGTCAGAAGGTTTACACCAGCAAAAAGGCTTTACCCTCTTAGCCAAAGGAAGGTGCGAAAATGAAACTTTTTTTATTTTAAGAGATAAACCAAACAATATCTTTTTTTTGGGGGGGGGATGGGGTTTAGAGGTACTAACAAAATATTAATATTTACATTTTTCGAATCCCCATCAGTTGGGTTGGGTTCGGTTTTTTTACCTCTGAGCGGTACTTTTTTGCACATCATGGGCTAAGTGGCTAGATCACATGGACCCCGAAGGCTCAGAGAAGGTTGGGGGAGGGGACCCACTGGAGCAGCTGTTGGGAGACAGATGGTAGCCTCCCGTCAAGGCCATCCGGCGTGTTCTTTAACGTGCACAGGGTATGGCTCTCCCACACACGGAGCCACGGCTTAACGTCCCATCCGACGGACGGCGGCCTTTCCAAGCCCATCGGTGTTCCCTACTGACCGTGGGCAGGGCGGGGAATTTTGCGGAGATAAATCTCAACGCTGACCCAGCTGGGACTCGAACCTGGCGTCCCCATCAGTTGGAATTTTCAATGTTAGAAAATACTAAAGGTGGTAAATTAAAATTCGAAAGGCGGCCTCTAGCGGTTGAAAAACGCTAGAAATACTAGATCTTTAAACGAATATTGCAAACGATCTATTTATGATAGAAATTTAAGTTTTTGGTCATAGAGTGTAATGGTCAAGTGGTTTACACTAACAGTAATAATTTGTCCCATTATAGAAAGGGGGTGTTGGTAAAATGCAGCTTTTCTGTCTTAAGTGATAAATGAAAAACATTTTTGTGTTTATAGGTACTAATAAAATATTAATAGTTTATTTTACTAATTATGCTGTAGTTTGAATTTCCACTGCCAAAAGGTATTGAATGCGTAAAATAAGTAGAAGAACGCATATCGCCTCTGGCGCACATGGGAATCTCGTTTTCAAAGAGAATGAAGTTTTTTCTTTGCCTACTTTTTCATTCCTTAAGAGTTTTAATTATGGATGTTCGTGTTGTTTTTCTGCTGAGATCCCGCCATCCTCATGGACCTTCTACTATGGTGTATAAACTGACAGGCTACTGTCAGATCTCTGTACAAGCAGCTCTTGAGTAGTTATTTGTTTATATTTTAGTGTATGAGGGGGGGAGAATGCACAGAGTAGTATTTCATTTGTAATTATAAAACATAAAAAGTATTTCTCTTTTAGTTCATAGATTTAAAAAGTTGCTTTTCTCTCGCTGGGGTGGGGTGGCTCAGTCGGTAGCGCGCGCCAGGCTCGTAATCTGTAGTTCCCAGGTTCGAGTCCCAGCTAGTTCAGCGTTGAGATTTATCTCCGCAAAATTCCCCACCCTGCCCACGGTGAGTAGGGGACACCGATGGGCTTGGGGGGCGGGGGTGGCTCAGTCGGTAGCGCGCCAGGCTCGTAATCTGTAGTTCCCAGGTTCGAGTCCCAGCTGGGTCAGCGTTGAGATTTATCTCCGCAAAAATTCCCTGTCCTGCCCACGGTCAGTAGGGGACACCGATGGGCTTGGAAAGGCCGCCGTCCGTCGGATGGGACGTTAAGCCGTGGCCCCGTGTGCGGGAGAGCCATACCCTGTGCACGTTAAAGAACACGCTGGATGGCCTTGACGGGAGGCTACCATCTGTCTCCCAACAGCTGTTCCAGTGGGTCCCCTCCCCCAACTTTCTGATGACCATTTGGGGTTCTTGTGACCTGGCCATTTAGCCCATGATGTGCAAAAAAAGTGTCGTTCAGAGGTAAAACAACCTAACCCAAATCCTGTCATATACTGTTCTTACGTTCCAATTGACACCAAAGTCAAGTTTAATTGACTAATGCCTCAGAGATGACATAAATGCACGAAGTGTTCTCTGGTAGAGTAGTTACCTTTGAAAATACTCTGCCAATTATCCCTTCGTAATGCTAGAAAAGCTGATTGTTCAGCCTTCAAACAAGACTCGGTGAAACTGATGACTGAACTTAATATGCACACGACATGACAAAAAAAAATCACTTATAAAATATTGTTATTAATTACTGACTGATTGTTGTGTGTAAGTCTGTCGCTGCTATTTCTATTGTAAGAATCATATTTAGTAAAAAACGAACTTCTGATGCATACCTATAAAAGAAATGTAGTTTTTAAAAAGGCTGCAGATTCATTCAACCACCTCACAAGTTTTGAGGAATAATTCCAGAAGCGAAGGTCAAATGTCAAAAGTTCAAACAGAAGGAGAGAAACTTTGGTGATTCAAAAGAATGAGTTTCACAAGTCCAGAGAGCTTTAATTTATTTCTTTTAATATGAACTTGAACATCTTCAATCCTGACTCTTGACTTCTACAGGCATCAGAAGGAATTTCACGATGCTTCAGATTTGGAATTTAATTTGAACTAGGACCGGATATAAGAGGGAGGGTGTCAAAGGAGAACATACCCTCCTTTCTGTAAAACTTTGATGTCCGGAACGGTAACGACAAAAACTAATAAACTTATATAACACATTTTTTAATGAATACTTTCTTTTAAAAAATTACCGGAAGGTCGTTCCGATCCGTTCCGTTTCAATCCAGACATTTGCCCCCAACTCCCACACAAATGTTTTGGATCCCCGGGAGTGGTTCCACTCTTTCCATGGCAATGACGGCTCAAAATAAAAATACGTAATAATAATAATGAAAAAAAAAGTGCACTTAAAATGTATAATTAATCCATGCCAAGGCCTCTCACAGGTCCACTTTCAACCTTTGAGGCCCCTTCCAAATTTTGAGTCCTCTTGGCAAAATGAAAATTAATTTTCATTACCATTTATGAATTTTCAATTCAAATTTCTCAAAATCTGTATAAAACATTTATCCCTCCAGAAATTGCTTGTTACAGAGGTCCGAGAAGAACTTATTAGCATAATGCACCACAGAGGTCTGTAAGGAGACCTCAGCAGAAAGACACCAGCAGAGAAGAATCATCAATTCCTGATCCGAGGCTCGTCAGTTAAAAATTATATCGGAGAAATGAAGCTCACTGCAATGACATTCATTTGTAGTAATTAGGCAAGTGTGAAAAAAAACATCCATCCGCCTCGAACATCCTGGTTGCGCGCCAGTTCCTCTACCATTTCAGCTAAAGAGCTTTCTTATGAAAGGTTGTGGTGTAAAGCACAACCTTTCATAATTTTTTTTATAATTCCTTTATATTTTTTTATAATTCCTTTATATTCCTTATATTTCATAATTCCTTTATAATTTTCCTTTTAATATATTTTTCTACACTTGGCTTCGGGCGAAGGTTGCGAAGCCAAGACTGGTTGTCGGCTTAGGGCGAAGAGGTTATTTCCACCCAGAGCTTCGATGCTGAGCATCTGAATAACGGAAACTATATCTAATTGCAATGTGATTATAAAAGCTTGATTGTCGTCGGTTAAAAAAGAGCATGAGAGCCCCATGGTAAAAGCTTCACCGCACATCATCACAACCTTTCACAAGCAAGTGGGAATCGCCTTAGCTGAAATGGTAGGTTGGGTTGTTTTACCTCTGAGCGGTACTTTTTTGCACACCATGGGCTAAATGGCCAGGTCACAAGGACCCCGAGAAGATTGGGGGAGGGGACCCACTGGAACAGCTGTTGGGAGACAGATGGTAGCCTCCCGTCAAGGCCATCCAGCGTGTTCTTTAACGTGCACAGGGTACGGCTCTCCCGCACACGGGGCCACGGCTTAACGTCCCATCCGACGGACGGCGGCCTTTCCAAGCCCATCGGTGTCCCCTACTGACCGTGGGCAGGGCGGGGAATTTTGCGGAGATAAATCTCAACGCCGATCCAGCTGGGACTCGAACCTGGGAACTACAGATTACGAGCCTGGCGCGCTACCGACTGAGCCACCCCCGCCCCCGCCCCAATGAAATGGTAGAGAACTGGCGCGTATCCATAAAATTCCACGTTCTAATTCGGGAGGGTTTTTCACACTTCCGTAATTACCAAAAACTAAATCACATATTTTGTATCCAATACCAAAGAATTAACCAGTGTTTAAATTAGAGGCCCCCCTTTGAATCCATGCAATCATTCCTCTGAAATCCATGCAATCATTTTTGAATAAAAGCGAAGCAATCGCATCCATTTTGAGGAAGCATCGAATGAATGAGATGTGGTCTTCGTTCAGGAAGCGTTGTATAATACGTAATAGCCAACACATGCTTAATCTTAGAAGTTAATTTATGAGTTTATACGCCCCTATCCACTCGCCGCATAGACCCCGAATCTCGATTCATTTCATTCATTCTACCTATTACATTTGGGAATTGGGATGAAGTAATTCAAATTTGGCATGACTTCTCCTCTATGTAATATATCTTGCAAACTTGCAGCATAATACAACTTTGCGGGAAAAAACTGATGCGAACAAAGTATAAACTGGATCACAGTGAATAAAAACTTGAACAATGCGCGTTATCTTCGAGGTCAGAATTTGATTACAAATTGATTAATTGAAAAGAAACATTTTAAGGTCCGCATCTTTTTCATGGATGTAAACTTCTGAAAAAACTTTTCCAATTTCTTCCCATTGTTGGGGAAGGAAAAGGCTTTTTTTTCTTTCTAAAGAAAATATGTGTTTCGTTACAATTAGTAAAAAAGGAACAAATTGCTTAAATTCATAAGACTTAGCACAAAAGGACTAAAAACCAACCTACGAACAATTATCGAAAAAAGAAAGAAAGAAAAAAACAGTTAAATATTATGGAAATGAAGGCACGAAACAACCAAGTTACCCTAAAATAAAACATCACATATGAAAAAAGAGAATCACGAAAGTCATTAACGACATCCATCAAAAAGATATCATTTATCATAAACAAAAGCAGCGACGATGAAGAGAGAGATAGAGATCAAAGTTCAAAGAAACGAATCAAAGGCTCACCTTGTTAGCCACCTGTG
This sequence comes from Ryuthela nishihirai, assembly GCA_038380435.1. Taxonomy (NCBI): domain Eukaryota; kingdom Metazoa; phylum Arthropoda; class Arachnida; order Araneae; family Heptathelidae; genus Ryuthela; species Ryuthela nishihirai. Next base: position 21,041,750 of record JAWZYU010000010.1, read on the forward strand.
CACTCAGTCCGAAAGCGGGTCCTCGGTTGGCCATGTCGGTAGCGAAGAGCTACGAAATTTTGCTTCAACTCGACTGTGAGGTCCTCAGAGAAATGCGACGTTCGAAGAGCTCCTCTTGCCAAAAATACTTCGCAGCTAGTTGGTCATCGCGGAGCTCTCAGGAGCAGCACGTGCAACCACTGCTTCCGAGCAGTACGAACCAAAATAGGCAAGGTTAGTGCCGAGCTCTCATCTTACCGTGTGGGGGTGGTAGGGGGTGGGAGGTGCCCCTACTGGCCTCCATCGGCAGCGAGAAAAGAAAGCCACTGTGGCTCCTCTCACTTGGGCACGCACCCTTGTTACCACCAATGCAGGGCGAGAGGAGCCAGTTGTGTACGTCGCGGTCTTCGATGATGAGGAAGGTTCGTGGGTGTCAGTGGCCTTTAAATGGGGATGCACAAAGGCAGTGTAGCTCATCTAATGCAACACATTTAACACAATTGCTCATTCACTCGGATTTTAATGCTATTCCTAATCATAAAGAGATAGAAACCATTTACTTTGGTTCGAGTCTTTAGCTTTTCTTCTTGGCTCTGAATCAGAATGGAAAAATTTTGTTTTCTGTCTTTTTGGCATCTTTTCTGCGCGGATTTACGAAGTCGGAGGCGGCCCTCCCCTGGAGACATCGAGAAACCGAAATAATAATAATATACATTAATATTAATAATGATTTAGCAATAAGTAAAATTACCAATATTTTTATGAATATTTTTTAAATCTATTATAATGAAGGGAATAAAATATATTGTACTATTTGGTAAATAAACCTTTTGAGGAATTTGGGTTGGGTTGTTTTACCTCTGAGCGGCACTTTTTTGCACACCATGGGCTAAATGGCCAGGTCACATGGACCCCGAAGGCTCAGAGAAGGTTGGGGGAGGGGACCCACTGGAACAGCTGTTGGGAGACAGATGGTAGCCTCCCGTCAAGGCCATCCAGCGTGTTCTTTAACGTGCACAGGGTATGGCTCTCCTGCACACGGGGCCACGGCTTAACGTCCCATCCGATGGACGGCGGCCTTTCCAAGCCCATCGGTGTCCCCTACTGACCGTGGGCAGGGCGGGGAATTTTGCGGAGATAAATCTCAACGCTGACCCAGCTGGGACTCGAACCTGGGAACTACAGATTACGAGCCTGGCGCGCTACCGACTGAGCCACCCCCGCCCCAAACTTTTGAGGAAATATAACGGAACGGTTTTATGGTTCTCTCCAGTTGAATCCACTCACTTCCCCCCTTCCAAAGTTTTTTTTTTCAATATGAGCCTCTCTCCTTGGATGAGTTGTTGTTTTGTGTTTTATTTTGATGAATGAAATTTAGTTGCATTTAGTTTTTAATATTATTTATTAGTAATCGTCATTTGCTTTTTCTTATTGAGTTGGTTAGAGGTAATTTAAATTCCTTACACAAAAACCCTTAAATATCAGATGTTACTTAGCATCAGACATAGTAGCAATACTATACCATGGAAATATTGGCAGAGATCCTTTATGAAAGCTGATAAAGCCCAATTGAAATAGAGCGGTACAATTGTCATTAAGCTCTTATATATATAGATAGCCCTGCACTAGATAGCATTCTTTAATGTTTTCGATTATTCTTCCATACTACCATGAAATTTTTTAATGTGAAAAAGAATCGTTATATAACACAAATGAATCCACAAATCATCATTGATTTACTAAATATTTAAGTAACAGGATGAAAATGGGTGTAGAGAAAAAATTGCCTTGAACTCGGTGGGATCTGAACCCATGACCTCTTGGTGACCCGTCAGCTAATATGTCATCAAGAGATCGTGGGTTCAGATCTTCCCAGATAGTTTCTCTTCTGCACCTGGGGCGGGGGTGGCTCAGTCGGAAGCGCGCCAGGCTCGTAATCTGTAGTTCCCAGTTCGATTCCCAGCTGGATCAGCGTTGAGATTTATCTCCGCAAAATTCCCCGCCCTGCCCACGATCAGTAGGGGACACCGATGGGCTTGGAAAGGCCGCCGTCCGTCGGATGGGACGTTAAGCCGTGGCCCCGTGTGCGGGAGAGCCATACCCTGTGCACGTTAAAGAACACGCTGTATGGCCTTGACGGGAGGCTACCATCTGTTTCCCAACAGCTGTTCCAGTGGGTCCCCTCCCCCAACCTTCTCTGAGCCTTCGGGGTCCATGTGACCTGGCCATTTAGCCCATGGTGTGCAAAAAAGTGCCGCTCAGAGGTAAAACAATCCAATCTATATCAATTGAGCTAAGATGTTGGCGATTCACACCTCGCTAACGTCTCATCAAATATTAATCGTGACTATCACTTCAGCGAGTTCTATTCCTATCAGTTGGTTAGCACCAGAGGTGAAGAAAGTTAAAACATACCGTGCTTCGATTCTTGTTGCATCAGAATAACTGCAAAGTATACTAATACTTGATATATGATTGTTTCAGCCTTAGTTCGCCCTCGGTTTAAATAGCGCGTGGTGTACCTCGGCATCTTGAACCGAAATGATAGTGGTTCCTTCCTGCAATCAAAACCATATACAAGCGAATATGAATCGCTACATCCTTAGTTCAACGAGTAGAGCAACTGGCGCGTAATCAGCAGATTCTGAGTCCGGATACGGATTAGTGGGTTGGGTTGTTTTACCTCTGAGCGGCACTTTTTTGCACACCATGGGCTAAATGGTCAGGTCATATGGACCCCGAAGGCTCAGAGAAGGTTGGGGGAGGGGACCCACTGGAACAGCTGTTGGGAGACAGATGGTAGCCTCCCGTCAAGGCCATCCGGCATGTTCTTTAACGTGCACAGGGTATGGCTCTCCCGCACACGGGGCCACGGCTTAACGTCCCATCCGACGGACGGCGGCCTTTCCAAGTCCATCGGTGTCCCCTACTGACCGTGGCACGGATTAGTGTTTTTTACACATTTTCCTTCATATCGAATATCAGTTGTGACTATCCCTTCAGTACGTGAGTCTCGGCTCGGCCAGTGTTCAGATTTATCTCCGCAAAACTTCCCATCCTGACTCGGTCAGAAAGGAACACCGATGAGCTTTTAATGGTCGCCGTCCGTCGGATGGGTTAAGCCGTTGCCTCGTGTACGGGAGAGCCATACCCTGTGCACGTTAAAGAACAGTCTGGATGACCTTGACGAAAGGCTACCATCTGTCTCCAAACAGTTATTCCAGTGGGTCCCCTCCCCCAACCTTCTAAGTACCCTCGGTGTCCTCATGACCTGGACATTTAGTCCATTGTGTGGAAAAAATTGCCGCTCAGAGGTAAAACCACTTAACTTTCAGTGAGTTCTATTTTCCAACTGTCCTCCTCCCTCTCCACCAAATAAACTTAATTCGAAGCAATGTCCTCATTACTGGTCCTTATTTCATTTTACAGATTATTGCCAAAATGTGGAAACACAATATATTAGCGGTTCTCAACGCGGGGTATGCCGTGAGAGCTCAAAAGTCGTTAGATCTAGTAACAAAGTCAGTGTTTTATTTTATACCCATTGTTATATTTTAACTATAGTTTTATCTATCTATACAAAAGGTACGACAGTTGCATACACATTTCCAGAGGGTACGTGACGCATTAAAGGTTGAGAACCACTGCACTATATAGTTCAGTAGTATCACAGGACATGTCCTGTTGATATTAGGGCTCACAAAACAGTTAATGAAATAATTTAGTTTCTCCGAAGCAAAACTAATTTTTTTCAACAATACAAGACTCCTATGTCTAAAGGATATCTTCTGTGATACTGTCACTGAATTATTGATTTAACGCCATGATCGTGAACGACTAAGTATTACAGTCCGTCATATAGGCAACTTGGTTGTGTGTTTCGCGACGTAGATGATGTTACAAGCGAATCAAATAACATTCGGCAAAGCGTATGTCACATTAGGTGAAGAAAATGTTAGCAACCGGCCAGGCCTAGCACCTAAGTCCGACCCCGCCTTCTCGTGGTGCGGACCGTTAGTAACTTTCAAAAGAGATACTCTCTTGTGGAAGTGAACGGAAGGGGAGGGCTGCCAGATTAGTGTGGCCTACTGATCTGGACAACTATGGCTACTTTTCTTTTTTTTCTACCCTGCTGAGGAGTGGTCAACCACACAGGGTCCTGGTGCTGACCATATAAACCTACTGGACTGGACAGATATATGGCCCTGAGCTTGATTTTGGATCCTGATTTTGCTGCACTGGTGGGCTTCTGTGGAGGGAAAATCTTCCGCTGTGTTTTCTGTTTGTTTGTGGGTTGACAGTCCCAAGTGAATAGATTCACAGGATATGTTTATCAGCTGGTGGATAATCCTGAGCAGAAGTCATCGCAGGCACCTGAACTCTTTGCTTCTATTGGCATCGTCAAATTCTACATTGGAGGAAGTCTTCCAGTGTGGATGGCTTCAGCCTTTAGTAGTGGGGGAACGGGTCTTTGCCCCATGTCTGCGATTAGGGGGCTGTTTGATATTGTCGGCATTCCCTCTCTCAATAAACATAGTTTCTTTAAACATCTCACTAACCATTTTCTCTCCTTAAGTAGTTGGAATGTGAGGACTCTGCACAGAGCTTTTTCTCTTGATGTCCTCACACAAGAATTCCACCGTCATAATTTTGATACTCTCGGCTTGCAAGAGACCAGATGGACAGATAAAGGTCAGATTCTTAAAAATAATCTTAAATTTCTCTTTTCAGGGAGGGACGACAATAAGCATCACCAAGGCGTGGGTCTGCTTCTCAGCAGACACGCTAGCGATGCTCTTCTAGGATATGAGTGCATCAATGAAAGGTTTCTTACAGCAAAATTTCAGACAAGCGTTAAAGACTTGAATGTTATCTGCTGTTATGCCCCCACTGAGGATGCCGATGAGGATGAGAAGGATAGGTTTTATGAACAACTTCAAGATATTTTGAATTCTGTCAAGAAAGGAGATATTACCCTTGTTCTTGGTGACTTCAATGCCAAAGTTGGTACTGACTCTGGCCTTTGGGGAGGAGTAATAGGCTCTTTTGGTATTGGTAGCTGCAATGGCAATGGGCAACGTCTCCTACAGGTAAGTAAACTCAGTGGATTCAGAATAACTAACAGTTATTACAAACACCGCGACATACATAAGTACACATGGGTTTCACCTGATGGGCTGCATAAGAATATGATTGATTACATATTAATTAACAGCAAATGGGCTAGTTCTGTTAGGAATACCAGGGCATATAGGGGAGCTGAAATTGGATCTGACCATTACCTTGTTAAAAGTGTGTTGCAACTTAAACTTAAAAAGTGTTATGCTAGGGTTAAAAAATTTACCTTTAATACTGAAGCTCTGAAAGATCCAGTTATAGCCAAAGCTTACCATGATAGGTTACTTAGTCATTATGACAGTCATGGTTTGCTTACTACTGAAGTTGAGGAAGAATGGGATCATTTTAAACAGGCTTTTTTGGACACTAACAGTACTCTTTTAGGAAAAAAGGAGCAGAAGAGACAGAATTATCTGAGTGATAAGGCGCTTGAACTTATTTCGGAAAGAAAGAACTGCAGGAATGTCCTTAATCAATACCCTACTAGTACTAATAGAAAGCATTAGAGAGAACTTAATAAACGTGTAAAGGATCAGTTAGCTGCTGATAAGAATCTTTGGCTTGATGGTTTGGCTGACAAAGCCGAGGAAGCAGTTAGACAGCACAACAGCAGAGAGCTGTACCAGATAGTTAATGTTTTGTGTGGTAGAAAACGGACAGGTATACAGGGATTGAAGGATAAACAAGGTAAGGTTATAGAAGGGGATGATTCCGTCATGGCTAGGTGGGCTGAGCATTTCAGTGATGTTCTAAACAATGTAGTTAGTTCTACTCCCATTGTTTGCAATGATGATAGATGCATTGGTGGCTTTAATGTTGGACCTATAACACAATCTGAAGTTATTTTGGTTGTTTCTAAACTTAAACTTCATAAATCCCCAGGGGTAGATGAAATTACTACGCAAATGCTTAGAGCTGGGAATGTTTCGGTTACCACTTGGATGACTGAAATTCTGAATATCTTTTATGATAAAGGCATGGTTCCTAAGGATTTTACCAGAGCTATTGTTATCCCTATTTTCAAAAAAGGTGATCGCAGTTCTTGTGATAACTATAGGGGTATCGGCCTACTCTCTGTTCCAGGTAAAGTTCTTTCCATGATTGTGCTTAATAGAATTAAGTATCTGGTTGACAGTCAATTGCGTGATGAGCAATGTGGATTCAGAAGTGGTAGGGGATGTGTGGATCAGATATTTTCACTTAGGCAGATTCTTGAGAAATGTTTAGAGTTTCAGAAACCTTTGGTTGCTAGCTTTGTTGATTTCAAAAGGGCTTCCGACTCTGTTGATCGTCATAATTTGTGGTTGATTGTGATATCATATGGGATACCAGACAAGTTAGTTAACATAATGAAAGCTCTCTATAATAACACTGAGTCGTGTGTGAGAGTTGGTAAGGCTTGTAGCAATTGGTTTAGCATTACTTCTGGTGTTCAACAAGGGTGCATTTTGTCTCCTTTTCTCTTTAGCTTGGTTATTGATTATGTTATGCGAAATTCACTTCAAGGGAAAGATTTTGGCCTTAAATGGGCTGGAGATACGAAAATTTCTGATTTAGATTATGCTGATGATTTAGCCCTTTTGGCAAATGATGTTGATGAGATGAACTCTTTCATTCGAGCTGTTGATGAGACTGGTAGTAGAGTAGGTTTGGTTATAAACAGAGAGAAAACTAAAGTGATGAAAATTGGTCAGGCAGGCTGTGATTCAGTTAATCTGAATGGTTGCAGTCTTGAGCAGGTGTCACAGTTTAATTATCTTGTTAGCTATGTAACAGATAATGGTGATGTGCGGCATGAGATTAACAGACGAATAGGGATTGCTGCCGGGACTTTTAAGAATCTATGGAGAGTGTGGAGAAATAGGCGTATACACCTAAAGACTAAAATTAGACTGTATAATAGTTTGGTTCTTTCTAGGGTTAGTTATGGTAGTGAAACTTGGACACTTTGTAAACAAGATAACAGGAAACTAGATGCTTTTGATTCCAGATGCTTACGCAGTATCTTGGGCATTAGGTGGTTCAACTTTGTAACTAATGATGAGGTTAGGCAAAGGAGTTTGCAACCTCCTTTAAGCAACATATTGTGCAGAGAGAGACTCCGTTGGTTTGGCCATGTTGCCCGTATGAATAATTATAGATTGGCGAATAGGGTTATGAACAGTGTGCCTAAAGGCCTCAGAAAGAAGGGGAGACCTAAGATGCGGTGGGCAGACAATGTCAAACAGGACCTTGTTAGAATTGGTGTGCAGTGGCCAGATGCAGTAGATGTAGCTCAGGATAGACTTGCTTGGAGAACTAAATTGCACGGTCTGGTTGGACCTCCGTAGCCCATGGCTGCTTGAGGATGATGATGATGATGATGATGATAGTGTAATGATCGACACATCCTACTCATGACGAAATACTACATAATGCCTAAGATTGAAAATATCACACAATAATCATATAGAGAAAAATGATATCCAAGGCAGCTATAGGTAGTTTTTCGATTTCATGGACCCACTTTATAAAGAATTTCTCACGGAAATTACATCTCAGCACCCAATTTCGCTACACCGTAAAAAGTTCCGAATTTTTCTTTTACAGCTACAGTCGGCCAGGTCACAAGGACCGGGAAGGCTCAGAGAAGGTTGGGGGAGGGGACCCACTGGAACAGCTGTTGGGAGACAGATGGTAGCCTCCCGTCAAGACCGTCCAGCGTGTACTTTAACATGCATAGGTTATGACTCTCCCGCACATGGGGCCGCGGCTTAACGTCCCATCCGACGGACGGCAGCCTTTCCAAGCTCCTCGGAATTGTATCTGCACCATGTCTCTGCACTAACAAATTCTATGCAATAGTTGAGTATTTTAATATTAGCTGTGATATATATACAAATAATGACTGCTGAGGAGTGGTCAACTTCACAGGGTCCTGGCACTGACCATTTATACCCATTAGATTGGACTGGTTTATGGATTGAGCTTGATTGCGGATCCTAGATTTACTGTACTGGTGGGCCTCTGTCGAGGGAGAATCTGCCGCTGTGTTTTCTGTTTGCTTTTGGGTTGCCAGCCCTAAGTCAACAGAGGCACGGGTACCATACGTTAGCTGGTGGATAATCCTAATCAAAGGCCATCGCATGTACAGTCGCTCAAAAAAGTATCCGAACACTACGGTTGATTACAAAATTCAGAAAAAATATCTGGCAACGATTTTTTTTTAGAAATTAGTGATCTGGTAAAATTCGTGTCACGTGATTACAGAATTCAGGAAAAATATCTGGAGCGTGTACAGCAACTGTACACGCTCCAGTTACCGTTCACAGCAAACTGGAGCGTGTGCAGTTACTGCACACGCTCCAGTTTGCTGTGAACGGTAACTGCACACGCTCAATATTTCCGTGAGTGAGCCCACACGATCCAGGTCTTTGTCAGCTCACACGATCCAATTAGTGATCTGGCAACCTTCGTGTCACGTGATTACAGAATTCAGGAAAAATATCTGGAGCGTGTACAGCAACTGTACACGCTCCAGTTACCGTTCTGCAACTGGAGAAAACTGGAGCGTGTGCAGTTACTGCACACGCTTCAGTTTGCTGTGAACGGTAACGGCACACGCTCAATATTTCCGTGAGTGAGCCCACACGATCCAGGTCTTTGTGAGCTCACACGATCCAATGTGCTGTGAACATTAACCGCAACCGCTCCAGTTTGCTGTGAACGGTAACTGCACACGCTCCATATTCATTGTATTATATATTCATACGCATTATATATATTAAAAAATATCCGAACACTACGGTTGATTACAAAATTCATAAAAAAAAATATGGCAACGATTTTTTTGGAAATTAGTGATCCCGGCAACCTTCGTGTCACGTGACACGAAGGCTGCCAGATCACTAATTTCTAAAAAAAACGTTGCCATATATTTTTTCTGAATTTTGTAATCAACCGTAGTGTTCGGACACTTTTTTGAGCGACTGTACCTGAACCCCACTTAGCTAGTTGGGCATCGTCAATCCTAAACTGAACTACAGTCTTTCAGGCAAGTCTATGGCTCTTAAAAAGGTCCACTTGAACTGGTGTTGCCTGAAGTTCCTACCAGCATGGGTGGTTTCAGCCTTTAGCAGTGGGAGAAACTCAACCCTCACTTAGCTAGTTGGACTTCACCAATCGTAAACTGGAGTAATGTGTCTCAAGCAAGTCATATGGCTCTTGAAAAGGTCCACTTGAAAAGGTGGTGCCTGAAGTTCCTACCAGCATGGGTGGTTTCAGCCTTTAGCAGTGGGAGAAACTCAACCCTCACTTAGCTAGTTGGACTTCACCAATCCTAAACTGGAGTAATGTGTCTCAAGCAAGTCATATGGCTCTTGAAAAGGTCCACTTGAAAAGGTGGTGCCTGAAGTTCCTACCAGCATGGGTGGTTTCAGCCTTTAGCAGTGGGAGAAACTCAACCCTCACTTAGCTAGTTGGACTTCATCAATCCTAAACTGAAGTAATGTGTCTCAAGCAAGTCATATGGCTCTTGAAAAGGTCCACTTGAAAAGGTGGTGCCTGAAGTTCCTACCAGCATGGGTGGTTTCAGCCTTTAGCAGTGGGAGAAACTCAACCCTCACTTAGCTAGTTGGACTTCACCAATCCTAAACTGGAGTAATGTGTCTCAAGCAAGTCATATGGCTCTTGAAAAGGTCCACTTGAAAAGGTGGTGCCTGAAGTTCCTACCAGCATGGGTGGTTTCAGCCTTTAGCAGTGGGAGAAACTCAACCCTCACTTAGCTAGTTGGACTTCACCAATCCTAAACTGGAGTAATGTGTCTCAAGCAAGTCATATGGCTCTTGAAAAGGTCCACTTGAAAAGGTGGTGCCTGAAGTTCCTACCAGCATCGGTGACTTCATCCTTTAGCGGAGGAGGAACAGGTCTTTTCTCCCTTCTTGCGATCAGGGGCTCTTTGATATAGTTGGCCTTACCTCTCTCTATAAATCTAGTTTCTTTAAAAATGCTACTATCATTTTCTTTCTGCAGGAACGTGGAACGTGAAGACGTTACATAGAGATTATTCTCTTGATGCTACCATAACGCAGGAATTTCAGAGCTATAACCTAGATATTCTAGGCTTGCAAGATACCAGATGGACAGGTAAAGGTGAGGTACTTAAAAATAACTTTAAATTTCTCTTTTCAGGGAGGGAGGATGGAAAGCATCTCCAAGGTATAAGCTTACTTCTCAGCAGACATGCCAGTGAAGCTCTTTTAGAATATGACTGCATTAATGAATGATTTTTATAGCAAAATTTAAAACAAAATTTAAAGAGTTGAATATCATCTGTTGTTATGAATCCACAGACGACTCTGATGAGAAAGAAAAGGATAAGTTTGACAGCCAGCTTAAGGATATTTTGAATTCTGTGAAGAAAAGAGATATTTCTCTTCTGCTAGATGACTTCAATGCTAAAGTTGGTAATGACTCTAACTTTTGGGCAGGAATTTTAGATCCCTTTGGCACTGGTAGTTACAATGGAAATGGAGAAGATCTCCTACAGGTAAGTAAACTTAATGGTTTACGAATAACTAACACATGCTACAAACATCGGGACATTTATAAATATACATGGGTTTCACCTGATGGGTTGCACAGGAATATGATAGATTATATTTTAATAACAGCAAATGGGCTAGTTTAGTTAGGAATACCAGATCGTACAGGGGAGCAGAAATTGGGCCTGACCATTACCTGGTCAAAAGTATCTTGTAAATGAAACTTACGAAATCTTATGCTAAGATTAAGAAAATTACCTTTAACATCGAAGGTGTGAAAGATCCAGATATTGCCAAAGCATACCATGATAGGCTGCTTAATCATTATGACAATCGTATTTTGCTTACTGCTAAAATTGAGAAAGAATGGGATCAGTTCAAACAGGCTTTTCTTGAAACCAACAGTACTCTTTTGGGTAAAAGGGAACAGAGGAAATTATTTGAGTTTGATAAAGCTATGGAACTTATTTCACAAAGAAAGAAGTGCAGGAAAGATTTTGGCCTTAAATAGTCTAGAGATTTCAAAATTTCTGATTTAGATTATGTAGATGATTTGGCCCTGTTGGCTAATGATGTTGATGAGATGAATTCTTTCATTAGGGCTGTTCATGAGAATGGTAATAGGGTAGGTTTGGCAACAAACAGGGAAAAAAACTAAAGTGATGAAAATTGGTGAGGCAGATGTTGCTTCAGTTGCTTTGAATGGCTGCACTCTTGAGCAAGTGTCTCAGTTTAATTATCTTGTGAGCTATGTAACAGATACTGGTGATGTGCGGTATGAGATTAAAATAAGAATAGGGATATCCGCTGGGCTTTTGAGAATTTATGGAGAGAGTGAAAAAATAGGCGTGTATACCTAAAGATTGAAATTTGGCTGTATTATAGTTTGGTTCTTTCTAAGGTTAGTTATGGTAGCGAAACATGTTCATTTTTTAAGCAGGATAACTTGACGCATTTGATTCCAGATACTTACGCAGTATCTTGGGCATAAGGTGGTTCGACTTTGTAAGTAATGATAAGGTTAGAAGATGGAATCATCAACCTCCTTTGAGCGACATATTGTGCAGAGAGAGACTACATTGATTTCGCCATGTTGCCCGTATGCATAGCTGCAGTTTGGCAAAGAGGATTACGAACAATGTACCTAAGAGTATCAGAAAAAGGGGGAGACCTGGGATGCAATGGACAGACAATGTCAAACAGGACCTTGCTAGAATTGGCCTAGAGTGGCCAAATGCAGCAGCTGTAGCTCAGAAGAGACACGTCCGAAGAGGGAAATTACACAGTCTGGTTGGACCTCCATAGCCAATGACTGCATAAGGATTTTGTATGTATGTATATATAATGACTTCTGATCTATTGCCTTTGTGAAATTTGTAATCTATTTCGTAGGCAGGTAATTTACATAAATCAATCTCGTTTTCTTTAAGCCCTATTTCTGTTAAATTCTGTTAAATTGAAGTACATTGAAAAGTTATCAAAATTCTTTTTTTAAACTTCTAATAGTACCTATTAGTTAATTCATTCCATTACTCTATTTATAGTTTATTTTCAGCACTAATTGTTTAAATATTAAAGTTAATTATTAAGGTTTCACCAAACGCGTCTATAAAGTCTGATCTGAAACTATAGTCAGAAATATAATTATTACTGCAGTTCATTAATGCATTTACAACTTATATTTTTTTTTATCTTCACACTTAACGTTATCCAATTCTTCGTTTCTCATCATTTGGGGCGGGGGTGGCTCAGTCGGTAGCGCGCCAGGCTCGTAATCTGTAGTTCCCAGGTTCGAGTCCCAGCTGGGTCAGCGTTGAGATTTATCTCCGCAAAATTCCCCGCCCTGCCCACGGTCAGTAGGGGACACCGATGGGCTTGGAAAGGCCGCCGTCCGTCGGATGGGACGTAAAGCCGTGGCCCCGTGTGCGGGAGAGACATACCATGTGAACGTTAAAGAACACGCCGGATGGCCTTGATGGGAGGCTACCATCTGTCTCCCAACAGCTGTTCCACTGGGTCCCCTCCCCCAACCGTCTCTGAGCCTACGGGGTCCATGTGACCTGGCCATTTAGCCCATGGTGTGCAAAAAAGTTCCACTCAGAGGTAAAACAACTCAACCCAAGGAAATTTGAAGTTATTTTCCTTTTGATATTTTTTAACTTACTTTTTTTACTAAATGTTCATTTCTCAGTGTTAAATGTTTGTTGACAAAAATCTTCCTTCCACTAAATGGTTACATACTTCTTTATAATTTATTGATTTTATTTCTCTCGAACATGGAATTTTCTTTCATTTTTCTTGAATTAAGTTCAACTGCTATTGGCTTGCCTCTCTCTTTGTTTCTTGTCGGTACTGGGTGTGCTCTTTGAATGTCCAAGTCATTGTAATCATATTTTTAACTCCTTAGCTACCTGGTAGATGATTTTTTGGTCATTATCTTTGGTGTTTCAGGCACACCGATTATTTCTATGTTTCTATCTCGGCTGGCTTGACCCAAATCGTTCATTCTCGTTTTGATTTCTTTAATATAGGAAATAATAGAGGACTATTACTATGCCAATACCCAGTAGCTATGCAGGAAAAATAACGAAAGAACAAATAAATACTTTTACATAAATATTAAAGAAACATGTACGAAGCATTAAATGTTCAGGACTCAGTTTTGGATAAATGTTTGTCTTTTTTTCCCCCCGAAATCTGCTAATGAAAAATTGCGTGATCGGGAAACACTTTGTTGTTGTTCGAATTTTTCATCACGAAACGAGGGAAGCGTTATACTCTTTCGAAAAGTAAGCAATTTCGAAGTGATGAGAAATTCTGTTTCGAATGTGATTAATCATTTGAAAAGGAAAACAATCCTGATCTCCACATCAGCGATATTATGAAACTTTCATCTGGTCCAACAGGGGTAGGCGGGGGCGGCTCAGTCGGTAGCACGCCAGGCTCTTAATCTGCAGTTCCCAGGTTCGAGTCCCAGCTGAGTCAGCTTTGAGATTTATCTCCGCAAAATTCCCCGCCCTGCCCACGGGCAGTAGGGGACACCGATGGGCTTGAAAAGACCGCCGTTCGTCGGATGGGATGTTAAGCCGTGGCCCCGTGTGTGGGAGAGCCATACCCTGTGCACGTTAAAGAACACGCTGGATGGCCTTGACGGGAGGCTACCATCTGTCTCCCAACAGCTGTTCCAGTGGGTCCCCTCCCAACCTTCTCTGAGTCTTCGGGGTCCATGTGACCTGGCCAATTAGCCCACGTGTGCAAAAAAGTGCCGCTCAGAGGTAAAACAACCCAACCCAGGGTCAGCTGACTTTCGGCGGTTAAGAGAGACACAAGCAACCATACTTAGTCAGGTGATCTATTTTATCTCGTTTTCAAAACCAACGATATAATAATTTCTCTTTTGTCGTCTGCAGGTATCAAACTTTTTTGTTTAAAGAGATAAAAATTATTTTTCTGCTGCATATGTATTGATGAAATATTACGATTTGGATTTTTGAATTTCACAAAAGCTAAAAAGCTATAACTGCCCCTTCCTTCATTGGAAAACTCCCGAAAATTCCATAATTTTAAAAATATTACAAACGATGAGGTTAGGCCAGAAATTTGAATTTTGATGCTGGAAGTTTAAATTCGCAACAATGAGTTGACCCCAAGGGGTGAGGAACACAACTGTTTTGTTTTAAGAGATAATTAGAAAACAGTTAGATTGGTACAGTCGCTCAAAAAAGTATCCGAACGCTACGGTTGATTACAGAATTCAGAAAAAAATATCTGGCAACGAATTTTTTTTAGAAATTAGTAATCTGGCAACCTTCGTGTCACGTGCATCCCCCCCCCCCCACATGATCTATTAACTCGAATTAAAACTCTTAAGGAGTGAAAAGATAGGTGAAAGCAAACCTTCATTCTGTTTGAAAACGAGATTCCCGTATGCTGCAGAGGCGATATGCATTCTTCTAGCTTGTCTGTAAAACTCAGAAAATCGAGTATCGGATAATCGAGATTTTACTGTTTGTATGGGCGGGGGTGGCTCAGTCGGGGTGGCTCAGTCGGTAGGGCGGGGGTGGCTCAGTCTGGAAAACATCTGTATCAGCAAACCTTTGTTTGAATACGAAAAGTGGAATACTCCAATTCTACCATTATGTCTATACGTTTAAAACAGGGGCGGGGGTGGCTCAGTCGGTAGCGCGCCAGGCTCGTAAGCTGTAGTTCCCAGGTTCGAGTTATAGCTGGGTCAGCGTTGAGATTTACCTCCGCAAAAATTCCCCGCCCTGCCCACGTTCAGTAGGGGACACCGATGGGCTTGGAAAGGCCGCCGTCCGTCGGATGTGACGTTAAGCCGTGGCCCCATGTGCGGGAGAGCCATACCCTGTGCACGTTAAAGAACACGCTGGATGGCCTTAACGGGAGGCTACCATCTGTCTCCCAACAGCTGTTCCAGTGGGTCTCCTTCCACCAACCTTCTCTGAGCCTTCGGGGTTCATGTGACCTGGCCATTTAGCCCATTGTGTGCAAAAAGTGCCGCTCAGAGGTAAAACAACCCAACTTAATAGTGAGATCCCAGTAGTGCCAAGTGCAGTTCAACTAACATACCTATAAAATTGGTTGCATAAGTTTCAAAATAATCCGTATGGTTTACCTGGGAATAAGAGATTCAATACTCATTTATGTTCAACTGTGGTAAGTAGCAAGAAGGGATAAAGTTTTTCTTTTGCAACAGATAAGCCTTCAGTACTGAGCTCACCATTTAGAAATACCTGGTGCTTATACCGATTCTTAATTCCTCACAACTGACCTATCTAAGAAGGCTGGACACTCCTTTTATATTGGAGACGGGGATGGCTCAATCGGTAGCGCGCCAGGTTCGAGTCCCAATTAGGCCAGCGTTGATATTTATCTCCCCAAAACTCCCCGCCCTGTCCATTGTCAGAAAGGGAAGGAAGAACCGATGGGCTTGGAAAGGCGGTCGTCCATCGAATGAAACGTAAAAACATGGCTCCATGTGCGGGAGAGAACATGTGCACGTTAAAGAACATGCTGAATGACTTTGACTTGAGGTTACCATCTGCCTCCTACCAGCTGTCCAGTTGGATCCCCATATCTTCTCTGAGTCTTCAGGGTCTTTGTGACTTGGACATTGTGTGCAAAAAAGTGCCTTTCACAGGTAAGACAATCCATCCCTTTTGTATCGAGACACACAGATAGTTCAACTTACTCTATTTCTAATGTAGCCAGAATAAAGCTCAACATACTCCAGTTACAGGACAGTCATCGCTGCTCGAATTTATATAGGTAGTACTTCTAATAAATTGTAGATAATAATTTATAATTCTAATAACTTATAATCACGTAGGATTGAGAAATTTCCCAAGGCGATTTCGATTTTAGCGAAAATATGGAATTAAATTTATGTTGGACTGAAGTCAGTTAAACTTTGAATTATATAAGTTTCGGTATTCTCTTGCTACTACTTTTCCAATTAGTAATTAATTTTCTTTTTAACATAAATCATTTTAATTCCAAGAAGAGAAAGTTTTTCTTTTTCTTTCCAACAGGAAAAAATAAAATTTCTTTATCTAATTTCCATGATTAATAAATAGCTCAAACATCTCATTTGAAATTCAGCTTTTTCAAACGGTTTAGCGTGATCGTTATGACTTTAACGGCGAAATGTGAATTATAACATGAATAAAAAAGAAAAAAAGAAGTGAAGTAACACAAATTGCGCAATTGCGCATTTTTCCCATGTGCGAATTCCTCATCCTTGGCCTCATGGCAATATTTGTGTGGGAACTCAACTCCGTCTCATTTGAGTCACAGAAAAACAGTTCCGCATCTTCTGGATGCGGGAGGCTGGCAAACATCCATTCTGGTGACAACTCGGTCACCGAGCAGAGCACGAGGAACCTGGTACACCCACAGAAGTTAATTTTGCTAGCTGCGGAGTTCGGTAGGGGGAAAAAAAGGGACTCAATTCCTTATACGGGACTTCGTACGTCCCGGACTCAGTGACAGATGATTCTGAATATAAATGCATAATTCGGTGTTTTTTTACTATATTAATACATTTCACTAGTTTCTCCGCCAACATACGATCCAAATAGATGCATTGTGGAGCCGTTTTCAACTCTTGGCGAGTTTATATAATGAATCACGTGCACCTGCTCGTGTTGTCAGGTGTTGCCACATAGTAGGAAACAAAAACATTTTAAACTATGTCGACATACAAATTTAAGGATGTGGAAGAGGTGTTGCAAGAAGGAAGTTCCTGCTCTGTGTTAAAGTGTTGAAGGTTAAATTGCAAACAATGGGGAAAAACATTTTATTTTAAAAGGAGTAGTTAGATATTAATCCCGGGGCTCAGGTTTCCAAAATTCTCAAAAACCTAATTTTAGAAAAATTATTCTTAACAATTTACATTTTCTTTTGTGTGCTTCATTTTGTTTTATTCTTTAATATTTCAAGCAAATCTCTTTTGCATACGTAGACTGTTTTTTTTTTCAGTTAATCGTTTTTTCACTTTTACGTGCAGTGCAATATTGCAAATCTTTAATCTTTCTTATCAAAATTTTCTTAAAAGAATTTTCAACTATCTTTAGAAAAACATTAAAAAGCTAGATGTAAATCACTAAATGTTTCAATCAAGAAATTAGAAATCAGAAATAAAGCATAGACCTTTTACTGATTTGTTCAAATTCGTCATGCCTTTTGAGGCATTTTGTCCCAACATTAATTTAGCAATATATCTTCTTTTCTAGAGCGGCTTTCCCTGCTGATACAGGGGCGGGGGTGGCTCAGTCGGTAGAGCGCCAGGCTCATAATCTGTAGTTCCCAGGTTCGAGTCCCAACTGGGTCAGCGTTGAGACTTATTTCCGCAAAATTTCTCGCCTTGGCCACGGTCAGTAGGGGACACCGATGGGCTTGGAAAGGCCGCCGTCAGTGGGATGGGACGTTAAGCCGTGGCCACGTGTGCGGGAGAGCCATACCCTGTGCACGTTAAAGAACACGCTGGATGGCCTTGACGGAAAGCTACCATCTGTCTCCCAACAGCTGTTTCAGTGGGTCCCCTCCCCCAACCTTCTCGGAGCCTTCGGGGTTCATGTGACCTGGCCATTTAGCCCATGGTGTGCAAAAAAAGTGCCGCTCAGAGGTAAAACAACCCAACCTTACTGATACATGAGGAAGTCTGTGATAATGCACTGTATATCTTTATTAGACTTCAAATTTCTCATGTTCATGGCGATCTTAAGAGGTCGAGAAAATTTAAGAGAGGAGATGCCAATATAATACAAGGAGAATATTCCCAACCTCAAGGAAACGTATTTAACGTTGTTACTGTACTTGGGCATTATGGGAGCGGACGTTGCCAGGCAATAAAACAACAGTTTACCCAAAACTCTTGGGCATTTCGACTTTGTTGCCTGCTTTCAAATGTCCAAAATTTCGCAATATCGTTGCAAGTTGGTGTTGCCACGAATGTGCAAAAACTCAATTAACAGTGGACCCTGAGAATCAAATTAAAACGTCGGTATATTACATGTTGTTCAACTTTGGATGCTTAGGTTGTTTTAGGTTGTTTTACCTCTGAGCGGCACTTTTTTGCACTCCATGGGCTAAATGGCCAGGTCACATGGACCCCGAAGGCTCAGAGAAGGTTGGGGGAGGGGACCCACTGGAACAGCTGTTGCGAGACAGATGGTAGCCTCCCGTCAAGGCCATCCAGTGTGTTCTTTAACGTGCACAGGGTATCGCTCTCCCGTACACGGGGCCACGGCTTAACGTCCCATCCGTCGGACGGCGCTCTTTCCAAGCCCATCGGTGTCCCCTACTGACCGTGGGCAGGGCGGGGAATTTTGCGGAGATAAATCTCAACGCTGACCCAGCTGGGACTCGAACCTGGGAACTACAGATTACGAGCCTGTCGCGCTACTGACTGAGCCACCCCCGCCCCTAACTTTGGATGCATCCATGCGGCATTTGTTGGAATACACACAGCGTTCCTCATGTTCAAACCGACACTTGCTACTGACAGATAATTTCCTTTTAAGTATACCCATTTGCTTATGTAAGGGCACAAATATCACTCAGTCCATTTCCTAGATATAGGGGTTGTCATCTTTCCTTTCGAAATACTTATTTACATTTTAAGATGTCCTATATGGCAATAAAATGTTACTTATTTCCATCTGTAACAATAAAGAACAATGATCAATAACCGTCCCCGTGGCCGAGTGGGTATCGTGCTTGGCTTCAGATCAAAGGGACCTGGTTCGACTTCCGGATAAGGTATGGATGCTTCTTTTCTGTGGCATATTATACTGTCAGACCTCCGTTGCAAGCAGCTGCTTGAGAAGATATTTTATTTTTCTATAATATCACCCTAAGAAAAATTCCTTATTTACTTGAAGTGGCAGATGCAGAAATTCCTTAGGAGAAATGAAAGTGGGGGGATAGGATAATATCATAGTGGGCAAATGATTGGGGAGACAGTTCATTCATTGAACAAGTGATTTTTTTTTGCATTAGAAGAGGAGACAGTGTAGTGGACAAGTGGTTTAGTTAGTGGGGAGGGGGGAGGGTTCAATCGAGCTTGTTCTTTTCAAGAGCGAAGCGTTTTAAGCAGAGGAAAGTATCCTCCTATCTGTGGGTCACCTCGATATCAGTCTCCTGCTTCCAATAAAACCAAATATTGAATCTTAGCAACTTCGAATATATAAATAAATACTCTTCTCTAATATACAGATTCAAATCTTCCTTAAACGCAATTCTGCTTGATTACATATATATTTATGTACATAAAATTGGGATTGGTAATCATCGTTCACTTTTTGATTTTTGAGTGATTGTTTTTAAGTATTTACTTTTATCAATGACTGGTTCTTAGAGTACTTCAAGACGTTGTACATTAACTTTTAGCTTACCTTACTTTTAGTAGTAAAATCTTTTTAATACTATTTTTCGTTTCAAACGATACTAAGATTTTCGTTTTTTCAGAAAAAAAATAATTATTTGAAATTTGTTATAACTTAATATATGAAGAATAAAAAAATTTAAGCGGTGTGCATTTCTGTTTATTCACTGCCTTGCAATTTAAAGAGAATTTGTAGAAATTTGGCTTGGCTTTAAAAAATATTTGCTCAACTAATTTGCAAGAAAGTTCGCGAGGAAATGTCTCTAGATTCTTTGAATTAATACGAAAATTGTAGCAATCATCCTATTACTGAACATTCACAATGGTGTGAAGACTGGCATTCCAGTTAGAACACAAACGACGGATAACGTGTGTGATTATTTCTCATAGCAAGGCAAAACTTAAAACGGTGTCTCATATTGTTTTAGGAGGTTATTCCAAACTTAGTAGATATGAGGTGCTATTTACGTACATGAGACGAATGGAGCTCGTGATAGGGCTGAGAAGAGACTCTGAAGGATTAAACTAGTTTCTAGAACAACCCTAGAGTGCTTTATGCGAATGACATTGACAGACCACACTGACTCCCACCCCCGCAGACACACACACACACGTGGTTGAAGACTTTATACTCAATACTCAATTGACTAGTCAAGCTCTGTAGGGATGGACATTATCGTCCTGCAAAATGAAACTGTTTTATACTGCAGCTGTATAAGGTTGCACATAAGAGTGGAGAAAATTATCGGTGGACTTCAGAGTAGTCGTCGTGCTGGTAAGAACCATATAGAGAGCTGCGTGCCCATCCAGTGAAATACCTGCTCACAGTCATAACACTTCCCCTTTCATAAATGTCTCTCTCAGAGATGAGTGTTATACAGTCGTGATCCCTTTGTCTTACAGAAAAGTATCTGTCTTGAGTCGGTCTGCCTGTCAGTCAGAATTCATTAATAAATTTTGTCCCTTGTTCCCTCCAAAACAGAATGTGTTTTCAGTCGTTCTGCTGAGCAGTATGATTTCTTCAACAAAGTGTGTCCGTTGTTCCCTCCAGAAAAGTATCAGTCTTGAGTCGTTTTGCTGGGCAGTATGAATTCATCAATAAAGATTGTCCCTTGTTCCCTCCAGAAAAGTATCTATCTTGAGTCGTTCTGCAGGTCAGTCTGAATTCATCAATAAAGTTTGTCCCTTGTTCCCTCCAGAAAAGTATCTGTCTTGAGTCGTTCTGCTGGTCAGTCTGAATTCATCAATAAAGTTTCTCCCTTGTTCCCTCCAGAAAAGTATCTGTCTTCAGTCGTTCTGCTAGTCAGTTTTAATTTATCAATACATTTTGTCCCTTGTTCCCTCCAGAAACGTATGTCTTCAGTCGTTCTGCTGGGCAGTCTGAATTCATCAATAAAGTTTCTCCCTTGTTCCCTCCAGAAAAGTATCTGTCTTCAGTCGTTCTGCTAGTCAGTTTTAATTTATCAATACATTTTGTCCCTTGTTCCCTCCAGAAAAGTATGTCTTCAGTCGTTCTGCTGGGCAGTCTGAATTCATCAATAAAGTTTCTCCCTTGTTCCCTCCAGAAAAGTATCTGTCTTCAGTCGTTCTGCTGGTCAGTCTGAATTCATCAATAAAGATTCTCCCTTGTTCCCTCCAGAAAAGTATCTGTCTTCAGTCGTTCTGCTAGTCAGTTTTAATGCATCAATAAATTTTGTCCCTTGTTCCCTCCCGAAAAGTATGTTTTCAGTCATTCTGCTGGGCAGTCTGAATTCATCAATAAAGTTTGTCCCTTGTTCCCTCCAGAAAAGTATCTGTCTTGAGTCGTTCTGCTGGTCAGTCTGAATTCATCAATAAAGATTTTCCCTTGTTCCCTCCAGAAAAGTATCTGTCTTCAGTCGTTCTGCTAGTCAGTTTTAATTTATCAATACATTTTGTCCCTTGTTCCCTCCAGAAAAGAATGTCTTCAGTCGTTCTGCTGTGCAGTCTGAATTCATCAATAAAGTTTCTGCCTTGTTCCCTCCAGAAAAGTATCTGTCTTCAGTCGTTCTGCTGGTCAGTCTGAATTCATCAATAAAGTTTCTCCCTTGTTCCCTCCAGAAAAGTATCTGTCTTCAGTCGTTCTGCTAGTCAGTTTTAATTTATCAATACATTTTGTCCCTTGTTCCCTCCAGAAAAGTATGTTTTCAGTCGTTCTGCTGGGCAGTCTGAATTCATCAATAAAGTTTGTCCCTTGTTCCCTCCAGAAAAGTATCTGTCTTGAGTCGTTCTGCTGGTCAGTCTGAATTCATCAATAAAGATTCTCCCTTGTTCCCTCCAGAAAAGTATCTGTCTTCAGTCGTTCTGCTAGTCAGTTTTAATTTATCAATACATTTTGTCCCTTGTTCCCTCCAGAAAAGTATGTTTTCAGTCGTTCTGCTGGGCAGTCTGAATTCATCAATAAAGTTTGTCCCTTGTTCCCTCCAGAAAAGTATCTGTCTTCAGTCGTTCTGCTGGTCAGTCTGAATTCATCAATAAAGATTTTCCCTTGTTCCCTCCAGAAAAGTATCTGTCTTCAGTCGTTCTGCTAGTCAGTTTTAATTTATCAATACATTTTGTCCCTTGTTCCCTCCAGAAAAGAATGTCTTCAGTCGTTCTGCTGGTCAGTCTGAATTCATCAATAAAGTTTCTCCCTTGTTCCCACCAGAAAAGTATCTGTCTTCAGTCGTTCTGCTAGTCAGTTTTAATTTATCAATACATTTTGTCCCTTGTTCCCTCCAGAAAAGAATGTCTTCAGTCGTTCTGCTGTGCAGTCTGAATTCATCAATAAAGTTTCTGCCTTGTTCCCTCCAGAAAAGTATCTGTCTTCAGTCGTTCTGCTGGTCAGTCTGAATTCATCAATAAAGTTTCTCCCTTGTTCCCTCCAGAAAAGTATCTGTCTTCAGTCGTTCTGCTAGTCAGTTTTAATTTATCAATACATTTTGTCCCTTGTTCCCTCCAGAAAAGTATGTTTTCAGTCGTTCTGCTGGGCAGTCTGAATTCATCAATAAAGTTTGTCCCTTGTTCCCTCCAGAAAAGTATCTGTCTTGAGTCGTTCTGCTGGTCAGTCTGAATTCATCAATAAAGATTCTCCCTTGTTCCCTCCAGAAAAGTATCTGTCTTCA
Source organism: Ryuthela nishihirai (assembly GCA_038380435.1). NCBI lineage: Eukaryota > Metazoa > Arthropoda > Arachnida > Araneae > Heptathelidae > Ryuthela > Ryuthela nishihirai. The sequence goes on from JAWZYU010000010.1 coordinate 21,064,399, forward strand.
GTCGTTCTGCTAGTCAGTTTTAATTTATCAATACATTTTGTCCCTTGTTCCCTCCAGAAAAGTATGTTTTCAGTCGTTCTGCTGGGCAGTCTGAATTCATCAATAAAGTTTGTCCCTTGTTCCCTCCAGAAAAGTATCTGTCTTCAGTCGTTCTGCTGGTCAGTCTGAATTCATCAATAAAGATTTTCCCTTGTTCCCTCCAGAAAAGTATCTGTCTTCAGTCGTTCTGCTAGTCAGTTTTAATTTATCAATACATTTTGTCCCTTGTTCCCTCCAGAAAAGAATGTCTTCAGTCGTTCTGCTGGTCAGTCTGAATTCATCAATAAAGTTTCTCCCTTGTTCCCACCAGAAAAGTATCTGTCTTCAGTCGTTCTGCTAGTCAGTTTTAATTTATCAATACATTTTGTCCCTTGTTCCCTCCAGAAAAGTATGTTTTCAGTCGTTCTGCTGGGCAGTCTGAATTCATCAATAAAGTTTGTCCCTTGTTCCCTCCAGAAAAGTATCTGTCTTGAGTCGTTCTGCTGGTCAGTCTGAATTCATCAATAAAGATTCTCCCTTGTTCCCTCCAGAAAAGTATCTGTCTTCAGTCGTTCTGCTAGTCAGTTTTAATGCATCAATAAATTTTGTCCCTTGTTCCCTCCCGAAAAGTATGTTTTCAGTCGTTCTGCTGGGCAGTTTGAATTCATCAATAAAGATTCTCCTTTGTTCCCTCGAGAAACGTATCTTTCTTCAGTCGTTCTGCTAGTCAGTTTTAATGCATCAATAAATTTTGTCCCTTGTTCCCTCCCGAAAAGTATGTTTTCAGTCGTTCTGCTGGACAGTCTGAATTCATCAATAATGTTTCTCCCTTGTTCCCTCCAGAAAAGTATCTGTCTTCAGTCGTTCTGCTAGTCAGTTTTAATGCATCAATAAATTTTGTCCCTTGTTCCCTCCCGAAAAGTATGTTTTCAGTCGTTCTGCTGGGCAGTCTGAATTCATCAATAAAGTTTTCCCCTTGTTCCCTCCAGAAAAGTATGATTTCAGTCGTTCTGCTGGTCAGTCTGAATTCATCAATAAAGATTCTCCCTTGTTCCCTCCAGAAAAGTATCTGTCTTCAGTCGTTCTGCTAGTCAGTTTTAATGCATCAATAAATTTTGTCCCTTGTTCCCTCCCGAAAAGTACGTTTTCAGTCGTTCTGCTGGTCAGTCTGAATTCATCAATAAAGATTCTCCCTTGTTCCCTCCAGAAACGTATCTGTCTTCAGTCGTTCTGCTAGTCAGTTTTAATGCATCAATAAATTTTGTCCCTTGTTCCCTCCCGAAAAGTATGTTTTCAGTCATTCTGCTGGGCAGTCTGAATTCATCAATAAAGTTTCTCCCTTGTTCCCTCCAGAAAAGTATCTGTCTTCAGTCGTTCTGCTGGTCAGTCTGAATTCATCAATAAAGTTTCTCCCTTGTTCCCTCCAGAAAAGTATCTGTCTTCAGTCGTTCTGCTGGTCAGTCTGAATTCATCAATAAAGATTTTCCCTTGTTCCCTCCAGAAAAGTATCTGTCTTCAGTCGTTCTGCTAGTCAGTTTTAATTTATCAATACATTTTGTCCCTTGTTCCCTCCAGAAAAGAATGTCTTCAGTCGTTCTGCTGGGCAGTCTGAATTCATCAATAAAGTTTCTCCCTTGTTCCCTCCAGAAAAGTATCTGTCTTCAGTCGTTCTGCTGGTCAGTCTGAATTCATCAATAAAGTTTCTCCCTTGTTCCCTCCAGAAAAGTATCTGTCTTCAGTCGTTCTGCTAGTCAGTTTTAATTTATCAATACATTTTGTCCCTTGTTCCCTCCAGAAAAGTATGTTTTCAGTCGTTCTGCTGGGCAGTCTGAATTCATCAATAAAGTTTGTCCCTTGTTCCCTCCAGAAAAGTATCTGTCTTGAGTCGTTCTGCTGGTCAGTCTGAATTCATCAATAAAGATTCTCCCTTGTTCCCTCCCGAAAAGTATGTTTTCAGTCGTTCTGCTGGGCAGTCTGAATTCATCAATAAAGTTTGCCCCTTGTTCCCTCCAGAAAAGTATGATTTCAGTCGTTCTGCTGGTCAGTCTGAATTCATCAATAAAGATTCTCCCTTGTTCCCTCCAGAAAAGTATCTGTCTTCAGTCGTTCTGCTAGTCAGTTTTAATGCATCAATAAATTTTGTCCCTTGTTCCCTCCAGAAAAGTATGTTTTCAGTCGTTCTGCTGGGCAGTCTGAATTCATCAATAATGTTTGTCCCTTGTTCACTCCAGAAAAGTATCTGTCTTCAGTCGTTCTGCTGGTAAGTCTGAATTCATCAATAATGTTTGTCCCTTGTTCACTCCAGAAAAGTGTCTGTCTTCAGTCGTTCTGCTGGTCAGTCTGAATTCATCAAAAAAGTTTCTCCCTTGTTCCCTCCAGAAACGTATCTGTCTTCAGTCGTTCTGCTAGTCAGTTTTATTGCATCAATAAATTTTGTCCATTGTTCCCTCCCGAAAAGTATGTTTTCAGTCATTCTGCTGGGCAGTCTGAATTCATCCATAAAGTTTGTCCCTTGTTCCCTCCAGAAAAGTATCTGTCTTGAGTCGTTCTGCTGGTCAGTCTGAATTCATCAATAAAGATTCTCCCTTGCTCCCTCCAGAAAAGTATCTGTCTCCAGTCGTTCTGCTAGTCAGCTTTAATGCATCAATAAATTTTGTCGCTTGTTCCCTCCCGAAAAGTATGTTTTCAGTCGTTCTGCTGGGCAGTCTGAATTCATCAATAGAGTTTGTCCCTTGTTCCCTCCAGAAAGGTAACTGTGTATCTGTCTTCAGTCGTTCTGCTTGTCAGTTTTAATTCATCAATAAAGTTTGTCCCTTGTTCCCTCCCGAAAATTATGTTTTCAGTCGTTCTGCTGGGCAGTCTGAATTCATCGATAAAGTTTGTCCATTGTTCCCTCCAGAAAAGTATATATCTTCAGTCGTTCTGCTCGTAAGTCTGAATTCATCAATAATGTTTGTCCCTTGTTCACTCCAGAAAAGTGTCTGTCTTGAGTCGTTCTGCTGGTCAGTCTGAAATCATCAATAACGTTTCTCCCTTGTTCATTCCAGAAAAGTATTTGTCTTCAGTCGTTCTGCTAGTCAGTTTTAATTCATCAATAAAGTTTGTCCCTTGTTCCCTGCAGAAAAGTATGTTTTCAGTCGTTCTGCTGGTCAGTCTGAATTCATCAAAAAAGTTTCTCCCTTGTTCCCTCCAGAAAAGTATCTGTCTTCAGTCATTCTGCTAGTCAGTTTTAATGCATCAATAAAGTTTGTCCCTTGTTCCCTCCAGAAAAATATGTTTTCAGTCGTTCTGCTGGTCAGTCTGAATTCGTCAATAAAGTTTCTCCCTTGTTCCCTCCAGAAAAGTATCTGTCTTCAGTCGTTCTGCTAGTCAACTTTAATGCATCATTAAATTTTGTCCCTTGTTCCCTCGAAAAAAGTATGTTTTCAGTCGTTCTTCTGGGCAGTCTGAATTCATCAATAAAGTTTGTTCCTTGTTCCCTCCAGAAAAGTATCTTTCTTCAGTCGTTCTGCTAGTCAGTTTTAATTCATCAATAAAGTTTGTCCCTTGTTCCCTCCAGCAAAGAATATTTTCAGTCGTTCTGCTGGGCAGTCTGAATTCATCAAAACATTTTGTCCCTTGTTCCCTCCAGAAAAGTATATGTCTTGAGTCGTTCTGCTGGTCAGTCTGAATTCATCAATAAAGATTCTCCCTTGTTCCCTCCAGAAAGTGTCTGTCTTCAGTCGTTCCGCAAGTCAGTTTTAATGCATCAATAAATTGTGTCCCTTATTCACTCCCGAAAAGTATGTTTTCAGTCGTCCTGCTGGTCAGTCTGAATTCATCAATAAAGTTTCTCCCTTGTTCCCTCCAGAAAAGTATCTGTCTTCAGTCGTTCTGCTAGTCAGTTTTAATTCAACAATAACGTTTGTCCCTTGTTCACTCCAAAAAGGTGTCTGTCTTCAGTCGTTCTGCTGGTCAGTCTGAATTCATTCATAAATTTTGTCCCTTGTTCCCTCCAGAAAAGTATCTGTCTTGAGTCCTTCTGGTGGTCAGTCTGAATTCATCAATAAACATTCTCCCTTGTTCCCTCCAGAAAAGTATCTGTCTTCAGTCGTTCTGCTAGTCAGCTTTAATGCATCAATAAATTTTGTCCCTTGTTCCCTCCCGAAAAGTATGTTTTCAGTCGTTCTGCTGGGCAGTCTGAATTCATCAATAAAGTTTGCCCCTTGTTCCCTCCAGAAAAGTATCTGTCTTGAGTCGTTCTGCTGGTCAGTCTGAATTCATCAATAAAGATTCTCCCTTGTTCCCTCCAGAAAAGTATCTGTCTTCAGTCGTTCTGCTAGTCAGCTTTATTGCATCAATAAATTTTGTCCCTTGTTCGCTCCCGAAAAGTATGTTTTCAGTCGGTCTGCTGAGCAGTCTGAATTCATCCATAAAGTTTGTCCCTTGTTCCCTCCAGAAAAGTATCTGTCTTCAGTCGTTCTGCTAGTCAGTTTTAATTCAACAATAACGTTTGTCCCTTGTTCACTCCAGAAAAGTGTCTGTCTTCAGTCGTTCTGCTGGTCAGTCTGAATTCATCCATAAATTTTGTCCCTTGTTCCCTCCAGAAAAGTATCTGTCTTGAGTCCTTCTGGTGGTCAGTCTGAATTCATCAATAAAGATTCTCCCTTGTTCCCTCCAGAAAAGTATCTGTCTTCAGTCGTTCTGCTAGTCAGTTTTAATTCATCAATAAAGTTTGTCCCTTGTTCCCTCCAGAAAAGTATGATTTCAGTCGTTCTGCTGGGCAGTCTGAATTCATCAATAAATTTTGTCCCTTGTTCTCTCCAGAAAAGTATCTGTCGTGAGTCGTTTTGCTGGTCAGTCTGAATTCATCAATAAAGTTTTTCCCTTGTTCCCTCCAGAAACGTATCTGTCTTCAGTCGTTCTGCTAGTCAGTTTTAATTCATCAAAATCTTTTGTCCCTTGTTCCCTGCAGAAAAGTATGTTTTCAGTCGTTCTGCTGGTCAGTCTGAATTCATCAAAAAAGTTTCTCCCTTGTTCCCTCCAGAAAAGTATCTGTCTTGAGTCGTTCTGCTAGTCAGTTTTAATTCATCAATAAAGTTTTCCCTTGTTCCCTCCAGAAAAGTATCAGTCTTAAGTCGTTCTGCTGGGCAGTATGAATTCATCAATAACGTTTTTCCCTTGTTCCCTCCAGAAAAGTATCTGTCTTCAGTCGTTCTGCCGGGCAGTCTGAATTCATCAATAAAGTTTCTCCCTTGTTCCCTCCAGAAACGTATCTGTCTTGAGTCATTCTGATCGGCAGTCTGAATTCATCAATAAAGTTTGTCCATTGTTCCCTCCAAAAAGTATCTGTCTTGAGTCGTTCTGATGGGCAGTCTGAATTCATCAAAAAAGTTTGTCCCTTGTTCCCTCCAGAAAGGTGTCTGTCTTGAGTCGTTCTGCTAGTCAGTTTTAATTCATCAATAAATTTTGTCCCTTGTTCCCTCCAGAAAAGTATGTCTTCAGTAGTTCTGCTGGGCAGTCTGAATTCAACAATACGGTTTTTCCCTTGTTCCCTCCAGAAAGGTATGTGTCTTCAGTCGTTCTGCTGGTAAGTCTGAATTTATCAATAAAGTTTGTCCCTTGTCCCCTCCAGAAAAGTATCTGTCTTGAGTCGCTCTGCTGGTCAGTCTCAATTCATCATTAAAATTTGTCCCTTTTTCCCTCCAAATAAGTATCTGTCTTGAGTCGTTGTGCTGGTCACTCTGAATTCATCAATAAAGTTTCTCCCTTGTTCCCTCCAGAAAAGTATCTGTCTTGAGTCGTTCTGCTGCTCAGTCTAAATTCATCATTAAAGTTGTCCCTTGTTCCCTCCAAAAACTATTTTTCTTGAGTTGCTCTGCTGGTCAGTCTGAATTTATCAATAAATTTTGTCCCTTGTTCCCTCCAGAAAAGTATCTGTCTTGAGTCGTTCTGTTGGACAGTCTGAATTCATCAATAAAATTTGTCCCTTGTTCCCTCCAGAAAAATATCTGTCTTCAGTCGTTCTGGTGGGCAGTATGAATTCATCAATAAAGTTTGTCCCTTGATCCCTCCAGAAAAGTATCTGTCTTACGTCGTTCTGCTGGTCATTCAGAATTCATCAATAAAGTTTATCCCTTGTTCACTCCAGAAAGGTGTCTGTGTTACGTCGTTCTGCTGGTCATTCACAATTCATCATTAACGTTTTCCATTTGCTCCCTCTAGAAAAGTATATGTCTTGAGTCGTTCTGCTGGTCAATATAAATTTATCATTAAAGTTTGTCCCTTGTTCACTCCAGAAACGTATCTGTCTTCAGTCGTTCTGCTGGTCAGTCTGAATTCATTAATAAAGTTTGTCCCTTGTTCACTCCAGAAAAGTATCTGTCTTAAGTAGTTCTGCTGGTCATTCAGAATTCATCAATAAAGTTTCTCCCTTGTTCCATAAAGAAAAGTATCTGTCTTGAGTCGTCCTGCTGGTCACTCTAAATTCATCAATAAACTTTGTCCCTTGTTCCCTCCAGAAAAATGTCTGTCTTGAGTCGTTCTGCTGGGCAGTCTGAATTCATCAATATAGTTTGTCCCTTGTTCCCTCCAGAAAAGTATCTGTCTTGAGTCGTTCTGCTAGTCAGTCTGAATTCATCAATAAAGTTTGTCCCTTGTTCACTCCAGAAAAGTGTATGTCTTAAGTCGTTCTGCTGGTCATTCAGAATTCATCATTAATGTTTTTCCCTTGTTCCCTCCAGAAAAGTATCTGTCTTGAGTCGTTCTGCTGGCCAGTCTGAATTCATCATTAAAGTTTGTCCCTTATTCCCTCCAGAAAAGTATCTGTCTCCAGTCGTTCTGCTGGTCAGTCTGAATTCATCAATAAAGTTTGTCCCTTGTTCACTCCAGAAAAGTATCTGTTTTGAGTCGTTCTGCTCGGCAGTCTGAATTCATCAATAACGTTTGTCCTTTGTTCAATCCATAAAAGAATCTGTGTTGAGTCGTTCTGCTGATCAGTCTGAATTCATCAATAAAGTTTGTCCCTTGTTCACCCCAGAAAAGTATCTGTCTTAAGTCGTTCTGCTGGTCATTCAGAATTCATCATTAAAGTTTGTCCCTTGTTCCCTCCAGAAAAGTATCTGTCTTCAGTCGTTCTGCTGGTAAGTCTGAATTCATCAGAAAAATTTGTCCCTTGTTCACTCCAGAAAAGTATCTGTCTTAAGTCATTCTAGTGGTCAGTCTGAATTCATCATTAAAGTTTGTCCCTTGTTCACTCCAGAAAAGTATCTGTCTTGAGTCGTTCTGCTGGTCAGTCTGAATTCATCAAAAACGTTTGTCCATTGTTCCCTCCAGAAAAGTATATTTTCAGTCGTTCTGCTGGTCAGTCTGAATTCATCAAAAAAGTTTGTCCCTTGTTCCTTCCAGAAAAGTTTCTGTCTTGAGTCGTTCTGCTGGTCAGTCTGAATTCATCAAAAACGTTTGTCCCTTGTTCACTCCAGAAAAGTATCTGTCTTGAGTCGTTCTGCTGGTCAGTCTAAATTCATCATTAAAGTTTGTCCCTTGTTCACTCCAGAAAAGTATCTGTCTTCAGTCGTTCTTCTGGTCCGTCTGAATTCATCAATAAAGTTTGTCCCTTGTTCCTTCCAGAGAAGTATCTGTCTTGAATCGTTCTGATGGGCAGTCTGAATTCATAAATAAAGTTTTTCCCTTGTTCCTTCTAGAAAAGTACCTGTCTTGAGTCGTTCTGCTAATCAGTTTAGATTCATCATTAAAGTTTGTTCCTTGTTCATTACAGAAAAGTGTCTGTCTTTGGTCGTTCTGCTGAGCAGTCTGAATTCATCAATAAAGTTTGTCCCTTGTTCCTTCCAGAGAAGTATCTGTCTTGAGTCGTTCTGCTGGGCAGTCTGAATTCATAAATAAAGTTTTTCCCTTTTTCCCTTCAAAAAAGTATCTGTCTACAGTCGTTCTGTTGGGCAGTCTGAATTCATCATTAAAGAGTGTTCGGTTCCCTCCAGAGAAGTATCTGTCTTCAGTCGTTCTGCTTGTCAGTCTGAATTCATCAATACAGTTTTTCCTTGTTCCCTCCAGAAAATTATGTGTTTTCAGTCGATCTGCTGAGCAGTCTGAATTCGTCAACAAAGTTTCTCCCTTGTTCCCTCCAGAAAAGTATCTGTCTTGAGTCGTTCTGCTGAGCAGTCTGAATTCGTCAATAAAGTTTGTCCCTTGTTCCCTCCAGAAAAGTATCTCTCTTGAGTCGTTCTGCTGATCAGTCTAAATTCATCATTAAAGTTTGTCCCTTGTTCACTCCAGAAAAGTGTCTGTCTTCAGTCGTTCTGCTGGGCAGTCTGAATTCATCAATAAGTTTTTCCCTTGTTCCCTCCAGAAAAGTATCTGTCTTGAGTCGTTCTGCTGGTCAGTCTGAATTCATCAATAAAGTTTGTCCCTTGTTTCCTCCAGAAAAGTATCTGTGGCTCGTAATCTGTAGTTCGTTCGTCTCGTAATTGCCAGGCTCGTAATCTGTAGTTCCCAGGTTCGAGTCCCAGCTGGGTCAGCGTTGAGATTTATCTCCGCAAAATTTCCCCGCCCTGCCCACGGTCAGTAGGGGACACCGATGGGCTTGAAAAGGCCGCCGTCCGTCGGATGGGACGTTAAGCCGTGGCCCCGTGTGCGGGAGAGCCATACCCTGTGCACGTTAAAGAACACGCTGGATGGCCTTGACGGGAGGCTACCATCTGTCTCCCAACAGCTGTTAAAGTGGGTCCCCTCCCCCAACCTTCTCTGAGCCTTCGGGGTCCATGTGACATGGCCATTTAGCCCATGGTGTGCAAAAAAGTGCCGCTCAGAGGTAAAACAACCCAACCCTTGTGCAATCCGTGCCAACATTCACTTATCCCTATCTGGCAACTTCGTATGGCGTCCACAATTTGCACGCTTTTCCTTTTTGATAGGTAGTCATAATCTTCGGTACAGTTCCTCGTGTTATACCTACTATTTCCGCCGTTCTGGTTACTGAAGCTCCTGTAAGACGCGCACCAATGACCATGCCTTTTTGGAGGTCACTGAGATCTGACATTGCCGACAATTACACCGCAACAGCTGTTTCACCTGCGCCTGTGGCACTGCTATGTGATAGCAGACATCGTACTTCTTTCCTTTATATACTTCACATCGTGGGTGACATCGTCCCTGTGATATGCATACGGCGCATTTGCGTGTACTCCAGTCGCCGTCGGTATTTCCATATTTTTTGATAAACCCCTGTATATTGGTATTGAGAGTAGTGAATAAAAATCTATCTATCTAATACTGTTACATTTTAAGAACGTTTTGAATTATTTCAAAAGTACCTGAATCTTTTGAATTATTTCAAAATATTACGAAATTCCTCTTAAATTGTAAGCCTGCAAAGCCGGATATAGGAATGGTGACCAAGAGGGCCATGCCACGCCCCTTTTTCGAAATGTCAGGTAATAGAAAAAAAATTATTAAACTTATTAATATTTTTTGCGTTTTTCAAGACATATTTTAGACTCCTGAAACAGATGATGAAAACAGAATATTCTACTGCAATGAAAATACAGTGTTTAATAGATCCCAATTTTCTTTTATAAATGAGGGTCTGGATGGCAGTGTATATATTTCCTGATTTGTCAAAAAAAAATTCCCGTTAGTCAGAATCGCGCGCGCTCGATCTCGAGAATTATGGACTCTCATTAATTTCGCTAGGGATCGAAAATTTAAGCCCAGATTCATCTCAATGCTGAGCACTTAAATATTAAATTAATAACGACTAGAGCATCGTCCTCCAAAAATTTGGCGGGAGGAAAACGAATTTTTTTCTCCAGTAGTGTTAAACTTGAAATCGAATTATATTACAGCTAAAGACTTGAATGTTTAACATAAAACGGGGTAGAACGGGGACAATCCGTAGGAGAAATTTTGGGATTTGAAGACTAAACTTTTGGGTTACTTAGAGGGGTTCCTCCCGACCTGTCAAATTAAATACAGAAAGTATGATTGGTACAAAAACTATCTGAAATTATATCTTCAGTTTGACTAAAGGTGGACTGGATTTATAAACGAAATATGAACCTGATTAAAGAAACCCCGTACGCAAAACCAGGGATAGATTGGACAATTTCTGGGACGTTATGAAATCCTTAAATCTGTTAAAAGTCAGTTAAATAAATTTCCTTTTAAGGAGCTCTACTGAGAAATGACCTGAGTCATGGTTGCTTTGTTGGCGTACTTACCAACGCCGACCGCTTCATGACAGACTCTTGTTAAATGGTAGGGCGGGGGTGGCTCAGTCAGTAGCGCGCCAGGTTCGAGTCCCAGCTGGGTCTGCGTTGAGATTTACCTCCACAAAACTCCTCGTCCTTCTTACGGTCAGTAGAGGACACCGATAAGCTTGGTAAAGGCCGCCGTCCGTCGTATGGGACGTTAAGCCGTGGCCCCGTGTGCGGGGAGCCATACCTTGTGCACGTTAAAGAACACGCTGGATGGCCTTAACGGGAGGCTACCATCTGTCTCCCATCAGCTGTTCCAGTGGGTCCCCTCCCCCAACCTTCTCTGAGCCTTCGGGGTTCATGTGACCTGGCCATTTAGCCCATGGTGTCAAAAAAAGTGCCGCTTAGGGGTAAAACAACCCAACCCAACAACTTGTCAAACGCAGATGCCATCAGATCTTCAGTTTTTCCCCACATCCCATGAGAAGTGCACTAGTCAAGGGTGATGGACACCGCTATTATGATACGAATAGAGAGATCTTTACAAAATATTGAACACTTCAAAATTCTAATAAGGTCCTGTTTGTCATTGTCTGTCCATCGCATCCTAGGTCTCCCCCTCTTTCTGATGCCTTTAGGTACACTGTTCATAACCCTATTCGCTAATCTATAATTATCCATATTGGCAACATGGCCAAACCAGCGGAGTCTCTCTCTGCATAATATACTGCTCGAAGGAGGTTGCCGACTCCTTTGTCTATGTCATCATTACTTACAAAGTTGAACTTATTAATGCCCAAAACACTGCGTAAGCATCTAGAATCAAAAGCATCTAGTTTCCTGTTATCTTGTTTACAAAGTGTCCAGGTTTTCTGCCATAACTAACCCTAAAAAGAACCAAACTATTAAACAGTCTAATTTTAGTCTTTAGGTGTATACGCCTATTTCTCCACACTCTCCATAGATTCTTAAAAGTCCCGGCAGCAATCCCTATTCGTCTGTTAATCTCATGCCGCACATCACCATTATCTGTTACATAGCTCCCAAGATAATTAAACTGTGACACCTGCTCAAGACTGCAACATTCAGATTAACTGAATCACAGCCTGCCTGACCAATTTTCATCATTTTAGTTTTCTCTCTGTTTATAACCAAACTTACTCTACTACCAGTTTCATCAACAGTTCGAATAAAAGAGTTCATCTCATCAACATCATTTGCCAAAAGGGCTAAATCATCATCACCATCATCCTCAAGCAGCTATGGGCTACGGAAGTCCAACCAGACCGTGCAATTTATTTTTCCAAGCAGGTCTATCCTGAGCTACATCTACTGCATCTGGCCACTGCACACCAATTCTAACAAGGTCCTGTTTGACATTGTCTACCCACCGCATCCTAGGTCTCCCCTTCTTTCTGAGGCTTTTAGACACACTGTTCATAACCCTATTCGCCAATCTATAACTATTCATACGGGCAACATGGCCAAACCAACGCAGTCTCTCTGTGCACAATATGCTGCTTAAAGGAGGTTGCAAACTCCTTTGCCTAACCTCATCATTAGTTACAAAGTTGAACCACCTAATGCCCAAGATACTGCGTAAGCATCTGGTCAAAAGCATCTAGTTTCCTGTTATTTTGTTTACAAAGTGTCCACGTTTCACTACCATAACTAACCCTAGAAAGAACCAAGCTATTATACAGTCTAATTTTAGTCTTTTGGTGTATACGCCTATTTCTCCACACTCTCCATAGATTCTTAAAAGTCCCGGCAGCAATCCCTATCCGTCTGTTAATCTCATGCCGCACATCACCATTATTGGTTACATGGCTCCCAAGATAATTAATCTGTGACACCTGCTCAAGACTGCAACCATTCAGATGAACTGAATCACAACCTGCCTGACCAATTTTCATCACTTTAGTTTTCTCTCTGTTTATAACCAAACCATTCTACTACCAGTTTCATCAACAGCTCGAATGAAAGGGTTCATCTCATCAACATCATTTGCCAAAAGGGCTAAATCATCAGCATAATATAAATCAGCAATTTTCGTATCTCCAGTCCATTTAAGGCCAAAATCTTTCCCTTGAAGCGAATATCGCATAACATAATCAATAACCAAGCTAAAAAGAAAAGGAGACAAAATGCACCTTGTCGAACACCAGAAGTAATGCTAAACCAATTCCTACAAGCCTTACCAACTCTCACACACGACTCAGTGTTATTACAGAGAGCTTTCATTATGTTAACTAATTTGTCTCGTATACCATATGATTTCACAATCAACCACAAATTATGACGATTAACAGAGTCGAAAACCTTTTTGAAATCAACAAAGCTAGCAACCAAAGGTTTTTGAAACTCTAAACATTTCTCAAGAATCTGCCTAAGTGAAAATATCTGATCCACACATCCCCTACCACTTCTGAATCCACATTGCTCATCACGCAATTGATTGTCAACCAGATTCTTAATTCTATTAAGCACAATCATGGAAAGAACTTTACTTGGAACAAAGAGTAGACTGATACCCCTATAGTTATCACAAGAACTGCGATCACCTTTTTTGAAAATAGGGATAACAATAGCGCTGGTAAAATCCTTAGGAACCATGCCTTTATCATAAAAGTTATTCAGAATTTCAGTCATCCAAGTGGTAACCGAAACATTCCCAGCTCTAAGCATTTCCGTAGTAATTTCATCTACCCCTGGGGATTTACGTAGTTTAAATTTAGAAACAGCCAAAATAACTTCAGATTGTGTTATAGGGCCAACATTAAATCCACCAATGCATCTTTCATCATTGCAAACAATGGGAGTAGAACTAACTACATTGTTTAGAACATCACTGAAATGCTCAGCCCACCTAGCCATGACAGAATCCTCCCGTTCTATAACCTTACCTTGTTTATCCTTCAATCCCTGTATACCTGTCCGCTTTCTACCACACAAAACATTAACTATCTGGTACAGCTCTCTGCTGTTGTGCTGTCTAACTGCGTCCTCGGCTTTGTCAGCCAAACCATCAAGCCAAAGATTCTTATCAGCAGCTAACTGATCCTTTACAAGTTTATTAAGCTCTCTGTAATGCTTTCTATTAGGACTATTAGGGTATTGATTAAGGAATTCCTGCAGTTCCTTCTTTCTGAAAACAGCTCAAGTACCTTATCACTTAAATAATTCTGGAACCTCTGCACCTTTTTTCCTAAAAGAGTACTGTTAGTTTCCAAAAAAGCCTATTTAAAATGGCCCCATTCTTGCTCAACTTCAGTAGTAAGCAAACCATGACTGTCATAATGACTAAGTAACCTATCGTGGTAAGCTTTGGCTATAACTGGGTCTTTTAGAGTTTCAGTATTAAAAGCAAATTTTTTAACCCTAGCACATTTTAAGTTTAAGTTGAAAGACACTTTTAACAAGATAATGGTCAGATCCAATTTCAGCTCCCCTATATGACCTGGTATTCCTAACAGAACTAGCCCATTTGCTGTTAATTAATATATAATCAATCATATTCTTATGCAGCCCATCGGGTGAAACCCATGTGTATTTATGTATGTCGCGGTGTTTGTAATAAGTGTTAGTTATTCTGAATCCATTGAGTTTACCTACCTGTAGGAGACGTTGCCCATTGCCATTGCAGCTACCAATTCTAAAAGGGTCTATTACTCCTCCCCAAAGGTCAGAGTCAGTACCAACTTTGGCATTAAAGTCACCAAGAACAAGGGTAATATCTCCTTTCTTGACAGAATTCAAAATATCCTGAAGTTGTTCATAAAACCTATCCTTCTCATCCTCATCGGCATCCTCAGTGGGGGCATAACAGCAGATAACATTCAAGTCTTTAATGCTTGTCTGAAATTTTGCTGTAAGAAACCTTTCATTAATGCACTCATATCCTAGAAGAGCATCACTAGCTCTTCTGCTGAGAAGCAGACCCACGCCTTGGTGATGCTTTTTGTCGTTTCTCCCTGAAAAGAGAAACTTAATATTATTTTTAAGAATCTGACCTTTTTTTGTCCATCTGATCTCTTGCAAGCCGAGAATATCTAAATTATAATGGTGGAATTCTTGTGTGAGGACATCAAGAGAAAAAGCTCTGTGCAGAGTCCTCACATTCCAACTACCTAAGGAGAGAAAATGGTTAGTAGGATGTTTAAAGAAACTATGTTTATTGAGAGAAGGAATGCCGACAATATCAAACAGCCCCCTAATCGCAGACATGGGAACAAAGACCCGTTCTCCCACCACAAAAGGCTGAAGCCATCTACCACTGGAAGACTTCCTCCAATGTAGAATTTGACGATGCCAATAGAAGCAAAGAGTTCAGGTGCCTGCGATGACTTCTGCTCAGGATTATCCACCAGCTGATAAACATATCCTGTGAATCTATTCACTTGGGGCTGTCAACCTACAAACAAACAGAAAACACAGCGGAAGATTTTCCCTCCACAGAAGCCCACCAGTGCAGCAAAATCAGGATCCATAATCAAGCTCAAAGCCATATATCTGTCCAGTCCAGTGGGTTTATATGGTCAGCATCAGGACCCTGTGTGGTTGACCACTCCTCAGCAGGGTAGAAAAAAAAAGTAGCCATAGTTGTCCAGATCAGTAGGCCACACTAATCTGGCAGCCATCCCCTTCCGTTCACTTCCACAAGAGAGTATCTCTTTTGAAAGGTACTAACGGTCTGCGCCACGAGAAGGCGGGGTCGGACATTAGATGCTAGGCCTGGCCGGTTCTATGCATCATCACAGGGGATTGGTGCATAGGTCTCCTTCCAGTGACTGCCTAGCTACCATTTACAGACCAAGAAATTCGACGAGGATGGGATACGAACCCACGCGGGCAGAGCCCAATGGATTAGCAGTCCATCGCCTTACCCACTCGGCCTCTTGATGTCCTCACTCATCAGCATAATCTAAATCAGAAATTTTCGTATCTCCAGCCCATTTAAGGCCAAAATCTTTCCCTTGAAGTGAATTTCGCATGACATAATCAATAACCAAGCTAAAGAGGAAAGGAGACAAAATGCACCCTTGTCGAACACCAGAAGTAATGCTAAACCAATTGCTACAAGCCTTACCAACTCTCGCACACGACTCAGTGTTATTATAGAGAGCTTTCATTATGTTAATTAACTTCTCAGGTATACCATATGATCTCGCAATCAACCACAAATTATGGCGATCAACAGAGTCGAAAGCCTTTTTTAAATCAACAAAGCTAGCAAACCAAAGGTTTCTGAAGCTCTAAACATTTCTCAAGAATCTGCCTAAGTGAAAATATCTGATCTACACATCCCCTACCACTTCTGAATCGACATTGCTCATCACACAATTGACTGTCAATCAGATTCTTAATTCTATTAAGAACAATCATGGAAAGAACTTTACCTGGAACAGATAGTAGGCTGATACCCCTATAGTTATCACAAGAACTGCGATCACCTTTTTTGAAAATAGGGATAATAATAGCTCTGGTAAAATCTTTAGGAACCATGCCTTTATCATAAAAGTTATTCAAAATTTCAGTCATCCAAATGGTAACTGAAACATTCCCAGCTCTAAGCATTTCCGTAGTAATTTCATCCGCCCCTGGGGATTTATGTAGTTTAAGTTTAGAAACAGCCAAAATAACTTCAGATTGTGTTATAGGGTCAACATTAAAGCCACCAATGCACCTATCATCATTACAAACAATGGGAATAGAACTAACCACATTGTTTAGAACATCACTGAAATGCTCAGCCCACCTAGCCATGACAGAATCCTCCCCTTCTATAACCTTACCTTGTTTATCCTTCAATCCTTGTATGCCTGTCCGTTTTCTACCACACAAAACATTAACTGTCTGTTGCAGCTCTCTGCTGTTGTGCTGTCTAATTTTTCTTCAGGAAATGAACAAAATATAAGGTTTTGTTAAGCTTTCCTGCAAATATTCGCGAAATCCTATGAGTATCTATCTGCCTTTTATTTAACCTAAATCTTTTTCTTTTATTTATAAGTAATAGAACACGAAGATTAGAATATATTTGGTCTGTAAATACTAGATAGGGAATCACTGGAAGGAGGGCCATGCACCATTCCCTTGTGATGATGTACAAAACAGGCCAGGCATAGCACCAAAAGCAATACCCCGAATTCTCGTGGTGCAGACCGTTAGTACCTTTCGAAAGAGATACTCTCTTGTGGAAGGGAAAGGAAGGGGAGAGCTGCCAGATTTGCGTGTATCATCAGCATAATACTCCTGAAAAAAATCCTTGTACCATAAAAGATCCTCCTTTTTTGAAACAACTGGATATCCCTTTTCAGATTATTACATGTTTTACATCCTTCGCCCCTCTTGCGCGAAACAACAAGGATTTCGACCGTTTCAGGTCATGGTTCAGCTGTTAGTATCCTCCGCTTCGTTCTTAACGCATCATGATGTTGTGTTATACTAAGTTTGAAAATATTCTCGGTTGTATGTCCTCTTCTATATTAGCAAAAAACACACACACACGTTTTGTTCGTTATGAGACATCTGACAGGTAACGTAAGACAGTCGTGCTCAAAAATAAAATATTCGAACGTGTTGAAGAAAAATTCTTACAGCTCCTGAAATATGCGTATTCAAGTTAAGATCTGTGATGAAATATTTTGCATACCCACTGGTCTCGTTTTAAATTTTTAGCTTCTTCTGTAGCAAGCAAGTGTCTGTAAGACAATATGTTTATTCTTGCATGTGAACAAACACACACGCACACATAAAGATGAAACACATACGATAACATATACACATAAAGATGAAACACATACGATAACATATACACATAAAGATGAAACACATACGATAACATATACACATAAAGATGAAACACATACAGACACTTTAACACAGACACACAGAGAGAGAGAGACATGAAGACGTATACACATACAGAGAAACGACTATGTGCATCCAGATATGAAGATGTATACACATACATAGAAACGACTATGTGTATACAGACACCTTAACACATATGCACACACACGAAAACATATACATAGAGAGAAACAAACATATTAACATACATGAACACACACACACTCACATACGCACACATACACGATTCACTGAAACACAAACACAAACACACAGAGAGAGAAACAAACATGAACACACAGTTACATCATGACATATATGCACACACCTAAACGTACACACATTTCGTAGAAACATACATATCTACACACAGATACAAACATACACACACACACACAGAGGATTAAACATACAGACAGACAGACATACGCGTTAGACAGTGTGCTTTACGGTAATGCGGTGCCCTGTGAACTAAAGAATCTTTCTCAAACCCAAACAGTATAACTTTCATGTAGATTCTGATATCAAAGATGGTGTACTTTCCCGCAGTGCAGCACCCCCCATGGGCTAAAAATGTTTCTCAAACCCGATCATAGCGTGTTTTTTCACAAATGTGTTCCAGGGGTAGTGATCGTTATCTCTATAGATTTAAATGTGAAGCATAGAGTGCGTATCTCTTTGTATGAAATCGCTTATAATGAAACAACATTTCCTTTAAAAGTTGGAAGTTATTAGTATGAACTAAAAAAAGTGATGATATATACACTACCTGATCGTCAAAATCAAACTTTAGCAAGTTAATATATCGTTCTCTAGCTAGCGAGTCCGAAATTAGTGTGTCTTTGCTTTAAAAATAAATACGACTTCACGCAGCTAACTGTCGTATCAGTTACAGGATCCTCTCATACGACCCCGTAGAAGGGGTGAGAAGTTGTCGGGATCTTGGTAGGTAAACAACACAAACGTTCATGTCTTACTATGGATCAAATATCCGAACACTATGGCTGATTACATAATTCTGAAAAAATATCTGTCAACGATTGCAACCTTCGTCCCTCAGAATCGAAAAGTAATTAATACTAGCTTACTGGGGGTAATGCTACTTTCTATAGACAGTGTTCTTTCAGATTTCCAAACAAGATACATAACATTATCAAAAAACGTGTGCTTGCCCGAACCACTTTCACACCAACATAGTACCACTTGTTCTAAGAATTCCACACTAGTATAGAAATATTCTCATGCAGGAAAAATAACTAAACCGATTCTTAGACAGTGTTAGATTGTAGTGAAACACCCCATCTTTGTCGAAAAACTTGTGTTTGCAGCGAAAAATAGCCACCTTTACTCACACTTATGCGCTTATTCAAATGTACCGAGGGGACCGGGAACTCTGAAAAGTGATAGCGCCTTGGAACAACCGTCGAGAGAGCTTACGTTTCTTACGTTACGTTTTATCGGTTGCTGAAGTCAGTGAATGCAAAGTTAGGTCTAGCGCCTGCTTCATGCTGTCATTACAACTGGAAACATTTCCCCCAAATTATTGCATTAATCGTCGACCTCAATGCAGATGGTAAGCATTAACCAATTCTCTGCATTCCGCCAGCAATGTAAATCAACATACTCTAATTTCTGTCCTCCCATAGCGTCCCACAAAAACGTCCCAGAAGGTGCGAAGATGTTCCAGGATTTAAGAAGGAGCCTCCTTACTGTTAGCCCTTACAACAAACTTGTTACTAACAAATGTAAGTAAGAGTGTTTCACAGCAGGACAACGAGCGCGGGAGACAACGGCCCAACAACAGCAACATCAGCAAGACATCTGTGCCAGAAACTAAGAATTTTTAATCAATTACCAAAAAAAAAAATAAAAAAAGGAAAAACTCAGTATTTTGGCAATAATCCAAAAAGTAACTGAAAAAATAATTTAAATGAATTAAAATTTACTGTTCCCATTAAAAAATTAGTGAATGTATGTATTCTGTATACTTGTGTGTCACAGCTTAGAAGGGTCTCTTTGGGGCTGCATTGAGCTTTTCTTCATCAACCATTATTTTGCCCTGGGAAAAAAAAAGAACACTTTTCTCTTTTGAACAAAATGCAATGGACAGTAGAGCCATCAGGTTCTACGGTAGATTTTCTCTTATCCGGTCTCGGTACCACCGGCCTCCGCTTCAACCGGTCGTTCCAAGAAGCGGAAGCAAGTCGCCGCGTGTTTTGTTTATAGTACAGTATATATTTGCTTCAGTCCCTCTTTGTGAATATTACAATGTACACATGAGTATGTGTTGTGATCTATTAATTATTATGTGGTACAAAATGAGTGGGTGCAAACGTAAGCGTAATGTCGTTACTCTGGAGATGAAATTAAAAGCGTTAGAACGTATTGACAAAGGTGATCCAGTAAAGCATATTTGTGATGAACTAGGTGTTGGTAAAAGCACGGTAAATGACTAGAGAAGGAATAGAAAATCTTTACAAGATTTTTGCCCTCGAGTCTGAAAAAACTCTTTCTTCTCGGTGCACTCTTAAAAAGCCGAAAAATGAAATTGTCGATGATGCACTTTGGTTATGGTTCATGAAAGAGCGCCGAAAAGAAATGCCAATCAGTGGACCAATCTTGAAAGAAAAAGATTGAGCCTTCATTCTAAAATCGTTAATTGGGGAGATTTTCCAGCAAGCGAGAGATGGCTTTCTCGCTGGAAAAAACGGCATGGTGTTCACCACCTTGGTGTTTGTGGTGAGAAATTGTCAGCTGATCCTTTAGAAAAACTTTTAGTGAAAGGTCTATCCGCAGAACAAATCTACAATGTAGATGAGACTGTGTTAAATTTTAAACTTCTTCCAATGAAAACGTTTGTGACAGCGCAAGAAATCTCAGCATCAGGATTCAAAACAAACAAAGAAAGAATCACTGTGACTGTGTGTCACAACTGAAAGTGTCACAGTGAAAGAATCACCGTGACTGTGTGTCACAACTGAAAGTGTCACAGTGAAAGAATCACTGTGACTGTGTGTCACAACTGAAAGTGTCACAGTGAAAGAATCACTGTGACTGTGTGTCACAACTGAAAGTGTCACAGTGAAAGAATCACTGTGACTGAATGCCAAAACCCTGGGCATTCAAACATTTAAATTTAGCTGCTCTGCCAGTTTACTACAAAGCTCAAAAGTCTGCTTGGATAGACTCGTATTTGTTTAAAAATTGGTTCTTTACAGAAATTGTTCCAAAAGTAAAAAACCACTTGACAAGTCTTAAAATGCCTGTAAAGACCCTACTCATTTTCGACAATGCCCCAACACACCCAAGCGAACTCATTTCTGACAACATAAAAGCCATGTTTTTGCCACCTAATATAGCACCTTTAGTGAAACCAATGGATCAAGGCGTGCTTGTAAGTTTAAAGAGGCGATACAGGCGAAAGTTTTTTTTTTTTTTTTCAGAAATTCTACTGCGAACCGAAAATGACGGAATAGGACTTTTAAATGCTTTGAAAACAATAAATATCAAGGATATGACTACATGTTGGCAAGAGCTTTTGAAGAGATGTCCCGTACAACGTTTGTGAAGTCATGGAGAAAACTTTGGCCCGAAGTTGTAAATTGTGTAGAAAGTACCAAATACGACAACACGAAAGTATCGAATGAGCCTGCGCCTGCCGAAGATATGACGGATGATGACAATATTTCGCTGCTTAATGACTTTAAACTGCTGCCTGGATGTGACACACTCGAAGAAGATGACGTTGAAAAATGGTTAAAAGATGATGAAAATGAAACACTGAATGATGACGAAATTATCAATGCAGTCTGCCAAGAAGGGAACGGAGAAGAAGCGGAGAAAGAAGAAGAAGAGGAAGAGGGGAAAGTTAGCCATATTGAAGGAAAAGAAGCTTTTGATGTTGCAGTAAGATACATTAAGCAACAACAGGCCTCATCTGCGATTGATGTGATGTTTATTTAAAAATGGCAAGACTTTGCAGGTAAAAAAGTATTAAGTTCAAAGAAACAAAAGAAAATCACGGACTTTTTCAAGTGTGTGAAAGTAAATTGTTAATATTGTACAACAAATTATTAATTAAAATACAGTACAGTTAGTATATTTGTCATTTGCTGTTTTTATTTATTTTCTGACACAAATTTCGGATTAAACGGTTTTTCGTTATCCGGTCAGGGGTACGGTCCCATAAGAGCCAGACAAGGGGAGATCTGTGGCACTTCCCATTGCATTTCTCTTTTCTCATACTTTGCCCTAAAGTCCTTTTGAGCAAGTCATTAACCATTCGTATAAAAATAATAGTGATTTTCCGAAGCAAAATAAAACAAAATTACAGAATGCTTCAGCTTGTCACCCAATTAAAAGATGTGTAGAATTTTTGAAACTAACTAATATTTTTCCTCTATATTTAAATAATCATATTTGGATAAATTTATCAGTCCTAAAAGCATTCTATTCAAGTTACAATAAACAGAATTATTCCATATGCGCAGTTTATTTTTATAAAATATAGCAAGGGGAAAATGCCATTTTTATCCGTTATTGCGAGCATCCATGCACGTAGGTTGGGTTGTTTTACCTCTGAGCGGCACTTTTTTGCACACCATGGGCTAAATGGCCAGGTCACATGGACCCCGAAGGCTCAGAGAAGGTTGAGGGAGGGGATCCACTGGAACAGCTGTTGGGAGACAGATGGTAGCCTCCCGTCAAGGCCATCCAGCGTGTTCGTTAACGTGCACAGGGTATGGCTCTCCCACACACGGGGCCACGGCTTAACGTCCCATCCGACGGACGGCGGCCTTTCCAAGCCCATCGGTGTCCTCTACTGACCGTGGGTAGGGAGGGGAATTTTGCGAAGATAAATCTCAACGCTGATCCAGCTGGGAATCGAACCTGGGAACCATGCACGTAGGAGAAAAGTGTGTGTTATGATTCCTTACGAAATTCAAAGCATCAGTAATGCTCTGTAATAAATTATCGCTCAGTGGCAAAATAGAGTCCATCTCACCAGTTTTCAGTATAAACATGATGAATGCTATTTCAATAGCAGAACCTGATGTAACATTTTCAAATCAACAGATTCATTTCAGCTAACAATGAGTCTGAATGTATTGTTGTGGTTTCCGCTTGTTACAGAGAGCGACAGATTCCAAAAGACAATTCCACAGGGCGCGAATTCGATTTCTTCTAGTTAGGGCTCCTCCCTGGGCGCAGAAATTCCATCTGAAGTGGAAGAGGAATTAGAAGAGAAGTCTTAATCAACTCAGCAGAAGGTAAGGAACAATTTCAGCAAGCTCTGTGCAGTTATTATCAACAAGTGTTAGAATCATCGGTTAGTACAGTCGCTCAAAAAAGTATCCGAACACTATGGTTGATTACAAAATTCAGAAACAATATCTGGCAACGATGTTTTCAGAAATTAGTGATCTGGCAAACTTCGTGTCACGTGATTACAGAAATCAGGAAAAATATCTGGAGCGCGTACAGCAACTGTACACGCTCCAGTTACCGTTCACAGCAAACTGGAGCGTGTGCAGTTACTGCAGACACTCCAGTTTGCTGTGAACGGTAACTGCACACGCTCAATATTTCCGTGAGTAAGCCCACACGATCTAATATCAAAATAATATGACCACCTACAGTCGCTCAAAAAATTATCCGAACACTATGGTTGATTACAAAATTCAGAAACAATATCTGGCAACTATTTTTTTAGAAATTAGCGATCTGGCAACCTTCGTGTCACGTACAGATATTGTTTCTGAATTCTGTAATCAACCATAGTGTTCGGACATTGCAGCTGGAAATATTCAACAATTCTTACACTTGCAAATTAAATATGTTCTAGACGTTTCATAAAACTACACTAAAATTTATTCTTCTTAACGATAGCTGAGCATAACACTAAGCTTTAACATTATTTAGTAAATATTCCTTTCAATATCCGTTGCTTAAGCCTTTCTGGGTTGGGTTGTTTTACCTCTGAGCGGCACTTTTTTGCACACCATGGGCTAAATGGCCAGGTCACATGGACCCCGAAGGCTCAGAGAAGGTTGGGGGAGGGGACCCACTGGAACAACTGTTGGGAGACAGATGGTAGCCTCCCGTCAAGGCCATCCAGCGTGTTCTTTAACGTGCACAGGGTATGGCTCTCCAGCACACGGGGCCACGGCTTAACCTCCCATCCGACGGACGGCGGCCTTTCCAAGCCCATCGGTGTCCCCTACTGACCGTGGGCGGGGAATTTTGCGGAGATAAATCTCAACGCTGACCCAGTTGGGACTCGAACCTGGGAACTACAGATTACGAGCCTGACGCGCTACCGACTGAGCCACCCCGCCCCAGCTTTTCTGGTGCAAAGACCATCACTTTTCAGCTTGTTTTAAAAAAACGAGCAATTTTTTTCACTTTGTGATCCGTCTTTTCATCTGTTGACATTCGACTTTTTGTTTTAGAGATAAATGAAAATATTGTTTTGGGTTGGATAACTGTTAATGGAATATTAAAATTCATATTTTTCAAATTTTCGTATACACAATCCAAAATAAAGTCCTTTTGTCCCATGGCCGAGTGGTTAGCGCACTTGGCTACTGATCTAAGGGTCCTGGGTTCGAGTCCCGGGTAAAGCATGGCTGTTTGTGTCGTTTTTCTGCTGAGGTCCTGCCATCCTCACAGACCTTCTACTACGGCATATAAACTGGCAGGCTCCTGTCAGACCTCTGTGGCAAGCAGCTGCTTGAGGGGATATTTATTTTATAGCCGTCCCATGGCCGAGTGGTTAGCGCACTTGGCTACTGATATAAGGGACCTGGGTTCGAGTCGCGGGTAAGGCATGGCTGTTTGTGTCGTTTTTCTGCTGAGGTCCTGTCATCCTCACATACCTTCTACTATGGCATATAAACCGGCAGGCTCCTGTCAGACCTCTGTGGCAAGCAGCTGCTTGAGGGGGTATTTATTTATTTTTATTATTTTTATTTTTTAACATTGCCCTCTCGCCACATCCTAGATTTCCCTCGTTTCCTGTGCCCTTTAGCACACTGTTCATCACTCTGTTCGCTATTCTGTAGTTATGCATTGGACAGCATAGTCAAACCAAAGCTGTCTCTCCCTGCATAAGGGGCGGGGGTGGCTTAGTCGGTAACGCGCCAGGCTCGTAATCTGTAGTTCCCAGGTTCGTGTCCCAGCTGGGTCAGCGTTGAGATTTATCTCCGCAAAATTCCCCGCCCTGCCCACGATTAGTAGGGGACACCGATGGGCTTGGAAAGGCCGCCGTCCGTCGGATGGGACGTTAAGCCGTGGCCCCGTGTGCGGGAGAGCCATACCCTGGGCACGTTAAAGAACACCCTGGATGGCCTTGACGAGAGGCTACCATCTGTCTCCCAACAGCTGTTCCACTGGGTCCCCTCCCCCAACCTTCTCTGAGCCTTCGGGGTCCTTGTGACCTGGCCGTTTAGCCCATGGTGTGCAAAAAAGTGCCACTCAGAGGTAAAACAACCCAACACAACTCTCCCTACATAAGATGCGACTCATAGGTTCTACTTCACGAGAACCACAGTTTAACAACCTATTTAGAGGAGGGAAAAAACGAGCAATGGAATTAAGTTTCCAATGGGTTCAAGTTAGCTATCGCAGCTAACGTTAGGATGGATTAAAAGACGCTCACTGGTTTCATAAATTAAGGAACAACCTTCAATGGGAAGCGAAGGTCAAAGCTCTATTACTTCTAAAACGAATTTCTGTGTTTTGAAAAATGCGATTGCAGATCAAGATCTCAATCAAATAGATCAATATCTCGATTTTCAACATTATTTGTTCAGTATTTAATAAGTTATGGAAGTTTTGAATATTTAGCGATAACAATGCCAGCCAGAAAAATTGACTTCAGAAGTTAATTAACACTTAGTAATAAGCATTGTATCAAAGTGTTTAATAAAAGAAGTTTGTATTTTTAGAAGTTTGTGTAAAGAATTCTTTCACTATTCTTCAAGTTTTTTTTTCAGTTTCTTAAAACTCGCATTGGTGTTGTTAAATATTAAAACTTCCATAACTCATTAAATATGAACGAATATTGTTGAAAATCCAGATATTGATTCATTTGATTGAGATCTTTATCTGCTTTCAGATTTTTCAAAGCGAAAAATCTTAATTTAGAAGTTATAGAGTTTCGACTTTAGAAAAGAAGTTTGTTCCTTAATTTATTGAAACCATTCATCTTCATATGCATGAGCCAATTTTACCACAATCTCCACAGATCCTTAAAAGTTCTAGCAGAAATGCGTCTTCTATAGTTTATCTCATGCCGCGCGTTACCATATCTGTCGCCGGCGGGGGTGGCTCAGTCGGTAGCGCGCCAGGCTCGTAATCTGTAGTCCCAGGTTCGAGTCCCAGCTGGGTCAGCGTTGAGATTTATCTCCGCAAAATTCCCCACCCTGTCAGTAGGGGACACCGATGGGCTTGGAAAATCCGCCGTCCGTCGGATGGGACGTTAAGCCGTGGCCGCGGGAGAGCCATACCCTGTGCACGTTAAAGAATACAAGGATGGCCTTGACGGGAGGCTACCATCTGTCTCCCAACAGCTGTTCCAGTGGGTTCCCTCACCCAATCTTCTCTGAGCCTTTGGAGTCCATGTGATCTGGCCATTTAGCTAATGGTGTGCAAAAAAAGTGCCACTCAGAGTGGGCATTTAGCCCATGGTGGCAAAAAAGTGCCGCTAAAACAACCAACTTAAATCCTGGAGAGCAGGCAAGGTCTGATTCCATTAAAATGGAGGACTCGGTTTTAACATTCTCAGAGGAGAGAAAGGACATTCCTCCCTGGATCCAGCTTGGCTATAGAGTGTACTGGATCACATCTTTCAGCAGGATATTTCTTAAACATATCTCAGAACATCTTCAGCGAATATATATAGGTCACGTCCTAGGATTTGTCGCCGATTGAGAATGTCTGAGATATACTGGGCGCCTTCTGCATGCCAAATCGTAATTTACCCAAATATTGCCGCTTTTAGTATTCCCTTGAACGAAGCGTGACGTGTAGGGCTGCAGAATCCATCATTGCAGATCCATCTATTCATCAACAAGATATCGCCAACGATGCGGTTCGCACTGCGTGTTTCGTGGATGAGAACGATAGACTAATTTTCTACCTATATTAAATTTTCTGTTTCCTTGTCAACATCTCTGTTTACGATCATTTTCAGCCTCATCTTCTCACCGCTTCTGGGTGAGTCAATTACAAATCAACGATTTCTCTTTCGGTTTAATTCAGAAATAAAATCTAACTCTTCCTGGAAAGGGAATTTGTATTGAATTTCAGCAATTTTAGAACAATTTTCGCTTTGAGAAATAGTTTTATTATCCCATCACTATGACATCTATTTTGCTGCATTAATTTTAAACAAAAGCTTTCACTTTAGTAAAAGCGATTTTGATTTTGCGATGTTCCCCACAGACAGCTTTCCGCTTCAACCAGAGACAATGTCCGAATGCAAGAACGATGGTGCAAATCAGCCCAATTGCGGTCCACTGATGAATCCTTGTGACTACGACCTACCATCATTGTATAAGTGGAGCGAACAAGACGTGGCAGTCTGGGTGGAAGGCCTCGGCTTTGCTCACTATAAGGTAAATGGAAGCATGATCAAGTAGACTTAGTCTCATTTGGGGCAGGGCTTCGGCTTTCTTCAGTATAAGATAAATGGAAACACGATCAAGTAGAATTAGTCTCATTTGGGGCAGGGCCTCGGCTTTGTTCACTATAAAGTAAATGGAAGCGTCATAAAATAGAGTAGTAAGTTGGGACAGTGCCTCGGCTTTGTTCACTATAAGATAAATGGAAACACGATCAAGTAGAGTTACTCTCATTTGGGGCAGGGCCTCGGCTTCGTTCAGTGTAAGATAAATGGAAACACGATCAAGTAGAGTTACTCTCATTTGGGGCAGGGCCTCGGCTTCGTTCAGTGTATGATAAATGGAAACACGATCAAGTAGAGTTAGTATCATTGAGGTAGAGTCTGGAATTTTCTCGCTATAAAGTAAATGGAAACCTGATCAAGTAGAGTTAGTATCATTTGGGGCAGGGCCTCGGCTTTGTTCACTATAAAGTAAATGGAAGCGTCATAAAATAGAGTAGTCAGTTGGGGCAGGGCCTCGGCTTCGTTCAGTGTAAGATAAATGGAAACACGATCAAGTAGAGTTAGTATCATTGAGGTAGAGTCTGGAATTTTCTCGCTATAAAGTAAATGGAAACCTGATCAAGTAGAGTTAGTATCATTTGGGGCAGGGCCTCGGCTTTGTTCACTATAAAGTAAATGGAAGCGTCATAAAATAGAGTAGTCAGTTGGGGCAGGGCCTCGGCTTCGTTCAGTGTAAGATAAATGGAAACACGATCAAGTAGAGTTAGTATAATTGAGGTAGAGTCTGGAATTTTCTCGCTATAAAGTAATGGAAACCTGATCAAGTAGAGTTAGTATCATTTGGGGCAGGGCCTCGGCTTTGTTCACTATAAAGTAAATGGAAGCGTCATAAAATAGAGTAGTCAGTTGGGGCAGGGCCTCGGCTTCGTTCAGTGTAAGATAAATGGAAACGCGATCAAGTAGAGTTAGTATCATTGAGGTAGAGTCTGGAATTTTCTCGCTATAAAGTAAATGGAAACCTGATCAAGTAGAGTTAGTATCATTTGGGGCAGGGCTTCGGCTTCCTTCAGTATAAGATAAATGGAAACACGATCAAGTAGAATTAGTCTCATTTGGGGCAGGGCCTCGGCTTTGTTCACTATAAAGTAAATGGAAGCGTCATAAAATAGAGTAGTAAGTTGGGACAGTGCCTCGGCTTTGTTCGCTATAAGATAAATGGAAACACGATCAAGTAGAGTTAGTATCATTTGGGGCAGGGCCTCGGCTTTGTTCACTATAAAGTAAATGGAAGCGTCATAAAATAGAGTAGTAAGTTGGGACAGCGCCTCGGCTTTGTTCACTATAAGATAAATGGAAACGTGATCCGGGATAGTTAGTCTCTTTTGGAGCATGGTCTCGGCTCTGCTCACTATAAGGCAAAATAAAAGCAATTGATAATTTTTTTTCAATTGGTACAGATCCTCGTCCGTGGAATAAAAGAAAAGGTTCAAATTAAAATATAGTGGTGTGTTTTCATCCCATATGAATAGCCGTGAAATGATCAAACGATTAAACTGATTCGATATTATTCATAAAATTCCTTTTTGAATAAAACTGATTGATCGAACAACTGAAGCATTCGAAGTGGTCGTTTGGAGGCGTTGTTCAAAGAAAGGGAAAATTGGGATTGGGTTGGTTTTGAATATTAAAAAAATTATGATTCAGAAAATGTGAAACAGACAAAATGCACGACGAGAAACGTCAGGTGAATGAAAGTTGCCTTTCCTGCAATGATCGAGAATGCAACAACGAAAATGTTCCTAATCGAAAATCTTAATTATTCATTTTTTTTTTCCTTTTATTGCTGCCGACGCTTTTGTCCGTAATACGTTACAAGGAATAAAAAATATTTCTGATTGATGAATAAAGTTCTTTGTTACTGTATTGTAATAGTTTGTAACTGTATTGTTTTGAAAAGTAATAAGACGCATTTTGGAAATGAACCTCACATTTTAGAATTTGTCTTCGTAGAATTTTCTAAAAATGATTGCACATTAGGTTGGCCTGTTTTACCTCTGAGCGGCATTTCTTTTGCACACCATGTCTAAATGGCCAGGTCACAAGGACTCCGAGGGCTCAGAGAAGGTTGGGGGAAGGGACCCACTGGAACAGCTGTTGGGAGACAGATGGTAGCCTCCCGTCAAGGACATACAGCGTGTTCTTTAACGTTGGGTTGTTTTACTTCTGAGCGGCACTTTTTTTGCACACCATGGGTTAAATGGCCAGGTTACAAGGACCCCGAAGGCTCAGAGAAGGTTGGGGGAGGGGACCCACTGGAACAGCTGTTGGGAGACAGATGGTAGCCTCTCATTTCAAGGCCATCCAGCGTGTTCTTTAACGTTGGGTT
Source organism: Ryuthela nishihirai (assembly GCA_038380435.1). Classification (NCBI taxonomy): domain Eukaryota; kingdom Metazoa; phylum Arthropoda; class Arachnida; order Araneae; family Heptathelidae; genus Ryuthela; species Ryuthela nishihirai. The sequence continues at coordinate 21,093,476 of JAWZYU010000010.1, forward strand.
GTTTTACCTCTGAACTTCACCTTTTTACACACAATGGGCTAAATGGCCAGGTCACAAGGACCCCGAGGGCTCAGAGAAGGTTGGGGGAAGGGACCCACTGGAACAGCTGTTGGGAGACAGATGGTAGCCTCCCGTCAAGGATATACAGCGTGTTCTTTAACGTGCACAGGGTATGGCTTTTCCACATATGGGGACCACGGCTTAACGTCCCATCCTGTAGATGCAGTCTTTTCAAGCCCATTGGTGTCCCCTACTGATATGGGTACGGCTGGGAGTTCTGCAGAGAAAAATCTCAATGCTGGCCCAGCTGGGACTCGAACCTGGAAATTGCAGATTACGAGACACCCGCCGCCCCTATATTGCTCTTTGGAATGTATTTCAAGTAGAGTTAGCGTCAGTTCAGATTGTGAATGTTAGTTATATTTATACACTCTTTATGTCGGTGTGTGTGTGTGAGAGAGAGGGGGTAGCATCTATAATTAGGAGGAAAAAATTAGGGATATAGAATTAGGCGAAGTAGGTTCCTGCCTAAATCTCGTGCTTAGGGATCCCGCTTCCAAAGGCAAACAAGGCAGTTGGGTTGGGTTGTTTTACCTCTGAGCGGCACTTTTTTGCACACCATGGGCTAAATGGCCAGGTCACATGGACCCCGAAGGATCAGAGAAGGTTGGGGAAGGGGACTCACTGGAACACCAGTTGGGAGAAAGATGGTAGCCTCCCGTCAAGGACATCCAGCGTGTTCTTTAACGTGCACAGGGTAAGTCTCTCCCTCACACGGGACCACGGCTTAACGTCCCATCCGACGGACGGCGACCTTTCCAAGCCCATCGGTGTCCCCTACTGACCGTGGGAAGGGCGGGGAGTTTTGCGGAGATAAATCTCAACGCTGACCCAGCTGGGACTCGAACCTGGTAACTACAGATTACGAACCTGGCGCGCTACCGACTGAGCCACCCCCGCCCCCAAACAAGGCAGAAAACTGCACTTAAGGTTCATCGCTGAAAAGTAGAAAAGGTTTATTATGGCAGAGGATGTGCATTAATGAACTATCCAACTAAAACACAATAATTATCACGTTCTCATCAACTCTTGCATTAGTCTGTTTATTAATCTGAATTTTTTACTTTTGGTGGCATCACTAATTCATTTATAGATTGATCCAAGATCGAAATCGGAAGCGCCCTCTGTGCTGTTAATGTATAAACAAATATAGCCGTCCCGTGGCCGAGTGGTTAGCGCGCCTGGCTACTAATCTAAGGGACCTGGGTTCGAGCCCCGGGTAAAGCATGGATGTATGTGTCGTTTTCTGCTGAGGCAGTGCCATCCTCTCAGACCCTCTATGGGGCGGGGGGGGGGGGGGGGGGGCTCAGTCGGTAGCGCGCCAGGCTCGTAATCTGTAGTTCCCAGGTTCGAGTCCCAGCTGGGTCAGCGTTGAGATTTATCTCCGCAAAATTCCCCGCCCTGCACACGGTCAGTAGGGGACACCGATGGGCTTGGAAAGGCCGCCGTCCGTCGGATGGGACGTTAAGCCGTGGCCCCGTGTGCGGGAGAGTCATACCCTGTGTACGTTAAAGAACACGCTGGATGGTCTTGACGGGAGACTACCATCTGTCTCCCAACAGCTGTTCCAGTGGGTCCCCTCCCCCAACCTTCTCTGAGCCTTCGGGGTCCATGTGACCTGGCCATTTAGCCCATGGTGTGCAAAAAAGTGCCGCTCAGAGGTAAAACAACCCAACCCTACCCCCAACCTTCTCTGAGCCCTCGGGGTCCATGTGACCTGGCCATTTAGCCCATGGTGTGCAAAAAGTGCCGCTTAGAGGTAAAACAACCCAACCCAACCCCCAACCTTCTCTGAGCCTTCGGGGTCCATGTGACCTGGCCATTTAGCCCATGGTGTGCAAAAAGTGCCGCTCAGAGAAAAAACAACCCAACCCTCTCCGTATCTGCTATTGGTTAGGACAAGTATAATCTCTGCTGTACAAGGATATTAATAGAGAGCAATTTTTTTTTCAGGAGTGTTTCATCAAGAATCGCATCACTGGACGCAAGCTGGCATTGATGGTGCCTTGTCAATTCCCACCAATTGGAATTACGTCATGCCAGGATATCAAGGTAAGTCGCAGACATTAGTTTAGGAAGAAACGGATTTCCTTATGCCAGAAAACATGGTCGAATCATGTATTCAGTATGGGCGGATCTACGGCTAGATTGGTTTACCTCTGTGCGGCATTTTTTTTTCATACAATGGATTAAATGGCCAGGTCACAAGGACTCCAAAGGTTCAGAGAATGTTGAGTGAAGAGGACTCATTGAACAGCTCTTAGGAAATAAATGCAAGGCCATCTAGCATGTTCATGAGCATGCGCAAAATATAGCTCTCCTGCACAAGATGCCACGGCTTTAACGTCCCATCCGACGGACGACTGCTTTTCCAAGCCCATTGGTCCCCCACCACCACCTTTTTTTCTGACCGAGAGCAGGGATTGGCCGATTTGGCTCAGCTGAGGTAGATTTCAAAGCTGGCACATATGCGACTCGAACTTGAGAAATTCAGGCTAGGCCTAGTGCATTATGGACTGAACCATTTCCGTCCCACTGTATATGTGTGTGTGTGTGTTGAGGAGAGGGGGGGAGGAGGTCATGGAGTTCATCCTTCTATCTTCTCTCAAGGAGGGGGGGGGGGGGGGTGGCTTAGTCGGTAGCGCGCCAGGCTCGTAATCTGTAGTTCCCAGGTTCGAGTCCCAGCTGGGTCAGCGTTGAGATTTATCTCCGCAAATTTCCCCGCCCCGCCCACGGTCAGTAGGGGACACCGATGGGCTTAGAAAGGCGGCCGTCCGTCGGATGGGACGTTAAGCCGTGGCCCCGTGTGCGGGAGAGACATACCCTGTGCACGTTAAAGAACACGCTGGATGGCCTTGACGGAGAGCTACCATCTGTCTCCCAACAGCTGTTCCAGTGGGTCCCTTCCTCCAACCTTCTCTGAGCCCTCGGGGTCCATATGACCTGGCCATTTAGTCCATGGTGTGCAAAAAAGTGCCGCTCAGAGGTAAAACAACCCAACTCTCTCAAGGAGCCAGGATAATTTTAGTCAATCGGTGGCAAAGAAAAATTTCAGTAGCGTCCTAATATTTAAAAGAAAATGATAGGATGCAATTGACTTCTTTGTTACTTTAAAACAAACAAAACAATTGAAGTGTTTTTTTCTAACCTTTTAGTTAAAAGCAGTCAAAGAATGGTTTTAAATTGAAGATAATTATTCATTTAGACATAAATTGAAATATTTGAAAAAGTCACAACAATTAATTAAGCACTTTTGCAGTCTTGTTTTTGGAAGCCAAAGCAAACTTTTTGCAAAATTAAGCCGAATTTTAACGTCCATAATGGAGAAGTTATTTAAAAAATTACTTCTTAATTTATGTATTTATTAATTTAAAATTATTTATAAAAAATTACATTATTAAAAGATAATGGAAGTTTTTTGCTTTAAACAGCAAAAATTTCCATCATTCTTAAGTAAATCACTATTATATAAACTTAAATGAAAATGTAAATTCAGTTTCATACTGACGATCAATAATATGTTAAAGAATATTGTGTTATGTTAACACGTTAATCAGAAATAGTATTTGCAAACAGTTTCTTTGCAACAAATTAATAGATCTTACATTTAAAAAACAAATATAATTACTGACTTCTGATTTTCTTTCTCAAATTGCCATGCATTTTTCCAGAAAATGTTTTGATAGAATGCCCAAGTAAAAATGTAAGGAGGGCATCAATATTTATAAGTAATTAATAGAAAAGCAAAACTAATTAGGCGCCATATACAGGGTGAATCTGAAAAAGTGGGCAAAACTTTACGGGGTGGTAGAACGCAGCTATACGAGCAATATTCGTTATAGAATGTATGGTCGGAACGCAAGGGGTGAGAAGTTAAAAGGTAGTTTTCCACTGTCACATTTAAAGAATGAACACAAGAAGGAGAGGAGATACTTCAGAAAACATTTTATTAACAGGAATGTAATTGAGGTACATGCTCAAAGAAATTGCTCAAAAGAGCTGCCGCCAGCTGTAATGCAGGCTTCACACCTGCGGGATAGGGACCGATGCACATTTGCGAAGACACCAGGCATTTCCCGAATATCACCGGCAATAACGGCGATCCTGGCGACTAGATCCATATCGGTTTCAATGGGGCACTCGTAGATTAGGCTTATCCGCCATTTCGTGGTTAGTATAACCAGCCATCCTCTCGGCAATCCACGGTAGAAATGCCGTTGGGTGCGAGGACCGACCCTTTTATACCATTTCCAACGCCACCTAGCGGCTCGCCGTTTGCGTTCCGACCATACATTCTATGACGAATATTGCTCGTATAGCTGCGTTCTACCACCCCGTAAAGTTTTGCCCACTTTTTCAGATTCACCCTGTATATGTATATACATATGTTATTATAGTTGATAAAATATCTAATTACATGTTATTACTGGTTAAATGGGTTAAATTCAACTAAATATACACACACAATATGTTTCATATACACTGAAGTGCCACTGAATTAGGGATAGCAACCTAGTAATGTGTTGGACCCTCTGGCCCTGATAACGGCCGCCACACAACGAGGCAAGGACTCCACAAGCTTGCGAACATGTTCCACAGGTATGGCGACCCATGCATCCTCCATAGCTATCCACAATTCTCTCAAGATCGTCGCTGATGGGACATGGGCCCGAACATTCTGCTCGACGGTATCCCAAAGATTTTCGATGGGATTTAAATCTGGGCTTCTAGGAGGCCAATTCATTATTTCAAAGTCAGCAGAATGCTCCTGCAACCATGCAGTTTGGGTTGGGTTGGGTTGGGTTGTTTTACCTCTGAGCGGCACTTTTTTGCACACCATGGGCTAAATGGCCAGGTCACATGGACCCCGAAGGCTCAGAGAAGGTTGGGGGAGGGGACCCACTGGAACAGCTGTTGGGAGACAGATGGTAGCCTCCCGTCAAGGCCATCCAGCGTGTTCTTTAACGTGCACAGGGTATGGCTCTCCCGCACACGGGGCCACGGCTTAACGTCCCATCCGACGGACGGCGGCTTTTCCAAGCCCATCGGTGTCCCCTACTGACCGTGGGCAGGGCGGGGAATTTTGCGGAGATAAATCTCAACGCTGACCCAGCTGGGACTCGAACCTGGGAACTGCAGATTACGAGCCTGGCGCGCTACCGACTGAGCCACCCCCGCCCCAACCATGCAGTAGACACCATCTCCATTGGGATACATGATGGCTAAAAATGGGTGTAAATGGCCAGCCATGAGTTCTACGTACCGGGATGCATTGAGAGTCGTCGGTACACGTACCAAAGGTCCCACAGATGTCCACTGAAGACACCCCAGGACATCACTGAGCCACCACTAGCTTGTACTGTTCCGACCTGACATGCAGGATCCATGGCTTCATGGGGTTGGCGCCTTACCCTCAGACTCCCATCGGCGTGATGAAGTTTAAATCGGGATTCATTTATCCAGGGTATCCGTTGCCAATTTTCGATGGTCCAGTTTCAATGTTCTTTAGCCCATGCAAGGTGTTGAACCCGGTGTTGTTCTGTTATATGTGGGACTCTCGTAGGTTGGTGGCTCCTGAAGCCGAGACGACGAAGTGAGCGTTGACTGTCCATGCATTGACTTCCCAGCTGAAACCAGCGTTCAGATGGGAGGTGATTTCAGATAATGTCTGGCCCCTATCGGTCTGTACGATGTGGGTCAGACAGCGAAGCCCATGATCATTCAAGGCTGGTTGACCTTTACAGTTTGTTCGGGTGCTTGTTTCTTTGCCGGAATTTTCATATTCCTGGAACACTCTTGAAATTGTCATACGAGAAAATCCAAGTTCGTTGACAATTTCGGAGATCGAATGTCCCATCCGTCGGACACCTACGATCTGTCCTCTGTCAAATGCATCTAAATCCGCCGCCTTTCCCATTACGCTTCTCACGACGAATTCTTGGGTAAGTCAAAGTTGACAGCTACATATGACCAGAGTTTCAGCCACGCATGCCCCCAAATGCGGAACTTGCGGTACTGGGTTGGGTTGTTTTACCTCTGAGCGGCACTTTTTTGCACACAATGGGCTAAATGGCCAGGTCATATGGACCCCGAAGGCTCAGAGAAGGTTGGGGGAGGGGACCCACTGGAACAGCTGTTGGGAGACAGATGGTAGCCTCCCGTCAAGGCCATCCAGCGTGTTCTTTAACGTGCACAGGGTATGGCTCTCCCGCACGGGGCCACGGCTTAGCGTCCCATCCGACGGACGGCGGCCTTTCCAAGCCCATCGGTGTCCCCTACTGACCGTGGGCGGGGCGGGGAATTTTGCGGAGATAAATCTCAACGCTGACCCAGCTGGGGCTCGAACCTGGGAACTACAGATTACGAGCCTGGCGCGCTACCGACTGAGCCATCCCCGCCCCCTTGCGGTACTGAATTTGGATAACGTCTCCTATCCTTAATTCAATGGCACTTCAGTGTATTTTACTCATCTAGTTATTTTTTTTTTGTTATCTTAGAATTTCAGGTGCAAGGAGGTGGGGAGGCAATATCGTCCTTTGTCTATGCGTCTGATAATTACGAATCATAATGCGTTACGTTGCATTAACATGAGTCTGATGGCTTCATTTTGATTATTAGTGCATATAGAGCAAAGTAAGAAAATGCACAAAATTCTTCATTTGCTAACATTTTTCCAATCAACTCTTTCGGTGTTAGGCGTATTTAAATAGGTCAATAAATAAACAATTCAAACTTTAAACTTGAATATAAACTGAAAAGTTATAATTTAAAAAGTATTTTGAAGATTTGAATAAAAATGAAGTTTTATATTAATTGTAATGATTTATTGAGACAAACAAAAGTACTGATGAAGCCGAGAATTAATTTCTGCACCACTGTCTAACTGGCCATCGAAAAGGGTGTTGAAGTAGAAACCAAAGAACTTGAAAAAGCCCTCGCACTAAATCGTTCTTGATACTACATTTGTATTATGTTAATTTATAACTGAACAGCCAGGCATTTTATTTAATGCAACGGAAATATATCGTTATAAAAAATATAAATTAATGATAACTAAAATTCAAATTCTTAACCTTATGGCCAGAGCCGTCGCCAGATTACATCTCGCCTTGAGACAAACAATTAAATATCTCCCCTGATGGATTATAAGACAAAAATATAAGAAAATCTCCAATTGCTAATTTGTTTTTATTACAAGAGAAACATTAATGCAAAACAATTATATAATAATAATTTTAATTAAATGTTTGCTCTACGGGGATATCGCACAATAAAACTGTTTATAAATAAATACCCTCTCAAGCAGCTGCTTGCCACAGAGGTCTGACAGGAGCCTGTCAGTTTATATGCCACAGAAGAAGATCTGAGAGGATGGCAAGGCCTCAGCAGAAAAACAACACGAACATCCATGCCTTACCCGGGGCTCGGACCCAGGTCCCGTAGATCAGTAGCCAAGCACGCTAACCACTCATCGCACAATAAAATTGTTTATAAGCTCTTCTAAATTTAAATTATAAGCTATGTCCGCTTCTATCGATTTAGTTGCTAGACCAACGTAAATTAAGCAAAACTGGTTAAGGGAAAGTGAATGAGTGGACCATCACATGCGCCGTGAGGTAGGCTGACTGTACTACATCCTGTCGACGCTACTGCTTATGGCTAATGCTTTGGGTTGTTTTACCTCTGAGCGGCACTTTTTTTGCACACCATGGGCTAAAGGCCAAGTCACATGGACCCCGAAGGCTCAGAGAAGGTTGGGGGAGGGGACCCATTGGAACAGCTGTTGGGAGACAGATGGTAGCCCCCGTCAAGGCCATCCAGCGTGTTCTTTAACGTGCACAGGGTATGGCTCTCCCGCACACGGGGCCCGGCTTAACGTCCCATCCGACGAACGGTGCCTTTACCAAGCCCATCGGTGTCCCCTACTGACCGTGAGCAGGGCGGGGAATTTTGCGGAGATAAATCTCAACGCTGATCCAGCTGGGACTCGAACCTGGGAACTACAGATTACGAGCCTGGCGCGCTACCGACTGAGCCACTCCCACCCCTATGGCTAATGCTGTTAAATAGCTTTCAGCAGAGAGAAAATAGTCTTCAGCCGAAAACAAAATCCCACACAAGCGAAAACAAATAATCTCTTTTTAAATATCCTTAATGGTGGAAAATATTGCTATTTTATTATCTGAAAAAATTCAGCAATGTCTTAACTGCCTGCTGCGGTATTAATTCTTTTACGAAAAGTCTTTGTTTGTTCCAGGCCATAACCGAGGGAATTCGTAAAATGCTGGATCCGAAGATCATCGTGTATGAGCCATCGGTGGATCCGACACCTCGAAAGCCTGCCATGTTCGTGATCCTGGATTAACGCAAACCAGATGGAGCCAAAAGAGATGAGATCCCAGATCGAAATTCCTTAACGATATGCGCCACTCACATCCACAGATTGGGAGAATAACAAAATTGCCTTCAATAATACCTCATCGTGTCTTTTCTCTCAGAAACTGGTAAAACTTTCAAATCTTATGAACCAGAAGACAAATAAAGCTGAGAAAACTTTTCTTGTTTTGGTTTTATTTATTATTTTGGCTCAAATTTTCAGGATTTGTCACAATATTATCTTTATATCTTCCTGTGGGAATTGATTGAATTTGTCCAAATATCCATTTCCTGCCTAACGTTTAACGAGCTGCATAAGCAAAAAACTATTAGGAAAGATGATAAAGGCAAAGAGGAATAAATCAATCATCAATACTTGAACTCGAATTCGACTATTAAAATGAAAAAGATTGCAAATATTTGCTTTTTAAAGGTAAAAATTGATTTGATTTGTATTGATTTGATATCCCACTAGTTTTATGTTGCGCTTTTTTTTTTTTCGAAAACATAAGAAAATAAATGAAATTTTATTATTCATATACATTAACTATATTATATATTTTATGTGCCACCCAAAACAATTCATCTTCGCTCAAAGTGGCCCAAGAAAGTCAAATCTTTACTCAATGTGGCCCAGGGAAGTCAAAAGGATGGACACGCCTGCTCTAAAGCCAATAGCGTGTTTCGTTCCTTAGAAGATGTCCAATGTGATGATTAGTTTTGATCACAATCCCACCAAATATCGTAAAGCTTTTAATTCTTTACCACTGGTTCTCAAACTTTTATGCTTCACGTACCCCCTGGAAATGTGCATTTAACTGGCATACCACTTGTATAGACAGATAAAACTATAGTTATAGTATAACAATGGGAATAAAATAAAACATATATATCAGTAATTCTCAACCTTTTATGCTTCACGTACCCCCTGGAAATGTGTATGCAACTGGCGTACCCCTTGTATAGATAGATAAAACTATAGTTATAGTATAACAATGGGAATAAAATACTATCTTGTACAGATAGATAAAACTACAGTTATAGTATAACGTACCCCCTGGAAATGTGTATGCAACTGGCGTACCCCTTGTACAGATAGATAAAACTTGTATAGATAGATAAAACTATAGTTATAGTATAACAATGGAAATAAAATAAAACATATATGTATATCAGTGGTTCTCAACCTTTTATGCTTCACGTACCCCTTGGAAATGTGTATGCAACTGGCGTACCCCTTGTATAGATTAACTATCGTTATAGTATAACAATGGGAATAAAATAAAACATATATGTATATCAGTGGTTCTCAACCTTTTATGCTTCACGTACCCCCTGGAAATGTGTATGCAACTGGCGTACCCCTTGTACAGATAGATAAAACTTGTATAGATAGATAAAACTATAGTTATAGTATAACAATGGGAATAAAATAAAACATATATGTATATCAGTGGTTCTCAACCTTTTATGCTTCACGTACCCCCTGGAAATGTGTATGCAACTGGCGTACCCCTTGTATAGATTAACTATCGTTATAGTATAACAATGGGAATAAAATAAAACATATATGTATATCAGTGGTTCTCAACCTTTTATGCTTCACGTACCCCCTGGAAATGTGTATGCAACTGGCGTACCCCTTGTATAGATTAACTATCGTTATAGTATAACAATGGGAATAAAATAAAACATATATATCAGTGGTTCTCAACCTTTTATGCTTCACGTACCCCCTGGAAATGTGTATGTAACTGGCGTATCTCTTGTATAGATAGATAAAACTATAGATATAGTGTAACAATGGGAATGAAATAAAACATATATATCAGTGGTTCTCAACCTTTTATGCTTCACGTACCCCCTGGAAATGTGTATGTAACTGGCGTATCTCTTGTATAGATAGATAAAACTATAGATATAGTGTAACAATGGGAATGAAATAAAACATATATATCAGTGGTTCTCAACCTTTTATGCTTCACGTACCCCCTGGAAATGTGTATGCAACTGGCGTACCCCTTGTACAGATAGATAAAACTATAGTTATAGTATAACAATGGGAATGAAATAAAACATATATATCAGTGGTTCTCAACCTTTTATGCTTCACGTACCCCTGGAAATGTGTATGTAACTGGCGTACTCTTTGTATAGATAGATAAAACTATAGTTATAGTAATACAATGGGAATAAAATAAAATATATATATCAGTGGTTCTCAACCTTTTATGCTTCACGTACCCCCTGGAAATGTGTATGTAACTGGCGTACCCCATGTATAGATAGATAAAACTATCGTTATAGTATAACAATGGGAATAAAATAAAACATCTATACATATGTAACGTATATACTAGTGACTTTTGAGCTCTCACGGCGTCCCCCAAAATATTTTACCGCGTACCCCATGTTCAGAACCTCTATTCTATACTATAAACCGTGGATCTAACTATCAGAATGGACAAGGGCGCTGCTTAATCCCGATCCTGAATCTCAAGGATCCCAACATCTAGAATAGGGTTTCTCAACGTGGGGTATGCGTACCCCAACCCTTTGGTACGCGGTAAAATGTTTGGAGTACGCCGTGAGAGTGTAAGCGTAAACAAGCGCAACCATTTCACTGATTACCCAATAAAATGCTTATAATTTTAGAAGATTTGTTAAATTGTTTGTATCATTTTTTTGCGTTTATCGATATATGTAATTTATGAATACTGGTTAGCGCGCTTGGCTACTGATCTAAGGGACCTGGGTTCGAGCCCCGGGTAAGGCATGGATGTATGTATCGTTTTTCTGCTGAGGTCCTGCCATCCTCTCAGACCTTCTACTATGGCATATAAACTGACAGGCTCCTGTTCAGACCTCTGTGGCAAGCAGCTGCTTGAGGGGGGTATTTATTTAGCCGTCCCGTGGCCGAGTGGTTAGCACGCTTGGCTACTGATCTAAGGGACCTGGGTTCGAGCCCCGGATTAGGCATGGATGTGTGTGACGTTTTTCTGCTGAGGTCCTGCCATCCTCTCAGATCTCCTACTATGGCATATAAACTGACAGGCTCCTGTCAGACCTCTGTGGCAAGCAGCTGCTTGAGGGGGTATTTATTTTTTTTTTTTATATATATGTTTTATTTAATTCCCATTGTTATACTATAACTATAGTTTTATCTATCTATTCGAGGGGACGCCACTTACATACACATTTCCAGGGTGTACGTGAAGCATAAAAGTTTGAGAACCACTGATATATATGTTTTATTTTATTCCCATTGTTATACTATAACTATAATTTTATCTATCTATACAAGGGGTACGCCAGTTACATACACATTTCCAGGGGGTACGTGAAACATAAAAGGTTGAGAACCACTGATATATATGTTTTATTTAATTCCCATTGTTATACTATAACTATAGTTTTATCTATCTATTCGAGGGGTACGTCAGTTACACACACATTTCCAGGGGGTACGTGAAGCATAAAAGGTTGAGAACCACTGATATATGTGTTTTATTTTATTCCCATTGTTATACTATAACTATAGTTTTATCTGTCTATACAAGTGGTATACCAGTTAAATACACATTTCCAGGGGGTACGTGAAGCAAAAAAGGTTGAGAACCACTGTACTAGAATATAATAATCGTTGTATGTGTGTGTAATGAGTTGACGATTTCATTTACAGTCGCTCAAAAAAAAATCCGAACACTATGGTTGATTACAGAATTCAGAAAAAATATCTGGCAACGGATTTGATTAGAAATTAGCGATCTGGCAACCTTCGTGTCACGTGACACGAAAGTTGCCAGATTACTAATTTTTAAAAAAAATCGTTGCCAGATATTTTTTCTGAATTCTGTTAATTAACCATAGTATTCGGATTTTTTTTGAGTGACTGTACATTCTTTGACGATAAATTTCTATATAACGTTTCCCATACCATCGAGTTGATGAGTTGCGCCTCTGTGAGAGAGTGAAGGTTTTCTTTTCCCATTCTGCCCCCTGACTCTTGCAATCCTCGCGACGCCCCCCTGGGCTTTGCATCATTTTGACTCCTCTAGACGTTTTCTTTCGAACACCATGAAGCAATCATGAATCATTTCAGAATGGAGAATCTAGATCTTCAATTTGAAATGATTGAGCGTGATTATTTTGTTATTTTTGTGATCCGTGATTAACTTTCGTCTTCCTACAGAAACGCATGCTACGAAACCATTACTTTAATTCCTCAATTCTAGTTATTTTCTAGTAATCTATCATTCAAATCCTATCATTCAAATAATTCCTATCATTCAAAGTAATCCTATCATTCAAATTATTTTAAAAGAAATCGTCGTTATGTGGAGATAAACTTACGATCATATTTGAAAATAATTTATGGAAACTTAAATTCTTTTGCAATATCATTCTAAACAAGAAGAATGGATAACGCCTCTGGAAAATTACATGGGATGTTCTTTCTCGAGAAGAATGAAGCTCAAGAAATAATTTTGTAGAAAAATGATTCGCCGATGAATGGGATTCGAACCCGCACCTCCCAGTTACATGCCAGGTGCTCTAACCACTAAGCACTAAAAACTTAGTTGTGACTTTGAAATCTCAGGGTTCAGGGTGTTGCAAATATGGTGAAATCAGCCTCCAAATAATGTGTGACACCAGTCACAACAGAAATGCGAGATAGCGGATGCAGAAGTTACAGCGTCTCAACTATCTCTCATAAAAAAAATGGTTCTATTCAGGAGAAAGACAAATAGAGAACATTAGATCTTGCAGAGGAGGCCAATGTTCTGAAAGAAGTCAGTGACAATACGGAAGCGTGCATGTTGCAGCTTCGCACTATGGTTGTTGCCGAGAAGGGAGGTGATGAAGTACTCAGTGGTTCATATAGCATTAAGTTCCCAGGACAAAGCATCTCTTTCAGCATTGTAGCGGGAGCAGTTGAGCAGAATGTGGGATACAGTCTCAGGTGTGCTGCAAGTGGCACAGTCTGGACTGTAAGCTCTGCCAAATGTGTGCAGTGTAGATTTGCTGTAGATGACACCAACTCAGAGACGATGAAGGAGTGTCTCCTCAGATCTGAGGAGATTACCGAGGTTAGGAGCAGTGAGAGAAGGTTCAACCAGGTACCTGAATGAGGAACACCTGTTGTCCATCTGCCACTGAGCAAGACGGAACTGGCTCATCAGTTGTGAGATTGACTCTTGCAGTCACTGAGAGAGAGTGTAATTAGTTACACACCTCTGACTCTCCAGTGCCTCCTTCGCGGTCCAATGTTATAAAAAAAAGTTTCAATTTGTTGTCTGCTGTTAGTGTGGACGCACTTAGCAACCGTCCAACACGCTCTACCACAGAAGAAGAAGCATGAAATAGGTAGCGAATCCTGGCAATGAAGATGTGTTGGGTTGTTTTACCTCTGAGCGGCACTTTTTTGCACACCATGGGCTAAATGGCCAGGTCAAAAGTAGCCAGAAAGCTCAGAAAAGGTTGAGGACCCACTGATAACTCTGCTTCTTGCTTTTGCTTTCACCACCTCTAGGCGGCCTGCGAGCCATTTGCCTCTTCGCCAAATTGTGGGGTTACTGGTACTCCACGGTACTGGTCTTTCCCATAGACCAATATTGCTCCCACAGCCACTTTTGCTCGTGGACCAGATGGTAAAGAGGCCAAGGCCCCTTTTACAAAGTGGTCCAGTCGAATGATGAAGGATGTTAACTATTACTACTACTCCGAAAAATTTTGCATATTTCTACTTTTTGTAAGCTATGTGGCTACGTGAAATGTCATATGTCGGATCTAAAGAAGGATGTGGATTGGGGGGGGGGGGGGTAGAAGAATGCCCCCTTTCAGAAGTGTAGTAAGGGCAATGGAGACAAAAATTATTAAACTTGTGCATATTTAACACATTATTAAAGAAATTTTAAAGACCTAAAACGGAGGGGAAGTACTGTAAAAAAATAAATAAATACCCCTCAAGCAGCTGCTTGCCACAGAGGTCTGACAGGAGCCTGTCAGTTGTTTAATGCGCCATAGTAGAAAGTCTGTGAGGATGGCGGGACCTCAGCAGAAAAACAGCACACATCCATGCCTTACCCAGGGCTCACTGAAATGAAAACCCAGTCTCTGCCCCCCCCCCCAGGCTTTTTACTTTTTCCGTGCTCAATGCAATGCACTCCTTATAAAGTTCGATAAATAAGTAGTAAACAATAGAATGTAGAGACCAAGAGGCTTCCTTTCAGAGTCCTCACCTACCTCTTTCTTCCAGGGAGAAAGGAGAGAAATTCAGAATATTTTTGGTTTGAAGACGAGAATTTCATATTCGTCAGATTATAAATATTTCTGAAATCAGAAGAGTTAAACATTTTTTAAGCTAAAAATTATTAAAATTAGTGTCAGTCAGCACAGAGTCCTGTGCAACTGTAATTAATAAAGTAATCAACTGAATTTGGCCTGTATACATATTGCATTCATGAAAGAAAAGTCACTGTTTACTGCCACCTTTTAACAAATTAAATTTTTAAACATTTCGATTCTTTCATTTCTTTTAATTTGGAAGAATCTATCCAAAGATACTCCATTTTTGTCAAATATTTCAGCTTCAACTAATCTTCACATATTGAATGTTATTGTTGAAACTAGGATTCAGATGGATTGGACATTATGTAAAGTATAAAGTTTTCATAAACAAATTAAGTTTCGAATTTGGCTCTCCATTCACCAGGACAGATTTTTTTTTATTTCAATGGCATTGAGCAGTTGTTTACCAAAGGGGGAAGAGATTATAAACCCTCCTCCGACCCCTTGAGAGCTTAAATATTTTCCAAGGTAATCCGCGAAAATCAGACTCCAACATATCAACCCCTTCTTCATTAGAATTTTCTGAACACGTCGCTGCATTTTTGCACTTTAGGTGCGTTCATGTGTCTATCTGTTTACTAAATGGGGCCATTTTGCAAACCCTGAATGAAATTCATTCAACCACAAAGTGGCAGTTTTCGGGAAGTGACAAATAATATTTTTATCTCTCTGCCTCTTGCTCTTCACTCGTCATACACCGAAGAGCCAAAACATTATGATCAGCCCATCTTTATGCAAATCGAAGCAACTGCAGATAAACGACGGCGCGTGTAATGGTCATGAAACAGTATAAATAACACTTGATACTGAGCTCTGTTAATCAGGGTTATTCTTGTTCTTCAGATGGGAAAGACAGCGGACTTAAGTGAGTTTTACAAAGGCAAATCGTAATGGCCAGATGACTGGGTCAGAGCATTTCAGAGATGGCAAGGCTTTTCGGGTGCTTATGGTCAGCCATTTCTAGTACCTTCAAAAAGTGATCAGAGGAGGGGAAAACCACGAACCACCGGCAAGGTGTGGGTCGACCATTGCTCATCAATGCTAGAGGTGAGTGAAGGCTATCCCATATGGTATGAGCCAACAAAGGGATACTGTGGCGCAAGTCGCCCATAATTTGAATGCTGGTGGCAGGAGTACATTGAACCCTGCTGAAAATGGGGCTGCATAGCTTCAGGCTGCTCCGAGTGCCCATGCTAACCTCAGTTCACCATCGAAAGCACCCTACAATGGGCACGCAAGCATCAAAACTGAACCTTGAATGATTATAAGGTCGTATGGTCGATTAATCTCGTTTCCTATTGCACCATGTGGATGGCAGGATACATGTGAGTCATTTGCCTGAGGAAGTGTTGACACCAGGATGGTACTGTGGGACGAAAACAAGCCGGTGGAGGAAGTGTAATGCTTTGGGCAATGTTCTGCTGGGAAACCCTGGGTCCAGTCATTCATGTGCAGGAAACTATGACGTCTACCACCTACCTAAACATCATTGCAGACCAGGTACATCCTTTCATGGCAACAGTATAACCCTCTAGTAGTGCTTCTTCCAGCAGGATAATGCGTCATGCCATACTGCCTGGATTGTTCGAGAATGGTTCGCAGAACGTCAGGAAGACTTCCAGGTATTGCCTTGGCCTCCAAATTCCCCAGACATCAATCCAATCAAGCATCTATGGTTTGTGTTGGAACAGCATATCCGATCTGCGGCGGCTCAACCACGTAACTTAAAAGAGTTAAAGGATCTGCTGGTAATGTGTAGGTACCAGATACCACAAGACACCTTTAGAAATCTTGTAGCGTCCATGCCTCGCTGGGTAGGAGTTGTTTGGTGGCACGTTGGCTCTTTGGTGTAAGTCGGTTTGTGCATTTGTCAAAACGTTTCTTACACCATATCTTTTGAACGCGACAGACAAATTTAATGATTTATGTGTCAAATATAAACTTGTGACGAGGGGGGGGATGTCATAGGCTATAGAAAAATCTACCGCCATGCTTTCCTCTCCTGAAAAAGTAGAAATATGAAAACGATTTGAACATTATATCTTTGGAAGCGAGGGCCGAAAGTAACCGACTATGCTTAAGACGAATGCTGGTGATATGTACACTGACAAAGACTAAAACCCTCCCCACTAAAAAAGTGAAACAAATGTGTGTGGATTGTTCTATTATATCTTTCGAATGCTAGGGCCAAACGTAAGTTTTATATCAAATGAAAAGTTATGACTATGAAATGTTCTGGGAAATAAAAATATAATAAAAATATATTTTAATCTAATTCAGTCACATTTTGTCATATAAAATTCTTCGAAGTGAGTTCCCCATTAATATAAGTAGAATTTCTAATAATTTGGTAGGTCTCTGTATTAAAGGTAAAGATTTTGCGAATGAGATTTTTAATTTTCATAGTTAAAAAGCTATTGAATCTAAAATATTTAACTGCAGATTCATGTTACGGTCGACCTCGTTGATGGATTAGGGAAGGGTTCAGTGCAACGCCCTAGATCAGAATAGGGCCCATATAACTTCGGATCAAGGATAAAACTGGATATTTTTTATCATTTGAATTATCTCTATTGTGTGAATATATCGTAAGATTATAGAAGCATAGTTCAGTTATTTATAAATCGACTCTAACTTGTAGACCAAACTATTTTTTTTTCTGATATTTTATTTCAGTTATACATCTCTACGTTAGAGAGGTAGCCCATGGAGGTGAATCGCCAATGGCCCAGATATCCCTAATTCGTCAGTGCCCGTTCATTAACACTTATCTTTTAAACTGATGAATTCTAAAGGAATAATTGCACGTAACTTCTAAAAGCATATTTGCTAATTTTGAAATCTAAACGAATTCTGAAATTAAAAAAAATTTAATCTAAAGGAATCATTACACGAAATTTCTACATTTACTCTAATAAATGATTTGTTATAACAGGTCTACCGCTTCAATTGACATTTGAAGTAGAGTCGGCCCTCAACATTCGCGGGGGTTAGGGGCACTGGACCGCCGCGGATATCTCTGGGCCCCCCCAAACCTTAACTCCTAATACTGTTAACCATATTTAACACACAAAAAAAGTAAAACAATAGATTGTACTGCAATAGTATATTTTATAAATGTAGAGTAGACTACACACAGAGAGGGGGGGGGGGGGGGTAATACAATACACGTACAGTATGTGATGCAATACATGTACAGTATTTAGATACCAGTAAAATTATTATATTTTATAAAACACAGTTATATACAGTACAATACATTATTGTGTTTAATAAACTTTAATAATTTTATGCTTTTAAAATTTTCTTCGTCTTTCACACGATGACTAAGCTAGCGATGGGTTGGGTTGCTTTACCTCTGAGCGGCACTTATTTGCACACCATGGGCTAAATGGCCAGGCCACAAGGACCCCGAAGGCTCAGAGAAGGTTGGGGGAGGAGACCCACTACAGCTGTTGGGAAACAGATGGTAGCCCCCCGTCAAGGCCATCCAGCGTGTTCTTTAACGTGCACAGGGTATGTCTCTCCCGCACACGGGGTCACGGCTTAACGTCCCATCCGACGGACTTTCCAAGACCATCGGTGTCCGCTACTGACCGTGGGTAGGGCGGGGAATTTTGCGGAGATAAATCTCAACGCTGACCCATCTGGGACTCGAACCTGGGAACTACAGATTCCGAGCCTGGCGCGCTACCGACTGAGCCACCCCCGCCCCACTCTAGCGATGACTATGTACAGATGATGATGAAATACAAACACTTCTGACATACAGTTCTTGCTGTACTGTTATGAGATTTACAGTACACACACACATTCAAACAATATTTATTGTAACTGTGCTGCATTGTTATTTATTCGAGCAGTGGAAGTGGATCGTCAGAGTCTTCATCCTCGTCGTCTTCTACGTGTTTCGTATGCGGAGAAGTGGTGCCTCAGGAGTAGCAGGGGGAGGCAGGGATACTCAGTGTTATCTTCTTGAAATACATTGTTATTTCAGTTTGGGTTTTTTGCCTCTTCAATTCTTTAAAAATGTTGGTATACATAGACAACGCCTCTTCTACCAATTCCTTCAACTTCAAGGAACGTATCATAGACGGGTCGATATCATAAAAATAGTCATCGCAGTTCTTTTAGCGCACTGAAACTTTTTTCAAAATTTAACTTTTTATAATAAATTTGTGTATATATTTATGGTAGTAAATGATAGATTAATAATGCATATATTTTATGTATTTATGACTTACTAACTTTTTTTTTAGTTTTCTTTACATTTTCTAGTCTACGCGCGTCGTCTGGGATTTTCCGCAGTAGGCCGCAAAACTCCAAAAAAATTCCCATCTAATTATTGACGACAAACTCGCGAATAATCAAATCCGCGAAAGTCGAGGGCCAATTATATATTCTTGTATGAAGAAATGCCACTCTTACATGCTCTACCTATAAAAATAAGTCTTATGTATTAAGCGATATTGTTTAAAATCTTGAGTTGGGTAAATTTGTTTGAGATTATTTTGTTCCCAGCGACATTTTTCCGGCAAACTTCGAAAGAAGTTAAAGATCATCAAGTGTAGGGTTACCACACGTCCTCATTTTCCCTCATGTCCTCTAAGAATTTTGAAAAAAAAAACATGAAATGTCCTCCTTTCTTGTATCAACTCATATGTTACATATATCATACTAAAATTAAAGCACTCATTTTTTTTCGTACTTTCCTTTTTCAAATTCCTTGAACCCATGACTATAATTTACTGTTAACCATGAAATAATTTAATGTAAATGCAAATCGTGAATGCTTAATTAACTCTGTTAATGTTGTAAAAGTTACTATTTCCTGTAATCTCAATATGTACAATTTACACATTGTTACATTGAAACACAATTAAACATTACACATTGAAAAAGTAAACTTTAGAAAAAAAAATAAAAACCTCCTCAAGCAGCTGCTTGCCACAGAGGTCTGAGTAGAGGGATCCATAGTAGAGTCCAGAGTAGAGGGATCTGTGAGGATGGCTGGTCCTCAGCAGATATTTTGCCAACTGCATGCGGTGTTCCACAGGTGGTAGACCGCGCCCAAAGCTGCTTAACTTCGGTGATCGGACGAGAACCGCTGTTTTCAGCTTGGTTGGGTTGTTTTACCTCTGAGCGGCACTTTTTTGCACACCATGGGCTAAATGGCCAGGTCACATGGACCCCGAAGGCTCAGAGAAGGTTGGGGGAGGGGTTCCACTGGAACAGCTGTTGGGAGACAGATGGTAGCCTCCCGTCAAGGCCATCCAGCGTGTTCTTTAACGTGCACAGGGTATGTCTCTCCCGCACACGGGACCACGGCTTAACGTCCCATCCGATGGACGGCGGCCTTTCCAAGCCCATCGGTGTCCCCTACTGACCATGGGCAGGGCGGGGAATTTTGCGGAGATAAATCTCAACGCTGACCCAGCTGGGACTCGAACCTGGGAACCAGATTACGAGCCTGGCGCGCTACCGACTGAGCCACCCCCGCCCCTTCAGCTTAGTACACAATAAAAAATTTTGCTTCCGTCCACGGATAAATGGAACCGTAAAAGCTGATAGCAGTTTTTCTTTGCAACATAAAAGAAGCGAAGTAATTAAGGAACTACTTCTAGTTTATAGGAGCCTTCTCATACAAGCGCATGCCCTACCATAACCGAAAATCACTGCTGACCACCTCAGTCGGAGTTCATAGAAACATAAAATTTGCTTTGTAAAACAGCAGATAGTTACTAATCATTACACCATTTAAGGTAAAATAACTTTTGATTCCTTATCAAGTATGAACAAAAATCGGTACTTCATAGATTTTGAAACATATTAAATAAATACTTTGCCTTTTTCCGACTCAACTCTTAGTCGGTACTTAACATAAAACTTAGTAGGAAAACACTTATTGCACAAATTGAAAGCATTTCCTCCTTTGTCCACCATTACTACCTTTTATGTCCTCCTTTTATAACACTGACATCTGGTAACCATATTCAAGTGGGGCTTTCCATTAAAATAACATGGATGTCACAATACTTTTGGGGACGGGTGTGGCTCAGTCGGTAGCGCGCCAGGCTCGTAATCTGTAGTTCCCAGGTTCGAGTCCCAGCTGGGTCAGCGTCGAGATTTATCTCCACAAAATTCCCCGCCCTGCCGCCCACGGTCAGTAGGGGACACCGATGGGCTTGGAAAGGCCGCCGTCCGTCGGATGGGACGTTAAGCCATGGCCCCTTGTGCGGGAGAGCCATACCCTGTGCACGTTAAAGAACATGCTGGATGGCCTTGACGGGAGGCTACCATCTGTCTCCCAACAGCTGTTCCAGTGGGTCACCTCCCCCAACCTTCTCTGAGCCTTCGGGGTCCATGTGACTGCCCATTTAGCCCATGGTGTACAAAAAAGTGCCGCTCAGAGGTAAAACAACCCAATACTTTTGGTAATATAGTTCATATTCAATGTTGTTTGCACACCGTTTTTGGACTTTAAGTAAAACGACACTGCCCTGTTTAAAACATGATTTCAAAACATGATTTCATTTAACTTGCATAGACCATTCACCGATAGTCAAGAGACTTCGATAAGGTGATATTTACTATCTTGAACTAGCAAACATGAATTGTGTAGGTAAATATCATTGAAGATATGGGGAAATCATGTGAATGGAAAATGTTTTTATTACTCACCTTTTATTAAACTATTATTCATTCCGATTCCAACTAATTTACAATTTTCATTGTATAAATTTTAATAAAAGTAGTTTTGTGATCAATATATTTTCGTGTTGTTGGACCCTTGATACGCTTAAACATAAAAAAATTATTTCTCAAATTGATTTTTTTAAGAATTAATAAATAATTTATATAATAAATAGTTATTATAATTAATCAGGATTCAAAAATAATTTATTTTCCTTTAAAAATTTCCGTATGCTCTTTGAAATATACCTATGATCACTATAAAAGGGCTGCACTTTTAATCTTGCACACCGGCGGCCGTAAACCTCCTAGCGGCCCCGAGTATGGTAACTATATTTTAAATAACTCATAAAGTCTGTTTGTGGAGTAAAATTCAAAATATTCGGAGGTTTCTAAAATATTATGATAATCATTCTGAAATAATTTTCGATGATAATAAATTTAACTAGAAGGATAACACATCGCCCCTGGTGATTATGGGACGTTCACTTTCAAAGAATTTAAAAGTTTTTCATTTTCCGAATTTAGCAACCTCTAAATAGCAAATTCGCATTAATGGGTGATTGGAAAATGCAAATAACATATTAGCCCTATAAAACATTAAAAAAAATCTCATTTATCCCTTAAAATGTTGCATTTTCTCATCCCCTACGGTTAAGGGGGAAATCATCCAATGCACATAATTTATTATTACTATATTTAAATATTTAAAATTTTAAATATAAGTAATCGTCAGCCGTCCCGTGGCCGAGTGGTTAGCGCGCTTGGCTACTGATCTAAGGAACCTGGGTTCGAGCTCCGGATAAGGCATGGATGTGTGTGTTGTTTTTCTGCTGAGGTCCTGCCATCCTCACAGACCTTCTACTATGGCATATAAACTGACGGCTCCTGTCAGACCTCTGTGGCAAGCAGCTGCTTGAGGGAGTATTTATTATAATTTATAAAAAAAATTAAAAAACCTATCATCCTATATGCGTCCTAAAATGTAAAAAATAAACCTAAAGCGTATCAATATTGCAATCAATCATTGAATTAGTTTTCATTTCAATGGAAGACAGGGAGAGGCAATCTTGTTGAGTAGGTAAATCAGCGCCCAATCTTCCTTTGAAGTGAATACTAATTCAGTGGCTGATTGCACCATTGATATGCTTTAGGTTTATTTTCTACTTTTTAGTGCTCATATATGAAGATAGGTAAATTTTTCTTAAACTCCTACCTTCATAAACTTTATTTTGATATTTAACTCATAAACATCGACCATATATTTGGTCCCCCTTTCCTTTGGACTGGTGTTTGAGGTAGCCCATTACGCTGATGTCACAAGCTTAAATTTAAAACCAGGCGGGGGATAAATGGGGGGGGGGGCTAAATTCGAAATCTTTTACGACGGTCTTCATATGAACTTTCATTTGTTTTTTTTTTTGCGTTCGGAAGATATAACATTATGACTTTCACATTTCCCGTCTTCTAGGAGGGAAGACAGCAAGGATGTGTTTTTTGTTACACAAAACACTCCCTACATCACAAGCTTCCATTTGGTATACAACTTATTTTCGCACTTGCATTTTGCAGATATAGTGCAACAATTGCTTTCATATTTTCACCTTTTTAAGGCGGAAGAAAATATAGGGGTCAATTTTTTTTACCCATTTTTCTATTGCTTTTCGCTTGATATTTGTCGGTTTGTCAGTTCATCAGTTTGTGCGTTTGTCAAAACAGTTGTTCCACCATTCTTTCAAACGCGATGGAGAAATTGAATGATTATGTGTTAATGAAAGTTTATATACGCATGGATTGCCAGAAGCTATAAAAAATTGACCCCTATTCTTGCTTTCCCCTAAAAATGTGAAAACTATTGTTCCGCTATATCTCCAGAACGCGATGGAGAATTTAAATGATTTATGTAATGAAAGTTTGTACGTGGGGACTGTCAGAGGCTATAAAAAATTGACCCTCATGCTTTCTTCCCCCTAAAAATGGGAAAATGTGAATACTTCAACGGCCATACCAAGCTGAAAGCACCGGTTTTCGTCTGATCCCCGAAGTTAAGCAGCTTTGGGCGCGGTCAGTACTTGGGAGGGTGACCACCTGGGAACACCGTGTGCAGTTGGCAATTTTTTGCCGTCCCATGGCCGAGTGGTTAGCGCGCTTGGCTACTGATCTAATGGACCTGGGTTCAAGCCCCGGGTAAGGCATGGCTGTTTGTGTCGTTTTTCTGCTGAGGGCCTGCCATCCCCTCAGACCTTCTACTATGGCATATAAACTGACAGGTCCCTGTCAGACCTCTGCGGCAAGCAGCTGCTTAAGAGGATTGGGTTGTTTTACCTCTGAGCACTTTTTTCCACACCATGGGCTAAATGGCCAGGTCACATGGACCCCGAAGGCTCAGAGAAAATTGGGGGAGGGGACCCACTGGAACAGCTGTTGGGAGACAGATGGTAGCCTCCCGTCAAGGACATCCAGCGTGTTCTTTAACGT
Source organism: Ryuthela nishihirai (assembly GCA_038380435.1). NCBI lineage: Eukaryota > Metazoa > Arthropoda > Arachnida > Araneae > Heptathelidae > Ryuthela > Ryuthela nishihirai. The sequence continues at coordinate 21,117,434 of JAWZYU010000010.1, forward strand.
GCACAGGGTATGGCTCTCCCGCATACGGGGCCATGGCTTAACGTCCCATCCGATGGACGGCGGCTTTCCAAGCCCATCGGTGTCCCTTACTGACCGTGGGCAGGGTGGGGAATTTTGCGGAGATAAATCTCAACGCTGACCCAGCTGGGACTCGAACCTGGGAACTACAGATTACGAGCCTGGCGCGCTACCGACTGAGCCACCCCCGTCCCCTTAAGGGGGGATTTTATTATTGTTCTGCTGTATCTCCAGAATGAGAGTACTGAAAGTAACAAGCTATACGTCAAATGAAGCTTGCGACTCGAGGAGTCTTCTAGACTATAAAAAAGTGACCCCCATGCTTTCTCCCCCCCCAAAAAAAAAATGGGAGAAATATAAAAAGGATTGTTCCCCTATATCTCCATAACGCGAGTGCGGAAAGTAACAAGCTATGTGTCAAATGAAAGCTACTGGTATGGAGAGTGTCATAGGCTAGAAAAACTGATCCCCCCATTCTTTCTTCCCGCTTTAAAAGTGGAAATATGAAACGATGATTCTGCTATATCTTCAGAATTCGATTGCAAAAAGTTGCAACTAAGCAGAAAAAGTGCAGTCAAGCAGTATTCTGTGGAGGTGTACAGAAATGTGTTCAACATCACTCAACAGAGATGATTTAGGATAGGGTGCAGTTGTCTTTCAATGACCTTTATGCTGGATGATGAGCAAAAAAATGCTAAAATCGTCGACATTGAGAGCATTGCCCTACAAGTTGAAGGAAGTTGTCTAGTGGAATTTATCTTCAAGCATAACTCGTCCTGGAAGATGGCGGTTTCCAGGTGGAACATCAACAGAGCAGACAGTCAATGAAAATTCCATGAGATGGCCTTATCCTAATGCCTCTAGAGTGGTGATGAGGGAGAACGAGCTGAATTGGTGTACGTCTGAGCAGTGTGTTTTGTACACAATGGACTAAATGGTCAGGTCACATGGATCCCAATGGCTAAAAGGTTAGGAGAAGGGTATCCATTAGACAGCTATTAGGAGACAGATGATAGCCTCCTATCAAGGCCATCTAACATGTTCTTTAATGTGCACAGAGTATGGCTTTCCCAAACACGGGGCCATGACTTAATGTCCCGTCCAATGGACAATGACCTTTCCAAGCTCATTGGTCTCTCTTACTGACCATGGGCAGGGCAAGGAGTTTTGCAGAGATAAATCTCAACACTGGGACTTTAACCTGGGAACTGCAGATTATGAGCCTGGCGTGCTACCGACTGAGTCACCCTTGCCCCACAATGATGGGAGATTGACAGGTCACATTAGTGGAAAAATGACAGAGATATTATTAGTTTAACAGTCTTAAAACATTCTGGCATGTATTTGTAGAGAATGGGTTGAAATTCTGCATGTCAGCAAAACTTTTTTTGACCAAACCATTTATTGCCTACAATGTCAACAAGCTTTGGGCATGGTCAGTGCCTGGGAGTGTGATCACCTGGGTAACACCGTGTGCAATTGGCAAAAAATCTGCTGAGAACCCACCATCCTCACAGATCCCTCTACTATGGTATATTAAACTGACAGGCTCCTGTCAGACCTCTGTGATAAATAGCTGCTTGAGGAGTAATTATTATTTATTTTTAACTTGTGGATTTACTATTTATTGATTAAAGATGGTAGCCTTAAATAGTCATATGATTTCCACAATTTGTTGGCCTATCAAGCACCAACAATAACACCTTTCTGGAAGTGAGTTGTCACATATCTCTCCTATCTTGTAGTTGACTGTTAGCCAGTGGGTCTGCTGTTTGTATTTAAGACAGCTCCGAGATACCATTATTGGTATATATATATATTGGCTCAGATACCATATATTGCTTCTCCTTTGCATCAGTTATGGTATAGAGCATATGATTTCTAACTTTTGGGTCAGAAAATGTATATGATCATAACCTTATTACTTGGCACTACATGTATTTCATGCTAACCATGCCACCATATATGGGCATTAGAGGTGATGCATTTAACTACACGTTAACTTTTCTGTGATTATACTGATGTTGGTCTGTAAATGGTAGCTAGTTAGTCACTGGAAGGAGCGCTATGCACCAATCCCCTGTGATGATGCACAGAACCGGCCAGGCCTAGCACGTAATGTCCGACCCCGCCTTCTCGTGGCGCAGACCATTAGTACCTTTCAAAAGAGATACTCTCTTGTGGAAGTGAACGGAAGGGGAGGGCTGCCAGATTAGTGTGGCCTACTGATCTGGACAACTATGGCTAGTTTTCTTTTTTTTCTACCCTGCTGAGGAGTGGTCAACCACACAGGGTTCTGGTGCTGACCATATAAACCCACTGGACTGGACAGATATATGGCTCTGAGCTTGATTATGGATCCTGATTTTGTTGCACTGGTGGGCTTCTGTGGAGGGAAAACTTCCGCTGTGTTTTCTGTTTGTTTGTGGGTTGACAGCCCCAAGTGAATAGATTCGCAGGATATGTTTATCAGCTGGTGGATATTCCTGAGCAGAGGTCATCGCAGGCACCTGAACTCTTTGCTTCTATTGGCATCGTCACATTCTACATTGGAGGAAGTCTTCCAGTGTAGATGGCTTCAGCCTTTAGTGGTGGGGGAACGGGTCTTTGCCCCATGTCTGCGATTAGGGGGCTGTTTGATATTGTCGGCATTCCCTTTCTCAATAAACATAGTTTCTTTAAACATCCTACTAACCATTTTCTCTCCATAGGTAGTTGGAATGTGAGGACTCTGCACAGAGCTTTTTCTCTTGATGTCCTCACACAATAATTCCACCATTATAATTTAGATATTCTAGGCTTGCAAGAGACCAGATGGACAGATATAGGTCAGATTCTTAAAAATAATCTTAAATTTCTCTTTTCAGGGAGGGACGACAATAAACATCACCAAGGCGTGGGTCTGCTTCTCAGCAGACACGCTAATGATGCTCTTCTAGGATATGAGTGCATTAATGAAAGGTTTCTTACAGCAAAATTTCAGACAAGCGTTAAAGACCTGAATGTTATCTGCTGTTATGCCCCCACTGAGGATGCCGATGAGGATGAGAAGGATAGGTTTTATGAACAACTTCAGGATATTTTGAATTCTGTCAAGAAAGGAGATATTACCCTTGTTCTTGGTGACTTCAATGCCAAAGTTGGTACTGACTCTGACCTTTGGGGAGGAGTAATAGGCCCTTTTGGTATTGGTAGCTGCAATGGCAATGGGCGTCTCCTACTGGTAAGTAAACTCAATGGATTCAGAATAACCAACACATATTACAAACACCGCGACATACATAAATACACATGGGTTTCACCTGATGGGCTGCATAAGAATATGATTGATTACACATTAATTAACAGCAAATGGGCTAGTTCTGTTAGGAATACCAGGGCATATAGGGGAGCTGAAATTGGATCTGACCATTACCTTGTTAAAAGTGTCTTGCAACTTAAACTTAAAAAGTGTTGTGCTAGGGTTAAAAAATTTGCTTTTAATACTGAAGCTCTGAAAGACCCAGTTATAGCCAAAGCTTACCACGATGGGTTACTTAGTCATTATGACAGTCATGGTATGCTTACTACTGAAGTTGAGGAAGAATGGGATCATTTTAAACAGGCATTTTTGGACACTAACAGTACTCTTTTAGGAAAAAAGGAGCAGAAGAGGCAGAATTATCTGAGTGATAAGGCACTTGAGCTTATTTCGGAAAGAAAGAACTGCAGGAATGTCCTTAATCAATACCCTACTAGTACTAATAGAAAGCATTACAGAGAACTTAATAACTTGTAAAAGATCAGTTAGCTGCTGATAAGAATCTTTGGATTGATGGTTTGGCTGACAAAGCCGAGGAGGCAGTTAGACAGCACAACAGCAGAGAGCTGTACCACATAGTTAATGTTTTGTGTGGTAGAAAACGGACAGGCATACAAGGATTGAAGGATAAATAAGGTAAGGTTATAGAAGGTGAGGATTCTGTCATGGCTAGGTGGGCTGAGCATTTGTGATATTCTAAACAATGCGGTTAGTTCTATTCCCATTGTTTGCAATGATGATGCATTGGTGGCTTTAATATTGGCCATATAACACAATCTGAAGTTATTTTGGCTGTTTCTAAACTTAAACTTCATAAATCCCCAGGGGTAGATGAAATTACTACAGAAATGCTTAGAGCTGGAAATGTTTTGGTTACCACTTGGATGACTGAAATTCTGAATATCTTTTATGATAAAGGCATGGTTCCTAAGGATTTTACCAGAGCTATTGTTATCCCTATTTTCAAAAAAGGTGATCGCAGTTCTTGTGATAACTATAGGGGTATTAGCCTACTCTCTGTTCCAGGTAAAGTTCTTTCCATGATTGTGCTTAATAGAATTAAGAATCTGGTTGACAGTCAATTGCGTGATGAGCAATGTGGATTCAGAAGTGGTAGGGGATGTGTGGATCAGATATTTTCACTTAGGCAGATTCTTGAGAACTGTTTAGAGTTTCAGAAACCTTTGGTTGCTAGCTTTGATGATTTCAAAAAGGCTTTCGACTCTGTTGATCGTCAAAATTTGTGGTTGATTGTGAAATCATATGGTATACCAGACAAGTTAGTTAACATAATAAAAGCTCTCTATAATAACACTGAGTCGTGTGCGAGAGTTGGTAAGGCTTGTAGCAAGTGGTTTAGCATTACTTCTGGTGTTCGACAAGGGTGCATTTTGTCTCCTTTTCTCTTTAGCTTGGTTATTGATTATGTTATGCGAAATTCACTTCAAGGGAAAGATTTTGGCCTTAAATGGGCTGGAGATAAGAAAATTTCTAATTTAGATTATGCTGATGATTTAGCCCTTTTGGCAAATGTTGATGAGATGAACTCTTTCATTCGAGCTGTTGATGAGACTGGTAGTAGAGTAGGTTTGGTTATAAACAGAGAGAAAACTAAAGTGATGAAAATTGGTCAGGCAGGCTGTGATTCAGTTAACCTGAATGGTTGCAGTCTTGAGCAGGTGTCACAGTTTAATTATCTTGGGAGCTAAGTAACAGATAATGGTGATGTGCGGCATGAGATTAACAGACGAATAGGGATTGCTGCCGGGACTTTTAAGAATCTATGGAGAATGTGGAGAAATAGGCGTATACACCTAAAGACTAAAATTAGGCTGTATAATAGTTTGGTTCTGTCTAGGGTTAGTTATGGTAGTGAAACTTGGACACTTTGTAAACAAGATAACAGGAAACTAGATGCTTTTGGTTCTGTCTAGGGTTAGTTATGGTAGTGAAACTTGGACACTTTGTAAACAAGATAACAGGAAACTAGATGCTTTTGATTCCAGATGCCTATGCAGTATCTTGGGCATTAGGTGGTTCAACTTTGTAACTAATGATAAGGTTAGGCAAAGGAGTTTGCTATCTCCTTTAAGCAGCCTATTGTGCAGAGAGAGACTCCGTTGGTTTGGCCATGTTGCCCATATGAATAATTATAGATTGGCGAATAGGGTTATGAATAGTGTGCCTAAAGGCCTCAGAAAGAAGGGGAGACCTAGGATGCGGTGGGCAGACAATGTCAAACAGGACCTTGTTAGAATTGGTGTGCAGTGGCCAGATGCAGTAGATGTAGCTCAGGATAGACTTGCTTGGAGAACTAAATTGCACAGTCTGGTTGGACCTCCGTAGCCCGTGGCTGCTTGAGGATGATGATGATGATGATGATGACTGATGTTTGGTTTTAAATACATTTCTGCAGATAACATAACAATGAAGCAACCAAAATTAAAATAACTTAGAATTCTCTGTCATTGAGCAATAAATTTTTTAAGTTTATCCTTCAACCTATTTGCATGTTAAAAGTTTTCAGGAGAAAACTCTGAAGCCTTCTGGAGCAAGGACAGTACTCTGTCTTCAGTGAAGTGACACTCTATGGTGACATAGGACTGTTAAAAGCTTCTTTCTACATATCGTGAAGGGTGATTCCAGTGCCTTGGTTGCAGGAGGGGATGGGCAAAGTCATTATTTTGATAGCCTCACGGATTTTGGTTCCACAGTAAGTGTAGTACACTGCTAGTACTGCATCCACTTCCTATGAAACCATAACCACTGAAATAATGATCTTGCTTGCCCGTCTCCACCTGCAACCAGAGACACAGGAATTACCCTTCACATGTAGAAAGAAGCTGTTAACAGCTCTAATGTCACCATATAGTGTCACTTCACTGAAAACAGAGTGGTGTCCTTGCAACAAAAATCTTCCAAGTTTTCTCCTAAATACTTTTAACATGTAAATATAGTTTGAAGGATAAACATAAATTTTATTACTCAACAACAGAGAATTTTAAGTTATTTTAATTAATTTCTGAGCAACAAGGTTTTTTAATTGTGTATATAAAGTAATCAAATATTATTTAGTAAAATGCAATTGGAACTGAAAGACTGCAAATAATTATGGCACAAATTTATGTGTACATTTATCTACATAGGGGAAATATACAATCAAATATATAACTCAGTTTGTAATGCACTATGCTGTTTATCTATTTTTTAGCTGTAATAAATATTTACTAATCTTTTAGTCCATCATTGTAGAACTTTCAGCCCACTTGAAAGGTAATCAGAAAGACAGTTTCAGTATTTCCTCTTTTTCGGAGATAAACAATAGTTTATAAAAATTTAAATTAATATTTACTATAGTTTAAAGTTTTCAATAAACTAATTTCAATAAATAAAATATTTTTTTACAGTTACAAATGTAAAAATTGAAGTCTAGGATGATGTTGAAGGATCCACTGAACTTTTTTTTTAATTATTATTAATTCCTCTTTACTTGTAACTATAGGTTAAGTCATAGGTTTGCAGGTTGTTAAATTCATGCTTCTATGGGCATTAGAGGTGATGTGATCTCTATGTAATAAACAAACAAATGCTCATGCACTACATACAGGAAAATATATTACGATGTAGAGAAAAATATAATACGAACATTAATTGCTACAGCTATCCCATGGCTAAGTGGTTAGTGTACTTGGCTACTGATCTAAGAGACCTAGGTTTGAGCCTGGGAAAGGCATGGATGATTGTGCTGTTTTTCTGCTGAGGTCCCACCATCCTCACAGACCTTCTACTGTGACATATAAACTGACAGGCTCCTGTCAGACCTCCGTGGCAAGCAGCTGCTTGAGGGGGTAGTTATTTATTTATAATTTCTATATGTACAGTTGCACACATATATAAACCCAATGGGAATGTGTTTGAAAATGTGAATTAAACTGCCAGCGGGCATTAGCTGTATTGAACACTTTGCTAATAATGGAGACTATTATTAAAAGCAGGCATGCACAAACTCCAGCTCATTTAACAATTTTATCAACTCACATGAAAATTGGATAACATATTTTTTAATTTGGCTCTACTGAAGTGAATGGTGGTTTGAAAAGGCAAAAATTTGAATAAAATTATAGAACTAGCTACATCATCATTGAAGCCGAATGTTTAGCAGCTCATTTCTGAGATCATCCCATCCTTCATATACCTCTTTGACAAACCAACATGCTTTCACATTAAAATTAACTTTTTATTAACATTTAATTTTTTTTTATTATTTGGTACCTATATGTATGACAAGTAAAATATAATAAACAAAGTTAATTTTTTTTAATTCATTTCCTTACATACCTCTTCCAATTATTGGCCAAAATAAACATATTTTTCTATTCCTCCCGATGCTTAAAACGTTTGTGCACTACTGATTTACAGGCTAATAACTTCTTCCATAATTGTGAAGTGAAGTATCATATAAACAATCAAACACTAAGTGAAAATTTGAAACTATTAAAACTTTTCTTTTTATTGAAATATGTTTAAAAGGATCATGATTACGTTTATATGAAGTTTTGGATCTGAAAACAATTTCTGTAAAAATGCACCTATCATTACATTCATGGTGAAATAGAGTGCATTATACAGAAATTCATTCTATAGTCAACCATGTGAAATTTTTATTACTTGAACTAATGAGGAAAATGACACATAGTAACAGAAATGTTTCTGTTTTAACCACTTTGGTGACACATCTTGTTCTGCATTTCAAAAATTAAACTTCTTTCTATTGCACATTTTCCTCCTATATTCCTCTTTTCTCGTAGAAAAAAAATCTATGAACAATTATTTATTGTGCAATATGTTGTTTTTTGGCAGTATCACTGAAAATGATATTATAGAATTCTGAGCTTTTAAAGAAAAAGCAATAAAAAATATCGATACTTCCAAACTGACTTATTCTAATATAATCTACTATTTAAAAAAAAGTGCCATAAAAATATATTGAAAGTGTCCAAAATCAAAAGCAAAATAAGAAAGTGATAACTAATATCTTTGTTTTGTCAACTGCATAAACAAAATCAAACGAAAATATAAACAGCCCTTTCAAAGTCAAAGAACAGTTTAGAAATGGTACGGTTCTGCCATTTAGTGAGGAGCTTTTAATAATAAATAATAATAATAAATACCCCTTCAAGCAGCTGCTTGCCACAGAGGTCTGACAGGAGCCTGTCAGTTTATATGCCATAGTAGAAGAGCTTTTAAACAAGAAAATAATTTCTTTCAGAGCTGAATAAACTGACTTTTGTTCAAGTTTCACTCAGGTGGTGAAGTTTTGAAATGAAATCATTGCTCAAGCCCTGCTTGTGAAAAACATGAAAGTGGTTAATCAACTGTCCCCAACCATTTAAAGCTTAATATTTAATCTTTTAAAACTATTTTTAAGCCCCTTTCAAAGATTAATTTTAAATCTTTTTTCAAGCTAAATACCTTAACTCAAAGTATTAATGTTTTTAAAGCAGATTTTGTTGGTCTCTGAATAGTCCATAAATAGATTTGTTTTGCTCACAATGATCACTAACTGGGCTGAAAGATCTACAATAATTAACTAACCAGTGTTGAATATTTAATACCATCTGTAAAATAAATAAAAATCATAGTTTATATCTATAAATTAAAACAAAAATTTGTTGGTTCAGTCATAAAACAAAACAATTTTCACACATGATTAATATATAGATGCTTGAGTACAATCTGCAGGATTAATATCTTTCCACCAAGAGTCAGGGAACAGATACTTTTGTATTTCTATCTCTTCCCTTGGAGCAGGCAAATCATATCCCCAAAACTTTATCTTTGGTAACGGTGAAGAAATCAAATCTGTTGGGAAACAGTGCAATTTGTCACATGAGTCAGGTGGCAGCATTCGATGTATCCATCCTACTCTTCTCATCTGATTTGTTAAAGAGTCCAGTTCAAATACCGTCAAAGTTGCAGTAGGTACAGTTTCACCAAACCTAACTACACGGTAGATTCCACTTGCTGAATTATAACTCACTGACAGTCCATACCTTTTGAAAGTTCTAACAAGAAAGCCTTCATCAATCTTAGATACTTCTTTGTTTAAAATACAGAGATCTAAATTATTCTGCCAAGGTAAAGGGCCTTTAACTTTTAAAGCTCCCCAAAGACTATTATAGCACAAGAAATATGACAGATTTAATGCCTCTAGGGCATCTTGCATTTTTTCTAACATCTGACCCATTTTTTGGTGAACTTCTAAAGGAACGACACATTCTGAAACTGCCTGATTATTGCTCCACAGTGCATGTAATGTAAGCAAGCAAAGGATAACACATACTCCAATGATAAAAAGACGCTTCTGCTGAAACCTAACAATTTTCATTGTCTTAAACACTTTAATTGGTAACATAAGGCCACATTATGCTCTCCAGAAGAATTCAAAGGAATATTCTTTTATAGACTGTATGAAGAATCAAAATATTACCTGCAATTAAAAAGAAAATAAGAATTATTATGAAAATAAATACAAAGCTAAATATTTTATTAATAATAACAGTGGTGAAATATTTCCTTTCAAATGCAAATTCTATAGTTGTGCTATTAAGTGTAAGACATTTACCCTTCCAAGATCACCGAAGAACGCAGACATTGACAAAATCTGAAATGAGTGCCCAAAACAAACATAAACATCTTTTGTACAACAAAAAAATTTGATCTTTTAAAAATATGTAATTCAAGCTTAAAAAACAATATTTTCTTTTTACATTTGATGCATATTATATATCATAGTTATGTTATTTATATATAAACTATGATATAAATAATTTTTAAAGCCATCTGATTGACATATTTTGGAAACTATATGATATTGTTGATTTGTTTGTTAATGTTACTCTGTATTGAAGCAACCACCTGATTTAAGCTGACAAGCTTGATTTGAATCATTATCAACAGATTTTTCCTTAAAATTTTGAAAATCTACTGAGAAATTAACAAAATACTATTTTTAAAAACAGAAGATTTTGGAAGCAATTGTGAAGTATGTACATGTGTTTTTTGCCTCCGTTTTACACCAGATTATACAGAAATTCATTCTACAGTCAACCATTTGAATCAAACCATTTGAATTTTTGATTACTTGAACTAATGAGAAAAATGACACATGGTAACAGAAATGATCCTGTTTTAACCATTTTGGTGACATCTCTTTTTTGCATTTCAAAAATTAAACTTTTTTCCATTGCACATTTCCCTCTAATTTCCCCTTTTCTAGTAGAAAAAAATCTGTGAACAATTGTTTATTGTGCAATACGTTGTTTTTTGGCAGTATCATTGAAAACGATATTAGAGAATTGATATTTTAAGGAAAAAGCAATAAAAAATATTGATACTTCCAAACTGACTTATTCTAATTAGAGTTTATTCTTCAAAAAACATTTCTGCCTTAAACCTATTTCAGTATTCCTAGAATGCCGAGTGGTTAGCATGCTTGGCTACTGATCTAAGGGACCTGGTTCGAGCCACGGGAAAGGCATGGCTGTTTGTGTTGTTTCTCTGCTGAGGGCCTGCTATTCTCTCAGACCTTCTACTATGGCATATAAACTGACAGGCTACTGTCAAACCTCTGTGGCAAGCAGTTGCTTGAGGGGGTATTTATTTTATTTAGAATTATTTTTATAATTTATATAATTTATCTCAGCATTCTATGGTTCTTTCCCACTCTTGAGGTCAAAACTATAACTAAAAAGTAAAAGGGATGCATTACCCAGAAGGCCAGAGCTCGTTATTGTTAGAGCCTATTGTGAAACTGCCAGTAGCGTCACCAGAGATGGTAGAGCCAGGTGCCATAAACTAGTTAATTGCTTGCATGTGTGGCAGTCAAATGGCTACAGAGTGGAATGTTTACAGCAAGCACTGTTTTTCATACTTTGGCTAAATTTACCATACACCTAGTTAGCATTTATACTTTTATATTTAACTTTCATTTTCATTTTTGTACATTTATTTTATTTCCATAAATCGTCAATTTTTTTTCCGCCCTTTTGGTTGATTGATTTTTTGCCAGTTACGTTACATTGGATGGCCACCTTACAACTTGTTGCTGTGGATATTTGATTTAGAATAGCATTATATTATATGTTAATTTTTCTTTTATTATCTCTTTGTTTTCCAATAAAAAACTTTAATCTTGTATCATTTCTTGAAAATGAATGAGGTTGTGCATACAGAAGCAAAAAGAACTTCCTTGGCACACAGAAATCAGTTCTCCTGTGAGGGAAGGGGCAATTTTGGCAAGGGTTCCCCCTCTATACTACACTACACTAAGGGTGTTTTACTACCCCCCCCCCCCCAACCTCTGGGTAGAATTTTTTTTCACTTACAGTTAAGCTTATATTTAAGTTTTTAAAAGATTTTACCCCCTCTCCCTCCCAATATATTGGCTCTGTCACTCTTATGATATAGCATTTTTCTTACCCTTGCTGCACAAACCTTTCTGCACTTAGCCAAGATCACCAAACTTCAACACCAAAAGAAAAATATCATAATGTGTAGTACAAAAGGCAGTCAAGAAATTGTTTTTCCATTTCATAACCAGTTCAGAAAATCCCATGATGTGAGAAGTCCAAGTTACCTTGCATAACACTGGCTATGTTTAAAATATACCACACTGAAAAGAATACAATTAAAGGACCTTCTTGCTCAAAAATTAATTAAAAATAACTTAAAATTCTGTCATTCAGAAATAAAATTTTAAAGTTTATCCTTCAAACTTTAAAATTTTATTGCTCAATGACATAGAATTTTAAGTTATTTTTAACTGAAAAGAATCATTAAAAGAAACAAAAATCATGTTTCAGGTTAAATATTATTTGGGAGGAAATTTCATTTCTATTAACATATAACTATTTTTATTCATCAGATTTTCCAAAATTAAGTCAACCCTTACCATGCCAGGCCTGAAAAACTGAATTGTACCCTGTGGCCAGACTTTATTTCAACTGTGTTCAGACAAAAAAAAAGTGACCTATAGAACTTTTTTTTTGCCAAATAATTACTGAAAGGAATTATGGTATGTTGTATGCCAAATTATAATAAATAAATAAATATCCCCTCAAGCAGCTGCTTGCCACAGAGGTCTGATAGGAGCCTGTCAGTTGAATATGCCATAGCAGAAAGTCTGTGAAGATGGCGGGACCTCAGCTACAGCACAAACATCCATGCCTTACCCAGGGCTCGAACCCAGGTCCCTTAAATCAGTAGCCAAGCATGCTAACCACTTGGCCATATTTAATTCTGGATTTTCTGAAAATATTTAACAAAAAAGTTGGACTTGTTTCAAATAGTGCTTTTATAGAGGTTGGGTTGTTTTACCTCTGAGCGGCACTTTTTTGCACACCATGGGCTAAATGGCCAGGTCACAAGGACCCCGAAGGCTCAGAGAAGGTTGGGGGAGGGGACCCACTGGAACAGCTGTTGGAAGACAGATGGTAGCCTCCCGTCAAGGCCATCCAGCGTGTTCTTTAACGTGCACAGGGTATGGCTCTCCCGCACACGGGGCCACGGCTTAACGTCCCATCCGACGGACGGCGGCCTTTCCAAGCCCATCGATGTCCCCTACTGACCGTGGGCAGGGCGGGGAATTTTGCGGAGATAAATCTCAACGCTGACCCAGCTGGGACTCGAACCTGGGAACTACAGATTACGAGCCTGGCGCGTTACCGACTGAGCCACCCCCCGCCCCCTTTTACAGAGGCATGTAGTAAAAAAAAAAATGCATCTGGCAATGCAAATAAAAATTTAAAAAAAACCAATAGAAATAATTTAAATGCATATGAATAGAAAGACTATATCTGTAAATATTTTGTGGACAAAATTTTGCCGAAACACAAAATATTTATTAATTTTTTCCACAAAATATTTACTGATATATTGATGTTAAAATGTCAAACAGGTAATGCTGTGATTGTCACCTATGTTTAGACTATTTCTAAATAGCAAAAAAAAAAAAAAATTTAAAAAATTAAGAAAAAATTACTTTAAACAAGAAAATTACTCTTCTTTTATAATTTTTTTCTTGGTACCATACTTTGAGAAAAGTCCAGGCTTTTCACAAGCCATGGCCAGTCAAATAAACAAGTTAACTTTATAAATAAATAAATAAATACCACCTAAAGCAGCTGCTTGCCACAGAGGTCTGACAGGATCCTGTCAGTTTATATGCCATAGTAGAAGATCTGAGAGGATGGCAGGACCTCAGCAGTAGAATTTAAAAAAATATCATGAACAGAAATAGGTCATGTTATACATCAAAAGAAAGAACATTAAAATTGGGATTAAGAAAATTACAAAAATAAAAAAAGATAGGTAATGCTAAAATAGTTTTTAGTCGCAAAATATACTAAAATGATGCAAAAACATATATGGCTGAATTTTTGTGCAATTTACTGAAAACCCCTATAAAAAAAATGTTTCCTTAGCATATCTTAGTTCATTTTATTGATAAACAGATGGTAGGATGTTTACAAAATAACTCAACAAGCTGGAACTCCCAACCAGTAGGTAGGGGACTGTTATGAAGATAGAACAGCATTTACAGCAGATGCATCATTTGGGTTGTGCTAATAGCTGTTTGAGTAAAAAAAAATGGACTTTTTATTTTCTGAAACAGCAAGTTGAGGAATAAATTGAAAAAAATTAGCATTATTTAAGAGTTCTGAAATGTCAATTTTATATGTATATATAAATAAAAAGTCAGTTCAAACTTTAATATTTTAAATTTTTCTTAATAGTACCAAAGACTGATTTTATGATTCATGGCCATACATGCAGGCTTCATGAACCCAATTTTATAGATCGTGGCATGAATAGGATTAACTATATAGTCCAATCTATTTTTTCACCATATCACACTGAAAAAGGCTTATTAAACTCAATATGTGTGTAAATGTGTTTAAATTATTTATTTTCATAAAATTCAGAATTATATTCTGTTTAATTTCATATATAACATGACCTATTTAAGTTAGTTATTTTTTAACAAAATTCTAAAGTTGATTTGTTGATATGATTCAGCACAGTTGGCGAAAGGTCTCTATTTTCTTAAAGTATGGTATCAAGAAAAAAATTATAAAAAGAGTAATTTTATTGTTTCAAGAAAAACTTTTTTTTTTCGCTATTCAGAAATAAATATCATTTTTATTCATATGAATTATAAATATTATCGCCTAAAAGTTTTTTTTCAAATAAATTATTTTCATTGCCAGATGCATTTTTTTATCACATGCTTCTATAAAAGCCATATTAAAACAAAACTAGTTATCTTTTCAAAAAAATCGTTTATTTTCAGAAAATCCAACATTAAATGCTAATTAATTTGGCATAGAACATACCATAATTCTTTTTCATCAATTATTTGGCAAAAAATTTCCGGTTAGCATTTTTTAGATGATCATAGGTGTAAAAATAGCTAGTTCTCTGAATGTAAATCAACTTTTCAGATGGGATCCAGGAAGGTTAGTGAAGAGTGAGGAAATAGTTACCTATAGTGGCACTAATAATGGAATAGAATGTAACTGTAGTACTATTTGGCTTTAAATCTTTAAGCTCCAGCAGTTTCATTTACTTCTAATCGTTATCTCATTTCCAAAAAAAAAATCAGATAATGCTTTCACTTTTTCTGTCTGTCTGTACATCATCATGTGTGTGACGATATTTAAAAAATTCTTTTTGGGTTCGATAGGTATTGATGAACTATTATGATTCACACTTTCAGAATCTCCAAAAATTTATTCTTAATTACTTGAACTAATGAGAAAAATGCCACATGGTAACAGAAATGATTCTATTTTTCTGTGTTACCTTTTAAGTGCATCCTCTAACTGTTCTATAGCCTGTTAGAAGTTGAGTGCACTTAAGTTACTTGGAGATATGGGTTTGAATCACACTCACAGCAAAAACAATTTTTTTCAGCTAACTATTTCATTAGTTTTTCAGGCTTGGCATGTTAGGGGTTAATGTTGGTCCTATACACTTTGTTATGCTTCCCACTGCACCATCAATGACTAACTTTTTTTCTTCACCTAGTGTGACTTGTAAACTTTCTCACATTTTTCATTTGATTCGCTCTTGGCAGCAGCTGTCAGGAAACAGACAACTATTATTGTCTCATATGATGGAATTTAATATTTGTCACTCATGCTCATGGTGTACCTGGCATTTTACTAGAAGATATGGGTTTGAATCCCATTCACAGCAGAAACCAATTCTTTTCAGCTTACTATTTCATAAGTTCCATGTCTATAGAACATCTCCTGTGATAATTTACTATAGAATTATAGATTTAATGCCATGAGCATGAATGACAAATATTAAATTCCATCATATGAGAGACAGCATAGTTGTCCGTTTCCCAACAGATGGCACCAGGAGCAAATCAAGTAAAAAATGCAGGTTACAAATCACACTAGCTGAAGAAAAAAAATACTAGCCATTGATGGTGTAGTTAGTGGTTAGCATACTTGGGAAGTTACTTAGAGACATGGATTCGAATCCCACTCACAGCAAAAACCTTTTTTTTTTCAACTTACTATTTCATGTTTTTTCAGGTCTGACATGGTAAGTGTTAATGTTGACCCTATACACATTCTTATGCTTGCCACTGCACCATCACCCTCTAACTTTTTTTATTCAGCTAGTGTGACTTACAAACTTTCTCTCATTTTTTATTTGATTTGCTCTTGGTGCCATCTGTTGGGAAATGGAAAACTATGTTGTCTCATATGACATAATTTAATATTTGTACTCACACTCTTGGTGTACCTGGCATTTTACTACGAGATGTGGGTTTGAATCCCATTTACAGTAAAAACCAATTGTTTTCAGCTTATTATTTCATCAGTTATTCAGGCTTGGCATGGTAAGGGTTAAGGTTGTCCCTATACACATTCTGAAGTTATATTGGGTATCTCTAAATTAAAACTGCATAAATCCCCAGGGATAGATGAAATTATTACTGATATGTTTTTAGAGATGGAAACATTTGTGTTGTCAAATGGCTGGCTAAAATTTTGAAATTTTTTTATAATAAAGGTGTTGTTTCTAGATTTTAATACAGCTATTATTATCCCTATTTTGAAAAAAAGGTTTATTGTTGCAGTTATTGTGACAATTATATGGGAATCAGTGTACTTTATGTTCCATGTAAAGTTCTTTGCAATATTGTGCTTAATAGAATTAAGAATTTGGTTGATGGAAACAGCAAGATGAACAGTGTCGATTCAAAAGTGGAGGGGATGTACAGATCAAATATTATCACTTAGGCAGACTGTTGAGAAATATTTAGTTTTGAAAGCAAATGTTTACTAGATTTATACATTTCAAAAAGCTATTTACTCTGTTGATCATCATAATTTTTAGCTGATTGTTAGATTGTATACCATATCTCACCAATCAGTTAGCATAACAAAAGATCACTATAACAACACTGAGTGTGTTCTGCAACAGCCTGCTTCTCGACTACCTGGAGATCTACCGACCCTCAGGAGTCAAGGTCAGCCCTTGTGGCTCGACCATTTTTCCCCCATAGTGGGGAAGTACTAACTTGTTCTACTGAGTTACAGATATCCTGAGGCTTAGCGTGCTGCTCTGCCAAAGGAAATTTACCCCTAAAATGTTCAATTAAGTTGTGTGTGAGAGTTCATAAGGGTTGTAGCAATCGATTTAGCACTGCCAGTGGAGTTAAACAAGTGTGCATTTTGTCTCCTTTTGTTTTTAGTTTGCTTATATGGGGGTATTTTATTTTATTTTTTTTATTATACTATGCAGAGAATTCTGCAAGGTGAAGATTTTGGCCTTAAATAGTCCAGATTTTTCAGAATTTCTGATTATGCTGATGATCTGGCACTGTTTGCCTAATGATATTTATGACTTGTTTCATTAGAGCTTTTGATAAGACTGGTAAGAGCATAGGTTTGGTAATAAACAGAGAGAAAACTAAAGTAATGAAAATTGATCGGCCATAATCTATTGGGGGGGGGGGGGGGAAGGCCAACTCTTTGAGAATGCTAACAAGGGTCATCAAGATAAAAAGTATTAAACTTGTGCATATTTCATGCAATTTTCAAGAAAGTTTTTAAAAACCTCTAAATCGAAGAGGAAAACAGCAATGGAAATCCAATCTCTATCCTCCCCCATAGCTTTCAGCTCAATTGGGTGCCCCCCTCTTAATTAAACTCCCCCCCCCCCCTCCTCTTAATTTTTTTTTCTAGATCATGGCCTGGTCAGACAGATGGTGCTTTACTTATTTTGAATGTTTGCATCCTTGAGCAAGTGTTTCAGTTTAATTATCTTGGTAGCTACATTACAGACGCTGGTGATGTGCAGCATGAAATAAAAAGAAATATGGCTGCTTGATGAGACATTTAAGAATTTATGGAAAAATAGGCATATACTTCTAAAGGCTAAAAATAGGCTATATACACCGAAGAGTCAAAGCACCATGACCAGCGCATCTTCATGCAAATCGAAGTAACTGCAGGTAAACGATGGCATGTGTGAAGGTGATGAAATGATATAAATAACACCTGATACTGAGCTCTGTTAATCAATATTATTCTTGTTCTTCAGATGGGAAAGGCAACGGACTTAGTGAGTTTGACAAAGGCCAAATTGTAATGGCCACACAATTGGGTCAGAGCATTTCCGAGATGGCAAACTTGTAAATCACAGTCAGCCATGGCTAGTACCTTCAGAAAGTGGTCCGAAGAGGAAAAAATCACAAACTGCCAGCAAGGTGTGGGCCAACCATGGCTCATCAATGATACAGGTGAGTGAAGGCTATCCCGTATGGTATGAGCCAACAGAAAGGATACTGTGGCACAACTCGCCCATAATTTGAATGCTGATGACGGGAGTAATTGTCACAACACACAGTACATTGAATCCTGCTGAAAATGGGGCTGCATAGCTGCAGGCTGCTGCGAGTGCCCATGCTAACCTCAGTTCACCATCGAAAGTACCCTACAATGGACATGCAAGCATCGAAACTGAACCTTGAATGATTATAAGGTCATATGGTCGATTAATCTCGTTTCCTCTTGCACCATGTGGATAGCCAGATACATGTGAGTCATTTACCTGAGGAAGTGTTGACACCAGGATGGTACTGTGGGACGAAAACAAGCCGGTGGAGGAAGTGTAATGCTTTGGGCAATGTTCTGCTGGGAAACCCTGGGTCCAGTCATTCATGTGCAGGAAACTATGACATCTACCACCTACCTAAACATCACTGCAGACCAGGTACATCCTTTCATGGCAACGGTATAACCCTCTAGTAGTGCTTCTTCCAGCAGGATAATGCGTCATGCTATACTGCCTGGATTGTTCGAGAATGGTTCGCAGAACGTCAGGAAGACTTCCAGGTATTGCCTTGGCCTCCAAATTCCCCAGACATCAATCCAATCAAGCATCTATGGTTTGTGTTGGAACAGCATATCCGATCTGTGGCGGCTCAACCACGTAACTTAAAAGAGTTAAAGGATCTGCTGGTAACATGTGGTACCAGACACAAAAAGACACCTTTAGAAATCTTGTAGTATCCATGCCTTGCCAGGTAAGAGCTGTTTTGGCAGCATGTGGAGGACCAACATCATATTAGGAAGGTGGTCATAAAGTTTTGGCTCTTCAGTGTAAGTGTTTGGTCCTTTCTAATGTTAGTTATGATAGTGAAACTTGGATCCTTCGTGAGAAAGATAACAGGAACTTGACACCTTTGATCTTGATACTTATGCAGTATCTTGGGTATTATATGGTTTGACTTTGTAAGTAATGATGAAATTAGAAGTAGTAAGCAACTTCCTTTGAGCAGCATAATGTACAAAGAGAGACTGCACTGCTTTGGACATGTTGCTTTGGGTTGTTTTACCTCTGAGCGGCACTTTTTTGCACACCATGGGCTAAATGGCCAGGTCACATGGATCCCGAAGGCTCAGAGAAGGTTGGGGAAGGGGACCCACTGGAACAGCTGTTGGGAGACAGATGGTAGCCTCCCGTCAAGGCCATCCAGTGTGTTCTTTAACGTGCACAGGGTATGGCTCTCCCACACACGGGGCCACGGCTTAATGTCCCATCTGACGGACGGCAGCCTTTCCAAGCCCATTGGTGTCCCCTACTGACCGTGGGCAGGGTGGGGAATTTTGCAGAGATAAATCTCAACGCTGACCCAGCTGGGACTCGAACCTGGGAACTACAGATTACGAGCCTGGTACGCTACCGACTGAGTCACCCCCGCCCCGACATGTTGCTCATGTGCATAGCTGCAGATTGGAGAATAGGGTTATTAACAGTGTGCCTATAGGCCTCAGGAAATGGAGGAGGGAGACCAAAAATCTGATGATAGACAATATTTTTAATTTCATGATGGCAGAAAAATTAAGTCAGTTATTTACAGATTTTCACAAAAGAAAAAATACATTACACTACATATCAAATGTAAGAATATCACATTAAAAAAAAAGCAGCTTTTTACACTATTGCTCTGACAACATAATCTAGTGAAAATGTGTTTGTTGGGTGAATTAAACAGTTACACCCTCTTCTTTTTTGCTTTAATATTTATAAACTATACTTGTTGGTAACAGAATGAACAAAACAGTCTTCCAGCTAAAAAAATTAGACAAAGGGTGTCTTAATATTTAAAAACCAGTCAGGGATTTTCATCAAAATATGGACAGCTGACAACTCTAGATATTAAATTGACTCAAGTTCCGTAGACACATTGTTCATTAATTTTTCCCAAAACATGAATTATTACGAGTGATTTTTTTTTTTAATTCCATACTTGACTGATTCACCCCCTCTGTGTTGATATATTTTTGCTTGCTTTTTACAGTGCAGTCAATGGTATCATATCAAATGATAAGATTAAGTGGTACTTATTTACAAAGCTGTAATGATGCTATCATTTTGTTTTTCCCCCACCAAAAGTAGTTCTCAAGTAGTGCAATTTATTCCATACCTACGAAAATAAAATTGTACACAATGAACTGCCATTCCAAACTTAAAAAAAGCCCCAGGATTTAAATATCCACTGGACTAAAACAGGGCAAAAACACCCAAAATCACAAACAACGACCAGTCATTCCACACTCGTCTGTGTTGTTATATTTTTTGCTCACTTTTTACAGTGCAATCAATGGTATCATATCAAATGATAATTGATGACTATAAGATTAAGTGGTACTTATTTACAAAGCAGTACTGATACTATCATTTTGTTTTCCTTCCAAAAGTAGTTCTCAAAGTAGTGCAATTTATTCCATACCTACGAAACTAAAACTGTACACAATGAACTGCCATTCCAGACTTGAAAAAAGTCAATGGGCAAAAACAAGCCCAATATCATAAACCATTGTTTATGATATTGGGCTTGTTTTTGCCCATTGGTTTATGCTGTTCCACACTAAAAACAAAAACCCAAAAATTAACCAAATGGGCTAAAACAAGTGCAAAAATTTCCAAAATCATAAACAACGAACCGTCATTCCACATTCGAATAAAGCCCCAGTAGTTAAGTAATCAAACACATAAAGAATAATAATAATAAACATCAAAAACCATGTATCTAATCTAAAACCCTTGACATAATCTATCAATGTCTAAATCATGTTTCCTTATCTGATCACTAACAATTCTCTCCAATAATTTAATCTACTGAACATTAGCATCTAGTACAACAAAATTTTAAAATTCACTTATATTTTCTCCATTAGTGCAGTAACAAACAACAGATTACAAAAAACTGTGAAAAAATACAATCAAATGTCAAATTTTACACAATATCTTTCAAACAAATTAATTTCCACCACATATCGGAACTACACTTAACACACCCACTCACACCATTAACACACATAAGAACATATTCATCTTCACAACATTAACACACCCACTCACACCTGTCTACCACAAAATTCTATTCATACACCTCTACCAATTCACTGTAATCACCACTCCATAGACTTAACCCCATCCATATGAGTCTTGATATTAGCACTATATCACACAATACGAATTTTATTGGATTTTTAACAAATAGCATATCTGATAATTGCAGCTCTTGTTGAGGTCTGACATCATCAAATACTTCAGGAATACGCTTCCAGTGTCACACCATTTCCTAGGGTTCTCACTCTTCATCCTCAAATTCATTATCAGTAAGATCAGAAAAATCAGTATTACTCCAATCCATATCACTTTCATCAGGAATATCTTCTTTCATTATCACTAAACTCATCCTCATGCAACATATTTATTGTACTTTTATTCAATCAAATATGAAAATCAAATTGCAATTAGCTGCAAATTAGCACACATCACATTTGCCTGAATGCTCATTGGCAACTGATTTTTAGCCACCCTCCCTCAGACCTTACATGGTGTGGTAAATTTTGATTGGTCAAAAAATATATGATGTCATCACTGATAAGGATTATGAAAGTCTCCAAGAACTCATGTGAGCATTTCAAAATATATATGTGCCTCAAAAGCAGTCAATATAGTATTGACTCCAACAGTAGAGCCATCGTAAGAAAGGGGTTACCATTATGATAACAGTAGTATTCAAATATAAAAGAATACCTTACAAAAATGCTTCTTATTCCACATCTAATTTTTATTTCCAAAAAGCACTTTCTGATCTAAGTTTAGTAAATAATAGCATTTCAGTGTACTATAGCTTGGTCACTAAATACATCATAAATGGGCATGAATTTTATATTACTACTATATACTATAGTTCATAACAGTGATGCAAAAGAGATATTATACATGCTAATGATAGAATAAAATAAAATTTAGGATAAACATGAACATGATTAATACATGAAGATGAATATATCAGTGGTAAAGAATCACAGGAAATGTCCTGTAGACATGGAATTCATGAAATAATAAGCTGAAAAAAATAGACGTGGGTTCGTATCCCACTCATGGCAAAACCAAAAATTTTCAGCTTTATTATTTCAGAAGATGAATATGTTCTAGTTTAGCAAACTTGGGCCAGTCATATAAGCAACAGAAATATCAATAACATAGAAATTTGTAAAGACATTAGCAGTTTTGAATTCAGTCATTTGTTGTTATCAAATATATACAGGAATTAACTCTAGATAGAATTATGTATATTTAATATTTGAAATTTGGTTTAAAAATTAAATGATCTAATAATGCTGATCTTCTTTAGATAAAAACTAACCACCAGTCAAATAATTTGGGTTGAAACTGGTAACCATAATTTTGAAGCTTTGTTCAAGATAGATACTAATTTTGTTTGCAAGAGACCAGATGGACAGGTAAAGGTGAGATACTTAAAAATAACTTTAAATTTCTCTTTTCAGGCAGGGAGGATGGAAAGCATCTCCAAGGTATAAGCTTACTTCTCAGCAGACACGCCAGTGATGCTCTTAGGATATGACTGCATTAATGAAAGATTTCTTACAGCAAAATTTCAAACAAAAATTAAAGACTCAAATGTCATCTGTTGTTATGCCCCCACAGACAACTCTTATGAGAACGAGGACACATTTTACAGCCAGCTTCAGGATATTTTGAATTCTGTGAAGAAGATATTTCTCTTGTGCTAGGTGACTTCAATGCTAAAGTTGATACTGACTCTAATCTTTGGGCAGGAGTTTTAGATCCTTTTGGCATTGGTTGTTCTAATGGCAATGACTCCTACAGGTAAGTAAACTTAATGGTTTGCGAATAACTAACACATACTACAAACACCGGGACATTTATAAATACATGTGGGTTTCACCTGATGGGTTGCACAGGAATATGAAAGATTATATTTTAATTAACAGCAAATGGACCAGTTCAATTAGGAATACTAGATAATACAGGGGAGCCAAAATTGGGTCTGATCATTACCTGGTCGAAAGTGTCTTGCAGCTGAAGCTTAAAAAATGTTGTGCTAAGGTTAAGAAAATTAGCTATAACATTGAATGCCTGAAAGATCCAGATATAGCCAAAACATACCATGATAGGCTACTTAATCATTATGACAATCGTAGTATGCTTACTGCTAAATTGAGAAAGAATGGGATCAGTTTAAACAGGTTTTTGTTGAGACCAACAGTACTCTTTTGGATAAAAGGGAACAGAGAAAACAAAATTAATTGAGTGATAAGGCTGGCAAAGCAGAGGACACACACAACAGGGGCAGTACAACAACAGGGGGTTGTACCAGATTATTAATGTTTTATGTAGAAAGAAACAGAGAGATAAACATGGCAAGGTAGTTGAAGGTGAGGATTCTGTAATGGCTAGGTGGGCTAAGCATTTCAGATATGTTCTAAAAATGTGATTATTTTTACTACGTCATGTGTGAGAGTTGGTACGTCTTGCAGCGATTGGTTTAGCATTGCTAGTGGAGTTAGACAAGGGTGCATTCTGTCTCCTTTTCTCTTTAGTTTGGTTATTGATTATGTAATGCAAAATTCTTTGCAAGGGAAAGATTTCGGCCTTAAATGGTCTAGAGATTTCAAAATTTCTGATTTAGATTATGCAGATGATTTGGCCCTCTTGGCTACTGATGTTGATGAGATGAATTCATTCATTAGGGCTGTTCATGAGAATGGTAATAGAGTACATTTGGTGATAACAGAAAAAAAAACTAAAGTAATGAAAATTGATCAGGCAGATAGTACTTCAGTTGCTTTGAATGGCTGTACTCTTGAGCAAGTGTCTCAGTTTAATTATCCCGGGAGCTATGTAACAGATACTGGTGATGTGTGGCATAAGATAAATAGAATAGGGATTGCTGTTGGGAATTTTAAGAATCTATGGAGAGTGTGGAAAAATAGGTGTGTACATCTAAAGACTAAAATTAGGCAGTATAATAGTTTGATTCTTTCTAAGGTTAGTTATGGTAATGAAACCTGGATACTTTGTAAGCAGGATAACAAGAAACTTGATGCCTTTGATTCTAGATGCTTTTGCAGTATCTTGGACATCAGGTGGTTTGACTTTGTAAGTAATGATGAGGTTAGAAGAAGGATTCATCAACCTCTTTTGAGTGGCATATTGTGCAGAGAGAGACTGTGTTGGCTTGGCCATGTTGCCCGTATACATAATTGCAGATTGGCAAACAGGATTATGAACAATATACGCAATGTGTGTGTGTATGTATGTATATATAAATAAATAAAGATTTCACATACCCTGCCTGAATCCACACCCATGGGGAGAAAACATGTTACAATAGGTGTTTGTTAAGAAAATCCTATATTTTCCCTCCTTAAACATGGAATACTCTTCATGAATTTAATTTCTGCAAAAAATACTGAATAGGAACTCAGTTCTTCAAATTTGGTCACAATCATCCAATGTAGTTTAACATGCTGACTGCCACAATGTTACAATTTTTTCGAGTCCTAGGGCGATGTCTTTTTTTTTGTTAAATCAACTAAAATCGGTCTTAAATTGCTTACAATATCACTTTATATAATTTTTATAAATTTTTGGCTAAAAACAAACTTTGAAAGTGTGAACCACGTATGCTTCATGCGACCTGAGCACACTTTTTTTTATCTATAGGTTGTGTGATACAAGGAAATAATAGAAAATATGCAGCTTCCAAAGCAACACAGACTCGCTGGAAATGTGTCCAATGCGACAAATATTATTGTATCCCTGTTTTTACTGTTGTACACAAATGCACTTTATAAATTTTTATTCGAGTATTCTTGACATATGTGATGTAAAATAACAATACATGTTAGATTTCAATGTTTTTAGTTTTAGAATGTTTGATTTTGTTTGAAATTGTATTTTCAGAATACACTGTTTTGTTTAGTAAATAAACAGTATTTTCTTGTTTTATTTAGCACTGCAATTCAATAAAGTACAAAATGTCAGACTATTTCATTCACCCCTACAATATACTTTAGTTGAAATTTCGCAACGCTTAAGACCATGGATTTTTTCCTCAGGCCACATTCCTCTATTACCCATAAGCAATGCATTCTAGTGTGAAGCGCAACTGTTCATGAGCACTGAACTACAAATTTGTATGTGAAGCATGGACGATTCACACGGCCTCAGGAACAAATTAAGTGTGAATCATATACGATACATACCGCAGTCAACGTGTTAAAATGCACAGAATATCACTATCGAACTTTGATATTCCCTCTCCAGATTTCAACTGGATTTTTCATCTCTAAATGGCACTTTTGTGCACAAATTGGGCTGCTCGGGTTAGTTGTAGACTGGGTAGTTGAGACAGATCAAAACCACTCATCAAGCTCATTCGGTGTGTACTTTAATAAGGCTCCCAAACTCATGGGATCACAGTTTAATATACCATCCAACAGTCATCTTTACATCTGAGTGGCACTTTTTGGAAACAATGTGTGAAATGGCCAAGCCAGAACTATAAGGTGTCAGTGTTCTAAAAGGACAGAAAAGGTAGATATGGAGGACAGAAAGGGTAAAAATGGAGAATATGCTTCCAATTTGTGAAATATAATAAGTGTTTTCTTACCAAGTTTTATTTCACGCACCAACTAAAAGTTCAGTCACAAAAAGGCATAAAGCTGATTATTCAGTACACTTTAATTGCCGCTTTTTATTCATACTTGATAAGCAATGAAGGATTATTTGGCATAGTGATTAGCAACTATCTGTAGTTGCAGGGGGCAAACTTGGTGTGTTTCTATTAACTCTGACTGAGGTAGTGGTCAGCAATGATTTCAGTCTTGCTAGGTATACTTGCAAGGTACTCTTGTATGAGAAGACTTGTACAAACCAGGAGTAATTCCTTCCCTGTCCTTTTATGCTGCAATTAAAAAATAAAACCGCTGTCAGCTTTCATAGCTCCAACTATTGGAAGATGGAAGAAAAAGTTACACAATTTTCTAAAGTGCATACTTTTTTTGATCTGACATGTAAACTGCACATATTGTGATTACAGAAAATAGTAATTAATAAGATAATTAATTACAATAAGAGAATTAATTTAGCATTCACTATTTGCATTTACAGTATATTATTTCATAGTTAACAGCAAATTATATTCTAGTCATGGGTTAAGAAATTAAAAAAAAAGGAAAATATAAATAAATAAGGCGTTTAATTTCAATTTAAAACATGTTATGAATTTATACAAAAAGGAGGGCATTTCATGTTTTTCCAAAATTCTGGGAGGACGTGACGAGATAAAGAAGGGCATATCCTCCTTTTGGAGAACGTATAACTCTACCCCAGATCAGAGGACTGACCCCCCACCACCAGGCAGCTGTTAGAAGACAGATAATAGTCTCCCAGCCGTCCCATGGCCGAGTGGTTAGCACACTTGGCTACTGATCTAAGGGACCTGGGTTCGAGCCCCGGGTAAGGCATGGACGTATGTGTCGTTTTTCTGCTGAGGCCCTTTCACTTCTCAGACCTTATACTATGGCATATAAACTGATAGGCTCCTGTCAGACCTCTGTGGCAAGCTGCTGCTTGAGGGGGTATTTATTATTTTATTTTTAATAGTCTCCCATTGAGGCCATCCAGTATTCTTTAATGTGCATTGGGTATGGCTCTCCTGCATACGAGATTGTGGCTTTGCACACCACCCAACAGACAATGGCCTTTCCAAGACCATTATTGTCCCCTTTCTGACTGAGATGGGGGAGGGGGAATAGCAGAGATTAATTTCAAAGCTGGTCAAGGTGGCACTTGAACCTGGGAACTACAGATTATAAGCTTGGTGTGTTACTGACTTGGTTTACCCACCGCCCATACAACAGAAGACAGCCTTCCCAGAACATAATATGGGCTCATGTTTTGCACTTTTTTCTGATGTTCCCATAAGCATTATTTTCCCTAACCTAAAGAAAAAAATTTGACATCGGTTTTCATCATAGCCAAACAGATATACCAAAATATTTTTTTTTACTATATACGAAAGCTTCACAGAGAAAAGGAATCGGTAATTTACTTTAGTTTCATGCACTATGAATTTTTACATTGTTGCCTAAACCCTGGCGACGGCACAGGATAAAAACCTCCAAAGTCCTAGTAACAGATAACAACAACCAGTTAGTGCTACTTAAAGAAATGCAATTCCGCCCCCATCAACTAAATTCTTTTTAGTGAAAGCTATTTACGGTTTACTATCTTTCACTAGTATATTAAATTTCGCATATAGCTTTAATAATGTGAGATACTGCAGTTTATAAAACACGATTTTACAAAGTTACTACAATTTTCATTATCGTTTCAAAATGAAATTTAAACAATTAGTTTTGAAGAGAAAAATCAGTAGTAAAAAAACCGCACCTTTCAATCCGCCATGTTGAATTTACTTTACGATTACAATATTTTAGATGTTAGAAATATTACACATATTACGTTGTACAAAGTCCCATAGATATCATGGAACCCACCAACGACCAAGATCCCACCAGGTCCAACCGTGAGAGTTGCTTCAATTTATCAAAATGAGCTAAACTCTGCAAAATATTTTACATTCTGTAACCCAAAATTCAACACGTATCTCTCGAAATCTGCTAGTTACAAATACGCTTCAAATACAAAATCACTCTCTTACACCATAGCCAGTAGCGCTCCAGGAGCGTAATCTGTATTTCCCAAGTTCGAGTCCCATCTAGGTCAGTGCTGAGATTTATCCCCGCAAAACTCCTCATCTACCCACGATCAGTAGGGAACATCGATGTGTTTGGAAAGGTCGCCGTCCATCGGATAAGACGTTAAACCGTGTCCCGATTTGCGGGAGAGCCAACAGTGCACGTTAAGGAACAATCTGGATAGCCTTGACGGGAGGCTACCATCAGTTTCCTAACAACTGTTCCAGTGGGTCTCTTCCCCACCAACCTTCTCTGAGCCTTCAAGGTCTTTGTGACCTAGCCATTTAGCCCATGATGTGCAAAAATGTGCAGCTCAGAGGTAAAAAAGCCAAACTCAAGGTCTGAACTTATTCTTCTCCTTTCGTCGCTCTCGATTGAACATGTTTTGTGTATTTTTCATTAAATATTTTCTTTACATATCACACTTTGCGTGTATTTCAATTGTCATGTTACATTTTTTTGCCTTTACAGATTGCCTCTATTTTTTTTTTGCGTAACTTTTCTAGTACAAAATTAAGACCCACGAAGCTAAAAAGCTTGTCGGCAGGAATCTAAATACAGTATGCAATAAACAGTTATAATTTTATTAAATAAACTCAATATTATACTAAAAAGATACCACAGAATAAACTGTTATTAAATATTTTCCAGAAGCCATGTCCTGAACACATTTTGAATGTCACTAATATTTTTAAAATTTAATTACTTCTCTGGGATGCTGTTAAACATTGAGGGAGTTTCAAAATTTCTACAATTTTTTCCATAATTGTTCTAAAATATGGTAATTTGTATTTACCTTTAGAATTATATCTAGTATTTTTATTATGATTAATTCTGAATTTAAATTACTTTGCACTTGCAATTATCTGAAATGTTAGTGTCCATATTTGTTAGACAACTAAGTGTATGATGTAAAATTTGATTGGTATCAGGAACTGAGATATTGGGCTTTCTGTGATATTAGGTAAATGGAAGTACATGGCCTTAGACTTGTGTTTGTTTAAATATATACAGGTCTGTAAATGGTATCTAGGTAGTCACTGGAAGGAGAGCTATGCACCAATCCCCTGTGATGATGCATAGAACCGGTTAGGCCTAGCACCTAATGTCCGACCCCGCCTTCTCGTGGTGCAGACCGTTAGTACCTTTCAAAAGAGATACTCTCTTGTGGAAGTGAACGGAAGGGGAGGGCTGCCAGATTAGTGTGGCCTACTGATCTGGACAACTATGGCTACTTTTCTTTTTTTTCTACCCTGCTGAGGAGTGGTCAACCACACAGGGTCCTGGTGCTGACCATATAAACCCACTGGACTGGACAGATATATGGCTCTGAGCTTGATTGAAGCTCTGAAAGACCCAGTTATAGCCAAAGCTTACCATGATAGGTTACTTAGTCATTATGACAGTCATGGTATGCTTACTACTGAAGTTGAGGAAAAATGGGATCATTTTAAACAGGCTTTTTTGGACACTAACAGTACTCTTTTAGGAAAAAAGGAACAAAAGAGACAGAATTATCTGAGTGATAAGGCACTTGAGCTTATTTCGGAAAGAAAGAACTGCAGGAATGTCCTTAATCAATACCCTACTAGTACTAATAGAAAGCATTACAGAGAACTTAATAAACGTGTAAAAGATCAGTTAGCTGCTGCTAAGAATCTTTGGCTTGATGGTTTGGCTGACAAAGCCGAGGAAGCAGTTAGACAGCACAACAGCAGAGAGCTGTACCAGATAGTTAATGTTTTGTGTGGTAGAAAACGGACAGGTATACAAGGAATGAAGGATAAACAAGGTAAGTTTATAGAAGGGGAGGATTCTGTCGTGGATAGGTGGGCTGAGCATTTCAGTGATGTTCTAAACAATGTAGTTAGTTCTACTCCCATTGTTTGCAATGATGATAGATGCATTGGTGGCTTTAATGTTGGCCCTATAACACAATCTGAAGTTATTTTGGCTATTTCTAAACTTAAACTACATAAATCTCCAGGGGTAGATGAAATTACTACCGAAATGCTTAGAGCTGGGAATGTTTCGGTTACCACTTGGATGACTAAAATTCTGAATATCTTTTATGATAAATGCATGGTTCCTAAGGATTTTACCAGAGCTATTGTTATCCCTATTTTCAAAAAAGGTGATCGCAGTTCTTGTGATAACTATAGGGGTATTAGCCTACTCTCTGTTTCAGGTAAAGTTCTTTCCATGATTGTGCTTAATAGAATTAAGAATCTGGCTGACAGTCAATTGCGTGATGAGCAATGTGGATTCAGAAGTGGTAGGGGATGTGTGGATCAGATATTTTCACTTAGGCAGATTCTTGAGAAATGTTTAGAGTTTCAGAAACCTTTGGTTGCTAGCTTTGTTGATTTCAAAAAGGCTTTCGACTCTGTTGATCGTCATAATTTGTGGTTGATTGAGAAATCATATGGTATACCAGACAAGTTAGTGAACATAATGAAAGCTCTCTATAATAACACTGAGTCGTGTGTGAGAGTTGGTAAGGCTTGTAGCAATTGGTTTAGCATTACTTCTGGTGTTCGACAAGGGTGCATTTTGTCTCCTTTTCTCTTTAGTTTGATTATTGATTATGTTATGCGAAATTCACTTCAAGGGAAAGATTTTGGCCTTAAATGGGCTGGAGATACGAAAATTTCTGATTTAGATTATGCTGATGATTTAGCCCCTTTGGCAAATGATGTTGATGAGATGAACTCTTTCATTCGAGCTGTTGATGAGACTGGTAGTAGAGTAGGTTTGGTTATAAACAGAGAGAAAACTAAAGTGATGAAAATTGGTCAGGCAGGCTGTGATTCAGTTAATCTGAATGGTTGCAGTCTTGAGCAGGTGTCACAGTTTAATTATCTTGGGAGCTATGTAACAGATAATGGTGATGTGCGGCATGAGATTAACAGACGAATAGGGATTGCTGCCGGGACTTTTAAGAACCTATGGAGAGTGTGGAGAAATAGGCGTATACACCTAAAGACTAAAATTAGGCTGTATAATAGTTTGGTTCTTTCTAGGGTTAATTATGGTAGTGAAACTTGGACATTTTGTAAACAAGATAACGCGAAACTAGATGTTTTTGATTCTAGATGCTTACGCAGTATCTTGGGCATTAGGTGGTTCAACTTTGTAACTAATGATGAGGTTAGGCAAAGGAGTTTGCAACCTCCTTTAAGCAGCATATTGTGCAGAGAGAGACTCCGTTGGTTTGGTCATGTTGCCCGTATGAATAATTATAGATTGGCGAATAGGGTTATGAACAATGTGCCTAAAGGCCTCCGAAAGAAGGGGAGACCTAGGATGCGGTGGGCAGACAATGTCAAACAGGACCTTGTTAGAATTGGTGTGCAGTGGCCAGATGCAGTAGATGTAACTCAGGATAGACTTGCTTGGAGAACTAAATTGCACCGTCTGGTTGGACCTCCGTAGCCCATGGCTGCTTGAGGATGATGATGATGATGATGAAATATATACAATTGTTTTGTAACCATATTGAAAAAATATCGAAATCTTTTTGTAGGTCATTATTAACTTTTAAAAAATTTTACCACTGCTTAGTATCACAGTATCATCAGCATAGAAATAGATAGAGGAGTTGATCTTTAGGTTGTTGATATCATTAATATAGATCAGGAAAAGTTATTGTCCCAATACAGAGCCTTGAGGAGCTATATATGAATTTGTTTGACTTCATTAGTGACGTTTCTGATTTTTGTTTCAATAAATCTATCTTTTAAGTAATTTTGAAAGAAGTAAAAAATTTCCCTAATTCCTATGTTATGCAGTTTATTAAGTAAGATCTTATGATCTTATGTGTCGAATTCTTTTGGAAACCAAGGAATAATGCTCCCCAATGTTTCCCTTGTTTAAGCTTGCATTGATTTCATCAGAAAAATGCTCGAGGAAATTTAGTGTTCCTGTGTTTCTTTGGAAGCCAAATTGATTTTTAGAAATAAGCTGTTATTTTTCTAGGTAATCACATTTGCAACACGTCTTTTCATTATTTTCTCAGTTACTGGCAATATAGAAATTGGTCTGCAATATCAAACTGTTCTTTGATCCTGATTTGTAAACTGATCTAAAAATTGAAGGGGAATTCAATAGCAATGTCATGGGTTAAATAAATATTGTTTGCTTGGCCGGTTTTTTAAACATGGCCTAGTGCGCAAAGAAATAGAATTTGCCCCTTAAGATTTTAAATGGAAATGAATAAATTTTTCCAACTTATACAACCTTTGAAAATAGTAACAATTAAATCTGTCTCAAATGGCTGTTAAGAGCCTTAAAGGACCTACAAGTGTCTTAATAAAGTGTTATTAATATTATTTATTTATATATTAATTCAGTTATGATTGATTGCTGATAGTATGAGGGATTCTGAAAACAAGAATTGGTTGTACTGTCCTTATATGGGGGCGAAGGTAGCTCAGTTGGTAGCGCGACATGTTCGTAATCTGCAGTTCCCAAGTTTGAGTCCCAGCTGGGTCAGCAGTGAAATTTATCTCTGCAAAACTCCCCACTCTGTCCACAGTCAATATGGGACACTGATGGGCTTGGAAAGTACGCTGTCCGTCGGATGGGACGTTAAGTCATGCCCCGTTTACGGGAGAGCCATACCCTGTGCACGTTAAGGAACACTCTGGATGCCCTTGACAGGAGGCTACGATCTTTATCCCAACAGCTGTTCCAGTGGGTCCCTTCCCCTAATCTTCTCTGAGCCTGCGACGTCCTTGTGACCTGAACATTTAGTCCATTGTGTGCACTAATTACCATACAATTCCTTGGTTCACCTATTAGATCAGTTTACATCTCCAAATTGCCATTTTATATTACCAACGATGAGACTGAGCAACAGCTTTCGCATTTCGGAATCATCTCGGAAATTTCTAGTGAGAGATATCACGAAGAAAAATTCAGCAAAATTCTCACTTTGTACGAGAATGATCAAGATAGAAATGGAAGGATATATTACCAATTAGTTGCGAATTGGGAACCATTATTTATAGCAGCATGACCAAACAATGTCGCAGATGCCTTCTAATAGATCACATTACAGATAATTGTCCCAAGTTCGGCACAAAGTACGTATTCTACTCTGCTGTCACCTCAATGGCTGCTGTAGCTGAAAGAACAGATGAAATTATGACAACGGAGGTCTAAATTCGGTATAGGGGGATACTCCAGTTTCCGTCGTTTTGACACAGAATAGTTAGAACAGATGCGAGACTCTCGAAGGGTGAAAGTGGCTCCCTCACTCGGAGTACACCTAATTACCCATTAAATCCAAGCCGTTGTAGCTGGAGCTATTAGTGGATGTATTTGAGAAAGCACGTGTAGTGTGCTTTCAGATGGAGACCCCGTTTGTTGCAGCAGGTTGTAATAATACAGCAGAGTTTTTTTAGTTTTAAAATTTCGAAAAAAAAGTCAAAGTAATGTGTAATTGTAAATTTTTGTAAAATCTAGTAAAATCTACATTACGCTTTTGGGTGTGAAGGTACCATTTTACATCATACAATGAATATCTGTTAGCCATTCGAATAGTTTTTGTACCAGTTCGTACTTGGTTAATATTTTGCTGCTGTTAAAATAGTTTAAAGTTATATTTGTAATGAAGTATTAAAAGTAATGGAGATTACTATTGTTACAGTGATGTTAACTGCTTTGTAACCGGTAATTTTCTTTTAAGCTCTATTAGAAAAGATGGCTTAGGCAAAGAAATATTCTGCATAACTAATGTTTTAATATTTAACAAATATGTTTCAGTTGCCTATAAAATTAACGAGATATTTCTCTACGTTGGTGCTTTTTCTTTCGTTGCTGAATTAACCATGTTTTAGTCTTTTTGACTGAAAGCTGTTTCATAAAATGACTTGCTCTTGACGCTGATTTTGAAATCGTTTTCTGTCATATATTTCATTTTTTCATTACCTTCTGTTCTTATTAAATATATTATTTCTTCCAATGAAAGTTACGTTTTGCATATACTTCCAAAAATAAAAATTATTCATTCTTCTTTTTGCATTTTATGATGGTAATGAAAGAACAAAAATGTATATAATATGTGGCATATAGTGTGTTTATATATATATATTGTTTCTCTCACAGTTTTGCTTTGCATATACTCCCCCCAAAAATTTAATCATTCTTTCTTTTACATTTTATAATGGTAATGAAAGAACAAAAACGTGTATCACATATATATAATATGTTACATGTAATGTGTTTATAAAAAGTATTTTGTCACTCTCACAGATCTATCTAGGGTGTACAGACTGAGAGGCTCGTGTCACACCTCTGTGGCAAGCAGCTACTTGAGGGAGTATTTAATATTATTTTTTTATTCGGCTGTGGTAAAAAAAAATGCCTTCTGGTTGATCATGGTAGCTTCTGACACTGCAGCTGTCACTTGCCTTTTGGTACCAATGTATACTGATAAAGTAAGAAAACAGTTTTGTTATTCCTAATTTTTTTCTCTAAAGTATTATGCAGAGTAAGTACAAACGATCTCAAAAATTTATCAAAAAAAATGGACAATATATTTACACAATTCTTTATTTTAGAAGTAAAATATATATGGAAGTAAATATAATGTTGTATATGAAAGTAAATATAAGTAATATATGGAAGTAAATATAATGTAAAATATTTTGGAAGTAAAAGTAATGTTGAATAATGATATTCAAATTTATGAACAAGTTGCATAGAATCATTGTTTCTTGCACTCAAGTTTTAAATTATGGAACTTTGCATTATAACATGACACAACCAGGCATAATTTCTAATTTGTGTATTGTTAATGAAGCCCTGAACAAAATTAAGCCACAATGATTTTAGATTTGATATCTGCCATTTTCTATTTTATATCACTGCTTCTTAAGAGAAAGATTTGATAATTTTGAAATAAATACTTTGCCAAAGAGAATTTTTTTTCCAATATGTTTTCCATTATATCTTAATACATTCCATTAGTGATAATGTAAGATGACATTACTCATCAATGATCAAAATTTAGTATTACCCTAAGTAAACTTGGATCTAGAAAAAAAAGCAAAATGTAGGGGTAAGAAACAATTGAGTCAGAATGTGTGTGGGGGGAGAGGGGTCAAGAGACTGGATTTTCAATATCAGTATAACATTTCCAGCCGTCCCATGGCCGAGTGGTTAGCACACTTGGCTACTGATGTAAGGGACCTGGGTTCGAGCCCCGGATAAGGCATGGCTGTTTGTGTTGTTTTTCTGCTGAGGTCCTGCCATCCTCTCAGACCTTCTACTGTGGCATATAAACTGACAGGCTCCTGTCAGACCTCTGTGGCAAGCAGCTGCTTGAGGGGGTATTTATTTTTTATTTTTATTATAACATTTCCACATCTTTTTTTTTTATATGTCTTATATATAACATTTTGAAAAATGCATGAAAATAATTGTTTAATAATTTTTGTCCTTTTACGCTTTAGCATCCTGAAGGATGGGGGGGGGGAGGTCAGATCTGGCTCTGACCTAAGTTATTGTACAGTTCATAAGCATTGTGTACAATGCCTTCCATGAAAAATGAAAATTGCCACTATCATTAACTATTAAATTATTTCAATATCCCAAACAGAGAAAATGAATTAATGTTAAAATTATGCTACTACAATATGCAGGAAAAGATAATTTTAATGATAGCTTATTATTCTTAGCCTAATTTTTTTGCTCCTAATAGAGTTGAAAATAAACTTCATTTGGGGTTTGCCTTATTTAAACAACTATTCTCCTCTAAAAAAAATTAATTTAGGAAAGAATTTTCACAATTCCATGAAACTTATTCAAAATTATTGTACTCTTCTAACCTCAGTGGGTGTAGTTTTGCATTGAGTAGCACATTTTTATGTTATTTATTTTATGATTTGCATGTAGATATGGTGCATTTCTGTGCAATGATTTCAAAAATGTGTTTTCTCTGTTTAATAAGTCTTTGCTTCAAAAGAAAAGGGTACATGCATGTGTAATTGATTTGTTGGAAAATAATTTGTACGAGTGGTTAGCGTGCTTGGCTATTGATCACGAACATCCATACCCTGGGTATAGTGGCTATAAGTAATAGTGTGGCAATCGTCAATAGCCTAGCCATTAAAAAGTGGTCCAAATAATGGTCCCCTACTGACAGGGGGACTAGAGTCGCATCATAACTTCGTACATGCGCAGTGAAAAGATATTGGTACAGTACTGTGCGAATTAGATGGGACAAGCAAAGCGTGGAGAATCTCTTCGATCTGGCTACATCCAGCAAACCCCCAAACACCCACCCAAGGTCATGTTTTGGGGATGTTTCACAGCTTCTGGACCACAGACGCTTCACCCCATTGAAGGAATGATGGATAGCAAAAAGTACATAGGCGTTCTGGAGGCGAAAATGGTCTCAACACTGCAGAAGCTGTTTCCTAACGGCGATGGGGTATTTCAACAGCATCTGGCTCCATGCCACAATTCTAAGCTTGCTAAGAGCTTCTTTACCCAGCAACATTTGAAGGTATTAGAGTGGCCAAGAAATTCACCCGATGTAAACTCCATTGAAAATTTGTGGGCCATTATTAAAGCGCGTATATCTAAGATGGATTGCACGATGAAAATTATAGAAAGTGTCATGAAAATGTGGTGTCACGACCCTGAAGTGAAGGAGATTTATAGAAAGCTAGTGGCATCAATGGTTGAGAGGGTGAAAGAAGTAATTAAAACTAAGGGGGGTCACATTCACTATTAACTACACTATTAAACAAATGAATATTTTAGCTGTGTCTTTGTTACTGCATTTTCCTATTGTTCCAACTAATTTGCACAGTACTGTATAGTACGTTTTACGCCAAATTACTCTGCCACAAGTAGTTCTAGATAAGAAAAAAGTAGTTCTGTATATAAAATGATATCACGAAACATTATGGGCATGAAAAAACATGATACTCTATAAGCAGCTAAAACGTTTCGTTAGTTTCCTCCAGAAATTTAACCCTTTCGCTACCGTTCCCGCCGTACCAGCCGAATCCCTTTCGCTACCGTACCGGCCCGTAGGCCGGGAGAAGGTAGGTTGAACGGGTGAACTCTTCCTCCCCTCTTTGTGCATCTCCCGCTCAGAGGGTTCAAACGACCATCAATTAACGTTTAAATGACAAACTGCCTGCATCCCTCCAGGCAACAGGGGGACTCTAAAGGCAACCAGGCAACAGGACAACTCTCCAGGCAACAGGAGTCGACTGCAGAATGTGGTGTGTTTATTTCCTTTTTGAAACTTGTATTTCAGCAAAAAGCAAAGGAAACATGGAATAATTCTTTTGGATTTGAAGGGGAGATCAAAAAGTCTTAGGACTGAATAATAAATTCATGCATTAATAGTTTCTCAACAGAAAGTAGAAACAGTTGAAATATTAAATGTTTGATCAAGAGGGAATCAAATTCACAACTCTACAATTTCTTAAAAGCGCTTTTTATAGAAAAATGTGATTATTGGCAATCATATTTGAAGATCTGACTGCGGTCTGCCTAAATACCTGCTTTTGATATTTTTAATATTTAATGAGTTATAGAATCTGGAATATTTAATATTTACTTACCTT
Organism: Ryuthela nishihirai; assembly: GCA_038380435.1. Taxonomy (NCBI): domain Eukaryota; kingdom Metazoa; phylum Arthropoda; class Arachnida; order Araneae; family Heptathelidae; genus Ryuthela; species Ryuthela nishihirai. The sequence continues at coordinate 21,154,990 of JAWZYU010000010.1, forward strand.
GTTAACCAAAAATCATTCAAAATTCATATACTGTTCAATCATTAGATCTTCTACTGTGGCATATAAACTGACAGGCTCCTGTCAGACCTCTGTGGCAAGCAGCTGCTTGAGGGGGTATTATTTTTTACAGAATGTTTCTTTTTCATTTTAATATGTTGCAATAATTTTTCAGGTTTTAATTGAGTACATTTTCCAGCTTACAAAATTATTTGGATACTGAACAATTATTTGTGAATAATTCTACATTTAAAGAGATTTGATAGAGACCTCAAGTATAACTATAGTCATATTTTGTCCAAATTAATATTACTTAAGATGTTACTGATATTTGAATATGACTCCATATTCAAATAACATGAAACGTTTTTTCTGTTCAGTACCTACGTATAGATATAATGTTTAGACAACAATATAAAAGAATTTCCACATTTTATTAACAGAATGCTAACTTTTGAAGCTTTCTAACTTGAAATATTAAACTTTATGGTAAAATGCTACAACAAAACAAAAAAGATCTACATTTAGTGGAGCTAATTCTTAAAATTCAATAATATTTTATTATTTAAGGAGTTTCGTATGCTGGAATATTTAACAGAAACAATGCGTAAGGAACTTATGCATATATACACTGCACGATATTGAAATTGCCCTAACCAGAAGGAATGAGGGAATAGGGGTGAAATAATACACACACATAGCAATATATATTGGCATACCATGATCTAATTTGCAACCACTTACAGCGGTTAGAAGATGAGATCATGCAACACAATGTGACTGCCTCAGTGGTTGCACGCTGTGAACGGCAATACAGGCAGCAATACGGCGTGGCATGGAGTCATACAGTCGACGGATATGGTCCTGAGGAATTGCACACCAAGCAGCGTTAACTTGCTCCCATAATTCATCGAGATTTTGCGCCAGCCACTGAGAGGTTTGCAAACGTCGTCCAATGTGGTCCCACAGATTTTCACTTGGGGATATATCTGGAGATTGTGTTGGCCACGGTAATACTTGAACATGTTGTAAACATTGTCTGGAGATCGTAGCAGTGTACACAGGCTTTGTCATGCTGGAAAATGGGCTGCTGCCTGCCTCCCAAGAACGGTAACAAAACGGGCTGCTGCATGCTCCCAGGAACGATAACAAAATGGCCTGCAGAACCGTGATAACATATCGTGCAGCTGTCAGTGTTCCCGTGATGGGGATAAGAGGTGACCTGCTGTCATATCCAACAGCATCCCATGCCATTATGTCTGGCTGACGGGTGGTGTGCCAGTCGCGAACAAAAGCTGGATCCATCCTCTTGCCATACATGGACCCATCGATAGTCAGCTCCCAGACAAAAATGGGATTCTTCACTAAACACAACAGTGTTCAATTCATGGCCCAGTTTGCACGACTTCAACACCAAGCCAGACGAGCGCTGCGATGGTTTACAGTCAATGGCAGTGGACGTAATGGTTGCCCAGAGCACAGGTGTGCCTCATGTAACCTTCGGTTTACCATTCAGGTGGTTGTGGGGACATCCATGGTTGCTGACACAGTCCATCGAATATCGCCTGCAGTGCTCTGGGGTGACGAACGAGCATGTCGAACAATGTGCCTATCAAGCAGGGCTGACGTCTGTCGGATGGTACCACTCCCTCTGTGACACATGCTAGAACCTTCATTTCGCCACTGTTGCCAACGGCATTCAACAGTTCGTGCATCCCGATGAACATGGACAGCGACACAACCTGTAGTCCATCAAGCTTCACATAGGCTTATAATTCATCTCTCTCAAACACATCTAAATGTTAATAAACATGATGATGCCGTGTACCAGGCATTTTCGGCCTTCGCTGAACAATTTCTAAGCAGAATTTTAATCTCAACCGTTCCAGCACCGAATCTCAACCTTTCGCACAACTTCCACCTGCATAAACACAATACCATCCCTGTTTCTTCTTGCACCTTTTCTCTTGAACCACACACGTCATTGGCTCTGGATTATCACCATTTGCACATCTCAACTGCTCACACCCACCCTTCTATTTGCATGTTTGTACATGTTCTTCTGGGTGGGGCACTTTCAATGTCGAGCAGTGTATATGCATACGCATATCTAGAAATTAAAATAACTCCCAATCGATATATGCGATATTACAAAACGTTTTCCGACATTTGCATGTTATGCGAATGGAGAGTCATATTCAGAGATCCCTAAATGTAAAAATAATATTTTTTCTGGAAAATGTCACTGAGTATAAATTAAGGATCTCATTCAAATCTCTCTAAAGCTCAATTTTCAGCAATATTCTTTTGATATTTAAAGAGTTTTGGAGCCCAAAGCATTTAAAATCAGCGTCACCGAACATAACAATTTACTTCCAAAAGCCCATTAAAACACAAATTATATTTGTTACAACAAACCGCTTACTGAAATAAATGCAAATTTAGATGTTGGTGTAATGATTCTTGCAGTTAATTAATTATCAGTCCAGTAATTAATATTCAGCGGATCCCCTCCCCTTGCCCCGAGAAGGTTAGAGGAGGGGACCCATTAGATAGTTCGGAGATAGGACGTAGTCTCCTGTCAAGGCCATCCAGCGTGTTCTTTAACGTGCAGAGGGTATGATTACCTTCATACGAAAATTTTTAGAACGAATTTAAGAGCAGAGTTTGCTGTTAAACGTATCCAACTTAATAACTGTAAAAATTTGAGGAAAATTGTTGAAAATCGAGAATTAGAAAGATTTGAGGGAATCTTCAATTTATCTCGAGTGACGTTTTCCCGTAAAAAAAATCATTTTCAAATTTAGGGAGCTCTGAATGTTACTTTCTATTCACATAATAATATGGAAGTGTCAGGAAAACGTTATGGAGCATAGAATACTTTTATTTTAGTTACGAGGGCCAGGGGGGGGGGTGCTGAGTTGGTAGCGAACCAAGCTACTAATCGTCAGTTCCCGGTTCGAGCTCTACCTTGGTCAAGAGTTGAGATTTACAGCCTCGAAACTCTCCTCCCTTTCCTGGTAAGTAGCGGACACCGATAGTCAAAGAAAGGCAGCCGTCCGTCGGATGGGACGTTAAGCCATGGCATCGCATGCGGGAGATCCATACCTTGTGCACGTGAAACAACACACTGGATGGTCATGACGGGAGGCTTCCACCTGCCTCCTAACAGCTGTTTAGTGCACGCCCTTCCCCCAACCTTCCCTGAGCCTTTAGGGTCCTTGTGACCTGGCTGTTTAGCTCATTGTGTGCAAAAAAGTGTCGATCAGAAATGGGTGCTCCATAATATGAGTTGAGTCCCGTGATTCCAGCGACAGGCATTGCCCTTCTGATATTAGTTAGTAAAACCCAGAGGTTAAAAGCTCACACTAGTTGGAAGAAACGGTTAGTTTGATCTTATTACAACTGAGCGCCACTTTTTTTTTGCACGCGATGGCTAAATGGGGGGACCCATTGGAACAGCTGTTTTGGGAGACAGATGGTAGCCCCCGTCATGGCCAGCCACAGATGGGGTAGACCCCGTGATGGCCACAGATGGTAGATGCCGTGAATGCCGTTAAGCCGTGATGGCCACAGATGGCCCCGTAGACCCAGCCACAGATGGTAGCCCCCGTCATGGCCAGCCACAGATCTCCCACAGATGGGGCCACGGCTTAACGTCCTACCCGACGGATAGCTGAATTCCTTTCCAAGGCCATCGGTGTTCCCTACTGACCTTGGGCAGGGCGGGGGAATTTTGCGGAGATAAATATCAACGCTGACCCAGGTGGGAGTCGAACCTGCGAACTGCCGATTACGGCTCTCTACTCACTGAGCCAATCCCTCCCTCACATTAGTTGGAATGTCCATTCGCTTTTGAAGAAAACCAAAATCGAACAATTACGAACTGCTTTCTCTTTGAAAACTATAGAAGGATAACATATCGCCTGTGGATATTTTTTTCCAACTGCTACTTTTCCAATCCTCACATCCATTCTTTTCCTTGTGCATTCTTATTTGCGCTCCTATTGTAACATTACATTAAACCATTTCTACTGCTTGTTTGCAGCCGCAAGTCATTGGAACACTGAAAAATCCCGGTAAGAATTGACTTAAAAATAGACTGCGCCAGAAGCGGAAATAACGTAGGTCTCTATTACGAGAAAGGAAATGAGATTGCCCTGCCCGAACTTGGCCAGCTATGGAGAAGACGGCCAGACGCAATACGGCTGAAAGTGAACCAGAAGACCAACTTATTATTGGGTGTCATCTACTTCTGAAAGGATAGTGGGTTGGAAGATACGGTTGCGGTTTTTTGGTTTATTATATATATAAACCAAAAAAGCATTTGCAGCAAAGTGCTGCATTTTTGAAAGCGAACATGTGTAAGGGTAAAACGGGAACTAGGTCTTAGGATAAGAAGGGGTTTGTTTTTATTTGGGAAGTCCAGAGAAAATGAAGCAACCAATTCGGTGCAGTTTAATAAGAATATTATACTGCCCTATAAAAGAATTAAATATTAATTAAATCATTACGCAAATTTTAAAAATGAAGATTTATTTTATTCCTTGGTTTGGAACAATATTTATTAGTTTAGTTTTTATTTATTACTGTTTTGAAATATTACATCTTCTATTTAAGTAATGAACGAATAGTGTTGAAAATCGAGATTTAAATATGCAGATTTGATCATGTTCTTTATTTTATTCTCAGTCACATTTTTTCCATTAAATACACATTTTAGAAGTTACAGAACTTCGCAGTTAGATTCCCATTGACATAACCTGGAAATTCTTTGATATACACTGCCCTGCCAAAGTAATATATATATATATGTGTAATAAAATATATTTTTATACATTTTTATATAATATTATTTTACTATTTTAATATATCTATAATAGAAATAAATAGAAAATTGGGACTAGATTATTACAATAAGAATGGGAACTTATTTTTGTTGGGTGAGGGTGGGTTAATAAAAACTGAGATAATGAAATAGAAAATTCTACAATTCAGTAAAAATATTATTTAAAAAAATATTTCACAATTTTTTTTGTAGTTCTTTTAAAAAACGAGCTCATGTCATCGTTTTGTTGTTTGTTTTCTCCGTCTGTAGACATTCAACTTTTTTGTTTTAAGAGATAAATTTAAAATTCTTTTTGAATTGGATACGTAAATCATACGATTCGCCTTTCAGAATCTTCCAAAGGTGTTAATAGTGCCCGCAAACTGTGAAAAGTTTTTGAATTTTCGTAGTTTGAATTTCTATCGTTAGAGGCCGTTAAATAGGCCGCGCGAAAGTTCCGATCATAGGTAAAACAACCCAATCGACCCTTATGTGACCTTGAACACAAAACCGAAACGGAAATTTCTTAACCGTCCTGAGTTCTACGACCATAAATAACTCGACACACCAATTCACTTACTAGCAGATAGATACATAGACAAACTCGAGGTATGCGAAGGATCAGAAATACAGTGCCGTTTCCAAGATGTAGAAACCAGCAGACATCATTTGGAATTTCAAACTCCCACGTGGATCGAAATTCGACCTCTGGTCGACTTCAACGGATTGGTGTCGATTTCAACGGATTGACTCTTCAGAGATGCAGGACTCGAATACCCCTGTACATGATGTTCCACGTTTCTGTTAGGTGTAGTTATTATTATTATTACAGTTTGACTGCAAAATGACCTCTAAATGGAGACGTCGGATCCAATTTTTCATAAGCTTTCTAAGATCTACGACAAGAAATATCCTCGTAGGCAGGGGAGGTACAGTCGCTCAAAAAATATCCGAACACTCTATTTGATTACAGAATTTAGAAAGAATATCTGGCAACGTTTTTTTCGAAATTAAAAATCTGGCAACCTTCGTGTACGTACACGAAAGTTGCCAGACCACTAATTTCTAAAAAAATTGTTGCCAGATATTTTTTCTGAATTCTGTAATCAACCATAACGTTCGGATACTTTTTTGAGCGACTGTACGTCCCTGCCTACGGGGTGTCATCAATACCCATCCAATTCAACAGGAATTTTAAATTAATCTGTTAAAACTAAAAAGATGAAAGTGTACAGACAGATAAAACAGACAAAATGATGACATTAGTTCGTTTGAAAAACGAAGTACAAAAAAAAAATTGCAAAAATATTTGTAAAATAATATTATTAATGAATTGTGTAGAATTTCCTTTTTCATTTTCTCTGGGTTTTCATTAACCGACCCTCCCTCAATAAAAATAAGTCCGCTGAGAACCCTGTCGTCTTCTACTAAATATCGAACTCGTCTATTTGCTTTGAACTCCAAAACAATTGGCTTTATTTCGTTCAGTTTAAAAATATTAAAAAGAAATTGAACAATAACAGTTGGAAGTTTTATACAACTTTATCTTAGCCCCATATGTTATTCTGACACTAAAAATATATTAAAACAACAATTATAAAATCTCATATAGAATATCATTTTAATCTTTCCTGTTCGGTGGAATGTTTTAGTAACTGGGAAACCCTACTCAAGGCTTATTCTCAGACCGCCCCGAACTAAATTCTAGGTACGTCCTTGCCCGTAGGCATCAAATTAACTCTCTAAAAGTGGTAAATTAAAATTTAATTTTTGATCTCGAAGCCCCAACACACAAAGAATCCGAGATTTTTAAAGCTTCTGGGATCTGTGATCCGAAGTACTCCTATATACCAATATTCACATTTCTAGCACTTTTACGTCAAGCTTTGATCTCTGCTTCACCTCTCTCTGACTTTGAAGGACAGGTCGAAGATCGAATTTCGGATTTTTTCTCCCGAGAACTACGATCTGAATTACCCCTAAGTGCAGATTTTCAGAGCTTTACAACTTCTGCATGATGGTCGTAATTAGCGTCATCCTTTGTCACGCACTAACTCACAATCAGCTAATTTTTAATTGTCAACTGAAATTCACGAAATAGATGTCTATAAGAAAATATATAGGTAAAAAACATATCCTATTAAAGTATTCCGATCGAGAATGATCGCTGAAAATAAGGCAAAATCTAGCGAATTTCTGCGATCCTTTTCTTATTTGGAAAGAAATTCCTGTGATCCTAATTAAACCAAAAAGAAAAATCCGTTTTAATGTCATCTAAACAGCGTCATGGGCCTACTTTTCCACTGTTCAATTCTAAAAAACTGGTTTTTTGGGACCTAGAATTTCAGTTGTGAGCCAAAAAAAATAGTGCCACTCGGAGGTGGTGTTGATGGTGGATATCCCGCCTGGATCGTAATCTGCAGTTCCCAAATTGGAATCCCAGCTGGGCGAATGTTGAGACTTATGTTTGCAAAACTTCCCACACTTCCCTCGGTCAGGAGGGGACACTGATGGGCTTGGAAAGGCAACTGTCCGTCGGATGAGACGTTAAGCCGTAGCCAAGTGAACCTGAGAGCCATAACCTGTGCACGTTAAAGAGCACGTTAGGTGAACTTTACGAGAAACGACCATCTGTCTCGTAACAACTGTCCAATGATTCCCCTCCCTCCAAACCTGCTCTGAACCCTCGGAGTCCTTGCGACCTGACCATTTGGACCATTGTGAGCAAAAAAAGTGCCGCTCAGAGATAAAACAATTCAACCCTTTCCTGTATCTACATCTGAGCCATTAAGTCCTAGTGACTTCATTTGGCCAGTGAAGGTAAAAAAAAAATCATGCTGACAATTAATACAACCCAACCAAAAAATAATAATTAAGACCTTTCATTTTGAAATCAATAGGATATGAATGATATAATAATAATTTAACAATTTGTTTCCATTTTGAAAGCTTTTAGAAAAAAATTTCGAAAAAGTGTTTTTTTTATTTATTATTTTTATTCCAACGTTAATCTAAATATTTCAATTGATTTCTTCAAATCATACGGAAGCCCGAATAATTCAAAAACACGGATATTCTAATTCACGCAATTGACCAACAATATCAGTGTAGAACAATGTCACGTAACAGCCAACAGATCCATTATTAGAATGCGATCACACTCTGTCGTAACGCAAGAATTACAATCAGAATATCCGTTTTCAGAGTGGCGGCAAACATTCAGCCTAAGATGAGACTGCGCAGTTGACGCTTTCGAAAATTCTCGTAGATCATTGGTTCACTAATAGGAAAAGCGATCGTGCCGACCTATATGACCTATGAGAATTTTCAAGACGTTAACTGAGCAATCTTCGCCCCCCCCCCCTCCCACTCTAACGTGACCCGAGCCGTTGGTCTACTTTGGTTGTTTTACCTGTCAACGGCACTTTAGTTCGCGTAATGAGCTAAATGATCAGGTCAGAAGACCCAGGGCTGGATCTGGAGGGACGGTGCCTTGACATATCCTCTGACGTGCGACCGTGCCTTGACGTGTCCTCTGACGTGCGACCGTACCTTGACGTGTCCTCTGACATGCGACCGTGCCTTGACGTGTCCTCTGACGTGCGACCGTACCTTGACGTGTCCTCTGACGTGCGACCGTGCCTTGACGTGTCCTCTGATGTGCGACCGTGCCTTGACGTGTCCTCTGATGTGCGACCATGACCTGAAGTTGCTTCCGATGCTTATTACAGGTATGTAAATAAGTACAAACTGTTTTACCTAGGAGCTGTACCTTTTTTACATACAATGTACTTAGTGATCAGATCATAAGGACCACAAAGGTTCAGAGAAGGTTGTATGAAGGGAAACCACCGGGTAGCTCTTAGGATACAGATGGTAGCTCCCGTCAAGGCCATCCAACATGGTCTATAACATTTGTTATGTCATTTGACGGACGGCGGCCTTTCCAAGCCGATCGGTGTCCCCCTGTTGACAGAGGGCAGGGCGGGGAGTTTTGGGGAGAAAAATCTCAACACTGACCCAGGTGGGACTCGAACCTGAGACCATAAGATTATGAGCCTGGCACTTCACCGACTGAGCCACCACCAACCCAATACCTTTAACAACAAAACTCAGGTTGGTGCTCTCATAGCAGTGATGGCGATTTTATGACACGCGTGCCAAAGGTAACATGCACGATGATTTGTGTTGGCACTCCCTTGAGAGGTGAAGAGAAATAGTGAATACGGCTAGTATAGAGAATTAGAAACAGTAACCACAGCAATTCAATATATGTTTATGGATTAATCATTGGTAGCAAGATGACGACTTGGTTGTTATAATTAGTTACTTATTCATTACGAATTTGAATTGTGCATCCATATGTTTAAAATATCTCGCCAAATAACTGGTTACACATTTCTCAAAAAGCTGCATCAAAAACAGACGTATTAAAGCTATCAACTGATAGCTTTAATACGTCTGTTTTTGATCTGTTTGAAATCTGTTTTTGATCTGATGAAATCTGTTTTTGATGCAGCTTTTAGTTTAGTTGATCATTAATTTCCTTTAAAGCACTTCTGTAGAACTTAAAATTTATTTAAGGTTTCTGTTTTTGCTTGACTTATAAAAATTCACTTCATTCTAGTAAAGGCATGGAAATGTCAGCGATGCGTTGAGCACAAGAGTTGAAAGTAGTATGTGAGTTTGTGCGTGTGTAGGAATGGTTTTGATTTTCACTTGTGTAATGGCGAATCTAAAACTTAGTGTTCCGTATCCTTATATTTGAACCGTTAAAATTTTGTACTATTTGATTTGCATTGTATGATGAACTGATAGGTTTGATCCATGCATAATATAGGAGTGAAATGTCCGCACATTATTTTTTTACTCTAAACTAAAAACATCACCAATAATAAAAGTGACCATGTACAGTCGCTCAAAAAAATATCCCAACACTATGGTTGATTACAGCATTCAGAAAAAATATCTGGCAGCGATTTTTTTAGAATAGTGATCTGGGAACCGTCGTGTCACGTGACACGACGGTTGCCAGATCACTATTCTAAAAAAAAATCGCTGCCAGATATTTTTCTTAATTCTGTAATCAACCATAGTGTTCGGATATTTTTTTGAGCTATTGTACGCAAATAATTCATTTGGAGAGAGAATTTAAACAGGTTAAACGAAAGAAATAAGTGGTATAGAAACCTTACCTAGATATGTAGCTGTATTTTCAGTAGATCGAGTACTGATTAGTTAAATTTTTTCCAATTTAGAATTTTTTTTGCAGAACGAGATAACTTGCTAAACGTTTCAGTTTCAAAGACTCTTTAAATACTGAACAAAAACTTCTATAAAATCAAGATTTAAGTAGTTTATTACTGCAATTAAATCTTTAGTTAAACACATATTTTCCTATTAAAGCATGCATAATACATTAGTGAAATGTCTGCGAATTAGTTTTTACTCTAAATTAAAAACATCACCAATAACAAAAGTGACCATGTACAGTCGCTCAAAAAAGTATCCGAACACTATGGTCGATTAGATAATTCAGAAAAAATATCTGCAACGAGTTTTTTTTAGAAATTAGTGATCTGGCAACCTTCGTGTACAGTTCACGAAGGTTGCCAGAATACTAATTTCTAAAAACTCGTTGTCAGATATTTTTTCTGAATTCTATACAAATCAGAATAATAAACATTTACTACTTATATTTGATAATATTATTCGAAATAGTGAGTTCAAAGTAATTAATTATGTATTTACGTAACCAGGCGTATTTACAAACACGTCCAGCGGATCTATTGGTTCTAAATTTTCAATTAATTCTAACTTCTATTTTACATTTCAATCTATTCCTTTGCCTTTTAGCCTACGTTTCAAAACATGATTGATTAAAATTTCAACATTTTATTGTAAAATATCAGGAAAACTCCAAAAGACGTATAGGGCGATCCAAGATGTAGCTCTACACACTGAGACAAGAAACACACTCAAATACAACGGATAACACACAATAATTCGGCACTGACACAAATATCACACTGCACCACTACGGCTGAGGGTCCAACCTAGAGAAGTGGAGGGAGAATATATTCAAGTACATATTCCGACCGTTTCAGCTTTCTAAATACACAACTTTTAACACTCTACACTCTGCACACACTAAACACAATAGATGACGTAATCGAAAGAAGCAGAGTAATTAATCCGCTCTGTGATCTAATGACTGAATGTGATCTATTGCTTCTGATGAGAGTGATTGCCATTTGCTGAAATGGTTGAATGCAGACAACTATTCAACCAGTGTCTCTCGTATAACAAATCCATTCACAGACTCAAATTGGTATTTGACTCATTTCACTTTCCTATTAATAACCTCTCACACTTTGCACTATATGCAAAACAACACACTTCCGACGCTAATCCAAACGGACAAAATAACTACTCCTTTGTGCGCTCTTATTACTGCACGTTTTCTATAAGATTTGCGGTACGAGATTGCTGTTCGCCCAAAGGGCTAAACACAGTCACCTATTCAACCAATGACCCTCACCTACATATTAACAGTTTAAAATATGTATTTGTCTGCTTTCACCCTTTGATTAACAGATCTAACATTTTCCACTAGATACACAACAACACGGTTAAACGCCAATGAATAGGGATAACGTAATTATTCCGCTGTGCGCTATAATGGCTGCATGCGTTCTATATCTTCTGTTGAGAGAGATTGCTGTTCGTCCAAAGGGCTGAACGCAGTCACTTATTCAATCAGAGACCCTCAGATACACATTGACAGATTAAAATACGTATTTGTCTGATTTCACATTTTGATTAACTGCTTTAACGCTTTCCACAAGGTACACAACAACACACTTAAACGCCAAAGTATAAGGGAAAACTTAATTATTACGCTGTGCGCGTAATGGCTGCACGCGTACTATATCTTCTGTTGAGGGTGATTGCTGTTCGTCCACAGGGCTGAATGCAGTCACTTATTCAACCAGTGACCCTCAGACACATATTAACAGATTAAAATTCGTATTTGTCTGATTTCACACTTTGATTAACAGCCTTAACCCTTTCCACTAGGTACAGAACAACACACTTTATCGCCAATGAATAGAGATAACTTAATTATTCTGATATGCGCTATAATGGCTGCACGCGTCTTATATCTTCTGTTGAGGGTGATTGCTGTTCGTCCAAACGGCTGAACGCAGTCACTTATTCAACCAGAGACCCTCAGGCACACATTAGCAGATTAAAATACCTATTTGTCTGATTTCACATTTTGATTAACTGCTTTAACCCTTTTCACAAGGTACACATCAAACACTTAAACTCAAATGAATAGGGATAAAGTAATAATTCCGCTGTGCTCTATGATGGCTGCACGCGTTCTATATCTTCTGTTGAGGGTGATTGCTGTTCGTCCAAAGGGCTGAACACAGTCACTTATTTAACCAGTGACCCCAGATATATGTTAAGAGATTAAAATACGTATTTCTCTGATTTCACATTTTGATTAACAGCTTTATCCTTTTCCCCTAGGTACACAACAACAGACTAAACCGCCAACTAATAGGGATAATTTAATTATTCCGCTGTGTGCTATAATGTCTGCACGCGTTCTATATATTCTGTTGAAGATGATTGCTGTTCGTCCAAAAGGCTGAATGCAGTCACTTATTCAAACATTGAACCCAAGATATATATTAACAGATTAAAATACGTATTTGTCTGATTTCACACATTGATTAACAGCTTTAACCTTCTCCACTAGGTACATAAAAACACACTAACCCGACAATTAATAGGGATAATTTAGTTATTCCGCTGTGCGTTTTAATGGCTGCACGCGTTCCATATCTTCTGTTGAGGGTGATTGCTGTTCGTCCAAAGGGCTGAACGCTGTCACTTATTCAACCAGTAACCTCTAGGTACATATTAACAGATTAAAATACGTATTTGTCTGATTTCACACTTTGATTATCAGCTTTAACCTTTTCCACTACATACGTAACAACACACTAAAACGCCAATTAATAGGGATAACTTAATTATTCCGCTGTGCGCTGTAAAGGCTGCACGCGTTCTATATATTCACTTGAAGGTGATTACTGTTCGTCCAAAGGGCTGAACGCAGTCCCTTTTTCAACCAGTGACCCCCAGGTACATATTTACAGAATAAAATACGTATTTGTCTGATTTCACACTTTGATTATCAGCTTTAACCTTTTGCATTAGGTACACAACAACACACTTAAACGCCAATTAATAGGGATAACTTAATTATTCTGCTGTGCGTTATAATGGCTGCACGCGTTCTATATCTTCTGTTGAGGGTGATTGCTGTTCGTCCAAAAGAGCTGAACTCAGTCACTTATTCAAGCAATGACCACCAGATATATGTTAACAGAATAAAATACGTATTTGTCTGATTTCACACTTTGATTAAAAGCTTTAACCTTTTCCACTAGGGACACAACAATACACTAAACCGCCAATTAATAGGGATAACTTAATTATTCCGCTGTGCGCTATAATGGCTCCACGCGTTCTATATATTCTTTTGAAGGTTAGTGCTGTTCGTCCAAAAGGCTGAACGCAGTCACTTATTCAACCAGTGACCCCCAGATATATATTAACAGAACAAAATACGTATTTGTCTGATTTAAAATTTTGATTAACAGCTTTAACTTTTTCTATTAGTTACACAGCAACACACTAAACCGCCAATTAATAGGGATAACTTAATCATTCCGTTGTGCGTTATAATGGCTACACGCGTTCTATATCTTCTGTTGATGGTGATTGCTGTTCGTCCAAAGGGCTGAACGCAGTCACTTATTCAACCAGTGACCCCCAGATATGTGTTAACAGATTAAAATATATATTTGTCTGATTTCAAACTTTCATTAACAGCTTTAAACTTTTCCAGTAGGTACATATCAATACACTAAACCACCAATTAATAGGGATAACTTAATTATTCCTCTGTGCTTTATAATTGCTGCACGCGTTCTATATCTTCTGTTGAGCGTGATTGCTCTTCGTCTAAAGGGCTGAACGCAGTCACTTATTCAACCAGTGACCCCCCAGGTACATATTTAAAGATTAAAATAACTATTTGTCGGATTTCGCACTTTAATTAACAGCTTTAAACTTGTCCACTAGGTACATAACAACATACTAAAACGCCAATTAATAGAGTAATTTAATTATTCCGCTGTGCGATATAATGGCTGCACGCGTTCTATATCTTCTGTTGAGGGTGGTTGCTGCTCATCCAAAAGGCTGAACGCAGTCACTTATTCAACCAGTAACCCCAGGTACATATTAACAGAATAAAATGCGTATTTGTCTGATTTCACACTTTGATTAACAGCTTTAACCTTCTCCACTAGGTACATAACATCACACTAAAACTCCAATTAATAGGGATAGCTTAATTTTTCCGCTGTGCGCTCTAATGGCTGCACGCTTTCTATATCTTCTGTTGTGGGTGATTGCTGTTCGTCCAAAGTGCTGAACGCAGTCACCTTTTCAACCAGTGACCCCCAGGTACATATTAACAGATTAGAATACGTATTTGTCTGATTTCATTTTGATTAACAGCTTTAACTTTGTCCCCTAGGTACATAACAACACACTAAAATGCCAATTAATAGAGTAAATTAATTATTCTGCTGTGCGATATAATGTCTGCACGCGTTCTATGTCTTCTGTTGAGGGTGATTGCTGTGTGTCCAAAAGGCTGAACGCAGGCACTTATTCAACCAATAACTCAGGAACACATTAACAGAATAAAATAGGTATTTGTCTCATTTCACACTTTGATTAACAGCTTTAACCTTCTCCAAAAGGTACATAACATCACACTAAAACGCCAATTAATAGAGTAACTTAATTATTCCGCTGTGCGCTATAATGGCTGCACGCGTTCTGTATATTATGTTGAAGATGATTGCTGTTCGTCTAAAGGGCTGAACGCAGTCACTTATTCAACCAGTGACCCCCAGGTACATATTAAAAGATTAAAATACGCATTTGTCTGATTTCACACTATGATTATCAGCTTTAACTTTTTCCTTAGGTACACATCAACACACTTAAAGGCCAATCAATAGGGAAAAATTAATTATTCCGCTGTGCGCTGTAATGGCTGCACGCGTTCTATATTTTCTGTTGAGAGTGATTGCTGTTCGTCCAAAGGGTTGAACGCAGTCACTTATTCCACCAGTGAACCCCAGGTACATATTAACAGATTAAAATACGTATTTGTCTGATTTCACAATTCGATTAACAGTTTTAACCTTCTCCACTACGTACAAAACAAGACACTAAATCGCCAATTAATAGAGTAAATTAATTATTACGTTGTGCGCTATAATGGCTCCACGGGTTCTATATCTTCTGTTGAGGGTGATTGGTGTTCGTCGAAAGGGCTGAACGCAGTCATTTATTCAACCAGTGACTCCCCAGATATATGGTAACAGATTAAAATACGTATTAATCTGATTTCCCACTTTGATTCGGAGTCGTTTTCCGTGTATATCACTTTAGAAATGAAAGATAATGAATCGTCAGGTAGCACAGCATCTGGTTTAACAAGTTTCCTTTCGGACCTGTATTAGCGAGGGTCTATGGGTAACTGCTGTTGCAAATAACAATACTTAGATATAGATAAGGCACTCATTGTCTAAAATAAATGAGTGGAGGGTTTAGGTAGGTTAGTGTAGTCAAATGATGGCCAAAATCAGATGCCGTGACGACCGTTTCCTTTTCCCTATGATGTGACTATAGGTAGATTAATTCGAACTAACACTCTTAATGTCTATATACCTTTTAGGTGAAGGTGATAAAAATATATATTCAGCTGTTACGATAACAAAATAATTGATTGGGAGTCGTTTTCCGTGTATGTCACTTTAGAAATAAAAGGTAATGAATCGTTAGGTAGCAGAGCATCTGGTTTAACAAGTTTCGTTTCGGACCAGTACTAGCGAGGTTCTATGGGTAACTGCTATTGCAATTAACATTGCTTAGATATAGATAAGGCACTCATTGTCTAAAATAAATGAGTGTAGGGTTTAAGTAGGTTAGTGTAGTCAAATGATGGCCAAAATCAGATGCCGTGACCACCGTTTCCTTTTTCCTATGATGTGACTATAGGTAGGTTAATTCGAACTAACACTCTTCATGTGTATATACCATTTAGGTGAAGGTGATAAAAATATATATTCAGCTGTTTGCGATAACAAAATAATTGATTCGGAGTCGTTCTGTCACTTTAGAAATAAAAGATAATGAATCGTTAGGTAGCACAGCATCTGGTTTAACAAGTTTCGTTTCGGACCTGTATTAGCGAGGTTCTATGGGTAACTGCTATTGCAATTAACATTGCTTAGATATAGATAAGGCACTCATTGTCTAAAATAAATGAGTGGAGGGTTTAAGTAGGTTAGTGTAGTCAAATGATGGCCAAAATCAGATGCCGTGACCACCGTTTCCTTTTTCCTATGATGTGACTATAGGTAGGTTAATTCGAACTAACACTCTTCATGTGTATATACCATTTAGGTGAAGGTGATAAAAATATATATTCAGCTGTTACGATAACAAAATAATTGATTGGGAGTCGTTCTCCGTGAATGTCATTTTAGAAATAAAAGGTAATGAATCGTTAGGTAGCACAGCATCTGGTTTAACAAGTTTCGTTTCGGACCTGTATTAGCGAGGTTCTATGGGTAACTGCTATTGCAATTAACATTGCTTAGATATAGATAAGGCACTCATTGTCTAAAATAAATGAGTGGAGGGTTTAGGTAGGTTAGTGTAGTCAAATGATGGCCAAAATCAGATGCCGTGACGACCGTTTCTTTTTCCCTATGATGTGACTATAGGTAGGTTAATTCGAACTAACACTCTTAATGTCTATATACCTTTTAGGTGAAGGTGATAAAAATATATATTCAGCTGTTACAATAACAAAATAATTGATTGGGAGTCGTTCTCCGTGTATGTCACATTAGAAATAAAAGATAATGAATCGTTAGGTAGCACAGCATCTGGTTTAACAAGTTTCGTTTCGGACCTGTATTAGCGAGGTTCTATGGGTAACTGCTATTGCAATTAACACTGCTTAGATAGAATAAGACACTCATTGTCTAAAATAAATGAGTTTAGGGTTTAAGTAGGTTAGTGCAGTCAAATGATGGCCAAAATCAGATGCCGTGACTACCGTTTCCTTTTTCCTATGATGTGACTATAGGTAGGTTAATTCGAACTACCACTCTTAATGTCTATATACGTTTTAGGTGAAGGTGATAAAAATATATATTCAGCTGTTTGCGATAACAAAATAATTGATTCGGAGACGTTCTGTCACTTTAGAAATAAAAGATAATGAATCGTTAGGTAGCACAGCATCTGGTTTAACAAGTTTCGTTTCGGACCTGTATTAGCGAGGGTCTATGGGTAACTGCTATTGCAATTAACATTGTTTAGATAGGATAAGGCACTCATTTTCTAAAATAAATGAGTGTAGGGTTTAAGTAGGTTAGTGTAGTCAAATGATGGCCAAAATCAGATGCCGTGATGACCTTTTCCTTTTCCCTATGATGTGACTATAGGTAGCTTAATTCGAACTACCACTCTTAATGTCTATATATCTTTTAGGTGAAGGTGATAAAAATATATATTCAGCTGTTTGCGATAACAAAATAATTGATTCGGAGACGTTCTGTCACATTAGAAATAAAAGATAATGAATCGTTAGGTAGCACAGCATCTGGTTTAACAAGTTTCGTTTCGGACCTGTATTAGCGAGGTTCTATGGGTAACTGCTATTGCAATTAACAATGCTTAGATAGAATAAGGCACTCATTGTCTAAAATAAATGAGTGTGGGGTTTAAGTAGGTTAGTGCAGTCAAATTATGGCCAAAATCAGATGCCGTGACCACCGTTTCCTTTTTCCTATGATGTGACTATAGGTAGGTTAATTCGAACTACCACTCTTAATGTCTATGTACGTTTTAGGTGAAGGTGATAAAAATATATATTCAGCTGTTTGCGATAACAAAATAATTGATTCGGAGACGTTCTGTCACTTTAGAAATAAAAGATAATGAATCGTTAGGTAGCACAGCATCTGGTTTAACAAGTTTCGTTTCGGACCTGTATTAGCGAGGTTCTATGGGTAACTGCTATTGCAATTAACATTGCTTAGATAGAATAAGACACTCATTGTCTAAAATAAATGAGTTTAGGGTTTAAGTAGGTTAGTGCAGTCAAATGATGGCCAAAATCAGATGCCGTGACTACCGTTTCCTTTTTCCTATGATGTGACTATAGGTAGGTTAATTCGAACTACCACTCTTAATGTCTATATACGTTTTAGGTGAAGGTGATAAAAATATATATTCAGCTGTTTGCGATAACAAAATAATTGATTCGGAGACGTTCTGTCACTTTAGAAATAAAAGATAATGAATCGTTAGGTAGCACAGCATCTGGTTTAACAAGTTTCGTTTCGGACCTGTATTAGCGAGGGTCTATGGGTAACTGCTATTGCAATTAACATTGTTTAGATAGGATAAGGCACTCATTTTCTAAAATAAATGAGTGTAGGGTTTAAGTAGGTTAGTGTAGTCAAATGATGGCCAAAATCAGATGCCGTGATGACCTTTTCCTTTTCCCTATGATGTGACTATAGGTAGCTTAATTCGAACTACCACTCTTAATGTCTATATATCTTTTAGGTGAAGGTGATAAAAATATATATTCAGCTGTTTGCGATAACAAAATAATTGATTCGGAGACGTTCTGTCACTTTAGAAATAAAAGATAATGAATCGTTAGGTAGCACAGCATCTGGTTTAACAAGTTTCGTTTCGGACCTGTATTAGCGAGGTTCTATGGGTAACTGCTATTGCAATTAACAATGCTTAGATAGAATAAGGCACTCATTGTCTAAAATAAATGAGTGTGGGGTTTAAGTAGGTTAGTGCAGTCAAATTATGGCCAAAATCAGATGCCGTGACCACCGTTTCCTTTTTCCTATGATGTGACTATAGGTAGGTTAATTCGAACTACCACTCTTAATGTCTATGTACGTTTTAGGTGAAGGTGATAAAAATATATATTCAGCTGTTTGCGATAACAAAATAATTGATTCGGAGACGTTCTGTCACTTTAGAAATAAAAGATAATGAATTGTTAGGTAGCACAGCATCTGGTTTAATAAGTTTCGTTTCGGACCTGTATTAGCGAGGTTCTATGGGTAACTGCTATTGCAATTAACATTGCTTAGATATAGATAAGGCACTCATTGTCTAAAATAAATGAGTGTAGGGTTTAAGTAGGTTAGTGTAGTCAAATGATGGCCAAAATCAGATGACGTGACCACCGTTTCCTTTTTCCTATGATGTGACTATAGGTAGGTTAATTCGAACTAACACTCTTCATGTGTTTATACCATTTAGGTGAAGGTGATAAAAATATATATTCAGCTGTTTGCGATAACAAAATAATTGATTCGGAGTCGTTCTGTCACTTTAGAAATAAAAGGTAATGAATCGTTAGGTAGCACAGCATCTGGTTTAACAAGTTTCGTTTCGGACCTGTATTAGCGAGGTTCTATGGGTAACTGCTATTGCAATTAACATTGCTTAGATATAGATAAGGCACTCATTGTCTAAAATAAATGAGTGGAGGGTTTAGGTAGGTTAGTGTAGTCAAATGATGGCCAAAATCAGATGCCGTGACGACCGTTTCTTTTTCCCTATGATGTGACTATAGGTAGGTTAATTCGAACTAACACTCTTAATGTCTATATACCTTTTAGGTGAAGGTGATAAAAATATATATTCAGCTGTTACAATAACAAAATAATTGATTGGGAGTCGTTCTCCGTGTATGTCACATTAGAAATAAAAGATAATGAATCGTTAGGTAGCACAGCATCTGGTTTAACAAGTTTCGTTTCGGACCTGTATTAGCGAGGTTCTATGGGTAACTGCTATTGCAATTAACATTGCTTAGATAGAATAAGACACTCATTGTCTAAAATAAATGAGTTTAGGGTTTAAGTTGGTTAGTGTAGTCAAATGACGTCCAAAATCAGATGCCGTGACGACCGTTTCCTTTTCCCTATGATGGGACTATATGTAGGTTAATTCGAACTAACACTCTTAATGTCTATATACATTTTAGGTGAAGGTGATAAAAATATATATTCAGCTGTTTGCGATAAGAAAATAATTGATTTGGAGTCGTTCTCCGTGTATGTCACTTTAGAAATAAAAATAATGAATCGTTAGGTAGCAGAGCATCTGGTTTAACAAGTTTCGTTTCGGACCTGTATTAGCGAGGGTCTATGGGTAACTGCTATTGCAATTAACATTGCTTAGATATAGATAACTCACTCATTGTCTAAAATAAATGAGTGTAGGCTTTAAGTAGGTTAGTGTAGTCAAATGATGGTCAAAATCAGATGCGGTGACCACCGTTTCCTTTTCCTTATGATGTGACTATAGGTAGGTTAATTCGAACTAACACTCTTAATGTCTATATACTTTTTAGGTGAAGGTGATAAAAATATATATTCAGCTGTTTGAGATAACAAAATAATTGATTCGGAGAATATTATATATAATATGTGTTTGCAATGAATATAAAGGTTATCTCCGATTTAAACATCAAATTATTGATGTGTAAACACGAAAATAATATATTTCAAAAACAAAACCCATATACAATGGATTCTCTTTACGTCTTTGAAGACACCACCCGTTGCAAAGCAATATCACGATGAAAAGTCGTTTATCGTAGAGTAAATATTCTTTTTACACTAAAAGTACTATAACAGCTATGCATTGTCGCTTTTCATTCTTTTATGCAGGATTTTTAATGGTAATTTCCTTGTTTGTAGTTTTCTCTATAACTATAAACCTCGCTTTCAATTTTATTGATAACGTCTATTACGCTTCCACATCAAATCACTTAACGTGCTTCAACATACTCCAAAGCTGAGGCATACGCGACATAATAGACTTTTCTTCGTTCCCACTGTTATCATAAAACTTTTCTCATTTTTTCTATCCAGGGATTTACGCTTAAACTGTAATAAGCAAAGTATTTCAATAGCCTTTGTTTTCATAACCATAATAATAACTAACATAGTTTAGTAAATTATAAGCATATAATTAATTTCAATGTAATTCTTCCATTTCCATATTCTTTTCTGAGCATTGGAGTCTTGTGACTTGGACCTTTATTCCATCGGCAACAATGAATTCGCAATGAAGCTAGAAAATAAAGCAGAGGAAGCCTTTTCTACATCTTTGAAGAGATCCTTTAGTGTCCTGATGCCAAAGAGATAATTCAACATTTCTGAATCCATCTCTCGACCTAACCCTGCCTACATTTGTTTCAACACTCAATTTCATGTGAATCTTCTGTATTTTCCACATTTGAAGCAAGCGGATACCTCAACGAACCGACACCGACAACTTATTAAGTGTAATAGTGTTGTACAATACGATATTTTGAAATAAATGTATATTTCATTCATTAAAATGTAGCCTTTTCACTTCCTCAATGTATCTCAGGGTTGGATACATACTAGGATCTCTTCCGTTGAAGTACAGTCGCACAAAAAAATATCCGAACATTATAGTTGATTACAGAATTCAGGAAAAGTATCTGGCAACTATTTTATTTAGAAATTAGTGATCTGGCAACCTTCGTGTACAATACACGAAGGTTGTCAGATCACTAATTTCTAAAAAAATCGTTGCAACATATTTTTCCTGAATTCTGTAATCAACCATAGTGTTCGGATATTTTTTTCAGCGACTGTACAACACATTCTTGAATTGCAGAACTATTAGCTGTCTTGAACTCGGGTTTTATGATAGAAGCTGTCTTGAACTCGGGTTTTATGATAGATATTTTATGATAGAAGGATATCATAGAAGGAATTTGGGGGAGGCACAGACAAGTCTCTGTGTAGCTACAAGGTTAGGAAAGAGCGAATTAAAATGTTTAATCAAACAAATGTACAAAAGGGGTAAAAAAAAAGTATTATTGAATCTAAATCGCATACTGCTACAGAGAAAGACAAAGAATATTAATTCAACACGTGGTGGAAGAAGGGAAAAAAATTGCAAAATTGCGGATAAGAGATCAAGTATTTTAGGTATTGGAAGGGCCGAATTCTGTTTAAAAAAGGTAAATATATAATTCGACAGTTTTTATAGTTATTGACCTCTCACTGATAATATTCGAAGCTAGTGCACGTTGGAAAACTTCAAAAAGTTACATCACCATGTGGGAAAACAATGCACTGTTGGGCAACCTACTTCAGCCGCTGCCCATGCGCCCAACCATGAACGAGGAAATAATATTACCTTAACGTCACCCGGAGCTACCCATGGCCAGCGGGGGACAGCTGAGCTAAAGGATTTACATTATCGTCTGTTCTTTCGTTCCTTTCTTTGTACTTCGCTTGGTTAACCTTTCTCCTTAATATGTTTTAAACTAAAATAGTGTTTAGATTAAACTTTATGAGAAGTAAATAATCGTGTACTTTTTAAAAAGTAGCACTTTTACATTTAAATACATCGTGATTTTTTTAATGTACATTTGCACTTGCTACGAAAAACAGCATTAAAGCCAGTTTCCGAAATTATTAGTTTTTATAGATCCGAATGAAGCATAATGCACAAAGGACTAAATGGTAAAATGTTAGTTATTGCTCAGATAATGCATTTAGGAGTGCAGTGGCTAAGAAAGCTTATTAAACTTTCTTAGCCACTGCACTCCTAAATACTGATAATTACTTACTGATAATTGCAAAACTTCAAATAATAAATTTTAATACACAAGCGACCTGCGTCTTTGAATGGCATTATGAAACAGTTCCCTTGCTAATCCCCATGCCTTCCACAAAAACTAATAAGGAGCAAAGATTACTGGAAAAGTAATAAATTTGGCACTTCGAATTAAAATGCAACTGAAGTAGAATTTCCAGTATTTAAACTTTGAACTTTTTAATACTCAAGTGCATCTTTCTCAAACAGTTTGTTTTTACACATAATTTGGATTGATCTAGAGATTGCAACGTCTTGAAGATATTAAAAATTATGACTAAAATGGAAATTTGATTGCTTATATATAAAAGCAGTTTCGGTCATTGCTTACGAATATCAGTTCCATGTATAATGCTTATCAGTTTGATATTCCAAATCGAGTTATGTCCTGCTTTGTGGTAGTAAAATATTGAACTGAAGGGTTTGGGGGAAAACAACTCACATTGTGATCAATCAGGGTCGAGTGTAGGGGGCATGCCTCCCCCTTTAAAATGTAGTAAGTCTGATGGAAGCAAAATATTATTAAAATCGTGCATATTTCACATGTATTTCAAGAAAGTTTTTCAAATCCTCTAATCAAATGGGGATGGGAAAACTTTATATTGCAATGGAAATCAATTCTCTTGCTTGGACTCTGCCGCCCCTTTCTCCAGATCTCATCTTAGACATGAAAGTTTAATTTAATTAATTTTAATGTGATTTTTTAACAGACTGAAAATTTTCTCTAAAAAATAGGTCTTACTCATTCTGTTTAATCTTACTACAGCTATGGTCATTAATTTGCATGCAAATTTGCCGCCCCTAAAAAGTGCAACCCGTGGAACAACGCCGCCCCAGCTGACAAGCTGCAACTTCTTTGTTTTCTTTCATACGCACTTTCAAATAACATAGAGTTTTTCCCAAAACAATGAACTGTGCCTATAAATAATTTTATCATTTTTCAATGAATTGAGCTTTCAATGAATTGAGCTTTTCGAATGAATTGAGCTTTCAAAGATTTTTTAGGGGAAATGCTTTAGCACCCTCCCCACGAATAGGCACCCATAACAGTCTGCCGAGTGGTAACAGTGCTTGGCTACTGATCTAAGGGACCTGGGTTCGAGCCCCGGGTAAGGCATGGCTGTTTGTGTTGTTTTTCTGCTGAGGTCCTGCCATCCTCTCAGACCATCTACTATGCAATATAAACTGACAAGCTTCTGTCAGATCTCTGTGGCAAGCAGCTGCTTGAGGGGGTATTTATATATTTATTTATTTGTTTTTTATGATAAAGGCATGTTTCCTTAGGATTTTTTCAGAGCTATCATTATCCCTATCTGCAAAAAAGGTGATCGTAGTTCTTATGATAACTATAGGGGTATCAGCCTACTCTCTGTTCTAGGTAAAGTTCTCTGCATGATTCTATTTAATAGAACGAAGAATCTGGTTGACAGGCAATTGCATAAAGACCAATGTGGATTCAGAAGTGGTAGGGGATGTGTAGGTCAGATTCTTGAGAAATGCTTAGAGTTTCAGAAACCTTTGGTTGCTAGCTTTGTTGACTTCAAAAAGGCTTTCGACTCTGTTGATCGTCATAATTTGTGGTTGATTGTGAGATCATATGGTAAGTTAGTTAACATAATGAAAGCTCTCTATAATAACACTGAGTCGTGTGTGAGAGTTGGTAAGGCTTGCAGCAATTGGTTTAGCATTACTTCTGGTGTTCGACAAGGGTGAATTTTGTCTCCTTTTCTCTTTAGCTTGGTTATTGATTATGTTATGTGAAATTCACTGCAAGGAAAAGATTTTGGCCTTAAATGGTCTAGAGATGCGAACGTTTCTGATTTAGATTATGCTGATGATTTAGCTCTTTTGGCAAATGATGTTGATGAGATGAACTCTTTCATTCGAGCTGTTGATGAAACTGGTAGTAGAGTAGGTTTGATTATAAACAGAGGGAAAACTAAAGTGATGAAAATTGGTCAGGCAGGCTGTGATTCAGTTAATCTGAATGGTTGCAGTCTTGAGCATGTGTCACAGTTTAATTATCTTGGGAGCTATGTAACAGATATTGGTGATGTGCGGCATGAGATAAACAGACGAATAGGGAATGTTTTCGCGACTTTTAAGAATCTATGGAGAGTGTGGAGAAATAGGCGTATACATCTAAAGACTAAAATTAGACTGTATAATAGTTTGGTTCTTTCTAGGGTTAATTATGGTAGTGACCGTGGACGCTTTGTAAACAAAATCACAAGAAACTAGATGCTTTCGCAGTATTTTGGGCATTAGGTGGTTCAACTTTGTAACTAATGATGAGGTTAGGCAAAGGAGTTTGCAACCTCCTTTAAGCAGCATATTGTGCAGCGAGAGACTCCGTTGGTTTGTCCATGTTGCCCGTATGAATAATTATAGATTGGTGAATAAGGTTATGAACAGTGTGACTAAAGGCCTCAGAAAGAGGGTGAGAGCTAGGATGCTGTGGGCAGACAATGTCAAACAGGACCTTATTAGAATTGTTGTGTTGTGGCCAGATGCAACAGCTGTAGCTCAGGACAGATATGCTTGGAGAACTAAATTGCACGTTCTGGTTGAACCTTCGTACCCCATGGCTGATTGAGGATGATGAGGATTACAGTTTGATACATATTTGTTGAAGATGGTGCAAATGGAGAGAAAGGGTTTTACGAAAATGCAATTTCTAAATCACATAATAATGGTTCACTGAAATATACTGCATATCTTAATCTATTATAGCATGAGTAACTAATATTCTGTTATACCTAGGGTGTCCAGATTTCACTTAATAAAAACCAGGATATTTAAGTAAGTAATAAAAGCCAGGATATTTAAGCATAATAATATCAACCAGGATATTTAAGTAAATATCCAAACATTAGAAAGCTTAAACTAGTATAGTTTAGTTATGATTCCTATTTAATTTAAATGAATTAGTGTCATTTTCCCTTGGAAGTTGTAAACGCACAGAAAAAAATTAACAAAGGCAGTTGTACAATCAGCAATAATCGTAACGTTTGGCATGGCCCCATGAAGGATTATTTTTAGGAGGTTGCTGAACCCAAATTTTTTTAGTGGGGTGTTGAATCAAAATTTTTTAGTGGGTTTCTGAACCTAAGTTCTTTTATGGGTCAGGGATGCTGAACCTAAGCTTTTTTATTGGTGAGGGATGCTGAACCTAAGTTCTTTTATGGGTGAGGGATGCTGAACCTAAGTTCTTTTATGGGTGAGGGGTGCTGAACCTAAGTTCTTTTATGGGTGGGGGATGCTGAGCCTAAGTTCTTTTATGGGTGAGGGATGCTGAACCTAAGTTCTTTTATGGTGAGGGATGCTGAACCTAAGTTCTTTTATGGGTGAGAGATGCTAAACCTAAGTTCTTTTATGGGTGAGGGATGCTGAACCTAAGTTCTTTCATGGGTGAGGGATGTTGAACCTAAGTTCTTTTATGGGTGAGGGATGCTGAACCTAAGTTCTTTTATGGGTGAGGGATGCTGAACCTAAGTTTTTTTATGGGTGAGGGATGCTGAACCTAAGTTCTTATATGGGTGAGGGATGCTGAACCTAAGTTCTTTTATGGGTGAGGGATGCTGAACCTAAGTTCTTTTATGGGTGAGGGATGCTGAACCTAAGTTCTTTTATGGGTGAGGGATGCTGAACCTAAGTTCTTTTATGGGTGAGGGATGCTGAACCTAAGTTCTTTTATGGGTGAGGGATGCTGAACCTAAGGGTTTATGCTTAAACAACGCTAGCTCCGCAGGTGGCTCAGAAAACAAATATTGTAGAAAATAACTGATATTTTATTTGCTCTCTGATTAGTTTTTGCTTCATGTTTATCTTTTCTAACCATTCAGTAGAACTGGCATTCTACTGACTGGCAAGATGTTGGTTATATCCACCGTACAGATATTTTTAAAATATCGGTAGCTAAAGACCATGGGCTTGTTAATTAACAAATCAAAAATGAAAGTAAGGGAAATTTTATTTCGAGAACCTTCAGTGAATGTGAATCTTTAAAATCAACGTATAATAGTAATGGTCACCTTTCTAAACAAGGAAGCTTATGGTTTCCATGGTTACGTGTTTTGTTTCGGTATTAGATATTATTTGTCTGAAAACAATGTGACTCTAAAATTTATGACTTTTCTTATTTCATTAGACTAAAATCACGTAAGAAAACAATTTAAAATTCATTTGTTTCCAGCTGTGAATCCAAGGGGTGTCATCCACCAACCATTTGAGAATGCTTTTAATGGTAATTGAGCGAAGAAATATTATTATTATTATTATGAATTTCTCGTGCATTTTTTCAGTAATATTTTAAAGATCTCTGTCAAGATTGATTTTATTTATTTGAGAGATCTGTTAGCCAAATGTCTTTTCTCGATCTTAATCACACAGTAGTTAAGGTACTCAATAAACCCATCAACTCGGTATCTCTTGGTTAAATAATACGTTTAATGAATAGCATTTTACGTTACCTACTTACATATTTAATAAGGGCGCAGCTTTAATCCACTGCCCCACCAATAATATCCAGTGACACGCTCCAAGAGCGTTGACCCGACTTTATTGAAAAGTCTATCAAATGTTCTAGCTCCAAGAGCATAGTAAACCATTTTACTTCCGACTCTTTCAATGGTCAGGAAAGAAGTTGCTTTTTTTTAAATGTGCTGCACTCCCCATTTACTTTCCGCTGTAAGCACGCAGCAAATCCCGCGTCACGGTGTTACACGATGCGCCGTCAGAGTTCCGCAGATCATCTGGGTCACATAACATTCTCGCCTAATAGAGCATACATCGGAGAGGCAACATGAAAGTACCGATGCAGAACAAAGTTTTCTAAAAAAAATATTTCGAAAAGGTGTTCTGGTGATTTTTCTTTACATCTAGACGCATTCCTTTACAATTTCTATCCAGACACGATTTGGTAGTGGTCATAGAGAAACAAATATTATCTACTGAATTATTACAAATGGTTTCAAAATAATTTTATAATGATTCTAAAGGTAGAAATTTCTTATAAAGCACTAATAAGGGAAACCCATGGAAATATTTCTTACTGTCTTGCAATTAGGTCTATTTTTACTCCCATATTTATTGTAGATTACTGTAAGAACTGGTATGGTTTAATGTAGCTCTAGAGAGTACTGATTTGCTACTTTGAATCACAAAAAAATTGCTTTACTAAGAATTTAAAGTAGACACAGATGCGTTACCTCACATGTGAAACCTTTTGAAACATCTCTAGTATCTTGGTCTTGTTAAACGAAAATTCAGAGGAAGAAATATGGGAAACCTCATTTCTGGAAAGCTTGTCCTTTGGATTTCTTTGTAGCCAAGCGGTTATCACGTTTGGCTTCTGATAGTAGTAGCATAAATGAGTGTTCTGAGCCAGTAAATGGGTCCAGAGAATTCTGTGAAAATCCATGGGAAAAGTTATGGGGGATGAGGAAAAAAGTATGTTTTTTGTGGGTTTTTGTGAAAATATGTGTGAAAATTGGAAAAAACGGGGTATTTTTTAGCATGTGAAAAACTAATTTAAGTTTTTTTTAAAGATGAGGTTTAAATTAATTTGTGAATTAGTTTAAATGGATTAGTTTGAAATGAGGTGTGTGTATATGAGATAAAATTGATGTGGTTTGTTGTGTTATCATTCACTTCAGTGGATTATTCGATTGTAAAAAGCCATGAAAATCGGTGTTGTTTTTTGTGAAAATATATGTGAAAATCAGAAAAAACCGGGATGTTTCATGTGAAAAAAAGGTAATTTAAGTTTTTCGGGCAGACGAGATATTTACAAATTTTCACAAAAATGAGGTGTGTGTGTGAAAGAGATAAAAAATGATGTGGTTTGTTGAGTTATCATACACTTCACTGGATTATTCGGTTGTAGAAAGCCAGGTAAATCGGAGAATTTGACAAATCGAGACAGTTTTGAGAAATTTGTTTGAAACATATGACAAAATCAACCGGTAAAATGACATTTTCGGGGACGGGGTCTGATGAAAAGATAGACTTTGAATATCTGTGAATGTATGAAGAGAGGGTACTAGATGGAAAAAAATTTTTTTGAAGTGAAAAGTAATTTAGGTTATTTTTTTTAAATAGTCGGAAAGAATTTGAAGTGAAAAGCGATGCCTTAACTGGCATAGTGGTTAGGCAGCTAGCGACTGTTCCAGCAAGGCAAGCTTTGTGTGTTGTGTTAGCTCTAACTAAGGCAGTGGTCAGCAATGACGTCGGTCTTAGTAGGCCATGTCCTTGTATGAGAAGGCCTGTGTTAAGCTAGGAGTAGCTTCCAGGATTCTTCTCTATCCTATATGTCGCAAATCAAAAAAAAAATGTAGGTTAGAATAATTTTGAACATGTATGAAGTTTGCAAAGAGAGAGAAGAGTTTTATGTTATCGTGCTAAACGGGAATCAGTCTCGATCTCTACAAAAGAACAACGGGGTCGAGATTTACTTTCATTGAACTAAATGGTTCGAGAAGTTGCACTTCGAACCAGTATTCATTCCGAATATCTTATTCGGTTCGATGCACGGCCCTTCTCCCTCTGTCCCCTCCTCCCCTATGCCCTCTCTTCCTCTCTCTGTCCCCTCCTCCCCTATGCCCTCTCTTCCTCTCTCTCTCCCCTCCTCCCCTATGCCCTCTCTTCCTCTCTCTCTCCCCTCCTCCCCTCTGCCCCCTTTTCTCTCTCTGTCCCCTCCTTCCTTCTGCCCTCTCTTCCTCTCTGTTCCCTCCTCCCCTCTGCCCTCTCTTCCTCTCTCTGTCCCCTCCTCCCCTCTGCCCCCTTTTCTCTCTTTGTCACCTCCTCCCCTCTGCTCTCTCTCGTCCTCTCTCTGTCCCCTCCTCCCCTCTGCCCTCTCTTTCTCTCCCTTTGTCACTTCCTCCCCTCTGCCCTCTCTTCCTCTCTCTGTCCCCTCCTCCCCTCTGCCCCCTCTTCCTCTCTCTGTCCCCTCTTCCCTCTCTTCCTCTCTCTGTCCCCTCCTCCCCTCTGCCCTCTCTTCCTGTCTCTGTCTCCTCCTCCCCTCTGCCCTCTCTTCCTCTCTCTGTCGCCTCCTCCCCTCTGCCCTCTCTTCCTATCTCTGTCTCCTCCTCCCCTCTGCCCTATCTTCCTCTCTCTGTCCCCTCCTCCCCTCTGCCCTCTCTTCCTGTCTCTGTCTCCTCCTCCCCTCTGCCCTCTCTTCCTGTCTCTGTCTCCTCCTCCCCTCTGCCCTCTCTTCCTATCTCTCTCCCCTTCTCCTCTCTGCCATCTCTTCCTCTCTCTCCTCCCCCCAGATCCCCCAAAGAGTTCTCATGTACTCAGATCCTCCCCTCAGATCCCCCAAAGAGTACTCATGTACTCAGATCCTCCCCCCAGATCCCCAAAGAGTTCTCATGTACTCAGATCCTCCCCAAGATCCCCCAAAGCGTTCTCGTGTACTCAGATCCTCCTCCCATATCCCCCCAAAGAGTTCTCATGTACTCAGATCCTACACCCCAGATCCCAATTGTCGTATCCCCCTAGTTGTCATTATCCATCCAATTGTCGTATCTTCCCAGTTGTCGTATCCATTGAATTGCAATCCACCCAATTGTCGTATCTTCCCAGTTGTCGTATCCATTGAATTGCAATCCACCCAATTGTCGTATCTTCCCAGTTGTCGTATCCATTGAATTGCAATCCACCCAATTGTCGTATCTTCCCAGTTGTCGTACCCATTGAATTGCAATCCACCCAATTGTAGTCCACTCAGTTGTCATAAAATTGCTCATATGATCAGTGCAGTTGACTCCCACTCAATTATCGTTGACCCATTTCATTTACGATGGATGAACCTTTCCGTATTCATTCGAAATTTCGAACTCAATTTTCTTCTTAAAGCATAAAACATTTTTATTTCTTCAGTGTATAGACAGGTAACAAGATCCCGGAAGGCTGAGAAAATGTGGGAAGAGGACTGACTGGACAGCTGTTAGCGAAGAGATGATAGTTAACAGGACCGGATCCAGGAAAATTTGCGAATGTGATAAAATTTCAATTTAATTACAGTTCACAAAAATTACCAAATATAGGAAGCTATTTTTTACGGAAAAATAATTTCTAGCTTAATACGCCTCTGCTTATCAGTACCATGTTTCTACATACAGACACACACACTTTACTGAACTCTAATTTATCTTAATAAACCAACCCAAATCTTGTGGAATAAATCTATTCCATATATTCGAGCATGGCAATGAAATGCGTTTTCAAAAGAAGCCGCTAGACATCTGTGTCACAGTCTAAATAAATTGTGCGCGTGTAGAGTTCATTTTGCCTTATCCACCTGTACAAACCTGTGCGCACAAAGTTCAAAGACACCGCCCGCTCGGTAATCGCTTTCTGTAGCGTGCCGCGTTTTTAATTGTGTTTGCAAATTTGAGCTTTAAATCAAAAAGCTATTTTCTTTTTAAACGTATCAAAACAGGCACGTGTTATCCATCGGCATAAATAAGAGTATTAATGGCGATAAATCACAAGACGAAACAAAAAATCGGTATGATGGTAGTGTAATGTGGCTAATAAAATAATTAATTTTAGTTGGATGGACAAAACAAAAGTCAATGTTTTATAAAGTCGCTTTTTGTCTTCTGATCATCTCACTTTGCTGGCCGACCGCCGGGCCCCCTCTAATCCCGGGCCCCCATGCTAGAGCCCTGTCAGCCCCCCCCCCCCCTTTGTGAGGGCCATGTCCCACACATGCTCAATCGGATATAGGTTGGGAGATCGAGGTGACCATTCCATGCGCATAATGGTCTCCTCTTGAAGTATTGTTCCACTAGGCCATGCATCGAGCTCTGTGTGAAGAAGTGTTATTGCTTGTAAGATGAATGTTTCACATATTGCACCAGCATAAGGACGTATGTAAGGGTCCAAGATATCATCTCTATACCTCTGAGCTTTGAGGTTCCTACTTGTTAACACATAGAGGTTTGTGTCCACCTAAGGA
The DNA here is from genome assembly GCA_038380435.1 of Ryuthela nishihirai. Lineage (NCBI taxonomy): Eukaryota > Metazoa > Arthropoda > Arachnida > Araneae > Heptathelidae > Ryuthela > Ryuthela nishihirai. The sequence continues at coordinate 21,186,648 of JAWZYU010000010.1, forward strand.
AATGCCACTTCAAACATACATGCTACCTCCACCGTAACTGTCTCTTTGAAGGATGTTACTGGGATAATAGTGGGATAATAGTAATAGAAAATTAAAGTTACCTCGTTCTCTCCATATCAGACAACGTCCGGAATCACTCTACAAACAATATCTGGACTCATCTGTGAACAGTACGGACCTCCATTGGTCTTCTGTCCAGTTAATATGCATGCGTACCCAATTCAACCGCTCTCTACTGTGACGCGAGGGGTGCACAAATTACTGGCCTTCTACCATATAGATTTCCCTCATGAAGTCTTCTATGCACAGTAGAAGCTGATACAACCCTTTAAGTGTGTGCTGTAAGAGAGGATCGTAGCTCAGAGGGAGTAGACGTCCTGCTCCTTTGTACTGTTAATCAGAGATAACGGTCTTGCACAGCTGTTGTCTATAGCCCTCCCTCGGCTAAACCTCCGAGACGCCGAATCCAAGCTAAGAAATTGATTCTACAGTGTATGAACCACATGACTTCCATTCAACCACCATGGGTGGCCATTCATTCACCACATCTGACTGACTTGACCTCATTGAGTCTGACTGACTTGACCTGACTGACTTGACCTTCAGCCATTCATTCACCACATCTGACTGACTTGACCTCCTTTGAGACGGCCAATAGCTCTCCACCGCAGCTCATTTGGCAAATGATGTCTCGAGGTCATTCCTACAAAATGATTATTTCGAATTTCTTTCTCACATTTAAAACACAGAATAACGATCTACTTCAAAACACTCGTTTTTATGCTGTTATCCGATTAAGCAAATTGACAGAACCTACACTAATTTGCTCACTCGGCATTACTTTAATGGTTACGTGAACAAGTTTGGTGCAGATTGCACAATAGTTTGACAAATTATCGCGATTTTTCTCATTTTTCTTTAATTTATGCAAACCAGTGTATTATACAGTCTAATTTCAGTCTTTAGGTGTATATGCCTATTTCTTCACACTCTCCACAGATTCTTGAAATTCCCGGAAGCAATCCTTATACGTCCGTTAATCTCATGCTACATATTACCAATATCTGTTACACAGCTCACAAGAAAATTAAAGTGAAATACTTGCTCAACGGTGTAACTATTCAGTTTTACTGAACCACAACCTGCCTGGCCAATTTTCATCACTAACTAAACTTTAACTAACCTAACTTTAGTTTTTTATTTGTCACCAAACCTATTACTCTGTCTTATCAACAGCTCCAATGAGAGTTCATCTGATCAACATCATTTGCCAAAAGGACCAAATCATCAGCAAAATCTAAATCAGAAATTTTCAAATCTCTAGACTAGGGGTTCTTAACATGGAGTACGCGGTAAAATTTTTTGGGGTACGCCATGAGAGCTCAAAAGTCACTAGATCTAGTAACAAAGCAAAAAGAACCATTGTTTTAACTATAGTTTTATCTATCTATACAAGGGGTACGCCAGTTAGATACACATTTCCAGGGGGTAGTGAAGCATAAAAGGATAAGAACCACTTCTCTAGAGGATTTAAGGCCAAAATCTTCCCCTTTCAGTGAATTTCACATAAGTAACTATATTGGTGGAGGGAAAGACAAAATGCACTCTTGTAGAACAACAGAAGCAATGCTAAGCCAATTGCTACAAGCCTTACCAAATTTCACAAGACTTAAGTTATTTTAGAGAGCTTTATGTTAACTAGTCAATATGGAATAAGATCTCACGATCAACCATAAATTACGACGATCAACAGTATAAGCCTTTCTTGTGCTCTGTGCAAGGTGACGGTCAACAGTATAAACGTTAATAAGCCTTTCTTGTGCTCTGTGCAAGGTTTTCTTTTTGGGGCCCCTAACTTTTTTTTGGAAATAAATAATAATGAAAATAAATACGGTAAAACAGTAAACTTTATTAAAATTTTTTATATATTTATTAATATTGCTGATATATAATATATTTTCAAACGAAAATAATTATTTTAACTGCACTTTTCTTGCTTTCATTTCAGGAAATTCATCGATCATATTTGAATAAATAAGTGAATAAAAAGTGAAAAAAATTAACATTTACATATATATATTCTACTGTAGAACATTTTTGGTGAGTTCAAACCTGTGGCATTTCTACGTAATAGCTTTTGGGTTGGGTTGTTTTACCTCTGAGCGGCACTTTTTTGCACACCATGGGCTAAATGGCCAGGTCACATGGACCCCGTAGGCTCAGAGAAGGTTGTGGGAGGGGACCCACTGGAACAGCTGTTGGGAGACAGATGGTAGCCTCCCGTCAAGGCCACCCAGCGTGTTCTTTAACGTGCACAGGGTATGGCTCGCCCGCACACGGGCCACGGCTTAACGTCCCATCCGACGGACGGCCTTTCCAAGCCCATCGGTGTCCCCTACTGACTGTGGGCAGGGCGGGGAATTTTGCGGAGATAAATCTCAACGCTGACCCAGCTGGGACTCGAACCTGGGAACTACAGATTAGGAGCCTGGCGCGCTACCGACTGAGCCACCCCCGCCCTACGTAATAGCTGACATCGTACTTCTCCCCTTTATATACCTCACATCGCAGTTGTGGTACAGTAAATCTGATGTACGTGTACAATTTTAACAAGGCAGTTGACATTTTCTTTTTCGATTGTGTGGTTCAGGCCCTCCCACCTCCCTGACCTGGGCCATGTGCTTATGCACCTATCTAGTCTCAAACTTTTCTACCTGCTTTCAAATCCTAAACTTTGTATCTTATCTTTGTATAATTTTATTTTAGCTCCATAGTATACGTCCGACACCAAAAACAGATTTAAAAAACAAAACAAAAATTTCAGTTCTATTCCATATAGCATATCATTTTAACCTTTCCTGTCTGGTGAATATTTTAGTAATTGGGAAACCCTAATGGTCTTATTCTGGTATATAATTTTATTATTAACCCCCCTACCCCCAATAAAGTAAATTTTGAGTACGTTCTGCTCTGAGCTGCAGTTTGTGCACATAATGGGCTTAAGATTCAGGTCATAAGGTATCAGAATTGAAAAGAAGAAGAGGAAATTAACCTAAATTCAATATGCTAAATTTAATAATTGAACTGTTGTGCAAAAGCATAATTATGTCATGAATGTTACCTGACTGGTATTATCAGTCAATAACGAAAAAGCCAAAAGTATTATGACTTGAATAGAAAGATCAGAATGATTGTAGGTATTTTACATACAATACATACATACCAAATCCTCATACTGCCATGGGCTACGGAGGTCCAACCAGACTGTTTAATTTTCCTCTCCAGACGTGTCTATTCTGAGCTACAGCTGCTGCATTTGGCTACTTTAGACTAATTCTAGCAAGGTCCTGTTTGAAATTTTCTGCCCATCGCTTTCTAGGTCTCCCCCTTTTTCTGAAATCCTTAGACACACTGTTCATAATCCTGTTAGCTAATCTGTAGCTATGCATATGGGCAACGTGCCAAACCAATGCAGTTTCTCTCTGCACAATATGCTGCTCAAAGGAAGTTGACGACTTCTTCTTCTAACTTCATCATTACTTACAAAGTCGGGGCGGGGGTGGCTCAGTCGGTAGCGCGCCAGGCTCGTAATCTGTAGTTCCCAGGTTCGAGTCCCAGCTGGGTCAGCGTTGAGATTTATCTCCGCAAAATTCCCCGCCCTGCCCACGGTCAGTAGGGGACACCGATGGGCTTGGAAAGGCCGCCGTCCGTTGGATGGGACGTTAAGCCGTGGCCCCGTGTGCGGGAGAGCCATACCCTGTGCACGTTAAAGAACACGCTGGATGGCCTTGACGGGAGGCTACCATCTGTCTCCCAACAGCTGTTCCAGTGGGTCCCCTCCCCCAACCTTCTCTGAGCCTTCGGGGTTCATGTGACCTGGCCATTTAGCCCATGGTGTGCAAAAAAGTGCCGCTCAGAGGTAAAACAACCCAAACAACCCAACTTACAAAGTCACACCACCTAATGCCCAAGACATTGCGTAAGCATATAGAATCAAAGGCATCAAGTTTCTTGTTATCCTGCTTACAAAAGATCCATGTTTTGCTACCATAACTACATTTAAAAAAAACCAAATTATTATAAGCCTAATTTTAGTCTTTAGGCGTATAGGCCTATTTTTCCACACTCTCCGTAGATTCTTAAAAGTCCCAGCAGCATCCCCATTCTTCTATTTATCTCATGCCACACATTACCAGTATCTGTTACCAGTGGCGGCTCGTAGCTAAAATTAGTGGGGGTGCTGTTCCAGAAAATTTTTAGCCTTTGTTTTAAAATTGTGTAAAAGGAAACAAACATGTATAAAAAGAATATTTATTCAGAAACTTGATAAAATCCTAAAAGAACAAAATCAAACATTTTTTACTTACTTTAACCTAAATTGTTACAGTTCAAGCTTAATCTATTAATTTAAAAATGAAATCCATTCTTCTTGTTTTAATTTGCGCGAAAAGATCAATAATTTTCTCCTTGATCTCTGGATGACAGCTGAGGAAATTTTTCTCCATTGAAAGCACTGCAAGCGCATTTAGTCTTTCCTATTCATAGTGCTTCTTAGAAAAGTTTTTAGTCTTTTCAACGTTGAAAAGAAGCGTTCTGCCTCTGATGTAGTCATGGGAACTGTCAATAGGATTTTTATCAGTTTCGTAATTTCACTAAAAACATCATCTAGATTATTTTCCAAAATAAATTTCAGCAGCTCAATTAATTTGCAATATTCGTGAATATCAGACCTACAATAGAATAATTTTAGTTCAGTTTCAAGCTTTTCTTTGTCAATCATGGGATATGTTTCAGTGGTCATTACTATCTCTTATGTGGGATGTTCATTCTTAAAACTAGTGAAGCATTTCTTGTTGAACAATTTAGCAGCTACTAAGTGTTTAGTGGAAGAATATCTGTCCATTATATCAACACATATACAGTCACACACTTCCTTAGCTTCTGCCATGAGTGTCTTTGAAGGATTCTCATAGTACTTTGAGTTTCTCAATTCTAAAATAGCAGTTTTAAAATTTGTTATATATTCATTAACTTTAAACACACTAATTTCTCGAGATTGCATTTGGTTGTAAATTATTTCAACATGAGGCATAATCTGATGAAAACGCTCTAACCGAAACTTGAAATTATCATCATTCAGGTATTTTAAAATTCCTGTTGCTTCTGCAATGGTTTGATCTGCATTTGATGTTGACTGAATTTCAGTAAGGCAGTTTTGTAAAGGTTGCAAATTTTCATGAACTCTGTTTATGGTCCGTATGTTGAAGTTCCACCTTGTAGAAGATGGACTGGAATGCTGACTTCCATATGCTTCTTGAGAATGGACACACGTTGCGGTGATCTTGAGAAGAATGTTGGAATAGCCAGAATGTTAGAGAAAAATATTCTTGCGTTTCGTGTAATACTTGCTGCATTTCTCATTATTAAATTAAGTTGATGTGCATAACAGTGAATGAAATGTGCATTACTATAAACTGCTTTTATTTTTGCTTGAACTCCTGCTTTTTGCCTTTCATGACATTTGCACCATCAAATGTCTGAGCTATCAGTTTTTGTTCATTTCCTTGAAGGATTATGTCCAATTGTTCTAAAATACGTTTTGATATGCCATCTGCAGTTTGATTTTCTGAAATAAAGAATCCCCAAAAACGCTCCATTCAATACGTACCGTAGAACAAGGACCGTTTGAGTGTGTTCCGAAACATCTGTTGTATCATCAGCCATGACAGCTACAAAGGAAGCTTTTCTAATTTCCGCCCTTATCTCATCATGGTATATTTGTAGCAGGCAGTCAAGTATCTCATTCTGAATGGTCTTAGAACCACCTTTGAAGACTGCACTGGTTTCTAAGTGATTCTTTAAATCTGAATCTAATTTAGATGCAAAATTTACTAATCCTCTAAATACCCCTGGATTTATTGAATCGTCTTTTTCATCATCACGTAAGGGAGTTTCAAATTTTCACACAAAAAAATGCAGTCTATTATTTTTGACAAACTTTCACGGTTCTTTTTAACCTTTATATTATGCTCATTGATTGAAAGTCTGTATGTCTCACTAAGTTTCTCCTTAATACTTAAGGTTCCTAAAAGTGCCAGTGAAACTACATTATCAATGTGCTTCTTTGACTTCTCATGCTTTTCAGTTTTTTCTTTCATTTTGTTTATATTTCTAAAACATCTTTTGTCCACGTTACATCACCTCTAAACAGCAAACACGGGAAGCAAAATTGTGCATTTTTTACCTCACAGCCGCAAAGCCAACTTTACCGTTGGTACCATTCAGAATTAAAGCTACGAATATATTTCTTGTTGTTGCTTATGCCTGGCTGAGATATTAGAATATCAGGTGTTGAACGACCTCTTTTCTTAACTGCAACTATCTCATGGAGAGACAGCTGTGAAAACTTAAGCTGTTGAAGTTCACTTACAGTCACAGAACTTATTTCTTGGGGATGCAAGGCCATGGTTAAAGTTTTCTGTTAAATAAAAGAACCGAAAAAAAAATGAATCAAATAGAATAGCTGGAAGCAGGATAATTTATCTAATTCTACACTTTATCACATTGAAGAATATGGTACACTGTTTTTAAGCACAACACACGCGGAGTAAAAAAAACTACCTTCAACCAGCAAGCAAGGGTCGGCACTGCGGGAACGACAGTGCTCTCTCTCCCTTGCAGCCTCGCGTGTAGCTTCCTATGTGCGCATGCGCACAACAGTCAAACACCTCGCCGCTAGTACTGTGAAGCGCACAGTTCCATACAAAGATTTTTGTATCTTTTTCATAAACTGGGGGATGGCTACTGACATTAAGCTTAAGGATTATATATTGTACAAGTATAAAGAAAGAATTAAAGAAAAGGGGACTCATTATATTAAATGTTATCGATAATATCAAGTTGAAATTGGGGGTGCTGCAGTTCCACAGTGGCTATACGCGAGCCGCCACTGTCTGTTACATAGCTCCCAAGATAATTAAACTGAGACACTTGCTCAAGAGTGCAGCCATTCAAAGCAACTGAAGCACCATCTGCATAACCAATTTTCATCACTTTAGTTTTTTCTCTGTTTATCACCAATCTATTCCATTAAGATTCTAATGAACAGCCCTAATAAAAGAATTCCTCTCATCAACATCATTAACCAACAAGGCCAAATCATCTGCATAATCTAAATCAGAAATTTTGAAACTTCTAGACTATTTAAAGCCAAAATATTTCCATTGCAAAGAATTTTGCATAACGTAATCAATATCCAAAGAGAAATGGAGGCAAAATTCACCCTTGTCTAATACCAGAAGCAATGCTAAACCAATCACTGCAAGATGTACCAACTCTCACACATGACTCTATTATTATAGAGAACTTTCATTACGCTAACTTATCAGGTGTGGTGATCACTATTGTGGTGATCTAAAATCAACCACAAATTTTTTCGATCAACAGAGTCAAAAACCTTTTTAAAATCTATAAAGCTGATCTGAAACTTTAAACATTTCTCAAGAATCTGCCCAAGTGAAAATATTTGATCAATACATCCCCTACCACTTCTGAATCCACACTCTTCATCACGCAGTTGTCCATCAACCAAATTCTTAATTCTATTAAGTGTAATCATGCACAGAACTTTACTTGGAAAGGTAGTAAACTGATTCCCCTATAATTATCACAAGAACTGCGATCACCTTTTTCAAAAATTGGGACAATAATAGCTCTAGTAAAATCCTTAGGAACACCTTTATCATAAAAAATAGTCAAAATTTCAGTCAGCCATATGACAACACAAATGTTCCCAGCTCTAAGCATTTCAGTGGTGATTTCATCCACCCCTGGGGATTTATGCAGTCTTAATTTAGAGATAGCCAAAGTGACTTCGGAATGTGATAAAGGGCCATCATTAAAGCCAGTAATGCATCCATCCTTATCACAAAAAATGGGAGTAGAAATAAACACATTATTTAGAAATTCTCTGAAATGCTCAGCTCACCTAGCCATCACAGAATCCTCACCTTCAAACACCTTGCCATGTATCCCTTAATCCCTATGTATATGTTTCTTCCCGCATAAAACATTAATAATCTGGTACAATCCCCTGCTGTTCTGCTGTCTAACTGCTTCCTCAGTTTTGTCAACCAAGCTATCAAGTCAAAGATTCTTATCAGCTGTTAATGATTCTTTACACATTTATTAAGCTCGTTGTAATGCATTCTGTTAGGACTAGTAGGGTGCTGATTATATTAATCATGCACTTCCTTCGTTTAGAAATAAGTTCCATAGGTTTATCACTCAAATAATTTTGTTTCCTCCGTTCTCTTTTACCTAAAAGAAAACTGTTGGTTTCAAGAAAAGTCTGTTTAAACTGATCCCATTCTTTCTCAACTTAAACAGTAACCAAACCACGATTTTCATAATGACTAAGTAGCCTATCGTAGTATGATTTGGCTAAATCATACTACGATAGGCTACTATAATGTAGCTTTCAGGCATTGAGTGTTACAGCTAATTTTTTTAACCTTAGCACTTTTCTTAATCTTCAGCTATAAACATTTTTGACCAGGTGTGGCCGAGTGGTTAGCGCGCTTGGTTACCGATCTAACGGACCTGGGTTCGAGCCCCGGGTAAGGCATGGATGTTCGTGTCGTTTTTTCTGCTGAGGTCCCGCCATCCTCACAGACCCTCTACTATGGCGTATAAACTGACAGGCTCCTGTCAGACCTCTGTGGCAAGCAGCTGCTTGAGGGGGTATTTATTTATTTATTTTTTAATAGTCAGACCAAATTTCAGCTCCCCTCATCTCAAATCTCTCAAATCTTTTCAATTCTGATACCTTGTGATTATGATCTGGTATTCCTAACTGAACTAGCCTATTTGCTGTTAATTAAAATATAATCAATCATATTCTTATGCAGCCCATCTGGTGAAACTCATGTATATTTATAAATGTCCCGGTGTTTGTAGTATGTGTCAGTTATTCGAAAACCATTAAGTTTACTCATCTGTACGAGACATTTCCCATTGCCATTGGAACAATCAATGCCAAAGGGACCTAAAACTCCTGCCTAAAGATTAGAGTCAGTACCAGCTTTAGCATTGAAGTCACCTAGCACATGAGAAAAATCTTCTTTACAGGATTAAAAATATCCTGAAGCTGGCTGTAAAGCTTATCCTTCTCGTTCTCATCAGAGTCGTCTGTGGGGGCATAAAAACAGATGACATTCGTCTTAATTTTTGTTTTAAATTGTTCTGTAAGAAATCATTCTTTAATGCAGTCATATCCTAGAAGAGCATCAATGGCCTGTCTGCTGAGAAGCAAACCCAGACCTTGGAGATGCTTTCCATCCTCTCTGCCTGAAAAGAGAAATCTAAAGTTATTTTTAAGTATCTCACCTTTGCCTGTCTATCTGGTCTCTTGAAAGCCAAGAATATCTAGGTTATAACACTGAAATTCCTGAGTGAGGACATCAAGAGGATAATCTCTGTATAATGTCCTCACGTTCCACGTACCTGCGAGAGAAAATGATTAGTAGGATTTTTAAAGAAACTAGGTTTATTGAGAGAGTTAGGGCCAACAATAACAAACAGCCCTTTGATCGCAGGCATGGGGCAAAGACCTGTTTCTCCTCAGCTAAAGTCATCGATGCTGGTAGGAACTTCAAGCACCATCCTTTCCAGTGGACCTTTTTAAGAGCCATATGGCCTGCCTGAGACACATTATTACAGTTTAGGATTGACGATGCCCAACTAGCTAAGTCAGGGTTCAGGTAACTGCGATGCCCTCTGATCAGGATTATGCACTAACTGATATAAAGTATCCTGTGCCTCTGTTCGCTTAGGATACTCAAGCAAATAGAAAACACAGCGGCAGATTCTCTATCAACAGAGGCCCACAAGTGCAGCAAGTCTAGGATCCATAATCAAGCTCAAATCCATAAAACAGTCAAGGCTAGTGGGTATAAAGGGTCAATACCACTCCTCAGTAATTTTGAAAAAAAGAAAAAGTGGCCATAGATGACCAGATCAGTAGGCCACACTTAGCTGTCAGCCCTCCCCTTCCTTTCCCTTCCAAAAGAGAATATCTCTTTTGAAAGGTACTAATGGCCTGCACCACGAGAAGGCGGGGTCGGACATTAGATGCTAGACCTGGCAGGTTCTGTGCATCATCACTGGGGAATGGTACACAGCTCTCCTTCCAGTTTTTGCCTAGCTACCATTTACAGACTTATTAATGTTTTACAATTTTCATCCATTTGTTTTCATTGTTCGTTTTGGAGTGTTTTTAAAAAACTGCCTTGTCAAATAAATTATCAATGCGACAAATAATCGTGTGAAGATAAAATTTTTTTTATATAATATATGAGATTCACTAGCAGTTTCAGATTTTGAAATATCATATTACAAAAATAATATATGAATAATAAATAAAAAAAATAAATACCCCCTCAAGCAGCTGCTTGCCACAGAGATCTGACAGGAGCCTGTCAGTTTATATGCCATAGTAGATGGTCTGTGAGGATGGCAGGACCTCAGCAGAAAAAACGACAAGAACATCCATGCCTTAACTGATAAAACTTTGCTTCATATAGGAGTAATATGCAAAGCAAATATCTATTTGTTTAATATCCTTAAATAGTAATTTAAATATGAAACTAATTCTACAAAAACCTTGGGATCTACAAGGTTTTTGTAGAATAAGCAAGGTTTTAAAGCAGATAACTATTCAATACAACAGAGCAGTTTTGAAGACATACAAGTGAAAATGATTCAGTTGCCTACTATTCTTGAAACTTTTTTATATCGGAAAGGACGGAAAGAATTTTGCCTAAAGGCCTAACACAAGGAGTCGGGTTGCAGTTTTCAGTTAGCGGCTCCCTCTGATGGTGAAAGGTAGCAAGCTGGAGAGAGTCAATGAGGCAGCGAGCCAGAATGGTCTTTTGCGTGAAGGCTGGCGTATTTCAGACTGGTATTCAAAGGGTCAATCGTCGGTTTAATAAATTTCAAGGTATCATTGATCTCTCGGGTGCTGTTGATTTTCACCTGTTTTAATTGGAGTAGTCAATAAAATTTCGAATATTTTCAGATGCAACCTTTAAATCACTATTATCAGGTTCTTGTTCACGAAGTTCTATTTTTTTCCGGTACAACGATGAATACACCCAAAGTAAGAGTCTAATGCACATTTTTTGGATTACTGCAAATTCTTTGGTTTTTGCACAGCTGCTCATATAGCTGATTTTTAATTATTTCTATACATAAAGTTTTTGGAATTTAGAAAACGAGTTCCGCTGTTTTGGTGTGGAAAAAACATGCAAAAACATTTCAAGATCATTAAAAAAAAAAGTTTGCTAGAGTTTTGGTAGCCGTCCCGTGGTCGAGTGGTTAGTGCGCTTGGCTACTGATCTAACGGACCTGGGTTCGAGTCCCGGGTAAGGCATGGTTGTGTGTGTGTTGTTTTTCTGCTGAGGTCCTGCCATCCTCTCAGATCTTCTACTATGGCATATAAACTGACAGGCTCCTGTCAGACCTCTGTGGCAAGCAGCTGCTTGAGGAGGTATTTAAAAAAAAAAAAAAAAGAGTTTTGGCTCATATCTTCCATTTTTTTGATCACACATTTTTAGGTGCACAACTAAGCATTTTTGCCAATAGTACTCAATAAAAATGCATACTTAATTTTTAATCAAGATACTTCCTTGATTTATTAAAATAAAAAATTTTTCAATTCATTACTCATTAGAAATAAATATTTTCGATTTTAAGTAATTTTTTCTTGCTTTTTAATTTTTTTTCCAAACGTTTTCGACGAATTCTGATAGAGGAATTGGCAGAGATTAATTCTACGGCCATTAAAAAGCCACGGCCAATTTCTACGGCCATTACCCATCCTTCAGTATGTGAGGAAGGATTATTAAATCACTCGTAGTCACAGATTAGTTAGATTCCTTATTCCGTGACTCATAGTACAGTTTGCATATCTCGATATTAAAGCAGTGTATGTAATTTTAGGGCAGTTGTTTTCAAAATAGATTCCACATATCACTAAGAGGTTCTGCACAAATTTTAGATAATTTGAAAAGTGTAACAAAAGCAGAAATATTTTTCTTAAATTTTCTAGGAATATTTAAATAATAAGAACTTAACACTGAATTGCATTATTTTTTTACCAACAAAGGCGGCTTACATTAGGGGCCAACCTCTCCCTGATATTTCTATTATATATGTTATATTTACTAAACTCTGAATTGAAACGAATAATAAACATCCTGATTAGCATCAATATCTTTTTTTCTTCTGAAGCATCTCCCCTGTTTAATTTTCATTCAATACGAATTTAGCGAATACCTTTAAGTGTGCCCAGAAATTTCTATTATTTACCACACAAGTGTCAGCCACTTTGCCACACTGCTTGTAACAGCTTTCGAGTTAAGGCCTTTTTGGGTCAATTCTGAAGCTTCCTACAACACTACCGCAGTGTTCAAAGGGAAAATCGCAGCACCACGAAGGAAGTAATGTATCGCAGCACCACGAAGGAAGCAATCACTGTTGCCCGAAACTAACAGGACGAAAGCTATTAGGATAAATCTGCAAATGATCAAAATGGAATGTGAGAATGCAAGGTAGGTGCGTTTATTACAGATTCTTCAGTACATAATAGGCCAACCTTGTTAGAAAAACTTGTATACATCTCGGTACTTCATCAATCAGATGGTTAATGGTATCCTGAGGTATGATATTCCAAACAGCATCCAATTGGGCATGCAACTGTCGCAGGTTCGCCACTGGAGGGAACTGCTGAAGGCTATGAACCATAAGGTCCCATACAGAGGCGTCTCATCCAGTGGTGCAGGTGGGGCAGCTTCACCAGGGCCCTGAGCTTAAGGGGACCCAAAACTAAAGAAAGTGTATCTTTTCTTGTTAAATGGACAAGCACTGATTGCAAATATTTTTGCACATGTCAGTTTTTAGAGCAGGAGAGGCATTCGCAAAAGGAAAAGGGGTAATTTTACGTTTTTATTACATAAAATGCACAGACAGATGTTTTCCCATACTGCTACTTCCCACCTCTGTACCTTCCCACTCTGTCAACTTGTTGATAGTGTTTTGAATTTTGATAACTGCGAAGGTTCATTCTTTTATTCCAGCAATCCTCCATCCTTTCCTGTCCTTTCAATACCCTTGAGGGGCGTTTGAGGGTTGATCCAGAGCCACCCAGTTTAGCTGCCATTGTCAGATGTTGCTAAGTGCATGTGCAATGAGGGAAATCGAAATAAAAGTCAGAATTTCTGTCAATGACCAAATCAATTAGTTTTCACATGTCCTGCCAGCAATTAGGGTGGGAGTGTGGATTGGCAGGGCAGAAAAGCATGAACTGTGTGTGCGTAGCGGCCTTTATAAAGGAAATTTTTCAAGTCATCAGCTTTGGGGGAGGGGGAAAATTTTGAACACTTGTGCCATCATGAAGGTCAGATATTCACAGAGAAATCCTCCCCCTCCCGATAGCGGACCACCTTGGCGTGGTGGTGGTGGGAGGGGGGGGGGGGCTTCGGGTCCAGCAACCCGGTCGAAGGCTTTGCCGACCGGATTTGGTCCCCAGTTGGACATAGCCAAGACCAACCGAGGTCGAGGACATCGCCGACCGGTTGGACGTGCCGATTGGACGGTGACGGTGTCTTAGACCTCACCTATCAGGTGTTCTGTGAGCAAGTTCAAGGGCTCTGCCGAACGGTCTGAGCCCACCTAGTAGGCATGAGCCCTTCTCAAAGTCTGGGCCATACTAAGAGTTTCCACGCCGGGTGCCGAGCGAACTTGGATCTACATATCCTTGTTCATGGCTAACCGGGGAACAGATTAAATGTCAGGTTTCTTCCGGTGGTTAGCTTTCCTTTTATAGGACTGCTGCCATGTGAGGTCGGGGTTGAGGTGCGTCTATATTGCGCATTCTTGCCCCCGGCTATAGATAGTCATGGCTTTTCATAACTTGGTAGTGTCTTATCGATGGAACCGGGAATTGCCGTGGTTGTATAACATCTGTAACAAATAGTACAATTCACAGAGAAGTGCCGACTAATAAACACATATTTAACTAAACTTTAATGGTTCATTGTGGATAAATATCAATAAATAGGTATATGACTGTGGATGACTGTGGTGGGATAAAAAATATAAAGACCTGTCTTTGGGCCAGTCTTCTTCTGTCAGATTTCTTTAGTTCCAGTTATATCTACGAGATTGTCGCTTGGCCATTTGTGTTATTGATAGTGAATATTCGAGTTTCAGAGTGTTTCATCAATTTTTTTAATAATTATTTAATTTATAATCCATCATGTCAGAAGAAAACAGTAAACGAAAGTGTCTTAGTGGATCAAATACCCCCTCAAGCAGCTGCTTGCCACAGAGGTCTGACAGGAGCCTGTCAGTTTATATGCCATAGTAGAAGGTCTGAGAGGATGGCAGGACCTCAGCAGAAACACGACACAGACCAAGATTTAAACACATACATCCATGCCTTACACATACATCCATGCCGGGGCTCGAACCCAGGTCCCTTAGATCAGTAGCCTAGCGCGCTAACCAGCAAAAAGAAAAATTAAAAAAAGAGGAGGAAGAAAATATTAAAAAGATGTGCAAAATATCTACTTTTTTATGTCTTGTGAAGGAGTCTCCAGAGTAAATATCGGAAAGAGCGACCGAGATGTGAATACTGAGGTAAAAATAGATAAAACTAAGGAGAAGTAGAAAACGATAATAATGATTTCGTAATTCTATCTTATCAAATCCTTGTGATCAAGAGAAAGAAGCTGATACGGAAGAATTCATGCCAATTTCACATGATTCTCCTACGATTACTCGTACGAACTGTACTAAGAACATTTCAAACATTTAGAAAAACGACCATAAAATTAATTTCAAAGATCCAATCACTGTTGACGTGAAACGAACGATTATCAATAATGGGTCATGCCAACCTGTTTTCTAGTTCCCTAAAGACCAAAAGCAGAACAACAGGTGCTTTTCAGAAGCTTATTATTATTGGACGAATAAAGTTGGAGTACAAATAAAACGTACTTGGCGCTGTGTAACCTACCATTCAGAGGTCACGATGAAAGTCCACAGAGCGAAAACGAAGGTGTGTTTTTATCAGTTATTTCTTTGCTTTCCACTTATGATTCTGTTTTTAAAGAATTGTTAAAAAAAAAAGATGGGAAAAGGTACAGTAAAATATTTAAGTCCTTCAATACAAAATGATATTATTCAAATGCTATCGAGTAATGTAAAGCATGAAATTTGTGAGGAAATAAGAAAAACGCCATTTTCCGTCATTATTTCTGATAGCACGCAGGACATTACCAAAAGAGAGCAACTGAGCTAACTTAGTAATCAGGCATGTTTTAATTGGAAATGGCGAAAACGTAATTCCCAACAAACTGATGAAAGAATATTCTGGGATTTACTGTGGCAACTGATCATTCAGCAGCAGGACTTTTCATAATTTGAAAAGATCGAATGGAAATAATTCTCCATTCTATTATGGAGAATATAAAGTTCTCCATAACTTTATATCACTCATATAAAGTTATGGAGGTTAACTAGAAAGAATGCGGTCTAGATTTAAATAAAATACTTGGACAGAGTTATGATGGAAATGTAATGAGAGCTGTGCATGTAATGGGATGCAGACTAAGATTTAAACAAATTATAGCAATGCAAAATATGTGTACTGTGCAATCATTAATAATCAGAATCTGGTTATTAACGACGCTATGTTGCATCAGTTCAGGTAAAAAAGTTTTTTCGATTTAGTGGAACGACTTGCAGTGTTTTTCTCTAACAGCTGTAAAAAGGTGGGAAACTCTTCAGTCTACGTCTGACTCTGCTAATATAACACTAAAAAAATTTTCTGCTACTAGTTAGTCTTCAAGATATAAATCTCTGCAATCCTTGAAATATAACTTCATAGAAATGTGATGAAGACACTGATTCAAATAATTATTCTCAGTAAAAGCAATGAAGAAATTTTGAACGCGAAAGCTTTAAGAAAAAAGTTTGAAAATTTTGAAAATATTTTTTCTCTTCGAAATTTTATTAAAAAGTCTGCAATTAATAGATGCTCTCTCTAAATTTCTGCAATCTCCTGATGGTGATTTTCCAAAATCTTCTCTATTATTGCGCACTAGAGGGCTTGCAGGAATCCAGGAACAATTTTAATAAATTCAATGAAAGCACACAAAAGGTGGCATTAATGTGGGGTCTAAAACCAAAATTCCAGACTTCTTATGTCCCTAAAATCAAACGTATAGATGGTGAACTATGTGAGGATCAGAGATTTATGAATGCAGAAAATCACTTCAAAATTGAGGTATTCAAAGTTACTTTCGACAGAGTCATTATGGAACTTAAAAGGCGTTTTAAGAGCTTAAATGAGATTGCTGACAACTTTGTCGCCCTGCATCCAAAAATTTTACAATCTGTAGCCGTCCCGTGGCCGAGTGGTTAGCACGCTTGGCTACTGATCTAAGGGACCTGGGTTCGAGCCCCGGATTAGGCATGGATGTGTGTGTCGTTTTTCTGCTGAGGTCCTGCCATCCTCTCAGATCTCCTACTGTGGCATATAAACTGACAGGCTCCTGTCAGACCTCTGTGGCAAGCAGCTGCTTGAGGGGGTATTTATTATTATTTTTTTAACTGATGAAGAGTTAAACGAAGCTGCAGAGCTTCTCACACGGGAATATAAATCCGATTAAATGTCTTCATTTGGTGCTCAACTTCTATCATTTTGAACCTGCTTGAAACCGGAAATAGCAAAAATTTCTACCATAAGAGAAGTAGCTAATTTATTGATTATTCAAAACTACTCTCACTTCAGCTCTTCCAGATATGTATACTGCTCTTGTGATCTTTTTAACGCTAGCTGTAACTGTAGCAACATCGAAACGTTCATTTTCGAAATTAAAAATTGATAAAAAAATTATCGAGAAGTAAAATGACAGAAGAAAGATTATCAAGACTTGCCATTTGATCTATAAAAAATGAAATATTAAGCGCGAAAATTAAATATTAAGAAGACTGTTAAAACATTTGCAGAAATTAAAGTAAGGAAAGTCAAAATATAGGCTCAGCAAATAACAGTTTGTTTTATTAAAATCATTTCAATTTGTAAGTATTTGTAAATTTTCCAAAATTTTGCTTTAAAATTTCTCTAAGACTACAGTTTGCCCCTCTGTAAAATGTTTCGAGGCTGTAATATAGCGAATTATGTGTTAGTGCATTGGATAGTGTTTATATGTGTAGAAAATTACTTGGATTGGAAATACTTAATGTTTCCTTCTGCAGAGCTATTACATAACTAAAGAAAGATTTTTTTAAAGCTTGAATTAAATTGATAACATCCATTATTGGACTGTGTGGTGAAATTCGTACTGCATGTTAACCGCAAACACCAATTAGGGTGAATTGTGAATAGCTAAGAAACACCCAAAAATTCCGAGTCAGTAGCCCCTAATCGCTTCCAACTTCATTCTCATTTGAGTATTGCGAACAATATATAGTACATTCCTCTATTTTTCAATCATGCAAGATGGAATGCGTTTCGATAAGCCTACTTACCTTTTACCCAAAGTAAGTTTATCATTTTCATTCAGTTTTTATGCAATATAATGTAAAAAAAATAAAAATAAATACCCCCTCAAGCAGCTGCTTGCCACAGAGGTCTGACAGGAGCCTGTCAGTTTATATGCCACAGTAGGATATCTGAGAGGATGGCAGGACCTCAGCAGAAAAACGACACACACATCCATGCCTAATCCGGAGCTCGAACCCAGGTTCCTTAGATCAGTAGCCAAGCGTGCTAACCACTCGGCCACGGGACGGCACAAAATAAATACCCCCTCAAGCAGCTGCTTGCCACAGAGGTCTGACAGGAGCCTGTCAGTTTATATGCCACAGTAGAAGGTCTGAGGGATGGCAGGACCTCAGCAGAAAAACGACACAGACAGCCATAGCCTTACCCGGGACTCGAACCCAGTCCCTTAGATCAGTAGCCAAGCGCGCTAACCAATCGGCCATGGGACGGCCCAATATAATATAGACTGTTTTAATGGAAGGTCAAGAGTTCAAGTGTATCATAATTACACTTAGTTGGTCATTGTGCTATATAAATTTTGTAAGAAATAAATTACATAAAATTAGATATACACTGAGCGATCATTGAATTATGACTATCTCCATTCATGTTATGCCAGTATAAGCTAATTTCTAAGCTCTATAATTTATTAAATAAGCGTTTCAGGAGAAAATGTGACTGAAGAAAAATTAAATAAACAAGTCTACCTAATTTTTGATTTTTAGCAGTATTTGTTCGGTATTTGAAGAGTTGTGGAAGTTTTAATATTAGTAACAGCAATGCAAAACATTAGAAGTTATCTCAGAATTATAATTTGAATAAAAAAGCCTTATTTCAAACAATTTAATGCAATAGATGTATATTTAAAAAGTTTGTGTAAAATAATTCTTTTGATAATTTTAATTTTCTTTCAATGTTGCTGTTAAATATTCAAAATTAAATCTCTTTAAATACGAAGCAAATATTGTTGAAAATCGAGATTTAGACTTAATGGAGATCTTTAATTTATCTTCAGTCACATGTTATAAAAAGCTTATTTTAGAAGTTTTAGAGCTTTGAAGTTAGCTTCTATTGACATCACATGGATGGGGTTGGTAATAATTCAACGATCATTCACTGTAAATATAAATAAAAATGAAAATCCCCTCAATCAACTGCTTGACACAGAAGTCTAACTAGAGTATGTTAGTTTACACCCCACAGTATAAGGTCTGTGACGATGGCAGGACCTCAGCAGTTAAATAAAAGGATTAACATATAAGTTAATTCTTTTATTCTTGTTATATTAGTATGGAAAGGATGGTATGGAAAGTGTTCACCGTTTCATATGATTATACTAGTATAGTTGAGCTTGAAAGCAGACATTCTCAAAATATATTTAACGTTTTTTGCAATAAGATTGGAAATCTATAGAGTACAACTAACAGTGAACATTCTTTATAATGTTAACCTGCAACTTTCATAAATTATAGTTTTTCTTTTCATTTTTATTACTTAAGGACATGTAGAGATGATGTCATTACAGAATTTATATGTTAATACACTGAAGTGCCATTGAATTAGGAATAGCAACCTAGTAATGTGTTGGACCCCTCTGGCCCACCACACGATGAGGCAAGGTCTCCACAATCTTGCATAAATGTTCCACAGGTATCCAAGTTCGTTGACAATTCGGGTTGGGTTGAGTTGGGTTGTTTTACCTCTGAGCGGCAATTTTTTGCACACCATGGGCTAAAATGACCAGGTCACATGGACCCTGAAGGCTCAGAGAAGGTTGGGGAAGGGACCCACTGGAACAGTTGTTGGGAGACAGATGGTAGCCTCCCGTCAAGGTCTCCAGCATGTTTTTTAACGTGCACAGGATATGGCTCTCCCGCGCACGTGGCCACGGTTTAACGTCCCATCCATCGGTCTCCCCTACTGACCGTGGGTAGGACGGGGAATTTTGCCGAAATAAATCTCAACACTTGACAATTCGGAGATCGAGTGTCCCATCTGTGGGGGCACCTACAATCTGCCCTCTGTCAAATGCATTCCCCTCGATAGGGAACCACCTTGTCGGGGTGAGGGGTTTGAGGGCCTAATGAAGTTGAAGGCTATGCTAACTGGAACTGCTCCAGTCGGACAGGCCAAGATGGAAGGGCCGGACAAATGTGTCACGAGAGCCCGAAGCAACTTGGATCTTTATATCCTTGTTTGTGGTGCACCGGGACATAGATTTAAATCCAGGTTTTTCAGAGGGTCATGTCATGGGTTGAGCTTTACTCCTATAATACTGTTCACCCTAGATTGTCTTGGGCTGTGCTTTACCAATATGGTACTGTATGTCCCCGACCATTAGATAGTGTCGTCATGACATTATCCCAACACTGGTAGTGCTTCAGGCGGAATTAGTGGTTCTTGTCATTAAGTATATTTATCTGTCAAATGCATCTAAATCCCGCGCCTTTCCCATTACGCTTCTCACGACGAATGCTTGGGGAAGCCAACGCTGACAGCTATATATGACCAGAGTTTTAGCTACGCATGCGGGACTTGCGGTATTCAATTTGGATAACGTCTCCTATCCCTAATTCAATGGCACTTCAGTGTATAATGAAAAGCAAAATTAGAAACCAAGTATCACACAGAATAAACTTTACGTGGGAATATTACTGTAACAGATTGAATATCTAATTAAGTGATTGAAAATCTTTAATTTCAGTAATTTTATTCGATATTTATATAATATAGCAGCAAAAATTTGCCTATTATAATGTTTTATCTAAATATTAATCAAACATAATTTTTATATCAAATCGTTTGTTAAAAACATTTTGTATTAAGTAATATGCCTAACAATCTTATTTTGCTCAATAGGGACAAAACGTTTTGTGTTGGAATTGACTGCTTTAAAATATTTTAGTTTTCGTAACATAAATTCTCGATGTTGATGAAATTCAAGATTTAGTCTTGATTTATGTATAGCTTAATATATCTTCAAATTTATTCATTCCTTCAGCAAAAAAAATTAAGATATTGAGTTTCTAACTTGGTTTTCTGTTGCAATAACATTAAAAATTCTCTAAGAATTTGGTAGAACTATGTATTTTTTTACTTATATGATTATACAGTCGCTCAAAAAAAATATCCGAACACTATGATTGAGTACAGAATTCAGAAAAAATATCTGACTCTGAATTGGCCTTGGACAGTTCCAGATCGCGAACAAGATCGTTCATGTCTTCTTCGGTGAGAATGTGTCGCGCAGATGTATGGATCATCATTGAACACAGCTGCAGAAAACCTGACGCCGGTTCTCCTCCCTCCTCATCATCTGAATCGATGGAAAATTCTTTTGGAGGTTCGGGAACGTGAAACATTCGCTGGGCAGAACTGGTTTGAGTGCAGATTGCATATTCAGGTACGCTATTGTCCACTTCTTTTTCCTTGTTATGCCTCCAGAAACAGATGGAACCATGCAGAAGTAGCAGTCATTTGCAAAACATAGGAACAGCAAACGGCATTGCCACTTTTTCGCTTTTCACCCACTTCAGAAGATTTCTTGCACATGTACTGCAGCATACCTGTGGGGCCCAGTCCTTGTCGTGGTCCCCGATCTTGCATCCAAAATAAAACTCGTACACTGCTTTCATTATTGGAGTGATGGCCCTTTTCTGGCTTGCAAACATCACATCCTCGAAAATGTAACGAAATGTATCTGCACTATTAACACAGTTATGAGGCATCACTACTGCTGGATTAAAACTGTAAGGATCACTTGTGTTGAACTTATGGCTCAGGGGTAAATGGAAGTCGCTCAAAAGACTTGCTCTCCCTACGAGACGTCGCTTACAACTAACGATTGCATCATCTTTTGTTCGTGATCGTAAAGCCGTGATGTCATGACTCAACTACATTGCATCAGACAATGATACAATACCTCTGGGGGTTATGTGTATAGCGGGCTGATGCAATACAACGCAATATGTTGCAATCTGGAGTTTAAAATACTGCATTGCGAAATGGTTACCTGTGTACTCAATGCTGACTGAATCATTTATACATGACCATCTCTGTCTCTCCTAAACAAGAGCCAGTCGACAAATTTTACTGTCATTATCGTGTTCGGCACCTCGAAATTAGTAAAGATTGGCTATTTTCATTTCAAAGCCTTTTTGTGTGTTGCCCAGTGTAATCTTGTGTTTTTGCTTGAAACAAACATTTCTGAAATCTAGAAATTTCTTTCGTTTTGTGTTGATGATGGTCTTATAGTGAAAAGAACTTCGAAAAGAAACTGTATGTTTGGTGTTATTTTGTAAAAACTTGTCACGTATTAAATTCAGGGCACGTATAAGTGTTGACCATGATATTTTTAACTAATTTTTTTATTATAGTAAAATAATAATTGACTCTCACATTTCTCGGAAAGCGAGCATTTTGAAAATTGTACATTTCTCGAGAAAAAACTTGACAACAATTATTTATATGTGATTCTTTGGTAAACCACAGGCAAAGATATCCGCAAAAAGAACCTAAAAGGATTAAGCAAAGATATCCGCAAAAAGAACCTAAAAGGATTAAGCAAAGATATCCGCAAAAAGAACTTAAAAGGATTAAGCAAAGATATCCGCAAAAAGAACCTAAAAGGATTAAGCAAAGATATCCGCAAAAAGAACCTAAAAGGATTAAGCAAAGATATCCGCAAAAAGAACCTAAAAGGATTAAGCAAATACAAAATTTAATCCATTGATTCAATGATAAATACTTCTTTGTTGGAAAAAAGTTGTTAAATTTAACAACTTTTTGGAACAAAGTGACTCAAACTATGTATTCAAAATCGCAGACTATACTACAGGACAGTAGAAATTAGTTCAATCAATCAACTTAAATAGGTGTCGACGTGCAAGATGTGAAGTGCGGATGTACGGGAAGTGCATAGGCTGCACAAGTGAGGAGAGTGAATAAATTCGAACACGAAATTAAGAAATGTTTCAAGTTGAATTTCGATTTATTCCACCGAGAAGTTTCAATTCGTTACTATATTTTTTTCATCATTCACAAATTTTTTACAAAGTCACACCAGACATTGGCGTTATTATTATCGCCATTCACAAATAACACAAGTACATAAAAGTTTCAACAAGAGTTTTGGAAATTATAATCAATCATAGAGTAAATTGACATAATCGCAGAGGATCTTGGGTAGTTCGAGCTGAGTGATGCCATCCGGCAGTTGCCAATTCTCGTGCAGACGCTGCCTAATGACGCATCTGCAAGCGTGCTGAAGCGAAGGAGGTCGCTGTCGACCTAATTCTAATCCGGGAAACAGAGCATCGTAGATCACATGCAACAGTTGCTCATCTGGACGAGAACCATCTTTGTCACTGAATCCAATTAATTTCGTTGTTGCAACGAAGGGATTAGGAATGGTTCTCAGCAGGATTCTCATCTTCCAGCAGCTCTGTCGAGTTTTTTCGGGCAGACTAGAGAACTCTGACTTCAGTTTCATGGTAGAAACGTCCCACATGTCAGAGTCAAGCATTCCCTGAAGAATATTCCATAACAAATATTTCATGCATAAGTGGCCTAAGAGCGAAGGCTCTGACGTGCTTCCCTCGGAATCTAAGAATCTGCAAACGAAAAGTAGGCAATGAATACAGTTGACAATTGACAAATACGTCCAGATTAGAAATCATTACCTCACTCTTACATACGGTGTTATAGCTTTTTTTAGGAAATATGAGTTCAGAGATCAGGCTCTTTATTTGGAAGATATAGGCTCAGGGTTGGGTCGTTCTCTGAACGCCACTATTTTGTGCATAATGGGCTAAATGGCCAAGTCACAACGTACCCAAGGGCTCAGAGAAGGTCGGGGATGGAGACCAATTGATCGACTATTAGGAGACAGATGGGAGCTTCCCGTCATGGCCATTCAGCGTGTTGTTTAACATGTACATGGTATGGCTCTCCTATACACGTGGGGAGTGGTGGATGCTCAGTTGGTAGTGTGCCAGGCTTGTAATTATGCAGTTACCAGGTTCGAGTCCAAGCTTGAGCAGCGTTGAGATTTATCTCCGCAAACCTCCTGGCTGTGCCCTCGGTCAGTAGGGGACACCGATGGGCTTGGAAAGGCCGTCATCCATCGAATGGAAGGTTAAGCCATGGCCTCGTGTTCGAGAGAGCCATACCCTGTGCACGTTAAAGAACATGCTGGAAGGCCTTGAGAGGAGCTAGTATTTGTTTCTTAACAACTGTTCAGTAGGTCTCCTCCCCAAACCTTCTCTGAGCCTTCGGGGTCCTTGTGATCTGGCCATTTAGCATATTCTGTGCAAAAAAAAAATGCCGCTTAGAGGTAAAACAACCTAACACAACTTGCACACGGCGCCACGACGTAACATCCAATGAAGCAGACGGCATCCTTTCCCAGCCCATCAGTTTCCCCTTTCTCACCGAGGGCAGGGTGGAAGTTCAACGAATATAAATTTCAATGCTCAGTGGGACTCGAACCTAGGAACTGGAGATTACGAGCCTGCCGCTCTACTGGCTGAACCAACTCCCGCCCTGTTTGTTCAGAGACAGCGGGCCAGTAATTTATAATGTTTGAGGGGATAGCTCAAAAATAGGACTTAATATTTGATGTTTCAAAATGGGACTTTCCTTTTGGAGGAGCTTAATAATGAACCTTTGACCTTAAGCCATTAATTTATGTTCTTTGAGTTTCAGGCGCTATTTATAAGCAGTTCTGTAATTTACAGTACTGTTAAATTTCTTCGTTGAATTTGTACGTGAAGCGCTCAAAAGTTTTTTAAATACAATGTTAAAGTTACATGTGGGAACAATAGCTTTATTTTCATCGTCGAAATATTGTTCTGTACCAAAATTATATAGAGAAATATAAAAAAACTTTCTGTATAATTCAGGGAATCAAAATGGCGCATTTGTTCATTACATTTTAATTTAGTCCCTTTTATTAGCTACACACATCGCATCAATTTCTTTCTATATGGCAGTATGCTTATGCGCAGGTTTATATAGATTCACTTTGATTGTGTAACGTTAAGCCTGCCTAATCTGGAAAAGAATTTTTTAGAATTTAGTAATCTGGCAACCTTCGTGTCACGTGACACGAAGGTTGCCAGAGGTTCTTAAATAAACGAAAATCGTGCTAACCTGATTCCATGCTGCAGTAAAAAGAGCAGGATTTTAGGAGTAGAAGTCATTGCAGCGAACATCAGTAAACTTGTCACCTTCATTTGAAATTCCGGTGATTCTTCTTCATTGATCCTCTGACCATCATATCGCAGCATCCATATCTGGCTGTGGTTCAGCAGATGCATCAAACGGGGGACGGATATCAATCCTCTTTTCGCCCTCGTCAGGCATTTTGCCACGCTGAGAGGTTTCGGGCACACATTAGACAGAGTAATGATGATGAACTCACCTCTGACTTCACGCCGAGTCTTGTTAAAGAGCATCTTTAGATCTGTCTCGATTTCGTCCATGGGAAATAGTTCCTGGACACAAAAAGAAGGCAGAGAGACATCGAAGAGTTTCGAGATGTCGGCTTCACTGTATGGCGCGATAGATGAGTTACTGATACCGAGGATGGAGCAGAGGGCAGAGATAATCTCTTTATCAGAGCAAGATTGCTGCAGAATGTCGAAAAAAGCATCCATATTTTGTTTCTGTTCCTCCTCTTCCATTTTATTTGCAAAAAGCTTATAAAAGCGATGCTCACCAATTCAAGTTTTATTACAAACTCTCTCCGTGTTTGCAAGAAGCGCAAAATCCGTTGCTTTGGATTCAACAATTATGATAATGTGTCACAATTAAGTTAACGACCAAGTCAGCATTGTATACAACAAATTATATTCGTGTTCTATTGTCGCTGTTCTTTTTCTGTTCTCACATCCTTTTTGCCTCAGCAGGCGGTGTTGCAGCATAATGGAAATCGACTTCCATTTCATTTTTTTGCAGAAGCAGCTACAAAAATAAATCCTAATTTTGACACACCTCATTTTAATTATTTAATTAAAAAATTTAACAAAAAAAACATATTTAACGATACACAGACACATTTTTAATGCAAATCATACACATAGATATAATATTTCACCTAAAATTTCTAAATTTAATAATTTTGGATTAAATAAAAAAGAAATTAACATAATAATAAAAATTAAAACTGTAACCTCAAAAGCGCTATTATATAGAATGAAAAAGGTTGATTCCCCGGCATGTGAGTTTTGCAAAGAGTATGAAAATTTGGAACATACGTTATTTAAATGTAAAAAATATGAAAAGGAAAGAGGAAGATATTTCAAAGCATTAAATAATTTGAATATTACATCTTTTAATTTTAGGAGCATCTTAGAGCCGGTAAATCCCAAGCACAAAGTAAAGTGCTACAAACTTCTTATTTCATTTATCAAGCAGATAAATATGTTTAATATCTTTAAAAAAATATATATATATAATCAACTTTATTTTCATTCATAAAAAGTTTTCTGAATGAGTTTGCTACTGGGTGACAACCTTGCTACCTGGTAGCAAGAGTTTTCAAATGGAGATATTTCAAGTCAAGTCCATTCATTTCTGTCGGAACGCTGTCTACATGAAAGAAACCTATGACAACCTAAAACAGCTGTTAAACTGTCTTCAATACAGCAAGTATGACTGACATCTCTGTTGTGACTTGAAGGTAGTAGCTCCGTTGATGGGTCTGCAGCTGGGATATACGAAGTACTGCTGTTTCTTGTGTGAATGGGTCAGCCGAGCAAAGACTTTGCACTACGTGAACAGACGCTGGCCTCAGAGGAAATCTCTGAAGGTCGGAGAGAAGAATGTGGAACACCCAGCACTAGCAGAAACGCACAAAATCCTGCTACCATCCCTACACATCAAACTCGGTGTGATGAAAAACTTTTGAAAAGGTATGGACCAGACTGCATCAGCTTTCAAGTACTTGGCTGACAAATTCCCTCGACTCAGTGAAGCGAAAATTAAAGAGGGAACTTTTGTGGGTCCTCAGATCCCGCGAGCTTTTCAGAGACCAGATGTTGGGCAACCTGCTTCAGGGTGACGAAAAAAAGGCTTGGGACACGTTTCGTCTGGTGTCAACTAAATTCCTCGGGAATGTCAGGGCATTCCGTTTACGGAAGAGGAGATGGGAGAGGTGATTAATGTTATAGTCAGGGGTAAAGCCCTTGGCTACGATGGTCTGACAGTGGAGATTGGGATGCGGTTGTTCAATGAAGTAAAAATTGAAATTTCGTGTGCATTCATTATAAACGCAGAGTCATGCATTTATTTAATATAGGGAATATGTAAAAAATATCAAAAACCTAATGGTGCTTAATTTTAAATAATTAAGATAAAAAATTTAAATTATAATCAAATAATATTTTATAGTTTTGCTTATTTTTTTACCATTACAAGAAATATTTGAAATTCGAATTATTCTGAGCTCTACATATCACAGTTGTTTTATGATTACATAATGGGATTCAATGAGGAAATAAGATCCGTTTTACGACCATATTTTTAGGATTCCCCCATTTTTTTTATCCTACCTTAAATCGAGAACTACCGGAACTGACTCGATCTTTCAGAAGCTCACGAGCAGCTACTGGTCCCGATACACACGAAACGTTTGTGTGTCGCCTACAGGACCGCAATTCGATATGATTAATAATGTAATACTGCGGTGCTGTCACGGAGATAAAAACTCATCAATAGTCAACAGCTAACCCTAACAAGTTTTCGATCTGCCAGACAACAACAAAGGAATCGATTTAGTGCAGAGCTTAAATTAGAGAAACAAATTCCACGAAACCAATAAATGGCAAACGTTCAGAGGGTTGGGTTGTTGGGTTGTTTTACCTCTGAGCGGCACTTTTTTGCACACCATGGGCTAAATGGCCAGGTCACATGGACCCCGAAGGCTCAGAGAAGGTTAGGGGAGGGGACCCACTGGAACAGCTGTTGGGAGACAGATGGTAGCCTCCCGTCAAGGCCATCCAGCGTGTTCTTTAACGTGCACAGGGTATGGCTCTCGCGCACACGGGGCCACGGCTTAACGTCCCATCCGACGGACGGCGGCCTTTCCAAGCCCATCGGCTGATAGGATGTCAAAGCTGTTCTAAGAAGCTCAGTGAGGTGGCTGTTAGTGAGGGTACCACGATGTTTTGACTTGACAAATTTCATTATAGAGAAGAGAGATTCACAGCAGTAAGTGGTCCCAAACACAGAGAGTAATCGGAAGCAGTTTACTTGTGTGCACTTCATGAAGAGTGATGTAGCAGAGTCCAGTTGCATCATCCGTACTTGTTTAAAACAAGTCTTGGTTATGTTTTCGTTTTCTTCGTAATCTATTGAAAACGGCGATTTCAATGGTATACTTCTAAATTTTATACCTCTCGTATCTACGGGGTGTCTACCGTTTCTTCTCCCAGATCTCAAAGGGTTAATATAAAAATTTAGCAAAATTAGCAATGAAACCTAATATTGTCTCGGGAGCGCACAAAGTAGCTTCCGGAGCTACTTATGCGGCTTCCGAGACAATATTGTAACAATTAAATGTCTATACTTCCTTTCCAATCTTCTTTCTCTCTTCTATACTTCCTTTCCAATCTTCTTTCTCTCTTCTATACTTCCTTTCCAATCTTCTTTCTCTCTTCTATACTTCCTTTCCAATCTTCTTTCTTCCCTATCACTTTCTTCATTCTCCCTATCCCTTTCTGCCTTCTCTCTTCTATACTTCCTTTCCAATCTTCTATACTTCCTTTCCAATCTTCTTTCTCTCTTCTATACTTCCTTTCCAATCTTCTATACTTCCTTTCCAATCTTCTTTCTCTCTTCTATACTTCCTTTCCAATCTTCTTTCTCTCTGCTATACTTCCTTTCCAATCTTCTTTCTCTCTTCTATACTTCCTTTCCAATCTTCTTTCTCTCTTCTATACTTCCTTTTCAATCTTCTTTCTCTCTTCTATACTTCCTTTCCAATCTTCTTTCTCTCTTCTATACTTACTTTCCAATCTTCTTTCTCTCTTCCATACTTCCTTTCCAATCTTCTTTCTTCCCTATCACTTTCTTCATTCTCCCTATCACTTTCTTCATTCTCCCTATCCCTTTCTGCCTTCTCTCTTCTATACTTCCTTTCCAATCTTCTATACTTCCTTTCCAATCTTCTTTCTCTCTGCTATACTTCCTTTCCAATCTTCTTTCTCTCTGCTATACTTCCTTTCCAATCTTCTTTCTCTCTTCTATACTTCCTTTCCAATCTTCTTTCTCTCTTCTATACTTCCTTTCCAATCTTCTTTCTCTCTTCTATACTTCCTTTCCAATCTTCTTTCTCTCTTCTATACTTCTTTTCCAATATTCTTTCTCTCTTCTATACTTCCTTTCCAATCTTCTTTCTCTCTTCTATACTTCCTTTCCAATCTTCTTTCTCTCTTCTATACTTCCTTTCCAATCTTCTTTCTCTCTTCTATACTTCATTTCCAATCTTCTTTCTTCCCTATCACTTTCTTCATTCTCCCTATCCCTTTCTGCCTTCTCTCTTCTATACTTCCTTTCCAATCTTCTTTCTTCCTTATCTCTTTCTTCTTTCTCCCTATCTGCTCGAACCTATGAACTACAGATTACGAGTAGATATTATTTAGTTCGAGTAGATAGCTCGAGTAGATATCTACTCGAGAATTACCACTCACGCAGTTTACCCACCTTTGCACTATAATATAGACTGTTTTAACAAAAGGAGTGTTCAAGTGTATCCTAATTGTATTCAGTTGGTCATTGTGCTATATAAATTTACGTAAAGATTACGTAGTAAAGACCGCCCCCATCATTATATCAGTAGGGGTAATTTCGAAGCTCTATAGCTCTTAATTAAGCTTTTTAGGCGAAAATGTGACTGAAGATTAATTAAAGAACCCAATCAAGTCTACCTAAATCTTGATTTTTTCCCTAGCATTTGTTCGGGTATTTAAAGAGTTATGAAAGTTTTAATATTAGCAACAGCAATGCAAAACATTAGAAGTTAACTCAGAAGTTAATTACACTTTGAATAAAAAAACATTATTTCAAACCTCTTAATGTAACAGATGTATATTTAAAAAGTTTTCGTAAATAATTCTTTCGATATTTTTAATTTTCTTAAGATCTGCATTTTTGCTGTTACATATTCAAACTTCCATAACTCTTTCAATACAAAGCAAATATTGTTGAAAATCGAGATTTAGATAGATTTGATTGACTTTGGGTTGGGTTGTTTTACCTCTGAGCGGCACTTTTTTGCACACCATGGGCTAAATGGCCAGGTCACATGGACCCCGAAGGCTCATAGAAGGTTGGGGGAGGGGACCCACTGGAACAGCTGTTGGGAGACAGATGGTAGACTCCCGTCAAGGCCATCCAGCGTGTTCTTTAACGTGCACAGGGTATGGCTCTCCCGTACACGGGGCCACGGCTTAACGTCCCATCCGACGGACGGCGGCCTTTCCAAGCCCATCGGTGTCCCCTACTGACCGTGGGCAGGGCGGGGAATTTTGCGGAGATAAATCTCAACGCTGACCCAGCTGGGACTCGAACCTGGGAACTACAGATTACGAGCCTGGCGCGCTATCGACTGAGCCACCCCCGCCCCTCTAGAACAGTGTAATTTATTACAAAAACATGGATGAAATCATTTATATAAACTAAATTCAGCCAGTGTTAATCATATATGCGAAGATATCTACAATCTATAGAGAATAACCTAATCAAATCTTAGAAACAATTAAATGTAATTATACACCAAGTGATAAACTTTTCTTACAGAAGAGTTAAGACTAGCTCTGTCTACTCGACTAACATATTACCTCTTCATTTGGATTGCCATGTCTCTTGTATAACAAAATTCAATACTAATCAACTCTTTTAACCTCCCGCACACTCACCACATAAAACAACTCTTCTTTGAAATATCTTATCATGTAAAAACTAAGACTAATTACGTTTCCTTTTTACCATCTGTCTCCCAACAGCTGTTCCAGTGGGTCCCCTCCCCCAACCTTCTCTGAGCCTTCGGGGTCCTTGTGACCTGGCCAATTAGCCCATGATGTGAAAAAAAGTGCCGCTCAGAGGTAAAACAACCCAACAACAACGTTTCCTTTTGCCTTGCAATGCGCTTCATAACACAATTTTATTTCTTATTCTTTCAGTCAGTTCGTTCGATGTCGTTGGAGATGAAGCTATCACGCTAAGGCATACGCGAGCGGTCATGACACATTTATCATAAATTCATTGTAGCACGTTCATCTGTCGTAACAACATATAAAATAAATCTAATGTGTTGTACATGGCATATTTGTAGAAAATATATTATTCTGATTTGCGCATAATGATCTGGATGTTTTTTAGCAGAAATCTGGCAAATGTTCATTTACAATAATCTTTGTTTAATCTAAAGTAAGTTATTATTCTGCATTATCGAAACGTACATACTCCAATCTGGAAAAAAAAATCGGAGGGAAGGGGGCAAGAAAACCAAGCTACACGTAAAAAGGTAAGAAGGGGAGGGGAGGCAAGAGATTGCATTTCCAATGCAGCACTATAACATTCTCTTCTTTGCTTTACAGGTGTTTAACGAAATTCTTGAACAATGCTTGAACATAACTAAGTTAATAATTTTTGCCTCTTTTAACCTTATTATCATTCTGAAGGGAGATCGAGATCTAGGGGAGGGGTGCATGACCCTCCCCTCCGTAGATCTGGCCCTGGATGTGTATAGGTCTTTGGGAGCATCAAAATTATGTCAGTACTTATTTACCGTACGAGAGCGAATACATTTTTAACACAGACGTGAGTTCTATGGTTAAACAGGCTAAATTTCAGGAATAACGTCCAATTATTTGTTACAGGTTCAAATGAGAACTAAATTTAGAAATCCAATAAAGATTAAATCACCAATTCCTTTTTTTCTGATCAACTTTTAAAAAGTGACGTTGGAGGCGGTGGGGCATAAAGAAATAATGCACCAGGCCCAAGCTGATGATGACACATCCCTACTTATAGCAATTGGATTAGCATTGCTTCTGGTGTTCGACAAAGGTGCATTCTATATCCTTTCCTCTTTGATTATTGATTATGTTATGCGAAATTCACTGTATGGGAAAGATTTTGGGCTTAAATGGTCTAGAGATCTGAAAATTTCTGATTTAGATTATGTAGATGATACTATGGCATATAAACTGACAGACTCCTGTCAGACCTCTGTGGCAGGCAGCTGCTTGAGGGGGTATTTATTTATATTATTTATTATTAGATGATTTGACAAATGATGTTGATGAGATGAACTCTTTCATTCGAGCTGCTGATGAGACTAGTAGTAGAGAATGTTTGGTGATAAACAGAGATAAAACTAAAGTGATGAAAATTGGTCGGGCAAGCTGTGGTTCAGTTAATCCGAATGGTTGCAATCTTGAGCAGGTGTCTCAGGATCATTATCTTGAGAGCTATGTAACAGATATTGGTGACTTGGGGCATGAGATTAGGAGACGAATAGGGATTGCTACTGGAACTTTAAGAATCTATGCAGAGTGTGGAGAAATAGGCGTATATACCTAAAGACTTACATTAGACTGTATAATAGTTTGGTTCTTTCTACGGTTAGTTATGGTAGCGAAATCATCGATCCTTTGTAAGCAGGATAACAAGAAATTTCATGCCTTTGATTCTAGATGCTTACGCAGTATCTTGGGCATTAGGTGGTTCGATTTTGTAAGCAATGATGAGATTAGAGGAAGGAGTCATCAACCTCCTTTGAGCAGCATATTGTGCAGAGAGAGACTGCGTTGGTTTAGCTAATTGTCCATATGCATAGCTGCAGATCGGCAAACAGGATTATGAACAGTGCGCCTACGGATTTCAGAAAAGGGGGAGACCTAAGATGCGATGGGCAGACAATGCCAAACAGGATCTTGCTAGAATTGGCACAGTGGCCAATTACAGCAGCTGCAGCTCAGAAAAGACATGTCTGGAGAGGAAAATTACACTGTCTTATAGGACCTTCTATACGTAGCCCATGGCTGCATGAGGATTTTGTACGTATGTATGTATGTATGTATGTATGTACCCAAATTGATATTCGTGAGACCGATATTCGAGCGTAAGGTTCCCAGTTTGTTCCCACCAGGCTACAGATGCCTTCGGGCTCAGGTTCTATTCTGTTCGTGTGTTATCGCGATGAAAATAAATATTCGGCCAAGATTTTGGTCAAAATTCGGTCAAACAACGATCAAAATAATATATATAAACCATCGGGCTTGGGATCAGAATAATTTAAATTTCAAACGTTTCTCTCAACTGTAAGTAAAAAAGTAAAAACTATTTAAAATTACTGTAATTTCAACCTTTTAATTGGTTTTTGGTAAGCAAAAATATGGATCGCGAGTCTGATTATTTTTTATGTATTCTCTGTCTTTAATGAATAAATGGCTTTTTGCATTTATAATGATGTTAATCAAGAAACCTCAATCTCTATTAGTATTTCTGATATTTTTCATTCCAAATAACGTCTATATTTAAATTATGTCACAAAATAATTATATTTTATAATATGAGACTAAAATAAATGAATAGCAACATTTGTATCTGTATATACTGTCTGTTTTATGATCAGAAAGAAAAAGATTTCTCTCAAACTGGACCTGTACAATTTTCGAAAAGGTTCGGGTTCAGTTGATACTTGTCTAGCTGCGGTTTGAACAGACTCGAAAAATTGAGGCCGAAATGCTCTCTATACAAAATTAACAAATATCTGGCCTGTGTCACCACGGCATGTTAGTAACAAATAGTGTCATTTTGGGTTGGGTTGTTTTACCTCTGAGAGGCACTTTTTTGCACACAATGGGCTAAATGGCCGGGTCACATAGATCCCGAAGGCTCAGAGAAGGTTGTGGGAGGGGAACCACTGAGCTGTTAAGAGACAGATGGTAGCCTCCCGTCAAGGGCACCCAGTGGGTTCTTTAACGTGCACAGGGTATGGTTCTCCCGCACACGGGGCCACGGCTTAACGTCCCATCCGACGGACGGCGGCCTTTCCAAGCCCATCGGTGTCCACTACTGACCGTGGGCAGGGCGGGGAATTTTGCGGAGATAAATCTCAACGCTGACCCAGCTGGGACTCGAACCTGGGAATAGCAGATTACGAGTCTGACGCGCTACCGACTGAGCCACCCCGCCCCCAAATAGTGTCATCACTACCACAAAGCCTTGTTGTGATGTGCAGAGTTGGAGCGAACACGACGAAAGTACAGTATGTGTATACGAAGCTGGAGTTCCGAGGATTAAACCATTAATTCCCCAAAGTAGAAATTATAATATTTTTAAGGTAGTACTTTTATTATAGACCAAAAATACATGTAAATAGGCAGTTGTGATAAAAAAAAACAATTTGTGACCACAGAAGCATGTTGCGTATAGGCAACTTTGGGATTATCAGAACATGAATACTTAAAGTTAAAACATATGGAATTGTCTGAAGCACTCTGCATGAAAATGAACGTGACACTTTTTACACATATATATTGCATTGCTTTTGCACTGTCGACATCTTCTTCTTGCTTTATTTTCCTGTTCAACTATAACATGGCCAATATGTCAAACCGTACTTCGGGGGGGGGAGGGGGGGACACAGTCGGTAGCGCTCCAGGCTCTTAATCTGTACTTCCCAAGTTCGAGTAGATATAAAGTATCTACTCGAGCTATCTACTCGAACAAAATAATATCTACTCGTAATCTGTAGTTCATAGGTTCGAGCAGATAGGGAGAAAGAAGAAAGAGATAAGGAAGAAAGAAGATTGGAAAGGAAGTACAGAAGAGAGAAAGAAGATTGGAAAGGAAGTATAGAAGAGAGAAAGAAGATTGGAAAGGAAGTATAGAAGAGAGAAAGAATATTGGAAAAGAAGTATAGAAGAGAGAAAGAAGATTGGAAAGGAAGTATAGAAGAGAGAAAGAAGATTGGAAAGGAAGTATAGAAGAGAGAAAGAAGATTGGAAAGGAAGTATAGAAGAGAGAAAGAAGATTGGAAAGGAAGTATAGAAGAGAGAAAGAAGATTGGAAAAGAAGTATGGAAGAGAGAAAGAAGATTGGAAAGGAAGTATAGAAGAGAGAAAGAAGATTGGAAAGGAAGTATAGAAGAGAGAAAGAAGATTGGAAAGGAAGTATAGCAGAGAGAAAGAAGATTGGAAAGGAAGTATAGAAGAGAGAAAGGAGATTGGAAAGGAAGTATAGAAGATTGGAAAGGAAGTATAGAAGAGAGAAAGAAGATTGGAAAGGAAGCATAGAAAAGAGAAAATTTATCATTTACATCTAATTGGTCATTTTCTGATAAGTGCATATTTTGTTTGATGGAATTCAATCTATTCCTACTCATGCAATTTCTTACCAATGGTATACCTTTGTCCTCATCCTTCGACCAATACATTTTTATAGCTGGTAAGGTATAGTAACCTTTAAAAAACAATATACCACAAAAGCGCTTCAGACTTGCCTTGCTTAGTTCAAAAGAATGTCGATTATGATCATTCGCATATTTTTTAAATAACCAGCAATTGTTTCACAGACATCATCACTAAAATATAAAGAAAAATTATCGTATGGAGATTTGCCACTAATTTTGTTTTTAATTTCCTCTATCATAATATGTTCTTCTTTTTGTGGTAAACTTTTGTAAGTCGGATTTTCTTTCTTCCACTTCGGAATAACTTTATTTGCCTTTGTTTGACAGCTGTTGTAGTGGAAGTTTTCAGTTTCTTGGAACTTGATGCTCTCGGTTGGTCTTCTTCGAGATATTGAGCTTCATCAGGTAAATTTGCATGGACCTCGTAGGTTCCAGCTAGGTCTGGCAAAACGTTTTCGCTCTCACATATATCATCACTAATATCCTCCTCATCTGTAAGTTCGTCAACCGTTGGTGGTATCTACTTGACACCCAACACCGCGTCAATATTTTCAGTTTGTCGCAAATCGTCATCCTCTTCTAATATAGCCATTAGCTCTGCAGTTGACAAAGGTCTATTATTCCCCCACCACTGAGCCCAAGACATATTTAAAAAAAAATATCCTAAGATAGCAAAACAACGATTTATTATTGAATGTATTTACATCATAATAAATACTTACTAGAACTATATATTTTTAGCTATACTACCTATTTACATTTCACTAATTATCTAACACCAATTATTGTTATACTAACAAGACGAAAAGCTTAGTTCAACTTCACAAATCTCTGAACACTGACGATATCACTCATACAGAACTAAAATCGCAAGAATAGACTCGTTCGCAATGAGTCATCAAACGTTTGGCAGACATAATTTGCACATGTTGTGCAATCCCAATGTTTCGTAAACGCAACATTACTCTAAATGTTATACTGTGCAAAAACTAAAAAATTATTTTCTAATTATACGAAACGTTGTCTTGAATGAAATATATGTGAAATTATTTTCATAAATTCTTAGGGCATTTAGTATTTTTACATATCTTTTTTAGACCTGTCAAACTGTAAAAGATTGGATAGACTGTTTAGGTATAGTTTTAATATGAATAATAATTAGGCATTTATTTTATATTGATAAATATTTATGCTTGGACATAAAAGACTATGTTCTTTATAACATACATTTGGGGGGGGGGGGGGGTAGCTCAGTCGGTAGCGCGCCAGGCTCGTAATCTGTAGTTCCCAGGTTTGAGTCTCAGCTGGGTCAGCGTCGAGATTTATTTCCGCAAAATTCCCCGCCCTGCCCACGGTCAGTAGGGGACACCGATGGGCTTGGAAAGGCCGCCGTCCGTCGGATGGGACGTTAAGCCGTGGCCCCGTGTGCGCGAGAGCCATACCCTGTGCACGTTAAAGAACACGCTGGATGGCCTTGACGGGAGGCTACCATCTGTCTCCCAACAGCTGTTCCAGTGGGTCCCCTCCCCCAACCTTCTCTGAGCCTTCGGGGTCCATGTGACCTGGCCATTTAGCCCATGGTGTGCACAAAAGTGCCGCTCAGAGGTAAAACAACTCAACTACTCAACATACATTGGCTTAAAATTGGATTAGTAGGCAAATATATATTTTTTCATTATTATTTGAAGAATGTTTCCTTTACGCAACATTGGGGATTAATGGGTTAATTCAATTTCTGTTGGCACAGAAAATCCAACTGGTAGAATTTTATACTGGATTGGTGTGCTGCATCAATCTTGGCTCCCCCTTTCATTCGGCTCACTTGACTTCCTATTTAATTTTTTTATGCATATGGCCTAATTTGTATTAAGGAGTGCTGTGTCATTGAAATTTTCAAATATGACGTTTGACATAATTGAGGCTTGGATAATCGAAGATTCACTTACATAATATAGGATATATGTAGCCCTCAAAGAGGGAGGGGGATACCGTTCCTTGGCTGCTCCATTGTTTCTTTCAAGAAGAACAACGCAATTCTAATTGATACATCGCATTCAGCTATGTACATGTTTTCGAGTGCTGCCCAAATATCAACCTCCTGTTTCATGGTTTATGTGGCTCTGCGATGAAGTTTCTTCTCGTGTTTGTGGAGCAAACAATTATTTCCCTGAAAGTTATTCATTGTTTACATACAGGGAGACAACTGCAGGAGAGCAATGTAATATTGCATTATGAAAGATGAAACATACGCCCTCGGATTTCCTTACAAGTCATTTGGATTGAATGGGATCTTATGAATTACTTTATGTTTCAAACGTTGGAAACACGCAAAGTTTCCAATATCAAAATGAATATTGTTCTTCTCTTTAAAAACAAGTCGTAGACATATTAATATTCTATGTTTACA
This sequence comes from Ryuthela nishihirai, assembly GCA_038380435.1. Classification (NCBI taxonomy): domain Eukaryota; kingdom Metazoa; phylum Arthropoda; class Arachnida; order Araneae; family Heptathelidae; genus Ryuthela; species Ryuthela nishihirai. Next base: position 21,224,094 of record JAWZYU010000010.1, read on the forward strand.
CTTTTCTTTTGCAATGATGGAAAACGTCTGAACCGACAAATTCACATTTCATTTTCATTGACTCCGTTCAGATCATCATGTCAGTTTTTCTCTACAATCTGAGATCAATAAGAATTAATTTACTTAAGTGTGCAATATAATCATAAAATATAAAAATGGGATATGAATATTTCCCAACGCCATAGACTCCAGAACTCCATAAAGGTAGCTCATTGCAAGAGAAGGTGAAGAATAAGGCCTTGTACAACGCACTATGCGAAATAGCTTGATTAAAAGTATAAATTTAAGGAGTTAGAAGGTAAAGTTCTCTGTTGCTCTGGTTAATGATATAATTTTTTTAATGGAGAAACCGTGCTAATGTAGTGTTGATACGTGAGAACCCGTGATGTTGAATATTACTATGCCCCATTCCAGAAGAATATAACAGTGATCTATTACTTACTTTTTATTTTGTGATGAGTGCCAAGATATGAAATATTAAAGAGTTTGCTTTCTTTTTCGCTGATATTTCCGAAGCTACTGGTCCTGCCTGGTTTTATACAATGTACGTCTCCTAAGGGAACATGTGAAGTTGATGCTGAAATGACTTAAAAATATAACAGTCACACTAAATGATAAATCTTGGGATTAATACCAGGGATTTTTCACAGCTATTCTTATATTTTAAACTGCTAAATGCCTTTGAGACAGTTTTCAGGAAAATCGAAACAGTTCTAAAAGTTTCATTCCGAATAAAAAGTGACTAATTAAGTGGAACTGGCGGTTAAATGTTTTTTTAAAATATCTAACTGTTCACGATTTCTATTACTCGTTTCAAAGTGTTTCTGTTTTATAAACTGAGCAGGAATTGTTGAATTAATGAAACTATTGACTATATTCAGCTCTCTGTGATTATCGAATCCTTCACAGACTACTCTCTAATTTATGGTTTGAATAAAATTAGTAAAAATGACCTAATAGTAATTAAGAGAACGGTTTTTTATTACAATGAGTTCTCAGAATGACTCAGAAGTTTGCAAGATCGTTAAGCAGGACTTGGGAGTGAAAATGGCGTTTCAAAATTCAGAATAATATCATTTACTAATCTATTAATCTGAAGATGGTTCATAACGAATCAAATGAATCTCTAGATCGCAAGCGTCATACCTTGGATATAGAAAGAACTTACAATGATATATCAGCTATTTCTATTCATATGCAGTCCGAACGATCTCTACGTATCAACGATAAATTGCAAAAAACTAATTCTGATTTCAATCTGGTAATTAAAATATTGACTTTAACCGGATTCGGAAAATTTTGAAAGATACCATGAAAAACAAAGTTGGGTTCGTAAAATATTTCCTTGGTTTGTGAATTTGGAAATACATTTGTGTTTCGTCTATGACATTTTCCACATGTCCTATTCAATAATTCTATCTTTGACAGATTTGAAGTTTATTATTTCACACATACTTCACATAATAATTTTAATTTTGTTGTGGCATTGTATACGATATCAGCGATGTAGGTTGCTCATTTTGTTCCATGATTTGATTCAGTTTCAAAGCTATGGTTTTTCAGCAGAAAGTCAAATTCTTTGAAACCATGGATAATCATCTGGATCTGTTGTATCGTTTTAATTCCAATTTTTCGGGCGGCGTTAATGATAATTCTTGCTACAGAATCCGAGTTGAAAAATTAGGCAAACTGTGGTTTTTGGCTTGAATGTTGAAAAACAATCCATGGTTTTTAATCTGCTCCCATTTCTGTTTCATATATTCCATCACACAAACTTATATTCCTTGCCGAATGTTGCGCATTACTCTATGTTTTCTTATGCATCTATTTCAAGAGAATGCTTGAAGTTCACCGTGACTTTTTTAAAAGCATTATCACGTTACGTAGCGAAACAGAGAAATTTATCCAGGCTTTAAAATCATACAGCAGAATCTCCTCCTTTATTTATATGATGGAAGATTTACTTTCCTTTCCAGCTTTTTTAATGATAGCAATAAATGTTTTCCAATTATTTATATTTTTTGGTTGGACATTTGGTTTTTCTGCTTTTGAAATCACCACATTTTCCGCATTTGCTCTATTAGCAAGCCCCATCAACAGCATCGTACCATTCCTTGGGATTTCAATGTCTGCAGCAGAGAAGAAATCAGATATAATTTGTCAAAGATTTCTGAAAAGATGGTGACTTCTTCAGATGAGGATGTTAGCGTTTTGTCAGGATGAGAAGTGTTTACTTTCACCAGAAGCTTCATCCTTTCTGCCTTCGGAAGTTTGCTTACTTACAGTTTGCTAATTCTGCAACTGAAATCTTAGAGCAGAAACCTTAGAAGGTTATTTCTTAAATGAGCTCTTTCAAGCGATATCTCTCAATACATACAGTTGGTTAAATTAGCTTTCCCATCCATTATGTTTTCACCGCAAATATTCGATTTTTAATCCAAATTTCCATTGGCATCGCTTTGTCTCATAGCATAAATACAAATATATGCAACATTTTTCATTTCAAGCAATTTTCAAATTTTAATTTTCAAATCTCTAGAGTAGGAGTTTTCAACGTGGGGTACGCGGTAAAATTTTTTGTGGTACGCCGTGAGAGCTCAAAAATCGCTAGATCTAGTAACAAAGTCGCTAAGTTGGCAACACTACTACTGATTAATTTCTGAGAAATGAGTGACGAAGCGCGGCGCTGTAGTTCATGTCTGTACACGTTTGTCAATCCTCCTTTCCCTACCTGAGAGCCGAACCTACCCGAACAGCTGATCGCCCAGTCAAAACATCCATTCTAAGTGAGTGAAAGTGCCTTCTTACTGTTCTATGTATTTGCTGTGATTTATTTCACTTGCTGTGCTTAAAGTTATTTTTATTCTTCAGTTAACTGCGAAGTTAAGTGAGCGTGTTTCTAAAGTGCCTTGAAAATGGATAATTAAGAAGAAAAATAACGTGAAGCCAGAGCCGATTGCTTCTGCATCTAGACTACGCCATCATCCCATGTGAGTAAAGAGGTTGGTTTGAAATCTTTCCCAAACTTTGTCTTATTCTGCAATATAACAAAGCATTCTGCAATAGAGATTCTGAAAGATTATCTGTGTGCAGTTTTCACTATCTTCAGGTTGCTGAATATTCTTTCTAGAGTAGCATTGTTATGTGATATAACTAAGCTAGGCGACATTATATAACTGGCCTATACAGTATTGAAAGGACATTAATATTCTTTGTTGGAAAATAATAATTAATAATTTTCTTCCGTAAAAGAATATTAATATTCAATTGGTGCCTTCGGCACCTCTTGATTTCTACCTGGTCACTCCGACCCCTATTTGACCTTGAACGCAACATCGCATGTGAAAATTCCTCTCATTTCTGAGTTCCACTGCCCAAAATAGCCCTATTCACTAATTTTTAACTCTCTGGCACCGGCATATCGAATATGACCTCAAAGGATCCATCGCATCCATAATTTTGCAACATTTCCGTGATCTACGATTCAAAACATCTCCAGGCTCCTATTTTGAGCTCTCTAACGCCTGTAGATCGATATTTGACTTTTGACCATGACATCCATCACCCCACATCCAAATATTTGACCCATCACATCCAAAAATTTCACATTTCCGACATCTACAAGTCAAAATACCCCAAAGAACCAATTTTTAACTCCCTAGAACTGATAGATCTCAATTTGACTGCAAAGGATCCTTAGAATGCGAAATTTCGTAACGTTTTCGAGATCAACCCGAAACACCACCAAACACCAATTTTCACTTTTCTAGCAGATCACAGTTAGGCCTAAATCTATGAAGCCGGTGAAATGGAAGTCTATGTGACCTACATTTATCTTGAGGGACAAATCTACGACCTGGATTATCCCTAGGTGCAAATTTTCAGAACCCTACCTCTTCTGTCACATAGAGTGATCCACTGTCAGTCAATCACTAACAATCGTCTATATATATATGAACGTTGGACTGTAAATATGTAAGTTTACAAAACTAAAATAATCAGTAAAATTCAGCGTTTTTCGTTCATTCGTTTTAACCTTGAACTATCCTTAAAAAAGGCAGGCCTGGAATAATTTTTTTTGCAAAATTGAATTATTTGTTATCGTTCATGGCATACAACGTAATAAATATTTGAATTAACCGATAGATTACAGCATTTTAATACTGCAAGTTATTGGTTTCATGATTATTCTATCTTGTTTAGCCAATTACAACGTTTTAAATTGCTTTTGCAATTTACAAGGATATCTATGCCATAAGACTTCTGTACCAACTTGGCGAGTCCAAACGTCACATGTTACAACATATGTTATATCCCGTGTTAAACATCCTCCATCTTCCAAACTGGACCACTTTATAAGGGTGCTGAGTGGGTCTCCTATCATCTGGTCGAAACGCAAATTCAGTGCAGTGGAGGCAATATGGAAAGTGAAGATAGGGATCCATGCAGCAATGATGCAAGCGAATCTACAAGTTGCGAAAGTGGGCATGAAGATGATGGGTTGCGAAAGCATGAAGGCCGCAAACTGCTCTGTGAGATGAATTGAAGATGTTGCAATTCTCAACAGTGTCTGGTAATAGTTGGTTGCAAAAGTCAGTGGAAAAGGAAATTAGTAAGAGGTGTGTGGCAGAGAGGTAAAGGGGGAGGGTTGGGTTGGGTTATTTTACCTCTGAGCGGCACTTTTTTGCACACCATGGGCTAAATGGCCAGGTCACAAGGACCCCGAAGGCTCAGAAAAAGTTAGGGGAGGGGACCCACTAGAACAGCTGTTGAAAAATAGATGGTAGTCTCCTGTCAAGGCCATCCAGTGTGTTCTTTAACGTGCACAGATTATGGCTCTCCCACACATGGGGCCATGGCTTAACGTCCCATCCGACGGACGGTGGGGTTTCCAAGCCCATTGGTGTCCCCTACTGACTGTGGGCAGGGCGGGAATTTTGTGGAGATAAATCTCAACACTGACCCAGCTGGGACTCGAACGTGGGAACTACAGATTACGAGCCTGGCGTACTAACTGAACTACTGATTGAGCCACCCTGCCCCAAAAGGGGGAAGGGAAAGAGGCTGAAAAGTGCTGAAAAAATGGATTTCCCCCCATCTTTTCGCCCAGGGGGCAAGCATGAGGGGTTATCAAGGGAAGAGAAAGGGGTAGGGGGTGGAATAGGCATAAAAAGGAAAGTTTGGGGATAATTCCCTTGAGGGTGGGAGAGTAAATATTTTTTTCATATCAAAAATCATGCTCCTTCCAATAATAATAAGGTGGGGTGGGGGCTTAGAAAATTAAAGGGGAGGGGAGGGAGGAAAGGTTCATAGAAAAAATTGGGAAGATTGGAGAAAATGTGTTCAGGTAGAAAAGCATGGTAGAAGGTAGATATGGGCTGGGAAGCATCATATAAGGGCCTTGAATCTTGGTTAGGCTTAGCTGTTATTTATACCATAATCAAAGTTTAATGAAAGGGAAAAGGGCTAAAAATGTGTGGAAAGTTGGGGGAAAGTGAGTTGAGTGATTGGCCATTGGTAACGTGTCATTCGAAGAATTTATCAAAGAGCCAATCAAAACGATCACTTCAGCGCTTTGATACATAAAGAGGAATGTTGTTTGTTTTGATCGAACGGCCATCAGTTTTCTTCGTGTAACAATCCTTCATGCTTTCCTGGATCACTTTGCAAAAGGGAACTCACCCCTTTATCACCTGGTCCAATCGCAAAATTAAATTTTGGGCGCTGTAAGCAAAGACTGGCGGGACCAGGACCGTAAAGTGCTGGTTGTCCCACATTTCGGTAATTAGGCTTAATGGCTCGCAGGCCGCGTAGATTCGTTGAAAAATGAAAAAGGAAAAAAGAAGCAAAGGGAAGCTGCCATGTCATAGAAAGTGTTAGAGAGTGGTGGAGAGTAGTTAAAATATCTTCCATGATGGAGGGTGAAATGTATAATGCTTTTTGTGGGACATGCTGTGAGTTGGTGTTAATAAGGTAGATTTTAGCGCTTGTGTTGCGTTACACAATGCAGTGTAACTACCTAGGAAATGGGATGGACTGTAGTTAAAGGTATCGGATTGAGAGAGTTATAAATTTTTAATGGTGTTGGGGAGGAGGGGTCTGGGGTCTTGAACAGGGGTGGAAATTTGTGCCCTGGGGGAGCTAAGATAGAAATTTTATATAATTTAAATTCTCTTGCATTGGAGGGAGATAACTGTAGAAATGGAATTTTTAGGGGTGAGGGGGAGAGGGGCCTTTAATTAACTGCCCTTAAAATTTTAATATGTGCCATTAATTTAATGGGGATGTGAGTTGAGGTATATGGGAGTAAGGAGATGGTTGTTAGCCAATTAGATTAGCAATAATAATGAAGTGGAATGCAGTGAAGTAGACTTGAATGGGTCCAGTGCAAACTGTATTCTTTGTGAATTATAGGATATTTGATACCATATTTTTTCCCCTTATAGTGAGGGGTAAGGGGGTTATGGGGGTCTGTTTATGACCAATTGGTACATTCAGAGTGGTGAAGTGGGGGTTGTGGGTTGAGAGGGGGTAATAAAAATTTGAATTAATCGATAGGTTAGAGCATTTTAATACAGAATAATCATGATGCTAATAATTTGCAGTATAAAAATGATCTCATCTGTCAGTTAATTCAAAGTTTTAATACTTGAAGTATATTTTATAATTTGAAGATATGACAAAAAACTAAAAAATTGTAATAGAAGTTCTGGCGTATATATCTTTGTAAATTGCAAAAGCAATTTAAAACGTTATAATTGACTAAACAAGAAAGAATAATCATGATACTAATAACTTGCATTCTTGTTTAGCCAATTACAACGTTTTAAATTGCTTTTGCAATTTACAAGGATATCTTTGCCATAAGACTTCTATTACAATAGGAGAGTTCAAATGTCACATGTTATAACATATGTTACATCATGTGTCATTCGTGTCATTCGAAGAGTTTACCAAAGAGCCAATCAAAATGATCACTTCAGCGCTCTGATACATAAAGAAGAATGCGGCTTGTTTTGATCGAACAGCCATCAATTTTCTTCGTTTAAAAAGAATACTTGCTCAAGCGTTCTCTAAGTTTGACTAGTTCAGTTAAAATACTTAGGAATAATGTGCATTTGAATGGAAAAATCATTGCATAAATGCTTCTATGTTTAAAAGTCATTGAAAAGCGAAACGTCCATAGAGGGTAATGTTAACAAGACAAGAATATCGTTCCCAGAGCCCTCTACTGTTATGGGACACTTTTTCTCCCAGATTTTAATAGACGAATGCCACAGTATACTTATAGGCACTATTCCCTGGGTAAGGCATGGATGTTCGTGTTGTTTTTCTGCTGAGGTCTTGCCATCTTCACAAACTTCTGCTATGACAAATAAATTAACAGGCTCCTGTCACACTTTGGTGTCAAGCAGCTGCTTGAAGAAGTATTATTTATTTTATTAGCATTTTTTCATAAAAAGATGAAGTTAGGAGTAATAGAGATCTCCGGCGACCAGCAGTTTCAACGGGGATTTATTACTTGTTTTAAAAGAATAAAAATTAGAAAACAAGTACATTTAATATTTTTTTAAAGTAATCTTGACTTATAGATAATTGTGAAAGCAATTATTCAGTTGAGTATTATATTCAATCAAAATTATATTACCAACGGGTGTAAAGTCAATGCTAAGCAATGGGCGCTGCCTGCGTTATTGCTCATCAGCAATATTAGCGTTATCAGCTAAGGTCAATTCGCCTCAACTTTCCAAACCGGTTGAGCATTCTATCCCCTTCTACCTCGCTGTGTGGAGCAGAAACCTAGATTCATCACAGAAGGCAATCGTTTTCCACTCTCCAATAACAGTAGTCCCGTGCGAACTGCAGACGTCATTGCCGATGGACCTTGATCAACATCGGCCATTTTTACCATCCAATAATAAAAATTTAACACAGAAAGTCAATAATATCGGAATTTCTCAATTTATAAAAATAGAGGACATAGTTAGTAAACAGTGTAATTTTCTATGTATAACAAAACACGTAATCTGATAACAGGCTCACTTCAACATAATTCTTGTTTAAAAACAATACTGCTTAACACATCACATCTTCAAATTGGTCTTCCCTCATCAATTGGTTTGAAATCCTTCTCCAAATTTCATGCTATTCTGCAATAAAAGCATTCTGCAGTAGTGATTCTAAAAGAATATCTGTTTGCAGTTTTCACCATCTTCAGGTTGCTGAATATTCTTTCTACTGTAACATTGCTATGTGGTAGAACTAGGCAACACTCTACGACTGGTCTATAATATTGAAAGAATAATAGTATTCTTCATAGTATCGTTGATATGAATATGAATGTTAGGGCATCAATTTTGAGCACTCTAACACCTGTAGATCGACATTTGACTTTTGATCATGAAGGAACCATCACATCCAAAATTTCGGAACATTTCCAAGATCTACAACTCAAAATGTCCAGGAACCAATTTTTAGCTCCCTAGCATCGATAGACCTAAATGTTACTGCAAAGTACCCTCTGGATCCGAAATTTCATAACATTTTCGAGATCTACAACCCGAAACACCTGCAGACGCCAATTTTCGCGATCTATGACTCGGATTACCCATAGGTGCAAATTTTCCCAATTGTACCATTTCTGCACCATAGAATAATCCACTGTCAGTCAACCTTCAGCCACTCATTTAAAATCGTCTATATATATATATGAACGTTGAAGTATAAATTTGAAAGTTCACAAAACGAAAATAATCAGAAATATTCAGCGTTTTTTGCTTTTGTACGTTTAAGCCTTGAAATATCCATAAAAACGACAGGCTTGGATAAATTATTTGCAAAAATGAATTATTTACTACCGTTCATAGCGTACAACGTAATAAAAATTTGAATTAATCGATAGGTTAGAGCATTTTAATATAGAATAATCATGATACTAATAATTTACAGTATTAAAATGATCTAACCTATCGGTTAATTCAAAATTTTATTACTTGAAGTTTATTTTATAATTTGAAGATATGACAAAAAACACGTACAATATGTGACGTTTGGACTCGCCAATTGTAAAAGATCAAAAAGCATAAAAGTTCTGGCGTAGATATCCTTGTAAATTGTAAAAGCAATTTAAAACGTTATAATTGACTAAACAAGAAAGAATAATCATGATACTAATAACTTGCATTCTTGTTTAGCCAATTACAACGTTTTAAATTGCTTTTGCAATTTACAAGGATATCTATGCCATAAGACTTCTATTACAATAGGCGAGTTCAAATGTCACATGTTATAACATATGTTACATCATGTGTCATTCGAAGAGTTTACCAAAGAGCCAATCAAAATGATCACTTCAGCGCTCTGATACATAAAGAAGAAAGCGGCTTGTTTTGATCGAACGGCCATCAATTTTCTTCGTTTAAAAAAAAATACTTGCTCAAGCGTTCTCTAAGTTTGACTGGTTCAGTTAAAATACTTAGGAATAATGTGCATTTGAATGGTAAAATCATTGCATAAATGCTTCTATGTTTAAAAGTCATTGAAAGCGAAACGTCCATAGAGGGTAATGTTAACAAGGCAAGAATATCGTTCCCAGCGCCCTCTACTGGTATGGGACACTTTTTCTGCCAGATTTTAATAGACGAATACCACACTATACTTATAGACACTATACCTTTACTAAAAACCAGGTCCCTCCGAAAAATTTGCATTTAGGACACAAAGTTTTCTAAAAACTGAGAAACATGAGAGACTAAATTTCGCTTAACAAAATGGTTCTCTCATAATGAAAGAATTATCATTTTTCAAAATGTCTATAATGTGAACAGCTGCAAATTTGATAAAGGGGAAAATTTTTATTTCTCTGGTTTCTCAAGTGCCTCAATGAAGAACCATATTCAAATGAAATCTAGTCGATGTAATATTTTGAAATTGTATAACATAAGGAAATAAGGAAGTATACAAGTTATAAGAGTCAATGGTGACGGTAGTCGATTTGTTTTGATGGTAATTCATATTGAAATTGGAATGGATGGATGTTATAATTTGAGGAATCCAGGTAACACTATATAAAATACGGAGCTTTTAATTCAGAGGTCAAGGTTTTTGATTTGCATTTTTTTTCACGTTATTTCGTAAATGCACAGTGTTTACTGTATGTTGTGGATGCTTTTTTTGGTTAATGTTTTTTCTTTAAAAAAAAAAGGAGTTGTAATTGTTGCTGTTTAATTATTATTGTTTGTGAATTTGCTACTGAGACGTTTGTTTGGTGGAAAAGTTGGAGCTAAATGCAAAAAATGACTAGAAGTTTTCAAACTGTTATACTAGTTTAGTTGGGTTGTTTTACCTCTGAGCAGCACCATTTTTCACACAGTGGGCTAAGTGGCAAGGTCACTAGTACTGCAAAGGCTTGGAGAAGGTTGGGGGAGAGGACCCACTGGACAGCTGTTGGGAGGCAGATGGCAGCCTTCCAGTTATCCAGTGTGTTCTTTAAAATTAAAATCTTTACTTCTTACACTGTTAAATGTTTTTAAACACTTCAACAACTGTTCTATGTTATCAAGCATCAAAAGTTACTAAGGAGAAATTTACATACCATACTGCAGAGGATGGGTAGTAAAAGGAACTTCCGGGATGATTGCAAGGGACAAGTTTAATCTTTGACGTTCTTGCTGGCAAGTGGAAAATGATGCTGTGGAATGTTCTTGCTGGCTCTGAGAAAATGAACTGGCAAGTGGAACGTTCTTGCTGGCTCTGAGAAAATGATGAGGGATGCTGATAATTTATTTGTTTTAGTGAAGGAAATAACATACTACTTTTGGTAGCATAGAGTGCTTAAAAACTTTTGAGTTCCACAACACACTTTTCATTCCCATATTATTGGATGTATTGTCAGGTGGGAATTGAGCAGCTTTAAATACTTCATGAGGCAGTTGTTCCAACTAACCATCCAAAAATATCCTCATTAACATAAAAACTGAACTCTGCAACACAGTCATTGTATAGGCAAGATGTAGGTTATCCATGCCCCTTGAACACTCTCCTTTCTCATTGCTGATCCCCATTTCCAACCTGCATTAAAGCACATACCCCAAACTCTTTAAAAATCTACCATAATGCATACTAAGAATTGGCAATTAAAATATCTCCCTCCCTCCCTCCCCCCACACAATTCCCAATACTACTAATTTGAAAGCCATTATTCACGTCCTCGTTAACATTTATTTTAACCCCACAATTTAATTTATGAAATTTATAAACTTAATAAATGTATCCCACTTATTATACTCTCAATGCAACACAGATGAAACCAAAGAATTTTTTTAATCTATTGACAAAATGGAGCTTCCCTCAAGTTTTGCTAATCTTGGAGAGTTCCCATAACCCTACATCCTCTTCCTAACCTACTTCACATGCAAATTGCATTATGGCCACCCACACATCTACCGACCACTCTGAACCTCAGATCTGAGCCACTAATTTGATGCAATTTATGGCATCCCATCCCTCCCCTGCACTCGACATGAATGTCCTCTCGTGCAATATCTAAAGCTGCCCACTTCTCACCTGATGATGTGCCCAATGTAAGGGCATAAAATGTGCATTGTGGAACTCAGTTTTTTAAGCACTCTATGCTACCAAAAGTATTATTAGTTATTTCCTTCGCTAAAGCAAATAAATTATCAGCATTCCTCATTGTTTTCTTAAACTTTACTGAGGCAACATTTGGCATTAAGAATGTCGAATATTAAGCTTGGCCTCACAAGCATCCTGGAAGTTTGTCTTATTTCCCATCCTCTGCGGTTAGAGTATGTAAATTTTTCCTTAATAGCTTTTGATACTTGATAACATAGAACAGCACTGTCCAACTAGCGGCGTGCACAAGGAATTTTGCAGCTCGTGAACAAAATCAAGTTTTTAGCTGAAATTTTAAATAAATATCTGTAATCTACCTTATAATTTTTTGTCAATTACCTATCCTATCCCTTTTTTTTAGCCCGCGGAATATTGGCAAAAGAAAAAATGGCCCGCGGTCTTAGAGAAGTTGGACAGCACTGGCATAGAACATTTGTTAAGTGCTTAAAAATACCTAACAGTGACATATAAAATTAAAGATTTTTATTTAATTTTAATTTCTGAATTGTGAACCTGTACCGTAATTTTTGTGTTCTTTAATGCGCACAGGGTATGGCTCTCCCATTCACAGGGCCACAGCTTAATATACCATCCAATGGATGATGTTTTTCTAAGCCCATCAGTGTTCCCTACTGACCATGGACAGAGCTGGAAGTTTCGTGGAGATAAATCTCAATGCTGGCCCAGCTGGGAATTGAACCTGGGAACTGCAGATTATGAGTTTGGTGCACTTGTTATAGAGTGATGATTACAAATTTGGTGCACTACCCCTACCCTACTGTTATAGGATAATGACTAATTATAGCTAGTTGATTTGGCAGCAAGAAGCCTTTAAAAATTATGGTTGCATAAATATATTTTCAATAAAGCGTGACATTGCATTTTGTAAAAAAAAAATCCACAATGACACGATGAAGAAAAGTCTGTCACCCATATACAGTGCACCCTAATTGTTACTGTCTGATTTTTGCACTTTAGGGTGTTATTGAGGTTAAGAAGCAACATAAAACGGTTCATCTACAGTTTAAAGTGCTCAGCTCACTAGATAGTGCATGGGTAACATAAGATACATGAAAATATGCAATGTTAGTGAAAATCATACATATGATAGCAACATGTATTTTTAACACATTGAAATATGTTAGATTGCCTGGCCCCTACTTCTTGATTGTTTTTCCAGCTTATAAAAGTGTGTTTTCAGGAAAGGGGGTGAATTTTTTTTCAGTCAATTTAGATTTATACCTTACGTAACATAAACGTATAAATTTTGCCTCTTAGGTAAGTGAAGAATATTTGCAGACAGTTTATATTATTTAGTGGCATGTTGGAAATTTTGGACTATGGGTTTTTATTATGTGTATCTATATTTCAATATAGGTGTTCTTTAAATGGATGGCAGTTTCATGCATTAAAGGTACAGAATGATGGTGATTTAGCATTATGCTCTGGTTAAAATGATTGTCTTTGATGAGATTATTTTCTGGGGTTTTTTTATATAATGCAAATGGGCAGTGCATTGTGTAAAACATTCATTTTTTTTAGACTTGTATCTGATGGGATTATTCAGTTCTAGGAGCTTTTTTAACACTGCAAAGTATTTAATACAACAGTTAATTGTTTATTATTTTCTTGTTTTTTTATGCTTGTTGTCTTGATGGATTTATTTAGTTCTGGGGGACTTTTTTTTAAAGCAGATTGGGGTTGTCTTTCTGTTGACATCTCACATATCTTCCCTATGGCATTTTTCACTGACAGGTTCCTTGTCAAACTTTTGTGGCAAATGTCTGCTTGAAGGGTAATATTTTGTATATCTAATGGGATTCTTTAGTTCTGGGTGCTTTCCAGTACTGTGAACTAGTGATGAATGACATTATTTTGTTCTTATTTTTTTAAAATTTGAATTGGAAACAGCAGTTGATTGCTTAACAGGTATGCTCAGGTTATATTTATCGCCAACAAGATATTTTTTTTTTAATTGCAGAATACAAGTTTATTTGTTTAGTGGTATATATTTGTGAGGCCGTCCCATGGCCAAGTGGTTAGCGCGCTTGGCTACTGATCTAAGGGACCTGAGTTCGAGCCCCGGGTAAGGCATGGATGTGTGTTGTTTTTCTGCTGAGGTCCTGCCATCCTCACAGATCTTCTGCTATGGCATATAAACTGACAGGCTCCTGTCAGACCTCTGTGGCAAGCAGCTGCTTGAGGGGGTATTTATTTATTTTATTTATTTATATATTTGTTAAAATAATAGCATCAAATGAGATCATTGTGAGCTTTTTTAACTGCAGAATAAACATTTATTAGCTAGTCATAATGTGCAGTTGAAACAAGTAGCCTTAGATCTCATTGGCTGACATTCATTATGATTTTGTTGGTAGATATGTAGAGATATGCGTAGTTAGGTTTTATGCTTAGAAATTAGTGTTTATCAATATATTCTTTATTAGCTGTATTTTTGTTTTAGTCTCTTCACTGCTACTAATATGATTTTTTGGGTTATTGTAGAAATTTTTATGAAGTTGAATATTTTTCTAATTTGATATTCAGTGCATTTTTTATTAGTTTACATCACATATTTAGTGGGGTTTTTTTTATGGAAGAATTTGGAGAGCTGATGTTTAAGATTCTCCAGAAAAATATATATTTTTTTTCATTGACATCAGTCATTGTTAGTAGTCTGGAAATGAGCATTCTGTCAAGATGCAATGTACAGCGTGGTTATAATTAAACTGACAGTACTTAGAACGATGTAAAGAAGGATCTACTCGATGGATCACAGCGAAAAGTGGTGAATACCTTGTTAAGAACATAGGGTAGAGAATTTGCGAATAAAAAAAATTAGTTAGTTTTAGTGTCACAAGGTGGCATGGGTGCACTAAAAACGTGGTGATGGATCTGTGGACTGGGAGAGGCTATGTGCTGCCTCTGCCTTTGCCATCCCCGATACTGGCATCGCCAGAAGTTTCCGTTTCCCGTATCTAACCTCCACTTGTGCAGAGCTTCATGCCATTCTTGAGGCTGCACTTTTCATCCTCAGCCTCGAGAGTGGCAACTTTGTCATCCTCTGTAACTGCAAGTCAGCTTTGGAAGCTCCCCAGAAGTGAAACAGCAAGAGCCTCAACCCCTTCCTCATCCAGAAGAACATGGAGGCTTGCTCCAAGGTCACTTCTGCCAGAATCACGGTTCATTTCCAGTGGATCCCTTCCCATGTAGGGATACCAGGCAATGAGCTCACTGATCACACTGCGAAGGAAGCACTGGAGAGTCAGGTGTGTAACTAATTACCCTCTCTCTCTCAGCAACTGCAAGAGTGAGAGATTTAGATCCTGCACATGTTAAAGTAACATTGGATGACCTTGATGGGAACTTTCATCTGTCTCTAATTCCATCTTGTCTTGTCCATCTGTCCGAATATTTGAAATGATTTACGCTTACTTCTACCACTGAAACGATTACTTATGCCACTGAGCAAGACGATACTGTGAGCCAGTATCGTCTTGCTCAGTGGCAGAAGGACAGCAGCTGTTCCTCATTCAGGTACCTGGTTGAACCTTCTCTCACTGCTCCTAACCTCGGTAATCTCCTCAGATCTTAGGAGACCCTCCTTCATCGTCTCTGAGTTGGTGTCATCTACAGCAACTCTACGCTTCACACTCTTGGCAGAGCTTACAGTCCAGACTGTGGCACTTGCAGCACACCTGAGACTGTATCACACATTCTGCTCAACTGCTCCCGCTACAATGCCGAAAGAGAAGCTTTGTTCCGGGAGCTTCATGCTATCGGAACCACTGACTACTCCATCACCTTCCTTCTTGGCAACAACTATAGTGCGAAGCTGCAGTGAGCGCTTCTGTATGGTCACTGACTTCTTTCAGAACATTGGCCTTTTCTGCAAGGTCTAATGTTCTGTATTTTACTTTCTCCTGAATAGAACCATTTTTTTAGAGGTAGCTGAGAGGCAGTTTCTTCTGCATCCACTATCTCGCCCATCCATTGTGACTGGTAAAGGGAACCCCTTATTTGGAGGCTAATTTCACCATATTTACAACACCCCGAACCCCTAAAGATAATACTAGTTTCTTGTGACATTGCAGCCACACATGAGAGTCGCATGAGCCACATTATAAGATGTGATGTCTTCCCTGTAATTGCTAGAAGGAACCATGGGTATCTGCAAGAAGGACCAAGCTTTGCTAATGAAATGTTTTTACCAAAATGGCAGTAATGCCACTGCTGCATTATGCAAATATCGTCTGAAAAATATAAGGAAAAGACCTTTGTCGCTAAATGGACTGAAGAATATGATACAGAAATTCGAAGAAACAGGCAAGTTGGGTGTGGCTTTGAGTAGAGGCCGGCTGCCTGTTGCAGAAAGCAATGTGGAACATGTCACACTTACCGTTGGAAAAATCCAGTTGCAATCGGAGCTACCTGTAGTTAGTTCGAGATAGGTATCTCGGCAACTGCAACTTCCATGGACAACTGTCCGTAAAATTATATGGTCCATTCTGAAATGGTATCCTTATAAAATTCATAGTGTGCAGCAGCTGCAACCACATAACCCTGAATAGTGCACTGACTTCGCTTTGCGATTTCTGGTGAGGATGCAGCTCGATGACCTGGTCTTTGAAAGTCTTATGGACCGATGAGGTGCATTTTTTCCTACATGGTGCAGTGAATACGCACAACTGCCGAATATGGGAACCTACATCCTATGCATGATGTGCCTCCTACACTCCAACTATGTAACTGAATGGTGTGGTTTTACTACAAACTTTATAATCAGACCATTTTTCGTTGAGATCATGCCTCAAGATCCCATGCGTGAATCAGTGAATGGACTATGTTACACAGATCTTCTCTGCCGCAAGATTATTCCAGCTTGGCAAGAGAGAAATTGCTTAGACTCCATATCCCTCATGTAGGATGGGACGCCACCCCTTATTGCACGTATGGCAACCCAATTGTTGCGTACCACATTTGGTTAGAACAGAATAATTTCTCGAACATTTTCCAATGCTTGGCCACCACATTCCCCCAACCTAAACCCATGCGATGTTTGGTTATGGGGTTATTTAAAAAGCCGAGTTTACCAAGGCAATGTTGAAGCGCTTGCTGAACTGAAGGCAAGAATAACAGCATGTTGCAGCCATTTCTCGTGACGTTACAAGCAAATGTGGACCATTGCCATATTACATTTCCAGTACATTTTGCATATGAATGGTTCACATATTGAGAATCTTGATTTGTAAAATAAAGGTTTGGTTTGTTGAACTTGGTAGTTTCTTTATTTTAGTGCACCCACACCACCTGGTGGCACTAACACCAACTAATTTTTTTTTATTTGCAAATTCTCTACTCCATGTTCTTATTAAGGTATCCACTGCTTTTCGATGTGATCCATCGAGTAGATCCTTCTCTGCATCACTCTGAGTACTGTCAGTTTTAATTATAACCACCCTGTATTGTGTTAAAAAATAGGGTGTGTGAACATTGAAAACTGCAGTTTTGCCTAAGATTTCAGTATTTTAGTGCTAAACTATCATTAATCTATTAATGGAACTACATGCATAGACTGTCCTTTGTGTTTTAAAATTCTCCAGTTATTTGTAATATATTTGATTTTACATAGAAATAAACAAAAAGTCAAATTGTAAAAAAATTGAGGAATCCTGTCATAGTTTATATAAAAGTGGTGAATGTTATGCAAGGCCAAATGAAAGTTGTGAAAGCAATTGAAAGCAGAATGTATTAAGTGAAACACAAAGGTAAATTCCTGCCTAATCTCCCCATAAATGGAGGAGTTATTGTATTCCAATACTGTTGGAAACATTCTTTTGCAAAAAAGTTGCCATAAAATTGCAATCAAGAAAATTGCAGAGTGTGCAGTTCATTGATAGCACAGATACTCTCAATAGAATGTAACACACATTAAAAACAGTATTTCTACATATGTACATTGTAAGCATATTGTTCACATGCTATGAACAATATACTTACACTGTAAAAACATCTTAACACTGTTAATAAAAACACTAATACTACAGAAATGCAACATTGCATAATTTATTAGAAAAATTATTAATACCAAAAAGTGCTGCAATGTAAAACTGATTATTACATTAAATTTGTTGCTGAAGAAAAATGCCAGAGCAATGTTTTATTGTGCAATTTCCTTGTTTAGAAAGGAATAATCACCTGATAAATAATATTTTTAGAGTTATTATTTCATATATTTTTGAGTCAATGTGATATGTAGATAAAATAATATACTATTCAATCAAGTTATTAGAGAATTTTTATATTATGTCAGCAGAATGCTATAAATTTCTAAAATAAACATTTTATGTGAAAATTTCAGTGAAATAATCAATCAATAATAAATGCACAGGTTACTTGACATGAAATTCAAGAAATAAATTTTTCTGAAAAAAAAAAATTAGTTTCACTGTGAGATGGTCATTTGAGAGATGCTAGAACTGAAGAATTTTTATATTATGTCAGCAGAATGCTATAAATTTCTAAAATAAACATTTTATGTGAAAATTTCAGTGAAATAATCAATCAATAATAAATGCACAGGTTACTTGACATGAAATTCAAGAAATAAATTTTTCTGAAAAAAAAATTAGTTTCACTGTGAGATGGTCATTTGAGAGATGCTAGAACTGGCACACATAGCATCAACTATCATGCCACATTCAAAGTCGCCCGTACCCATTTTGATGCTTGAAGAGCTGGTGTTTCTGATTTATTGCAGACCTCAGTCATGTGATATATTACTTGTTGGAATGAATCATTTATGTGATGAGGAGTGGTGTACCTAATAACCTGTCATCTCAGTGTATAAGTTGCATTATGTAGAGGCAGTTATGTTCATGGTACATTGCACTTGTGTTATTCAGCAACATTTTTTGGTCACAGTTTGGTAATCATTTTTCCATTGTTCATCAGACTTGTAATATTCATTCTCAGGTTAAGTCCCAGCTGTGTAATGATTTAAATTTTCTCTATTTGTCTGAGCCCTGCACATTACATGAAAAGAACACTACATTCTTGGAAAAGTTACAATCCTTTGGATAGAACTTTATGTCTTATGTGATGTAGAATCATACTACTAATGTGCATGCAAAAAAAATCATGTGGAAGACATTAATGGGAAGCTTTTATCTACGTAAGAGCTTCCCATTGTGGTTCCCAGTGTTGTGTTTTGAATAGTTAGGGCCTTTAGCAAAGGAAATACTTGACCTCCTAGCATCTTCTTATACTAATCCTCCTATACTTCTGGTAAAATGGAATAAAGTATCTAATATAAATAATAGCAGTAATTGATTCCCAATGAGGATGAATTCTGATTAATTACCTCCCAATAATATATGTGGCCATCATGTTTGGTAGAATTTTCTCACTCTTAGGCACTTCACGTTCTTACTTTGTTTCGTTACTTTGACAATCTCTAAATTAAAACTGCTGAAATCCCCAGTGGGAGAAGAACTTTCTACCGAAATGCTTAGAGCTGGGAATATTTCTGTTGTCACATAACACTGAAATTTTTTTTATGATAAAGGTGTTCCTAAGAATTTTACTACAGTTATTATGAACCTTATTTTTAAATGTTATTATTAAATAATGAAAGTTATACATACATTTATTTAATTTTTTGATCATTTATGCTAGTAATGCATAATGTTATTTGTTTGTCCATTGAGAAACGTAAGACTGTTTAGTAGTGTTACAAAAATTTATTTTGCTTTGAAAACAATATAATTTAAATTAAACCTGAAAATATATAACTAACTAGGAGGATGCATATCGCCTCTGGTGCATGTGAAAAACTTGTTTCAAAGAGAAAGAAGTTTTTCTTTACCTACTGTTTCCTACTTTCTACTGTTTCATTCCTTAAATGTTTTATTTTGAGCTAGCGGATGAAGGGAAAAATGCAAATAGTATGTCATTAATAATTATACAACATGAAAATATTCATCGTTTAATTCTTAAATCTGAAAAATTGCATTTCCTACATCTCTCTCAGAAAAGTCTGTAGATTATTGCTGTTGGTAGAATAATTCTTAATAACTACCACTAATTTTTCACATTTCTATTCTATACATATTATTTGTAAAACTCGATAACAGCTCTGCCGTTTCATCATTTCAGTGATCTATAAAGATATATATATACAGTACTGTGCAAATTAGTTGGGACAAGCAAAGGAACGCTAAGTCCCTTCCGGAGCAGAGTCTAAACTACTGCAAGTCTAAACTTGTTTGTAACCTTCTGCTGCAAGTCTAGAATTGTCTGTTGTGTTACTCTGCTATTATTTACACTTCCACTTTAGTCGGAATTGATATTTCATAGGCTGAGGACTTATGAGAGATATATAGAGATATAATGTATGAGATATTTCATGGGCTGAGGGCGTCTTTCATCACTTACTGCTAGGCAGATAGCAAAAGCAGTTGGTGTCGGGAAATCCAGCGTTTCATGGATCGTGAAGCTGCATAACGAGACAGGGTCCATGGACACGTCCCGTAAAGGACATTGTGGAAGAAAAAGGAAAACCACCCCTAGAGATGATAGTCTAATTCGAAGAATTAGTATCATAGACCCAAAGAAGACCAATGGAGACATCGAAAGGGAGACCATACATCATCGCCTTCTGGAGTGTGGCCA